>JAFIRS010000622.1:0-617537 GCA_018342105.1 Gonioctena quinquepunctata | reverse complement strand
CAACTTTCCTTTCTGCAAATAAAATTTGCTGGCCTAAAAGCTCTGGACACCGGGTATAGATGAAAAGGGGACTATCGAGGGAATGGAAGAAATTCAATGGACATAGCCCTCAAAAAAAATTGTTTTACCTAGACATGTGTTCGGGCATTCGGCCTTCATCAGTAGGGTGAAGAAGTGCAAGGATGAACGATACTTGGTGGTAAACGACAAATCACGGATCAACAAACAGAAGCCAGCCGCACATTTGTGGTTTCGGTTAGCACACCCTGCTATTCCAGGGCCTGAATCCATTTTGTTTCAGCAGTCCCCTGATATTCCCTCCCTTTCATCTCTATAATCCTGGACTCGGATGTCATGCAGGTAGCTATAGCTGCCTCCTGGTGACCTGATTGTTGCCCTGAAATGCAAGGTCTGTTAACCGAAACCACAAATATGCGCTGGCTTCTGTTTGTTGACTCCGTTGATTTGTAGTTTACCACCAAGTGTCGTTAATCCTTGCACTTCTTCACTGTACATGATGAGGGCCGAAAGCCGAAACACGTGTCAACGGTTAACACTTCGTTGTGGGATATGTCATTGAATTTCCTCCATTTTGTTCATTATTATATATATATATATATATATATATATATATAATAATGAACAAAATCATTATTAAATCCTTTCAGATCACATAATGATATGGGATACGTCAGCAAAGAAAGATTAGAATTATTCAATAATGAAAATAAGTTATTAAATAATGAGAAATATATATATATATATATATATATATATCTCATTCATCATGAATCATTGTTACAAACAAAATCAAATAGATTTAAAACTAAAAGATTTTTAACATCTAACAGTTATTATATTTCAACGCGAGAGCGAAGCCAGCGGGTTAATGTTCGAGATCATTAATCGCCATTTTAATATACGAGTTGATTACATTTTTTTCCGTCGACCTTTCTCCTGGGGTCAACGTGAAATTTTCTATATCCATTTGCTTCAACTAGGAGGAAACTTACAATATTTGGATTTTAAAATACATAAATTTGACAGCACGAAGGTAATATGATTTGACGTTTGAATAGTATTTGAATTCGTGTTTGTTCAGTTGCCTAACCACAATGATGTATTAATAGAGAAATCGACCATTAATAGGTTACTAATGGTCGATTTCGGTATATGTTTGGCTGCATATATCATAATTATGCATTAATAGAGGAATTAACGATCGATTTCGTGTAAATTAAAAAGTATTGTAAATTCACATATCATTATATTTTAACGCTTTATGAATCCTATTAATCTATTAACACTGTTCCAGAATTCAAAATCAATCAGGAGATTGATAACGCACCGCGACATTTCGTAATCTAGTTTGGCAATCAAGCTGCATTGCTGTGGCACAGGTGAACCATGACACTTGTAACTAAGACCACACTCCCTATTGTATGATTTCAGCTGACGTCATCAAGCGGGCTCTTCTGTACTTTTGAATTTATAACCTTGCCTGTGGAATTCCTATTATTTATAGCGGATGAACCACTGTAATCCTGTGAGTTATATTTTGCATCCCTCAACATATTTTATATAGACTTTGATATATTTTCTGGAAAGTTTATAATGTAATAATCTGAAGTGCAGATTTCAGTGAGAAATGTTGGTAATCAATCTGTCTGCAACAATTACATAGTTTGAACGCCTTCGCTACTTGACAGTTATAGATTTGATCTATTTGTATTAATCTAGAGAGATTTGCGAATAACCTCATGATATCTATCCAAGGTGAGGTGAACAAGATATGTGGTTAATCCTTACCGAACAAAAAAGTCGGTCCATTATTGCAGATAGTTATTCTTGATTATTATTCAAAACAATATTTTAGATTTTATACTCCGGTTGAGAAACGGAACAGAAGTTGCCTGAAACAGCAAGAAATTATTTTTTGATTTTGTTGTCATATCAATTACTTAGGTGTTTGGCATTACATTGTCCTCTGATTGTCCTTTGGGTTTTCGAAGATATCAAGATGGATAGAGATATGGATATTGGAAAATCATTGATTATATCATTCATAAAAAAAAGTTGGGAGTGGTAACAGTTATTTCCTGAGAAATTGTGTTCTCAATAAAAAAAATTCCATCATATTTTTTTTTTTCGGGAAAATAGGTACACTTTTCAATTGAAATTTCATTCTTAGATAATCTATTGGTATTTTTATATAACATGGCAAAAGTTGTACAAGTTTCCATAAAAGAGAATCTTTGTGAATGAGTTTTTGTCATATCAGTTGACGTCCATCGTCTTAATGGATTTGATTGTCCTTTGAGTTTATCTGCAATGTCAAGATGGAATAAGGTGATACAGTAAGAATCATTGTTATTCACCTAAGAGTTGGGATGGTAACAAGTTATTCTGAAATTGTCTAATAAATAAATTCCATTAGACGGATGGAACTTCATTGCAAAACGATAGTAATCGTACTATACATCAGTTGCTACAACCTAAAACAAACTTAAAGTTTTTCCAATGATTGGCTTTAGTATTATTTTCGACAGATCTGGTATATTTAGATTCGAAGGTGACATATTATTCATTATCATAGAACATCCAGATTAGGCATTGGTGATGGATATGAAAACTTCTTATTTCCAATATTTCTATTTCTCCATACAGCAGGTAGTAGAATGGAGTTTTTTTATATATCACCCGCTGATACCCGTATTCGTCAGCGTAGAATTTGTATTTTTACAAGCATTTATTCAACTTGCTTCGTTCGTAGGTCATTCATTCTGTCATTCCTTCGTCCTGTCATTCCTTCGTTCTATCATTCTTTCCGGTTTGAAATTTGTAATCCATTTTTGGAGAACTTGCCGACATGCGATTTAGCTGAACTTTGGCGGGTGTTCATAATTCCGGTGACAAGCATTACGAAATTTTGTACGAGAAAAAAAACAAAATGGCGGCTCTGAAATGGCGGATGAGATTTGTAATTATGGACCGAAAATTCATAAATTCAAGATGGCGGCTTCAATACATTGTAAGCCGATGACCAAATTGTTTGTCGTGGAGTTGAATTTTGTCCATTTGATGGCTCAAAATGGCGGTTATAGGTCCGATTCGATTCAATGTTGGTTGGATCGGAGATTATGAATTTTTTGTCAAAATTCATAAATTCAAGATGACGGCTTCAAAATGGCGGAGGAGTTTTGTGATTATGGTCCGATTCTATTCAAAATTTGTATGTGGGCGTTTTTGGAGTCGAAGATTATGAATTTCGTTGAAATTTGTAAAATTGAAATGGCGGCTCATGGAATTTTTGTAAAAGAAAAAATAACATGCCCCCCCAAGATGGCGGACGAAATGTAGGTTAAAGGTCGAAGATTATGAATTTTCCTCCAAAATTCATAAAATCTAAATGACGGATCCAAGATGACTGATGATCTCTCTGATTCTATTCAAAATTGGTATGTGGGTGTTTTCGGGGTCGGAGAAACTTCACAAATTTAACATGGCGGATGAGTTTTGTAATTATAGCCCGATTTGATTCAAAATTGGCATGTCGGGGTTTTTGGGGTCGAAAATTATGAATTTAGTCGAAAATTATCGATTTTAGTTGAAATTCATAAATTGAAGATGGCAAATGCAAGATGGCGGATGAGTTAATCTTCAAATGGTCTCCTCATTGAAGGACTAGATACGTCATAACTAACAGGAAAAAAAGGCCTCATAATAACGAGTTCAGTTTTTTTTTCAGAATACTTTGATGTTCTGCGTATATGCGTGTACCAGAAGAAAAACGGAAGAAATGGGACCAGAAGGCAAAACAGTTGATATTTCTTGGCTGATGCAAGAATTCAAAAGCATATCACCGATTAACATGTATGTCGAAATGGATTGTACCTACGAAATATCCAACAACTTTGAAAAAAATTCAATGCTTATTGATGGAAATCGCCTACCAATTCAATGAAAAATGAACAAATTGTCACTTGAAATAAAAAAAGACAAAGCAATAAAAGAAAATGAAATTGATAAAATCCAGCACAGAACGAGAACATCGAATACGTGAGAAACTGAAAGACTATGTGTTGCGTACTGCAAAATATATTGGTAATACCGAGGATTCAAAATCCATTTCAGTGGCGTTATCCAGAAGCGACCCAGAAAGCTGTAAAGAGCTATGCAGGAATAATATTTAAAAAGGAGGAGTAGTAGGAGTATGTGCACGGGTCTAAAATTTTTGTATTTCGTGCAATTTATGTTTGTTGCAGAGCGCTTTCGACCTATACGGTCATCATCCGTGCTTGCCTGCAAAGTAAGCGAATGATGGAATATACAGGGTGTTTCCTAACTACGGTACGAAACTTCAGGGGGTGTTTCGTTAGGTCATTTGACAAAAAAAAGTTCCTATGAACATATGTCCGGAGTTGCTTCGTTTCTGAGATACAGGGCGTTGAAGTATAAAAAAAAGGTATTTATAAAATATCCTGAATATCCTGAAACCGATGTGATTGAAATGTGGTACAGCTATTTGAAGTAATAAGGCAATTATTTTGCCCTAAGCAGGTCCAGTGGCGTCTCAGTGGGCACCACCGCCAACAATACTGAGAAAAAAATTATTTTCTTCATTTCAGTGCATTTGAATATAAGCGTGGGTTCTAAAGAGTTTTTTATAAGCGTGGTAAAAATACAACTTTTTGGCCTGTGTTTTTTTCATATTAAGCTTAGTTATCGAGAACAAAAAAAATGAAGGCACTCTACAATCATGATTACCTGCTATGGAGACCAGCTGACAGTGATAGTATTGTCATATCAGTAAAAGTCAGAGTTGTCAATTAGCAGTGATTCCATCATGAATACTTTTACTACCGCTGAAATGGCTGACATGCACTTTATTTATGGATTAGCAAATGGAAATGCGGAAGAAGCACGGATAATCTACCAGGATAGATATCTTACAGACTAATTCCATGTGCTAAAACATTTAGAACGCTACATGCAAGATTATGTGAAACTGGAAGTTTTAATAAAAATGTAAGTGGTGAAAGACCAGAAACTAAAACAACGCCTGAACTAGAAGAAGCTATAATTGATGCGATAGAAGAAGATCCTCCAAATAGTACCAGGAAGATTGCACTGCAGCTTGAAGTAAGCCCAAAAACCGTTTGGAAAGTTCTAAAAAGAAACCTCCTATACCCATATCACATACAGCGGGTCCAAGCTCTAGTGCCTAGGGATTTTCACCCAAGATTGATGTTTTGCAGGTGGTTGATTCATACGATGGCACACAAAAATAATTTTCTACCAAACATTTTATTTACGGACGAGGCAAATTTTTCACGAGATTCTATTATGAACTTTCACAATAACCATTTCTGGGCCGACGAAAATCCCCACATTATTAGAGAAAGTCATTTTCATCAACGATTTTCGCTAAACGTTTGGGTAGGAATTATTGGTGACCACCTAATTGGAACCCTTTTTTTAATAGCAAGATTATCAGGTCCATCCTACACGGCTTTTTTGCGAAATCATTTACCCATTTTGTTGGAAGAAGTACCCGTACTTGTAAGAGGCAACATGTGGTTTATGCACGACGGAACTCCAGCTCCACCTACCCTAATCGCTGGATTGGACGTGCAGGACCTCAACATTGGCCCGCTCGCAGTCCTGATATGAATCCTCTAGATTTCTATTTATGGGGTCATCTGAAGGCTCTCGTTTATAAAACCCCCATTCTAGATGTGAATGACTTGAGGAATCGAATAAGTGACAATTGCAATGTCATAAGGAATACTTCAGGTATTTTTGAACGTGTCAGACAATCAATGACACATCGATTGCAGTCGTGTATTTTATCAGACGGTGGACATTTTGCTCATTCACTTTAAGGTCGAAATTGTTTATTATTTACTTTTGGTTTGTATTTTATGTTGTCCATGGATAATTTGTAGAATAAGTTAAAGTATGTTTTTCTCGAAAACGAAGCTTGATATGAATAAAACACAAGGAACCAAAGAGTTGTATTTTCAGTTGTTTAATCTGAAAAAATAAAATACTACTTTTTTTTCTCAGTATTGGCTGTGGTGCCCACTGAGACGCCCCTGGACCTACTTGGGGCCAAATAATTGCCTTATTACTTCAAATAGCGTACCACATTTCAACCACATTGGTTTCAGATATTCAGGATATTTTATAAATACTTTTTTTTCAATACTTCAACGCCCTGTATCTCAGAAACGAAGCAATTCCGGACATATGTTCATAGGAACTTTTTTTTGTCAAATGACCCAACGAATCACCCCCTGAAGTTTCGTACCGTAGTTAGGAAACACCCTGTATGTTGTTCAAATGATTATTAGGTACTCAAGTTCTTGACAATATATCACTTAGGACCGATTTCACCAACCTCTTCAAACGAGTTCTGTTCAAATTGAACTTAGATCAAGCTTTCTACACGTCATATTGGATTTCTCCAGGAACTATAAACCGCGTTTAGTTCTAAACGGCGTTTCCACTTAAAACGGGCTGAATTTGGCCAGTTACGAAATCAAACGACGTTTAGTTCATTGGTTTCGTGCACGTTTGACAGATGGTTGACATTGGAGGTGAAACAACCTTACTTTTCCGATTTGTTTATGTTGGAGAATTGAACATTTTTACCTATTTCACAAAGAATTCAGTAGTGGGATTGTTTAATTCGTAGATGATCATGCCTTCATATTGTTCTGTTGTGAAATGCAATAAAAATGCATCAAAAGACGGCCGAATACAATTTTTCAGGAAAATTGTACATGTTTGTATTTTTGACCCTGTTCCATCTGCTGTTGTAAGAAATAGAAAACATTGTGAAATCTCCCAGAGAAGGCAAGCAGCCTAGATACATGCCATCAAACGGAAAGACTGGTCTGATAAGTTAATGAAATATGGTAGAGTTTGTTCCAGACATTTTCACTCTGGTAAAGGAAATATGTTGTACCACTTTATTCAATAAGCTGGGTGCCGAATGAAGTCCAAAGAAGGAATTCATTTGATGAAATATATTTTCACATTCCAACTTGAAATTCATTGTAGAAGATATTGTCACTTTTATCAAGTTTCTTCAAAAACTAAACTTTGAACACCGAACACCCTCAAAAATATCACAAAACATGAGCCAAACACGAAAGTTATCGGTTTTCAATTTTTAGGTTATATTGTCACTTGGCTTTGGCTCCTCTACAAAACAACGAAATCTATGCAAAAATGACAGAAACGTACATATTTTACTATGTTGCCAGCTTTTGACTGTCTTTAAACTAAGTTTCAATAAACTCGGTTTAGCTTTCGTCTGTTTGTGTCGGTGAAACTGGATCGAGGTTCATCAAGATTAAAATCTGAGTTTAGTGAGAACGGAGTTCAGTAAAACGCCGTTTATCTGTCTCGTGGTGAAATCGGGCCTTACTCGTCAGGCAAGAATAAGGGCAGCCCACAAAATATAGACATTTACAAGGATAAAATGTATAAAAATGTAAAAAACAGTGTAAAAATAAAATCTTGAAAATAAACTGACAAACTTTCCCAATTTGTCAAAAATGGATGACTTTTTGAACACAGATAGATAAGAAGAAGGATGAGAAGAAGAATAAGAAGAAGAATGAGAAGAAGAATAATAAGAAGAAGAATAATAGAAGAATAAGAAGAAGAATAAAAAGTACAATAAGAAGAAGAATAAGAGAAGAAGAATAAGAAGAAGAATAAGAAGAAGAAGAATAAGAAGAAACATATGTTCTATGGTTCAACGCGTGAACAGAACTTAGCCAACGAATCCAATGGACCTTTTTATGCACTATGTGAAAACACTGTAATTAGAAAGTATATGTGCTAATATCACTTGGGATTTTTTATTTTATTTTTCTGATGGGTAGTTTTTCCATAATCCGGAAAAAAGTGGTTTCGTGACGTCACGTTCACTAAAAGTTGATTTGGCATCGTTGTATGAGTTGCGAATCATGGAATTGTGACGTAATGACATTTGTTATTTGATACTTTGATAGGTTCGTTCGTTTGCTTCACAGAACAGAATTTTATCAATCGTTTTTCTCTCTTCAGCTCTTTTTCTTGCATATATCTGATACGAGACACGAGATATGCAGAGAACTGCTGCAAAAGAACAAGCTCGCCATGAATGTTTGGTATTGAAAAATTTCGGAAATTATTTTTTAATTTTAATAACTATGAATATGTCTAAAAAGTGCTATGTGCACGGTTGTCTGAACACCAGTGAAAGTGAATCAAACTTTTGTAGAAAGCGGAAATATATGCTTTTGTGCAGAACATTTCCAGGTGAGTACATCAAGGAACGATCTTTAATTTCACTCAATGCAAGTTTGCAAAATCATCGATCAGTACTGTATTTTATATCCAGTCCTATAAACATATTGTTCTTTGGTTCCAGCTGAAAGAAGATACTACGAATTAGGAATATGCTAGAACAAGGGGATCCAAATTTATGTTGAAGAAAGATGCCTGTCCACATATCAACCTGAAATGACATTGGTCTGACAATGTTTCATCATAAGTATATGACCTACCAACGATGAAGAAACCCAAACCAAATGAAAACATCACTCCTTCAGCTAGTAAAACTGTGTTGAGTGACATTACATCCATGGGAAATATTTACTCAAGAGTTTCGAATAGTTCTTCTCCTAGCAGTAGCCAAGCTAGTACATTATCCACACCAAAATAACACCACCAAAATTTGAGTATATTCCTAGTCAGTCTTCATCCGATCCTGATTGTGAAAATATCGAAGGACAGCAGCGCCAGCGCCTATCTATTGCACTTATAGAAAAGAACAGTAATATTATTTGGGGCTCCCTGAAAATGTTCACCACATTGTGAAATACATTACCAAAATTGAGTAAATTAAATATATGTATGTTCTGATAAGTTTAAAAAAGATACGGGTTGGGGATGTATACTCTCGATTGGCTGATGACAAGTGTTCACAAGATTTTCACAAAATCTGTGCCTATGATGGCAAATTGTTTATTTATAAGAGCTTATATATTGGCCTGAAATATCTGAAATTGAAAGAAATTTGCCGATCCCTTTCAGAGCTCGCTATAAGAAAGTTAATTCAATTATTGTCTGGAAATTGAAAAACCCTCTGATCCTGTTCGTCTGTCCATGACTTGGTCAGAATAGAAAAAATGCAATACTGTAAAATTTTTAATATCTGCTACTCCAAATGGCACAATACAATTTATCTCAGGAGCATATGGTGGACGAATTCCTTAACAACTTTGTCGATAAGAATAATTTCTTCTATTTTGATTGATTGAAATTAAGCATTAACCTCAAATGTCAATATGATTTTAATGGGAACTGTCTTTAATATTTGCGGTGTTGCCAATGGTCGCTCTTCATCAAAAGGAAGGCCCGTTCAGAAACTTTGAATGTTTTAAATGAAGAAAACCGTTGTTGAAATGGGTTTTTTTGTTGATGAGTCTATCAATAAACAGTGTTCAATTATATATTAATGGTGTATATCAAGCAGTGAGCTATATTTTTGACAAGAACAGTAATGCGTGTTTCTGAACGAGGATTATGGAGGGGGTAGTTTTCGATGAACGTGACGTCACGGGTACACTTTGAAACGCAATATCTTTTCGAAATAAAAAATATATGATGGCATTCTAAGTCAATTGGACGTTTCATATGAAATATAATCGACCTATATAAGTTTTGGAATTTTTTTTTCGTCAATGTAAAGGTCCATTGTCAATTTCTGTCTGATCTAACCTAACTTAACTTCAAACGTCTGTGAAGTGGAACGAAGGATCTGTTCAAGTTTTCTTTTATATTCAGGCAGAGGTTGTTATTGAGTAAATCATTTTCAATATGTAGGTCCTCATGAAAATCAAATTTTTTGTAGTTCTTTGATGTAACCTCATGTGAAATCTGCGAATTAATACTCTGGCTGGAGTTATGCTTATTAACTTTCAGGTGATGTTTATGTTTATCCAAGTGTTCATTTATGCGGACATTCAGAATAATATTAGTCTTCGATTCAGAATAGAACATAGGAGCTAGTTGACGTGCCATGAACGAGTACCATGAACTATTTGAACCATAGTACTTGGAATTTTCAATATAACTGAATTAGCTCATTTTTATGACTCTCCCATCAAGATATAACAGCATCATTAACATCTGCGATTTCACCCAAGAAAATTAAATCAGAAATGTTAACAACAGGATACTGGACCTGGTACTATCACCGGGCGACGTTAATTGCAATGTCTCGATAACGATCCTTTAGTAGTTATAGACCCTCACCATTCCGCTCTTATTATCAATACACCCTTAATACCAAGTGAGCAAGAGGTGTTCCTATCCAAAGAAAAACGACTCGATTTGAAAAAAACAAATCTCAAAAGTTCATTAGTCTACTCAATTAGGTAAATTGGAATTTACTTCTTTCTTCCACGGACGTTAATGATGCTTGCTTTCGTTCCAACGAAATTATTCAGAATATCATCAGAGAGTGTACTCCTCTAAAGGAATGTCGTTCACACAAGTATCCAATCTGGTTCGCAGCATCAATAATTCGTCAGCTGAAAGTGAAAAATCATCATCTGAAGATGTATAGGCGAAACAGCTATTTATATTACTCAATATGTTTGAAGTGAGCCAGACGCACAGTAAAACACGGAATAGACGAAGCACATAAAATCTTCATTGAAAATTCCGAAAATTCCCTCAAAAAAGATCCTAAAACTTCATAAATTCCAAAAAGAATAAATCTTGCCTACTCGGTCGAATGAAATGAATCCTTTGCCTCAGCAAAATCAGTTGTGGATGCGTTTGCAAATTTTTTTTTGAAAGTGTCTATGTTCCCCCGAGCAATGACAATATTAATATCAACTCATGCAATAGCCCCAGCCAATCAACTCCATCACCCGAGCTCAGATCCTGATGACGGGAAATAAATTGAAAAACAAATTAACAACCGGTCCGGACAATATCTCAGCTAAGCTCGTAAAAACCACATAGAACTATTCGTCACCCAAACAATTTCCAAACCTATGGAAAATTGCTAGGATCTGTGCGATATTTCAATCCGGAGTGGCTAACGAAGTAACAAACTACAGTCCCGTTGAAATTATATCAGTCTTCTTAAAATTATTCGAGATTATACTCTCGGAGATGATATACGAACACGTTCGTCGGTCGATCTCGAAATTTCAGTACTGATTTGTCAAATGTCGGAGCACTGCAACAAACCTGTGCACATTCACTAAATTCGTTTCTAGTGCACTCGATACCAAAAAACAGGTTGACGTAATCTACACGGATTTCAGCAGAGCCTTCGACCGTGTTTCTCATCAACGGCTGTTAAATAAATTACTAACTTTTGGAACATCACAGTTTATTAGAGAATAACTGAATTCATATTTAGTATAGGCGTTTATTCGTTGAAAACAAGGGCGTGAATTCGTATACTTCTTCAGCAACTTCGGGAGTTCCCCAAGGATCGAATTTAGGTCCACTGTTATTCCTACTATTTGTTAATGATGTCTGCTCGTCTATAAAATCACAGACATCACTATATGCGGATGACATGAAGCTATTCAGAATTATTGATGATGAATCGGATTGCATATCTCTACAAAATGATATCAATGCACTCAATATTTGGTGTGCAGAAAATAAATTAACTGTCAATGATGGAAGTGGGTCAGTGAAGTTCACCAGAAGGACTAATTCAATAGATTATTTGTATACAACCTCTAATATGCATTTTTCCCCGTGTAACTCAGTTCAAAGATCTAGGAATATTGTTCGACAGCAAACTTACATTTTCATTTCACATTGATACTATCATTTAAGTCAACCAAATCGCTGGGATTTCTTGATGCGCAATTGCAGAAAATATAAAATCGCTAGATGCTCTAAGAGCTATTTATAATTCCTGTGAAGAGTAAACTCAGTTATTGTAAGTTCTGTGGGAATCCGAACCATGAGAGATTGTCGCTGCCATTGAAAGAGTACAAAAAAAATTTCTCAGTTATTGTTTTATGAAAAACACGGAGTATACCCATGAGAGGTTACAATTATGACCTCCTTCTCAATGAGTTTAAGTTTGAGTCACTTTGCAAAATTAGGAAAATTGGTGAACCGAACCGGCTTAAACCTCTTACTCCCGAGATACAATTTTCAAAATTAGGGGCGAGATATGGTGAAGTATCCTTCACACTCTCTACGAGGTTCACAACCTTATTGACTCTAATACGCTACTGTCATTCATTAATTTCGATGTACCACATTTAGGCCAGTAGATATAGACAATCAATCAACATTTATTCCAAAAGTTTTAAAATTTCATTGGTATGTTAGTGCATCAATGAAAACAAACTATGAAATTTTGCAGAAGTCTTTTTTATCGACGCTCCCATTTTCTATACACACAAGCATTCAAATGATTACAAAAGTTTTTTATTGTGGTTGCAAATGAAGAGAATATCGGTCTTAGTGGATATGTAACTTTGCAACCTCATACACGAAAAACGGAACCTATTTATCCACCAATGTATTTTTTTGCATTTTTAAAACTTCTGAAATAATTGCAAAAGTTATGCAAATTGCAATTGAAATTACGACTAATATTTTACGAGACACAAGAGATTTGCAACCGTCATTGTTCAACGAAACATTTTTTTTTGTACAATTGATTTGTTTTTTTAAATAATTTGGCCATAAATTGCAAACATTGTGCAAATAGATTTAAGATATATGTTAGACCGACATATCTACAGTGGTCCAGTTAAATACTTGATTATCCATCGCGTATATCTGTTATATTTTGTACTGGTTTATTGAAATTGCATCCGAAGAGTAATACGGTTACGTAGTTAACTATTAAAAAAGTTAAACTAATTATTGATCCCGCAAGCAATCTCTGTTTTCGACTAATCAGCAAAATAAATTTAATCTAATATTTTCGAATGCAACAATCGAAAGAATAAAAAATTTTGCTAAATTTTTGCTAGAAGACCCATTGGAAAACATTAATTTTTTTATCGCATGCAATTATTCTTCATTTTAAAATGAATAATCGATGCTCTATGGAAGTAAGGATATCAAAACGTTATCGATTGTATATCTCGCAAGTACAAAATTTTCATCATCAAACAGAAACGTTGCTGAAAAATAAAAATTTGTGAAATCGATATTACATCTCAAATTTTATTTTCGCAGGTATGTATTTCTTGAATTGAATAAAATTATGATTTACCTTTCCATTCGACTTCACTACTACAATTATTGTGGTTTCACATGAAAAATTCTATTGAATCGGAATGGAGGACTGAAATGTAATCGAGACGTAAGAATCATTTTCTTGATTTATAAAAAAATAAAAAATAAATGGGGAAAAACATGTTGGTAGGCAATTCTATTTCAGTTGTAGCTCCAGGACTATTAGATAAATGTGCATTATTTTTGGTTAGTTAAATAGTTGTCTTGTCATAAAAATACAATTGTCAGTCTTCTGTTTTTTCTGGTAATAAATCATGTTACTAAACTGCTGTGCATTCATTACTCTGTAAACAGAACCCCTGTGACTAACACAGTTGTAGGTTAATCGTACTAGTGTACAACTGTACGAGTGTTCTTTAAATCTCAATATTTCCTGCATAATGAATCAAGAAAATTATGGAAACGTGTCGAGATTCTCCATCAAACGTACTCGTACGTATTTTTTTATGCAAATTCCTAATTGTAATATGATGTTTTGAATTATATCGAAAACGAAAGCTTCCAACATTGAATGATTTCACCTACCGTTGACGAGCTTCTTCTTGGTCGATAGTTAACTTGGTAACACCATGAATGTCATTTATTAGGGTTTATAAAAATCTTTATTATTCAGATAACACAGGTGTTGCATAAATGAATATTTTTTCAATTCCTAATGTTCCGCATTGTAAACATAGTTTGCAAATTCATTATACTGCCACCAATTGGTAAAATGAGTTGTCTCCCCGTTTCGCAAAACTTTAGCTTTTTTTTGGTAGAGTACAAATATGAAAAATATTTTTCTTTTATTTTACCCTCATTTCCGTGCTAGAGAGGAGATTGCAAATTAAAGAAAACATTCTACGTCAGGACATCTCCACTTGCATCCATTATTTGAAACTTTTGTAATAATTTCGATACCAATTTTGTTAAAAAGAAATTTAATGAAAAAATATATTTTCCGTTTGACGCAAGAGGTTGCAAATTAAAACTCTTGTCAAAAACATTATTTTAGTTATTTTTTCGAATTTGCAGCACTTTTGTAATTTTCCCTCGAAAAAAATCAGGACTAACAACAATTTTTTTTTCGATAAAACAGACATTTCGGTTTTGCATGAGTGGTTGCAAATTTATCAGAGGATGTAAATTGCTATTTTTCAAAACTTCGAAAGTTTGCAGAACTTTTGCAAATGTTTCCTTGCTAATAATGTAAAAATTCATTAAATCCTGATTTTCAACATCTTCCGTTCAGGAAAAAGGGTTGCAAAATCAGACTACATATCATATGGAAGTCCTCTTCATTCTTCTGAAGTTTTGAAACTTTTGTAATTATTATTAAATTTTGGGAAAACATGTCTATCTCTACTGGCCTAGTTTAATGTCTAGATCTGATTTGACATTTCCCTTAAATGTACCAAACTCTTTTCACCACTTTCACTCTCCCATCAACACAATGATTTATGTAATGTAGGCATATTTTTCTTGAACATCAATCAATTTATAAGGCACTCACATGTGACTTCACCTAATTAACTAACTTACCATAAGTATAAATTATGTACTTTCTGTAAATGGGTTCAACCTGCTGGATGTAAATAGATGAATAAATAAATAAGGACAAAACTTGATATCCTGGAAATGTGTTTTATGCAGAAAACGAAATGACCGAGGAAAGGATTTTCCCAAGTTTGTGGAACCAATTATGAAGAGACTTTTTCGCCTGTAGTTCGAACAAGGACTTTGAGATGCTGATAGTCTCAAAAACTCTGCCGTGATGGATATTTTTTTAGGGACCTCTATTCCACCAAAACTTCACCTGAAACAAACACAATGATCCCGACCCGTATAATTCAAATATCCAACATGAATCATAGAGGGCTTTGGAAAAACTCGTGAATTAATTCAAGAATATGTGCGTCAGAGGAAATCTATATTGTTCCGAAACGAAAGCTTGCCCACACGAATATCCAACACGCAATCCATTACACACCACCGAAGTGGCAGGCAATGATTCGGTAAAAATTGTGAGAAATTATAAATTATTCAACCAAGCACCGGAATAATCACGCTTTGCGGAAGATATTCTGTTCCCAAGTTCGCGATAAGGAATATAAGAAATTTCAAGAGCTCTAGAAATGCGGCTGTACAGAAGGATTCAATTTCGATGATTTACGATTACAAGTTCACGCCCGAGACTTCACCCGCTTGGTTTTGAGACGTGCCATATCTCCCTCTCAAACCCATGAATAAAAAATGGCAAATCGCAGTTGTTCAGGGCCTACATTGTTCTGAGACGTAATGTGGTTTAATTATCTATATGGATGGGTTTCTAGACTCCAGGGGCTTTTTCGATCAGAAGTCAAGCAGGATAATATACAGTTATAAAAAAGATGTTGGGATAACAAGATATTCTAAAATTATTTCTCTTCAAATCGCCGAAAACCACAGTTTACAAAAATTGATATTTGTTTGTTTCATAGGTCTCAAATAAGTGACGTTTCTAGGAAGTCATATTATTGGGTATTTATTACAATCGGTCCGGATGTTGAGCAGATGGAAGACATCGAATGTCGGTCCAGACATGGGACAGAGAGGTAGTAGGTAGGCAATATGCAGTTTTCAAGAAGATATATTATCGAAAATATTCCCGAGATCAGGAATTTTTTTAGAAAATTCATGCTCGAGGAAATATTTTCAGGTAGTAATTCAAGAACGTGGGAGATTCGGTAAGAAAATTTCACACCAAAGTAATATAAAAAATTATAACATGACATTTTCCTTCAGAAAATGCAGTAGGAAACTGAAATTACCAAGTAGGCTCTGTGCCTGTCAACAGGTAAATAATGTGTCATTGACTCACATTTTTTGTTTTAGTTTTGTGGCATTTTTGCAGAATGTCTCGTTTCGGGAAAGAAAGTGTGGAAGTTATAAGACAAGAAGTTCAGAATTTAACGCCATATAATACTGAAACGAACGAGGCAAATGTATGGAAACAGTTCCTAGAATTTTGTAACGAAAAATCTCACAAAATATAAAATTCATCTATCGAACAGTTGGCTCATATATTGCAAGATTATGCATTCAATATGAAAAGGAGAAATAGAGCAGATCATAAGGAAATCGTCGTTAAATTGATGTGGAATCTTACCGCCAAACAATTGCAAGAAATGATGGTCACCAAATTTCAGATTAAATTTGATCCATTTTCGGAATTTGTAGAAGCTCGATCTGCACGTGATGCTAAGCGTCGACAACTACAAACGGATCCTTATAAGAGAAAATCAATTTCTGCAGCATTATCTAATGAACAGGTCTTCAACGCAAGTTTTTTCACGTTTCTTCCCGAGAACTGGCCTGGCGAGGTGGGAAAAGGATGTTCAGATAGTGTAAAATATTTGTGGAGGAAAAAGATAGCAAAAGGACGAATTACAGGCCGCATAGAATACAATCGAGTGTTCTCAAAAGTCTACCCGGAGGATCCAAGAATACAAATTCATTTCCTAAGCATTCTTGTGAAAAATGCAACATAATGGTAATAACTTCAACACGTATTGATTATCACATAACCGACTTGAAAGTCCAAATATCTAGAAAACGGTTGCTTATAGCGACTTATAACAAGGGTAGCTTTTTTACGTGGATATGATGAAGGAATTGATTTTTTTACTGAAAAATGTGCTAGAAGTACGCTCAAAAAAGTTATGAATCTTCCAAAAAGAGAAAGACGTGTAGGTGGCGCCCCCTACGAGTGAGAGCAATAATAACATCAGGTTCGAATTAGACACCTCAAAAAACCTCTCAATACCAATTTTTGTTTAATTCGTTGTATTCGAATATTATGAAAAAAAAAGAAAATAAAATAAACCTATAACACCCTGTATCTTGAAAGGAAGCGTTTTCGGGCATATATTTGTTCGACAATTCATATCAGAATATTGTGAGGAATCACCTCCTGAGTTTGTCAAAGTACTTTTGAATCACCCTGTATATAGTTTTAATATGCTTTTAAATTTGTATGCGGTCGTAGAAAAATAATGTTTCAACTCATGCAAAGGTCCTTCCCACACTTGACTACTTGGCTGGGTCAATAGCAGTCAGGGCGGGAAAGTATCACTTTCCGCACTTGTTAGAAAATAAACTATTTTGTTATTCTCCGGTGAAATCTTCCGCCGGCATTTCCGGAAACCACGTAAGTTATGAACTCCACAGTTGAATTCAATTCAGCCACTATCAGTTTCATGTTGACCATAACAAAACCAGGTGGCCGACACGGACTCATTTCAATAATAATAATTTACGTAACAAGTCCGGAAAATAGGTTTTTTTTCTACGAATAGACAAAATTCTAGGACGAGCCGTAGGCGAGTCCTGGAAGTCTGTGAGTCCAAAATAGTATATTAAAGTATAAGTGGATAAAAAGGGCTTTAAAACACGCGCGATTTTTCGAGCACGACGGCGCAGCCGGAGTGCTCGAAATAGAGCAAGTGTTTTTAAGACCAGTTATCCACGAATACTTTACGTTATTTTTTTTTATTGGTGCACTTTGAAATCATATATACTGGTATTATTACTACAAAAAATAGAACTAAGAACTAATAATGCAAGAAGGTTGAATTCGTGATATGACATCAGTATCCCTTTTCGTTGTCATTGAAATGTGAAAAATTCATTTGCAATTTGTTACCAAAGATCAATATTTGTTGTCACCAGAGCTCAAAAATGAATGAGTCTAATATCGATTTTTTGAATAGTGAGGCAGAATCGCGGTAAATATCGCGGAAATCCAGTGATATATATAAAAAAAGTTTATGAAAAGTTCATCAAATGGATGGAGGAGCACATATAAATGACCGAATTGTGAGTAATATTTTATGTGACGTTACAAGGTCCCCTGTCAATAATAAAAAATTTGTCATTTAGACTTCACGTTTCTCGATTTGTTGATGTTGTCATGGTTACCTTTAAAAAACGCGCGTTTTTTAAAGTTCGATTTAAACACGCTGAGGCGTGCTTTAAATGGGTAAAAAGGGGCACCAATAAAAAAAAAACTATTTTCGGGCGTGTTGCGTACAATATTTTTTCGGCAATCGTGTAGAATAACAAATCATTGAGACGACATATTTCTTTTTGCTGCTTTCCATATTTTATTGCGAATTGCGATAAAAAAACATGCAATCTTTTGACAACTAATTTCATATGAACTGTCAGCCGTTATTTCGTTGGTATGGTAATGATCAACTGCATTTATCAAAACCATACCTACCAAGATTTTCATATTTACAATGACAACAACGATGTGATTCTTCCCGGCCTAGTCCGGGAAGTACGTACTTTGTCAAAGAAATAGCGTCCGGGAAGTGGGTACATCCCGGACGGTTGCCGAAAAATTATATTTTCCTAATTCTAAACGCCGCATGATATACAATGCGGAAATGGAAAGCACTATATGCGATACTTGTTTTTTGATGACGTCATCCGCATACACGTGAGCTCATTTAGTGAGAAAAATAACAAGAAATGTCATGTGACACCTCATTCAAAAGATATTTCGATTTTGTATCCAATGGTAGGTATGTCCAAGTCCAATTGGAATTATTTTTGTACCTTTGTCTCGCGTACGAAAGTTTGAAATGAACGTATAGTGACTTTCAGAATATTTAGAACAAAGTATTCAGTTGTACTCCAAAGTACTTCCAAAGGAAATATGATAAATCCACATCGCTGATCCCAGATGGAAATCTTCCAGTCGAGTCAGTGAAGGTTTATTCTTCTAAACCCAACAAAACACCTCCGATTTCGATGATATTCCAATGTTTGTTATATTCAAATCTATTCATGTTAGGTGGAGCAATTGATTATTTATGCTGTTTGAAAAAACCAATAGTATTAAACTTTTTTTATGAAATTTCAAGTAAAACTCATTTCGAAAATTTGGTATAATTAATAATTTCTAAATGAGGAAGTTTCAAAATTTCCTTTGATAAATGTTAATTATAGTATCATTCAGATGCAAAAATATAATATACAAACATATAGGCATATTTGTATTCATTCCGTAGAAACCAAAGTTTTGTAATGCAGGTAGACTATAACCAATATTTGCTAGCTGTTTTTAATTATTTGAAATGTTATATAGGTAACCTGAAATTGCTAGTTCCAAAGTTTTCTGTATTTATCCCTAAATAATGTTTATTATTATAAATAGCCACTCGAAAATCTGTCAAATTATTTTCACGTTATTCTCACTCCCTTGATATCACAACTGACAATATCATTTATATTTTTAGTCATGTTGTTTTGTGAATAGGCAGTATCCTATACATGTTCGAAATATTGGCTACTTTTATTGTCATGAAATCAATGAACGGTTTATTGTAATTTACTTGAAATTATATCTCAATTATGTGTGCTTTTGTTATATTTATTACTGAATAGAGCCTTGGTTTATTAGGAAAACTTGAGGCGTTAATCATTGTTTATGGAGAAGCTGCACGCAATTTTTATCAATCACTTAACATATTTAACGGGAGATTTCTGGAAAATCCTAGTCGGTCATATTTCACAAAGTTAGTACGTGTCAACGAGCTAGTGGATGTGACTGAAAACCAATTTCAGAAGACTAGCAAATCAATATTTTTCGTTCAGTTTCCATTCGACAACTTAATCAGTTGTTCACGTTATTCACTTATAGAATACAAGAAACAAAAACCTCAAATCAAATTACTCCAATAGCACAAAAATATCTGGGAATCAACATTGATACCACTGAAAAAAAATGGATTGCTATCTAGAATGTGATTATCATAATGATCATGTAGTTGATAATCTGATGGCATTTGTTAATCAGACAGCCCCACTCAATTGGGATTATTGAAAAAAAAAACTGAAACTCTGTCCTTTCATACCAAATATTAAAAATAATTTTCTTTTTGTGAGTAATAGTTTCATTCACCCATTACATTATTTATCATCGTGTTTTATTATCTACTAAATTTTTTCCCGTAGCCCACATACAAGGATTTATTCTATTGTAGGTCCATTAACTTTTTGTTTTGTTTTTTCTCTCGCCTAAACCTAAAAGCTAACCTCAGCTAATTAAATCATATTTCGTTTCATTTCGAACATATTGCAGAACACATTGGAGGCAGTGAGTGAATTATAATAATTCGTCAAAATTATTACTGTTTATATTTAGAACTATTTACCGCAGTTCTGTTATGACGGCGTTGTGTTGACGTTCTACAATGACATACCCATTGAGTATGATATTATAGAGTAGCGTTGTGAAGTCTTTCGATTTCCAAGGTGATTGAACTTTGTCATTGGAACATCCTTCAATTTTATGAGGATTGAAATATTCAATATTTTTATGGACACTGCTATTATAAGCCACCCAATAGAGGTTTTTCCCCACTTAAATAAAAACGCAAAAAGCCTATACTACCTTTCAAAATATAGTTCGTAGATGAAAACTTTGGTGTCGACCCCAGTAATATCGTTTTGTGGATTTCCTTCAACAAGAAATATTGTCAAAAATGATCACTCTTTTGATTTTTTTAAAATATCCTAAAGAGTATTGGAGGAATCATTTCACATTCCTACAAAATGGTTTTTTGTGCGACCGGATAGGTGCATTTTCCACTGAGAAAATACGGAAAAACCTCTAAAACGAGCCAATTTAAAAAAAATCATAATTTTTATAAATTTAAAGCAGAAAAAACAATTTTGCGGGAAATGATAGGTTATTATCTATCATGTAGTTCAACTGTGCGCGAGATGATTTCTGTCCGATGTGTAGTTTTTGCACAATCGCGTTATAAAAAATTTAAGGACTCATCTTGCAAAATCCGCCGATTTAAGGGAAATCGTCGTATTCAAATTCTGTGAACGGTATCTGGAAGTAGAGATCAATATCTACAATTTGTATATTTTCGTTTTCCCCATCGTTGTAAGTTCTCATGGAAGTGATTTCTTCTGATGAGCAGCTCTCGATGCGGGTCACGTGATCGAGGCTTCCTGTTCGCTAGAGAATGGAAATGAGGAAAGGGAATGAATCCAACATAAAGTAACGTCGAGAGAGGTTATGTTATTTGGAAAGCCAGGGATCTCTACAATTTCAATTTCTATCAGGGGATTCTGGATTTGACGGTGGAGAGAAGTGTGATATTGTTACCTCGAGGACTGCATTCCTTGTAAGCCAGGTGTTGTAGATCCCTCATTTTCTATTTTTCGTCGAGGTCAGCTACCATAATGGCTGACATTTTTGTGGACACGACCTGAACCCTTCATCGAAGGTAAGCCTTTGACAAAAAAATATATATAGCTGTGTTGTATAACGAGGTGAATTGTTATAAGGTTATTGACATTCTAAATTTCATGATTTTAGTTAACATTTTAGAATTTAGTATTTGGTTTCATAGCTGCCCAATATTCACTCTCTAGATTATTTTCAAGCCGTGTGCGCCCAAACGTATAAAAATATTTTTGATTTAATTTAAATTGTTTTTAAAACTTGTAATAATTGTGTGCTTTTCAATTTTCCTTTTATACACCATTACTGAAACAAACGAACTCATAGTGCTCACCGGCGAACGCTATGCCCGGACCTTTTGGGTTTTCATAAAAAGGTAGGTTATAATGTTACTGAAGATTGTAGTAATTAGTATGAATATACCACTCGCAAAAAACTTTCTTTCAACCATTCCCTAGGTTTTTCCATTACATGTGCCTAAGGTCTACTTACCCCATACCGTTAGTCAATGAAACACGACCATGGGGTTGACTCAAATGCAGGAAAATAGGAGAAACATAGTACAGTAAGATTATTTTATTCCGTTAGATATTCTACTTCTCACCGGGATTACAGCTTATTGAAATTCTATTTCTCACAGTTATTGAAACAAAAATCAAAAAAAGTAAAATCAATCAACCAGCCCTGGTTTGCAACTGTGGTAAAAATGTTTCGTTTCTTCATTCCAGTTATCTAATATATTTGATCTAGTCCATTTCCGACTACTAGAATCATTTTTACATCTTTGCAAGGTGAGATTGTTTCTAGAAAATGTGTTTTCCAATTCTTTCGGTTTTCCTGATGATCGTGGAAGCATGAAATAGATTTTCGTCGACAAAAATGCTAGTGAATGCGATGCCTTTCTTGCATCAATATTACAAATGATTTCTGGTGAGTATTCTTTTTTGGAAAATATTCTTCTCTGCCTCATTCATCTATATGAGTTCTTAATTAGGAGTGGAATAGAAGATCAAATCACTATCTGAATAAATATGCAAATTTTCACTTTTAGATTTTTTTTGAGTAAGGATATTTTCTCAATATCTATTAGATATAGTTCAATGTCCAGCTGGTTTTAGCCGGGAGGTGATTGTTCTCTCTAAAAATATTTAAAAAAATTGTTGTGAATTTTTAATTTTTTTGAAAAATCCTTCTATTCAATTGTCTATTCAGAATGTTTCCCTTTTCAATTAGAATCATTTTATTCATTATCTTGTGTTACCGTAAATTCGATTTTCCACTCTCTTTTCACATGGGTATCCAACATGTGGCGGAACATTGCTAGTCCTTTGGAATTGACAGTTCCCGAAGCTTCCAACTCTATAATGATTTATAACATGATAAAAGGCAGATTCGAGTTGACAGACATCGCCTCGAGAATCGATTCACATATAATCTCCAGGATTGGCATAGTCGTGAAAGGGGATTACATAATTGATGAATGTTTTAGCAGGATTTTCTGAGGTGCTGGATAATAATATTAGCCCAATGTATTTTTATACCACAAAGGTCCCTGGAACCTACTGGGCAAGCGCAACACCCGAGTGTTTAAAGAAGAGCATGGCTAATGATGGATATTCTTTGCATATGTTTGATCGCTGTATAAGAAAATATGACCTTAGGGAGTACATATCGTTATAAATAACTAAAATTGATGTTTCTTGAGGACATCCTATCATTGTCCAAGAAAATACGTCCTCAGGAAGACCGCGGACGTTCCGACATAAATTGAACAGAAAAAGGACATCTCAAAGATGTGTGCTATTAGGGAAGGAGCTGAACATGTTTCACTGTTATTGAAGGGATGTGATACATATTCTTTGCTTTGCCGTGACGATTTTGAGAATTATCATGATTTCCTTCTACGATATTCTTCATATCAGAAAAACTAGCATTTTACTAGGAAACTAGCGAACAGTACGAATGAAGACCTCACTAAGATCGCCAGAAAAAAAATCAGTATGTTGGTTTGGTCTCAGCACACCCACCAAAAGTTAGTAAAATCAATGATGAGTTTTTCTCCCGTAACATTTGATAAGAGGTTATTATAGCAATATGAACTAAAAAGTTAAAAATGAAATTATAGTTTGAAAAAACACGTTTTCGTAGCAATATGGACTAAAAAGTTTAGAATATAATTATAGTTTATAATAACACGCTAATATAGAAATATGAACTGAAAGTTAAAAATTGTAAGAACCAAAAATATTCTCCTATGTAAAAAAAGCGTGGGCTGCTCAAATGTTGTACTGGCCATAGAGCATACATTGGACAGACAGCCACATCAACCAAATGGTTGAATTATGTTACATAAGAGTTATTGTGAAACGAAGAAGAAATGCGATGCATTGGCAGAGCATGTTATCACAATAAAACTCGAAGTGGATTATGAAAATGTCACAATAATAAAGATGAATTAATACATGAAGGAAGTAACTGATTGCACAGAAAATCGTATGATATTTTCACTTCACACGTATGTATTGAGTACCATCAACGTCTCCACACACGCTCAGATGGGATCGTGAAACATCAGTTGATTGCGTAACGTGATTGGAATTGAATTACTGAATGTTTCGACCTGTGGTTGTAGCAGTTGCGGTAGTGCTGGCACAAGCTTTTAAGAAAAAAAATGTACGAAGAACATGGAAAAAGCGTTGGTTGCGTGAGAGACGCAAACATACCATTTTGAATTTGCTGCAGGCAATAATAATCGACAATGCTCCACTTTTCATCAGGCAATTACTTTCTTCAGCTCTCTTAGAAATGCACACCGAAAACTTTGATTTTTTTTGTTACAAAATGTTTGTCAGCATTGGGGTACTTTTCTTGGCACTTATCACTGATATCTAAATCTCGTTTTTTTGAATTGAACATGCTGATTTTCGATTTTTTTTTTAAATTCTAATTCATCACAAAAGTAGGCATGCCAAAACTGTGAAGCAAAATATTTAATTTCTTCTTGCAAGTTTGTTCATGTATAGTTTTGATTATTTCTTTTGTTCCTTTAAATTCGTATAATCGAAACATTCAATATTAATGTTAAAAATGTTTTGATCATTGGTGATGCTCAAAAACATTTCTCCATTAAGGGTATACAATTTCTATTAAAGATTTTTTGTAATTTTAATCTCTTGTCCATAGACGTCTTCTTGAGAAAGAAGTGAATATTTTTTGAAAGCTTCACTGATTAACTGAGTAGAACATACACTGTAGACAGATTTGTTATGAATGAATATCATTACCACTTCCATTGAAGAAACAGGTCACAGGATTATTTGGAAAATTTGGTTTCTTAGGTAATTAGTTTTGCTCTATCGATCTAAAATACGATCATAGTCCATAATATGCTTGGTTTTGATCACATGCTCGGCAAAAGATAACTTATTCCTATCACAATCGCTTTTGTGAGACGTAATGTAGTTTTCAATTCTGTTTTGGTTACTGTGAAAATTCTATGATTGGTTAATATTTCATGGTTGTCATTTTTGAAAATGTTGATGAGTTTTGGAGTACAGTTCTCAATATATGGTGAAGAACAATAGAAAAACCGAGGGGTGTTATCAACACTTCATTGTTGTCTTGATTAATATCATTAGAAATGTTTTGGTTTCTATTATTGGAGAGATCATTCGAATTTTGGTACCTGTTATATACAGTGCTTCTCAAAAGTCCTCTCCCCCCCTCTTAGTTTTGTAACGATTATACATAAACAAGTGAAATTTGGAAACTGAATATTAAAGGTTGTAAACTTCCCTACTTGTGATGATAGATGACGAAATCGTCAAAGATGACGTCACAAGGCCATTGTGAGCAATAATTTTAAATGGAACCCTACGGCAAGCGACACCTCTTTTAAAAGGTATCGAAAAAACCTATTCAATGATACTAATTTTGTTTGTGTCTATGGCAGTTTTGATGGCCCATTAGTAAACATTAAAATTTAAATTCCATTCAGTATGATATTAATTACAGATTTAAGAATCAGTATCTACTTGAAGAAATTTCTCCATTTACTTTCTGACAGTGAAATATCCTATTTTCAAACTCTTCTCGTACTTTTGCAAATGTGTCTGCGGAAACAGCCTCACATTCTGCAACAATACGTTGTTTTAAAACATCAATATTGTCAAGTTCAGTGGCGTAAACCTTCGATTCAAGGTACCCCACAGATAAAAATCCAAAGGTGTGAGGTCCGGTGATCGAGCTGGCCATTCCGTTGAACCTCGTCGTCCAATCCATCTACCACGATCCTCCTCATCCAAATACCGTCTTACTGCACCGTAATAGTGTGGAGGAGCACCATCCTGTTGGGAATGTTATTTCCAAATTGCCGAATTCATCTGGATTATCTTCCAAAATTTCAAGGATTAACGATTCTATTGCGCTTTGCAACAGCTCCAGATAAACCTCACTAGTTAAATCAGTATTCAAAAAAAGAGGCCCAACGATGTGGTTTCCCAGGATACCTGCCCAAACATTCACCTTCTGGGGAAATTAGGTATGTGTTTCACGAAACAGGTGAGGATTTGCGTCACTCCAATACTTCACATTCTGTGTATTTACATTTCCATTCAGATAGAAAGTACTTTCGTCACTGAAACAAATTGTTTTGACATAGTCTGGCTGTTGGATAATTTTAGTTTCCATATTTTCACAAAATTCTAGTCTTCGGTTTGGGTCGTCCTCTGGGAGTTGATGAACCATTTTTAATTTGTATGGATGAAATTTGTTTTTTTTTCAACATCCTGTGTACTGTACTTCGACTGACTTCACAGGTAGATGCAACGTGAGTTGTTGAAGAAGTAGCATTAACTATTACTTCTGACAGTATATCAATTTTTTTCTCATCAGAAATTTGTGGTCTGCCAGATCGTTTCGCATCATTAATACTACCCGTTGTTTCAAACTTACGAGAAAGCTCCCTTGAATGAGTTCTCGAAACGGGGCGATCGGGGAACCTCTCATTAAAAATGCGTTCTGCTGCATGAATATTTTGTCCAGTTTCACCAAGAATTAGGATCGCTGCTACTTTATCACCTAAAGCACGTACCATTTCGCTTCTTGGAGCACTTAAACGTTCGGCTCACAACAGTTTAACAAAGTATTAAAATGTACAAAAATATTAAAAGTACCAAAAGCTGCTAAAAAAGTTAAACGTTCGATCAACAATACAAAAATTATTAAATGTACAAAAACTTGGACAATTACAAAAACGTCGAATTAGGGAGACTAACTAAAACGTCAGCTCATTTGACAACTATCCAGAGGCGTAGTATTAACTGATTTAATTCATCACAGCTTTGCGTTTTTCGAAAGCGAGTTGCCAAAACTGCCATAAACACAAAAAAAATTAGTATCATTGAATAGGTTTTTTCGATACTTTTCAAAAGTCGCTTGCCGTAGGGTTCCATTTGAAATTATTGGTCACAATGGCCTTGTGACGTCATCTTTGACGATTTCGTCATCTATCATCACTAGTAGGGAAGTTTACAACCTTTAATATCCAGTTTCCAGATTTAACTGGTTTATGTATAATCGTTCCAAAAATAAGAGGGAGGGAGGGGACTTTTGAGAAGCACTGTATAGAACATGACGAAATGAACTTTTTTTCAGAAAATTGTTTTTGTATTTTGCCGAGTGGTATGAGCTTTTTCACCTCGAGCAGGAATTGAACCTGCGTCCTCTAGATATCTAGTCCATGTTCGAAGACACCAGGTTCCATATGTATTTCGAAATTGTATGAGACGTTTTGTCGTTCAGGATCTTCCTCAATTTTTCAAAACTATAGAGGAGTGAAAGTATTTTTATGCGAAATCTATTTTGAGTTATATTTCATTGTTTCGGTATTATCAATATTTATTTGTTGATTTGTATTTGGATATGAGGAAAATCATCTATATTTTGTTGTATGTATATATGTAGTACTTATATTTTATTGTTATTCTTTCAGACCTTCCTGGAAAATATTACTTTTATTCCAGATGAACGATATTGGTCTACTTTTTATTGGCTGTGTTTTCTTCTCAGAATCAAATTTCAAGGCTCAAAATTTTGCGACACGTTGTTTCGAATTGTTTTCTAATATGGCCCTCAGTTGAATACATAAATTCCCGAACTAAATATATTGATAGATTTGTAGGCAAACAGGAAGCAATGTTTTCCAACCGAAAGTAATGAAAATGCATTGTGTCTATACCTCCGTTGAGTTTTAAGATGGTCCAAATCCTCCGCGTTATCTCAAATTGTAGGCTGTTGAAAGAATTGAGAATCTCCAATTTTTATTTTCCTAACACTATTGAGAAACTTTATTTCCTTTTATACAGCTTTTCCACACAAACTATAATATTGCAGTTACATTTTGTTGATATTCTTCAATGGATTCGATAAACATTCCTGTTTGCACTGTTTGCTTCTTATATACAGGGTGTCCCAAACTCGATGGCCTATTAGACAGGACACAGGATTATTTTGAAAATTTGGTTTCTTAGGTAATTAGTTAGTTAGTTGCCGCTTATATTGGAAAGTAGCAACAACTTTGATATTTAAAATAAGACACCCTGTATATTATTGCATTTTTTGGTTTTCTATTGCTTCACGATCATTTTTGTATGATACTTCCCTATACCTATCTCCAGCAGTTTTCGAAAAATTAATTGTTATCATTATTTTTTTATTAAATGAGACACCCTGTAAATTATTGCATTTTTCGCTTCGCTATTGCTTTACGGTGATTTTTGTATGATACTTCTCTTCACCCATCTCAAGCGGTGTTCAAGAAATTCATTGATTTCCTTATTTTTTTGTGCAAAACATTGCTTCAATTAAATGTTTATTACTGCGGTATTTGGACTCGTATATATGTTCTGTGCATTAGTTATGTCTAAGGATATTTGTTCTCCATTATACAGGGCCGTTCAAAATTTGTGATTTTTCCGATTGATTAGAAAATGGTGAAAAGTACATTTTTTCAAATTGAACACCCTGTATATCATCGAATATCCTAGAAAACAATTGAGGTTCCTTTCAAATTATATATCATGTTCCTATTCCTAAATAGTCTGGTTTCCGAACAAGCAAGTTTCTATAAAAATTTAAAATATCTGCATTTGAATATGTATTGATTTGTTTGAAAATATGAACGGGATGTTCTCAAAATTATTATCCATTTTGACAGAAACACCATGAAAATCACTGTTTGGCAAACTAGAAGATTGTTTTGCTCTTTTCTGTTCACGGCACACTACTACCATTTTCATATTCCAGTATAACAAATCTAAATAGGTAATATTACCCAACTGAAATGTTCTGATTAAAAAGTCAAATCAATCTGGAATATTTCGCTTCAAAATGTTTAAACTTTTGGAGATACAGTTGGAACTTGAGTTCTTTTCTAACTCTCAGATGATGCAATTCAGTTTTAGCAAAGATTAATTGAAAAAATATATCAGTAAAATTTTGAAATGAGTTATACTCGGAAAAACGTCGATTAGTAATTATTTTTTAGATCATTCTTTATACATCATTTCAGTTCCAGTTTCTACTCCCTAATCTCTTTTTTTTTCGAGTATTATCTATTTACAAATTTTCCTGAGATAATGTTCTTAATTAATCTATGCCAAAACTGAATTGCATCTGAGAATAAGAGAAAAATTCAAGTTCCAGCTGTATCCTCCACATGAATAAACAATTTATCAAATTTGAGTCCTGTGAAGATATTTCATATTGATTTGTACTCATTTCGATAGTCGATAGAAAAAATATAAAATGATTACTATTTAAGAAACGGTGAGAGATAGGTATAGGACATGCTTGGTGAAAGTTATTGGTATTTTTCAGTAGAATCCGAATATGGCATAATATACAGAGTGTCCCATTTGAATAAAATGATTTATGGCCGTGTTTCCTGATCCCCTACAAGAATTTGTTTTCAGACACCCTGTATTGAATATGGACAAATCATTCGATGTTACTGAAGTTACTCAGTGGGAGTTATATTTGAGTCCTTTCAATATTTGAATTCAAGTTGATCCCATTTTGGTAGCAAAATAGTTACAAAATAATCAATATTGAAAGTTATTGGTGTTGCCGGTATAATTCAAAAACAGAATGAAAAACTGGTGTTCCATTTGAAATTCGAAAGTTGATATTAGTTACAAGTACATGTGGCAACACTGCAACCATGAATATATTTTCAAGAGCTAGTAGTTATATTTCAGATCCCCAGAAACGTCCAATAGGCCATCGAGTTTGGAATACCCTGTATATCAATCATTCTCTGTATAATCAGTTCGTCATCTCATCATTCATACACTTCAATACACTACAGAACCTTCTGCATGTTCCCGCTATAATTCGATCACATTGACCATGAAGATAAACAATTTCAACAAAACTTTGGTTGAATAGTTATTGTCTTCCATTTTGATTGTTTTCTGATCAAATTGTTGATAATGAACGCGCAAACGTTTTATTATTGATGCACCCATTGTCGAATTTTCATAATGACATATTCAATGTCATTTAATACAAAATATGGCAAAATAATCTGATTTTTATAGAAACTTGCTTTCATTTCGTAAACCAGACTATTTAGGTGTAGGAACATGATACATCATTTGAAAGGAACTTCAATTGTCTTTCAGGATATCTGATAATATACAGGATGTTCCATTTAAAAAAAAAATCACAAATTTTGAACGACCCTGTATAATGGAGAACGAATGAAATCAATGAATTTATCGAAACCGCTTGAGATAGGTATGAGAAGTAATATACAAAAATGATCGTGAAAAAATCAGAAAGCGAAAAATGCAATAATATACAGAGTGTATCATTCAAAATATCAAAGTTGTTGCTAATTTTCAATATTAGCGGCAACGGCGCAGCGCTGAAAATATTTTAGATCGATAGAGCAGAACTGATTACCCAAGAAACCAAATTTTCAAAATTATCCTGTGTTCCGTTTTCCAGAAACGTATAATAGGCCATCGAGTTTGGGCCCCTGTTATACATGGATTGTTCATCGTTGTTTACTGGAATGCTATTTGACAACAGTTTATATTTCTTCTAGACACATAATTCGACAGTATTTCTCTTTCTAGAATGAAATATGATAACCCATGAATGTTATCCATTTATGAGTTTATAAGCTTTCATGACTCATTAATGTCATCTATCATGGAGTTTGTAAAATCCACTTTCCGAACGGATAAGCCATAATGTTTTTGGTTTTTGGAGTGGAGACCATGATCGGTAATAAAAACTTTTTAACAAAAAATTAAACCGACGAAATACGGAACTGAAAAGTAAAAACTAAAATGAACCTTCTTAGTCTCAATAACTAAGCTCCTGTAAGTAACTAATTTTGAGTCGGCGCCAAATAAACAAGTAAATGAATTAGGTAAGGCCTAAAATGATGGCATCAAGTTGGGCGGTGACATTCTGATAATTTTTTTGAAGTAATTTAATGATCTTCGTTTTTGGCGCCGACTCAAAATTAGTTACTTACATTAGGTTGGGAGCTTAGTTCTTGAGACTAAGAAGGTTCATTCTATTTTTTACTTTTCAGTTCCGTATTTTGTTAAGAAGTTTTTATTTTTCAATTTTTCGTGGCTGAAATCTACTAATTACTGACTGCTTGTTTTTATTACCTCCAAAATACTTACTTACCCACCTTACTTCAACTATTACCAGTTAAATAATAGGATTATCTACTTTTACTATTTGTTGTAATATAAATTATTTTTGTTGTGCTGGTTAGTTTATTCCATTACTTTGTATATCATTCCATCCTCTCATAGAATATAAGGATTGTGATAATGACACTAGCGATCTGTCATTGTCAACTACATATGTGTGCCAATGTTCACAAGTGAAAAATCAATTATCCCCCATTTTTCTACCCGTGAGGGTGGATAATTCCATTCGAAATCCAAATATGATCAACTATGAGGTAAACCCTATCTGATAAAAGAAGAATCATCCAGATCCCTGTACAAAGTTATGCCTGATAGAATCGGTTAACGGACCAGAATTCAGAGGGTGAGTGATCAATATCCTCCATTTCGCTACCTTTAGGGGTGGATTTCATTTTTTAAATTCAAATGGGACCAACTTCGAAGTACACCCTATCCACTGAGAAAAGAATTATCGGAATCGGACGCCTCTGTAAAAAGTTATGCGTGATCATACATAAAAAAAAATATACGCGTCGACTAGAGAACCTCCTCCTTCTCGGTTTCGTCGGTTAAAAATACCGGGACCCCCTATAAAATCTACTCAAATTTCAAACCGAGGCATCAAGAGACAGCATCATACCATAAGTTCATCAAACTCCACCATACTAAGTTTTCATCAGATTAATGTTGAGTCCTTCCAATATTTCAATCCCATTTTGTACCCCATTTAAATTCCTTACACAGACAAATGTAAAAGGGATATGAATTCAAATGGGATGCAAAACTGGATGGAAGGATGCTTTGTGAGTTGAACCTATCCCGGATCCATTGTTCTTGAGTTTCATACACGTTTCCCGCTCTTCATATCGTTTTCATCATAAACTAGAGAAGCATACAACCAAATAACCTTTTCTCATTTATATTCCCTCGACAAAATGTATTCTCTCCATTATACCAAAATATCAGTTTCAATCCGGAAACATCGCGTTCATCGCACCGAACTCATCAACAAAAATTGGCTAAAGTGTTCAGTTAACACACTCGTTTATTACATGCACTCCACACCGTCATCACAACGATGACCTAATTACCAAGACATCTAAACCAACATCATTGAGATTTGCATCCAATAATCGAACCGTCACCTTTCAATCGTATCGCTGAAAAATCCATCAACAAGCAAATGAAGCTCATAGCGCGAGCCAAGTTGTTTACGCGACGCGATCTCGGTAGACACTGACTAGTGCACAGAGTGCTGAGTGAGTGATCGCGGGGGTGTGGAGACCACCCTCGATGTGCCGCCGGATCCTTTTGGAGAGGATGGCCATGTACAATTTCATTTAGTTCTGCGGGAGAAGCCCGGACGATACGCGTTGAGAGCAGTCAATAAGTCAATCAATCAGGGCCACTCGACCAAGAGCACATATCGGATGAACGGAGAGGCACATCTTTTTTGATTCTTTCAAATCGCATCAATGTCATATTGAATATCGATCTGTGGTGATTAGGAAAGTTATTATATTTCTGGGTTCATATTGGGAGGCTTTTGTTGGTTATGGTGGTAAAGGTTGGTGACAGATACGGTATGATCTGATTATATATTTGCACCATCTTTTTCTGCTTGTCCAGGTATTTCATATTCCAAGCAGCTCCAGATCCTTGAATAATATGGGTATTTCACTATCGGCTGGTAGTGCGAGCCCAGATATTTTCCAACTTTTATGGTGTTCAGGAGTGCAGAACCTTCACGTGCTGTTGTCCTCTGGAGGCTCCCCTTGGTATTGGTAGTGGAAGGTACTGTACGACCTGAATAAATCTCTGTAGCACTTTCTCTGCTTCTCCAGGTATTCCATATTCGAATTAGTCCCCGATCCTCGGATGATATTGGCCTTCTGAGGGAATCAAGGGTGTGAATTTAGAGGTGTTTCTCCCACTGATAGCTGCTAGTGGGATACCAGATTTCTCCTATTTTTATGGTGTTCAGCAATACACTCTAGAGTGCAGAACTCACAGGTGCTGCTGTCCTGTGAGCAGAGCTTCAATGCCATGTTGAATATCAATCTTTGAGGGATATGAAAGTTACTAAATTTTTGGGTATATAGGCTTCTCTTGGTATTCGTGGTGAAGTGTAAAGTACGGTGGCAGACACTATACCCCTGATTATATTTCTGCACCGCCTTGGTCTGCTTTTACAGGTATTCCATATCCGAAGCAGCCCCAGTATCTTGGATAATATGAGTATTTTGAGGCATTCTGAGGGTGATTCTGTCCCTGTTAGCTGACACTGCGATCCCACATTTTTTCCTTTTTTTATGGTGTTCAGATGCTGTTGTTCTCTGAACAGAGCTTCATGGGATTTTCTACGAGTCTGTAATGTTCGCTAGAAATACCGTTACTGACTTCAGGCTTATCTTGTTGAGGTTAACTAGTATCTCGCATCTTTCTCATTTTGAGTTTTTGAGAAGATATCTTCGAGTTGGCTCGTTCCTGTCAATGTTGTTTTCTCTTTGTTGAGTGTGGAACCTGTAGATTCTGTTGTCCTCTGAGCCTAGCTTCCTGAGATCTTCTACGCGTCTAGAGAGCCCTGTTAGGAATACTTCCTCTCACATTGAGGTTAACTAGGGCCTCATATCTTTCTCGGTTTGAGTTATCGAGGAAATATTTTTGACCTGGAAATATCTGTTACTGTTATTCACAGTTGGCTAATTGCAGAACCTGCGGATGTTGTTGTCCTTTAAGTCTAAGATTCTGAAACTTTCTAGGAGTTTGAAGTATCCTGCTAGAAATACCAATATAACTCTGAGCTTCTCTTGTTGAGGTTGACTAGTGCCTCAAATCTTTCTCGTTTCAAGTTTCCGAGGAGATAATTTCAATTTGGTTCAGCCTTTCTGTTTGAAATTATGAACAAGGTGTTCATGAAATCAGATGTGGAATTATCTTCAACAGATGAATAAACTTCAGTCACTATATTCCATCGTTTACGATAACCTCTTGGGACTTATTCATGTTGAAAGAAAAAACATCCTAAAAGAAAAAATATATAAATGAGAAAGTTGAAATCGCTTCCTGAAAATTTGTTTTCCAATTCTTCCGCTTTTTCTGATGATCGAGGAAGCGAGAAATATATTTCGGGTTTTCTCAGTTACTAATAATCCGGGCTCATTTACTTTGCCTCTTGATTCTCTACAATTCGTCCACCAAGATTATCGAGATTGTTTCATTAGTTTTTAAGTTAAAACGATAAAAAAAAGTTTTTAAATGTTTATAACAAATTAAGCAATGACAGTTGGGAGTAGAAAATATAACAAGATATAACTACGGACCGTTTTCCGTATGATGGCACAGTCGGTTTTTTGGTGGTATTTTTGTAACGAAAAAATCTCTATTGATTGGTCTATATGTCAATGTTATTTCTTCTTCGTTCAGTGCTGAATCTCCAAGTGCTGTTGTTCTCTGAACTTAGCTTCTTGAAATCTCCTAGGAGTCTAGAGTGCCTCGCTATAAATATCGTGATCATCTTGAGGCTTCTCTTATTGAGGTTAACAAATGCCTAAGATCTTTCTCAGTTTGAGTCTCTGAGGAGATATATTTGGCTTGGCTCAGCCCTATAATGCTATTTTCTCTTTGTTGAGTGCACAATCTGCAGGTTCTGTTATCCTCTAAGCTTGGATGAGATCTCCTACAAGTTTGGAGTACCCCGTTGAAAATACCTTTATCAACTTGGGGCTTCTCTTGGCGGGACTAATGCCTCATATCTTTCTTGGTTTGAATTGCACAGGAGATATCTTCGACTTGGCTCAGTCCTGGAATTATCTCCCAATGTTCTGCTATCTTTGTTGGGTGCAGAACCTGCAGGTATTGTTGTCCTATGAGCGTAGCTACTTCCTACGAATCTAGAATGCTTAACCAAAGATATGCGTATAAAAACACAGGGGCAAGAAACAAAACGCTTGCCTCACCTCCCAAACTATCATTTCTAAAAGCATATTATATTTCAATACAGTGACGCTCCGACAGTGATTTGGAACTAATAAATGGCCTTCAATTTATTGTTGTCAGCAAATATTTTTCAATAATTTCAGAATACTGTGAAAATCGAATGTATTTCTTCAGGTAATGTGAAAAAAATAATCTTCATTTACACTTATTTTTCATTGAAACTGCATCGTTTCTTAATTGCATTACACCGATGTGTTTGCGATTGATTTCCCTTCAAAATTATGTATCACAAATATTGAAGATTCTGGAGAAGGAGGTGCTGGGAGTTGATAGCACGATGAGGACGTATTTGGTTGATTGGTTTCCCCTCAAAATAAAAATCGACTGGTCTGAGCGATTTTCAGTGGGTATATATATATATATATATATATATATATATATATATATATATATATATATATATATATATAATAACTATGAATTTGAAATAAACTTTGTAGAAAGGATATTCCTTGAGGTTGCAGTCAATATAATGGCCTATGAGAAAAAGTAAAACTCTTTCTTATTTAGTCAAGCTTTCGAAAATGTTTATTTTCATTATCAAGACAAGTAAGGTGAGGTTAAGTGAAGACAGCGAACTAATCACCATTTCGTGTTTGAGGACTTTTCAAAATCATATCACTATGACCCACTACTAGTAATATATAAAAACTAAACAATGGCACTCGCACATATTGTTTTAGATACTTAATTTAAACACTTTAAAATTTGAAACGGCACAATAATTACCACATGGTTGAAGCGTGACTGAAAAAAGTATCCAAAACAATATGTGCGAGTGCCATTGTTTAGTTTTTATATATTACTAGTATGTCATATGATATGAGAAATCTCAAACACAATGTAATTTGTCTTCATAACTACCTATATCTTGATAATGAAAATAAACATTTTCGAAAGCTTGACAATAAGAAAGAGTTTACTCATAGACCATATATGACTGCAACCTCAAGAATCCTTTCTACAAAGTTATTTCAAATTCATAGTTATTCAACTAGTCCAGTCACGAGACTACCCTTCTTCTATATATATATATATATATATATATATATATATATATATATATATATATATAATTTCCATAAAATAGTATATTATTGTAAATTTACATGGAAAATAAAGACGCTATTATTATTATTATAATATATATATATATATATATATATTTATATATATAAATATATATATATATATATATATACTAGCTGACCCGACAGACGTTGTCCTGTCCAAATTTCTATGTTCCCTAAAATGTTTTTCCCGAAAACTCTCGTCCGCGTAGAATTTCTTTTTTTCTCTATGTTTTCCTTTATGTTGTTCCATCTAGACTATGCTTTTGACACCTTCCGCTTCCTGTTGTCCCGTTATCCCGTTTTCCTGTCATCCCGTTTTTTCTTTTCCCGTTTCCCGTTTTCCCTTTATCCCATTATCCCGTTTTTTTGTTATCCCGTTATTCTTGTTATCCCGTTATCCCATTTTCCTGTTATCCCGTTTTTTCTTTATCCCGTTATCCCCTTATGCTGTCATCCCGTTATCCCGTTTTTTGTTATCCCGTTATTCCCGTTATCCCGTTTTCCTGTTATCCCTTTTTTTGTTTATCCTGTTATCCCGTTCTCAATTTATCGTACTACAATTATTATATTCGATTGCCATCTTGCAACCCTATTGCGGATCTGTGGATGGTTGGTCGAAGAAGGATGAAAATTCAGGGTAGTATGTATTTTTGAATGCTGTATCATAAAAAAACAACAAATTTTATCTAAAAAATAAAATTAAGGGGTGGACCACCCTTGACATTTAGGTGGATGAAAAATAGATGTTGTCCGATTCGCAGACCTAATCGATATGCACACAAAATTTCATGAGAATCGGTCGAGCCATTTCGGAGGAGTTTAATTACAAACACCGTTTCACGAGAATTTTATATATTAGATATATATGTATATATATATATATATATATATATATATATATATATATATATATATGATAAATATATAATTTGAATTCAAATTCAGTACTTCTGGTTACCCGACAATGGTAAGCTGGTATTAGTCTTCAGATTCCGAGAACCAAAGATAAAATGAGATGAGTTCTACAAACTGGTAGCAGCTAGCAGAGGATAACGAAGTCAATCAGTTGTTTACGCCACGTTTCCGGGTAGGTACGATTATCGCACATTTCCAAATTGCGGGGGTGTAGACACTACCCCTGAGTTCTCGGCTCCCAGTTGAATACGATTACAGTCGACGCTGTGGCAATGAACCAAGTTGAGCGTGAAACAGAATTGGCCGGGATTGGCTCAAAGGGAGTAAAATGAATTCCATCAGTTTGGGACCACGTTCTAGGATGGAAGCATTTATATTACAATGGAAATTCATTTGTTCGATTTCAGGTACTAACTCATTTCACCATTTCCATCCAACATGTAGTTTTTCTGATTTTGGTTTTTTATTCATAATAATGAGCAATATGCAATATATCGAAAGGAAAAATGCTACTTGTATTGTTTTGTAATTTCTAACTCAAGACTTGCATTTTCCCACAATATTTCTCCAATTATTTGAGAAAAGTCCCATCCTAATGAGTCCATCTATTCTACGACAGTGCAGTGCATACCGTTGGGTATGGATTTCGAGAACTATCCGGAAGTGAGCTTTCAACCGTCTTCAATTGAAATTAACACAGAAATGAAATTGATCAGACAAATTGGAAAATTACCAAGAATCAAAGCGAACTTCGAATAAAACAGACTACTGCAAATAGGCCAGTAGAGATAGACATGATTTTCCCAAAATTTTATAATAATTACAAAAGTTTTAAAACTTCAGTGGAGTGAAGAGTACGTTCAAATGATATCTAGTCCGATTTTGCAACCCATTTTTCTGAACGAAAAATGTTGAAAATCAGGATTTAATGAATTTTCACATTATTAGCGCGAAAAAAATTGCAAAAGTTCTCCAAACATTCGTAGTATTGATAAATAGCAATTTATATTCTCCGATGAAATTGCAACCATTCAAATAAAACGGAAATGTTTGTTTTATCGAAAAAAAATTGTTATTAAACTCAATTTCTCCATAAAAAATCCAAAAGTTCTGCAAACTCGAAAAAATAGCTAAAATAATTTTCTGTGTAAGAGTTTTGATTCGCAACCTCTTGTGTCAAACGGAATATTTTTTCATGATATTGATTTCTTTATTAAAATAAGTATTGGAATTATTACGAAAGTTTCAAATAATGGTTGCAAGTGAAGATGTCCCGATGTACAATATTTTCATCAATTTGCAACCTCGTCTCAACACGGAAATGTGGGTAAAATTGAAAGAAAAATAATTTTTTATTTTTACTCTACCGAAAAAAGCAAAAGTTCTGCAAATCGGGCAAACAACTCATTTTACCAATTGGTGGCAGTATATTAATCAGCAAATTATGTTTAAATGCGGAACATTGGGAATTAAAAAAAATATATTTTTGTAATACCTGTAATACCTGTGATATCTGAATAAAAAAGATTTTTATGTACCCAATAAATGAAATTCATTATTCATTGTGTTACCAAGTTAACTATCGACCAAGAAGAAGCTCGTCAACGGTAGGTAAATCATTCAATGTTGAAAGCTAACGTTTTCGGTATGAATTCTTACAATTAGGAATTTGCACAAAAAAATCCTGTGAGTACGTTTGATGGAGGATCGAGAATCTCTCGACACATTTTCATAATTTTCTTGATTAATTAAAAAATGGAAGAAATATTTAGATTTGGAAGACACTTTGACGTCATACAGTTGTAGATTAGTACGATTACCCTACAGCTGTGTTACGTCACAGTGTTTTCCCTTCTCAGTTTTCAATATTTTTATAAATCAAGAAAATGATTCTTACTTGTCGATTACATTTCAGTCCTCCACATTTCAGGCCTCCACTGCGTCCTCAACTGCGAAACCACAATTGGAGTAAGAAAGGTGAATAATAATTTTATTCAATACCTGTAAAAATTGAATTTGAGATGTAATATCGATCTTACAAATTGCATAGATAAATGATGCATTTTTCAGAAATAGTTGCAAATGTACGTGAATATGTTTAACTTTTTTTCCGTTCACTTATCCAAATTGCAGAATTTTTGTATTATATGTATATTATATGTAAATTACAATGAAAAACTCAAACAAATAACAAAAACAAGGTTCCGTATTTTTTACAAGCTTGCAAACTTATTGCATGTTGTAAAACATTATTACTATCGGTATGCCTAGTTTGCAGAACTTTTGCTATTTTCAATGCAAAAATGAAGCATGAAAAGGTTTTTTGCAATTGATACAATGTTCCATTCATCACAGACTTCTGCACAATTTTATAGTTTATTTTCATTAATGCACTAACATACCATTGAAGTTTGAAAACTTTTGGAATTCATGTGAACTGATTGTCTATATCTACTGGCCTAAAAGATAAATTTTTCCTAGGGGAAGTAGAAGACAAATTGAAAAGATACTAAATAATAAGTAATCAGCAAAAATATAATTCTGAAAAGGTTGAAGAACCGACTTTGGTCTCACAGCTGAAATTTGAAGTCCAGAATAAAGCAATAATGCTGTAATATACCCAGGAAAAAGTGTACCCGTCAGTGCGTAATTGGAAACCTGCTGCCGGCCCTACATTGATGCAACACTGAAATGTGTCGTAAAGTAACATCACCAGATGTTGCCATAAAACGAGCAAATTGCCAGTGTTTGTCAATGTTAGCAGTAGTACTTTGGTGTTGATTTGAATTTAATCACGGTCCGGTTATTTCAAATTGAAGCCAATAATACAGTGTATGCAACAGTTAGCACCAAAAATTTTAACAGAATTCTTGGAAATATAAAAATCTTTGGTCATCACCAGAGAACAACACGAACTATATCATTGTAAAAAGTTACTGGATTTCAAAAATACTTCCAAATTAGAAGCATGACCTAATAAAAAAAATTGTATTTTGTTTGTTTCCATTAAACAATCTAAAATTTGTGGAGAAGAACCAGAAAAAATCCTAGATCATTTTTCCATTTATTTGTTCGATGGAATTCAAGATTGAAGAAGATAAAACAACGTTCAATTATATCAATTATATGAATAGTTCGTGGACGGGTTCAAATGTATTACAATTCATCTTTACCTATTGATAGTTCCCAGGCCCCAAAATACCATTCTTTTGAAAGTGTTTCACATAAAACTCCGCGAGAAATATACTCGAAATGATGGAGATCAACAAAGTGACTCAATCAAGTGATATTTAATTCCAAAGCGTCATTCATTAAGGCATCGTGACACCGACGCTATGTATCACACTACGTTTCATGAGTTTCATCAAATTCTGAATTCAATTATTGTTGAAAAGGAAAACGTTTTATTTTTCATGTAAATGATGAAATGTCAATAGTGAGTGTGTTGGCGAAACAAACACATTTGATGACATCAATCAGGGGTACTTGAATGACGTCAACGTTTCAATATGCGGACCTCAAACTATTTATATACTCGCTGACCCAACAGACGTTGTCCTTTCCAAATTTCTATATTCTTTAACCCGTTTTTCCGTTATCCCGTTACCGAATTATCCCGTTTTCCCGTTAGTAGCTGGGCGACCAAGCTTTGCCCAGTGTTTTTTTTCTGTGAAATCGTGTTTTTTGGGGAAGATGCTTATTGAGATACGTATCACATACTTATTACATATGCATATTCTGCAATCTTACCTAGTGGATAGGTTGGCTACAAATACACATTTTGAATAAACCATATGTTTCTTGGACTAACCAAAGAAAAACATCTAACATTGAATTCGGATGTCATATAGCGCCATCTCACAAAGTTTCGAGGTACCAGTGCAACAATGCAAGTACCTAAAAAAATTACGAGATGGCGCTATACATATCGATTCGTAATAAAAAAATGTTTTGTGTAAAATCGCGTTTTTTCAGGAAAGACGCCTATATAGATAAACTTAAAAGGAAAAACCCTATATCTAAATACAAAATTTCATCCAAATCATTAGAGCCGAAATATATATATATATATATATATATATATTTATATATATATATATATATATATATATATATATATATATATATATATATATATATATATATATATATATATATATATATATATATATATATATATATATATATATATCTTGCTATGTTATGATATATTGAAAAATATAAATTGTTTTTATAAAATGAATGAAGCTAATCGTTTTTGCTATTCTTTGTGAGCCTAATTGATATGATATAAATAGATATTTCTGCCCCTGTATTGTGTGCTGTAATAATAATTGCCAGCGAACGTCACTGTTCTCTCGTCACGCTACCAACAATTATTATTTTCCTCACCACGGATAAACTACAGTTGGTACGCCCTTATCTCAAGGTGGCCGGTTCAAAGCAATAGAGCCACTTGCCACTGCTGGCTAACTTCAGTTTATTGAATGTTCTTTGGTATGTTATTGATTATTGTGAGAAAACAAACAACAAAATATCATAAAGCAATTATCTCCTTTATTCAGGAAGACTTAATAATACCTGGCCTACGAGAAATAACTTATACTAGGGTGAATCAAACAAATATTCACGGATAATAATAAATCAGATCATGGATAGATAAACAGAACCTACTTTTTCCGTGTTATTGAAGTTTTCTGTTATTGTTCAAAATAGAGTGGCATGAAGTTCTTCAAATGTGAAATTCGTTATTGGTTCAAGGACCGAAAGAGCACTATTAAAGTTTTATACCTGGTTGGAACTGTTGGTGTTCTAATTATACCATGAAACAGGATGTCTCCTCTCTCCAATCGCTGTCAGGACTGCAATATCATGAATCAGGAACTATATAGATGCGGAAATCAGCATTTGGATCCGTGGATATGTTATCATTAAGGTAATATTGGTTTTGTTTACCAAATGATGGGTTTATTCCAATTTTCTTTCAGTAAAATTTTTGCGTGGCATCCGCTTGGAAATTAATTTTCGATCTCCTCAAGCTTTGTTTTCAATCGCCTAGCTACATCTTTTTCTCCTTGTTTTTCATTTGAATTTCTGAATTGGTGCACCAAATCGTCACTTTTCACTGTTTATATTTATATTGCATAATTTATATATACAATTATTTTTCCACTCTTATCATTATTTACAAATTTCAATAATAATTGCTTCTGATACCATCTCATTGCTAATCTCTCACAATTTCCAATTTTACACCTGACCATCTATTCCCTGATTGTCTATTTTTATAGAGACATTTGCTGTTCTATCATTGGCTACTTTTTGTTAGCTACAATTTCATATACTGTATGTTTCAAATTTATAAATGTGTTGATTACTGTTTATTCCTGAAAATTTTGTAAATTTAGACTTTTTATTGTCTTTTGAACAATTATAAGTTATAATAATTTTGACAGTGTATGAAATTGATTGTTTTATAGTATTTTGACATTTTTATCTATCCATATTCTACCTAGGCTCACAATATACATAGAATTTCAAAAGTTATTCACAAACAAACTCTTGAAACCATTAACCATCTAGTAATTATTCTTTTTGTGGGTTTTTAGTCTTTTAAAATTCACAACTGGCATAACATAACATAACAATATATATATATATATATATATATATATATATATATACAAGAATTGTTCGTTTAGAGATATAAGATACAGTTTTCCCGTTATGCCATTTTCCATCCCATTATCCTGGTTTTTCTTTATCTCATTTTTCCGTTATCACGTTTTCCTATCATCCCATTATCCCATTTTCCCGTTTTCCTGTTATCTCGTTATCCCGGTTTTCCGTTCGTTATCCCGTTTTCCCGAAAAAAATTATCCAAATCGGCCCTGCCGTTTCCAAGTTATGAGCTCACCAACAACAGACATTCATTTTCATTATTTATTCCTGATAACATTTCAAGGAAAAATTTACAATAACTTTTTGAAAAATCCTTTCTTTTCCTTAAAACCTTAGCCATATCGGTCCAGTCGTTCTCACGTTTTGCGCTTACAAAGAATCGAGATTCATTTTCATCATATAGGTTATATATTCCTGAAAACTTTTTCAGGACATAGAAATTTCCAATAATTTTTCCAAAATCTTTTATTTTCCTGAAAACCTTATTCGGAGTATTACGAACATTCAAGAAAACAATTAGCCAAATTGATCCAGCCGTTGTTTTTATAAAATAAAAAGTACAATATTAACCTAAACTCAGTTTTTATATATATATATATATATACATATATAGAGGATTGTATTTGGCAGGTTTCGCAGTCACTTATTCAAAGAAAATGCTCTTTTTTCTGTTCAAGCTTTCGAGATTTGTTATCTCTCCTTCAGGAACTCTGAATTAACAATGATATTGATCAGTAATGTTACAGAAATAAAATTGTTCGTACTCACGAAATGTGAGGTTATAAAATAGCTAAACAATACTGTATAAAATCGAGGAAATTATTCATTCTTGTACGGCTTATTGTAAAAAACATCGAATTAAGACTATCACATACATTCAGATAAAAAACTTGTTATAGAAATAATTAAAAAGGATGCTCTGCTCAGCATATCATTAAAAACAAAAACAATCATGTGACAGGAACGTCTGCCACTCTTCATACTGATGTGTGCAGTGACTCTTGACATCTTACAGTAATGCCAATTGTTTTGGGAGGCACTGGGTTCATCGTCAGTTGTTGGGAGTTAGTGTGTTGTGAGTTTGGTGGTTGTAGATTTGGTTGTTGGTTGTAGTAAATATGTGTAAATAATGTTGAGTCTTTCTATGTCTTTTTTAGAGTTTACTGCCAGTGGTTGTTTGAATATGTTGGTCATTTCTAGGAAAACTCTTTTGTGTGTGTTTGTTTCTTTGTCTAATATTTTGGCGTTTTCATTCGAAAAATTCAGAGTTCCTGAAGAAGAGATAATGAATCTCGAAAGCTTGAACAGAAAAAAGATCATTTTCTTTGAATAAGTGACTGCGAAACCTGCCAAATACAATCCTCTCTTTACCATCCAGTCGAAAACAATTCTTACGTGAATCATAGATATGGGCTTCTATCAAGACATCAATCAACAATATGGATACTCTACGATGAGACAACTCAAGAGTGTAGCAAACATCATTCAAGCTAGCAACAGTACGAAATAGGCGAAATTTTCTACTCAGGTGCAGAAAAAACAATATAATACCAAAACACATCAGCAAAGGAATTCGAAACATAGATAATCTCACAGGTACAGCAACAGGTCGGACCTTGCATCAAATACTACATCTAAATTAAAGATTGAGCAACAAACTTTCGAACCTTGAAATCAAAATCACCCATGACAACATAAAACTCCTTGAAAACACCTGGACAAACTTTAAATCTCAACTCACGAATACACTACCTTATCACACAATAACTATCTTCTACAGGAGACTTTCGATAACTCACAATCGCACATTTTTTAAAGTCAAAAACATCAATTTAAAAAAATACCAAAACTTAGCACTGGCACAAATAACCAAAATCAAAACCCAACCCAATTGGATAAAAAATCTAACAAACATACAAATTCCAAAAGACGTTAGTGATTTCCTTGCATTAGGACCAAAATTTAGTGTAGAACCAAATAACAGTGACATAAAAATTCCACATTTTACTAGCTAACATAGACTACATTGTAAGTCATTTAGAAAAATCTGACAGAAATTTGGTTTTAACTCGAACTTGCAACATAATTACAAATTTTGTCCATCAAAGACCTAGCAACGAAAGCCAAATCACAAAAATGTACAATAAAACAAAAAAATTTCTCAAAGATAATCCTGAAATAAAAATTATACCTTTTGACAAAATGAACGTTACCACCGTTATCAGTACAGATCAATACGATACGTTAGCAAAAGAAATCCTAAATGACACGAAATATTACAAAAAATTAAAACGAGATTCCTCTTCCACAATACAACAAAAAGCAAATAAATTGATCACAGAATTAGAAAATGGAAAATCTTTGTCAAAAAAAGGAAGTGAAATGTACAGAACATACAATAGCACAGTTAACAAGTTCTATGGACTCCCTAAAATACATAAGCCCTCGTAACAACTGCGCCCCATTATTTCATCCATCAACAGTCCCAACAAGGGCGTAGCACAACTGGTTACTAATATTTTGACGTTGGCATATAAAAATGAAATGAGTATTTCGTAAAAGATTCATTCCAATTTTGTGACTTCATTAACGAATTTCAGTTACCTCAAGATCACATAATAATCAGCTTGGACGTAAAATCACTTTTTAACAATATCTCTCTTGACTTAGCCAAGCATAGCATAGATAATCATTGGGATATAATTTCAACATGCTGTGAAATGGACAAGAACACGTTCTTCAGACTGTTGGTTTCTTTTTGATACCACTACCTTCATTTATTCAGGTACATATTACAAACAAATTCTTGGCATTCCAATGGGCACTCCAGTATCTCTCATTTTGGCAACTTTTTTTTCCCATACCTTTCATAAATAAATACGTTGATGATATAATACTAAGCATACCAACAATAAAAGAGAAATATTGGAAGTTTTCAATAATACAACCAATTTATATTTTTCACCATAAAAAAAGAGGAATCCAACTTCAGTGTACCCTTTTTAGATACAAAATTAATAAGAAACTTATTGTAACGAACCTAGGCCGGCCCTGTCGCCTCACACGTTGCCATCGACAGCGATGAGATCATCCCCGGAGATATTCGAGAACCATCCAGTCGCTCTTCCGCGGAAAACAACGGTCAATATTGGAAACAATTGGAACATGCCGTCGCCAACCGTCCGAATTCGAAACATCGAGAATGCTGTATCGGAGATAAATAGACAGCCCTCAAGAGGGAGTACACAGTCTGAACGAGCCCATACGATCGAGCTATTCAGTAGCGTAGTAATATAAATTAAGTTGTAGATTAAGTGTTAAATAAATTAGTTAAACCAAGTTAAGTTTATTTACGTTACAATTGGTGTCGGAAGTGAGATTTTGAAAATAAACAAGTGATCGTGGAGTGAATAGTCAGAAAAATAAATTGATAGACCTTTTTGTACGCCCAAAATAGACAGTGGCCCGGTTTTCGCGAAGTGGACAATTGTGCGTGGGAATATAAACTGATACACTCTTCGCGTGAAACAGACAATAGACTGGTGGCCCGTGGAAAAGAATTCGCGAAGTGAATTTTTAACAAACTGATAAACTTCTTCGTGTGAAACAGACTGATACCTCGTCAAAGACAAAATGTGTTCAAGAAAAGTGCGCCTTGCGGAGTTGAAGGTAGCGAGATTGAAACAGGAATTGGAGTAAAGGTAACTGGAAACAGCAGGTAAAAAGTAAGTCCTCCAGGAAAGACTTGCAGAAGGACTTATACAAGAAGGTGAGGGACCCCGAAACATTTTTATTCGAAGTTCCCGGAGGTGATTTAAGTTTGGTAATGAATAAACTGGAAGAAAATGCTAGAAATCTGGAAGAGAAGCTTGGAGAAAATGCTAGAAATCTGGAAGAGAAGCTTGAAGAAAATTCTAGAAATCTGGAAAAGAAGCTTCAAGAAAATTCTATAAATCTGGAAGAGAAGCTTCTAGAAAATTCAAGAAGCCTGGAGCGGACATCGAAGACGATGCAATCATCGGAATGGACATCATGAATTCCAGAGGGTTTGAATTGGATTTCAAAGACGGCGTCCTACGTGTCAAGGAAAGAATGGGCCATGGGAGACAGGAGAGTTGATAAAATGTAGGTTGGCTGAAGATGAACACGGAGGAGCTGAAACCATTCGAGGCTCGCCTGGACGGAGTACGAGCAGTGGAAACGGGTGATGTGAAATAACTCAGCGATGGAAAATGGACGAGGATTGCACTAGGAAGACCTTGTTGCGTGCTGACAAAATAAAGGCCCGAAGTCACGAATTCATTATTTTCCAGTGACTTGAAAAACAATATTGGGCACTGCTCGTCGAGTCCTCTGATCAGAGATGTACAGGTACGATTAAAGCAATACTGGACTTGCCCACAGAACTAGAAAAATTAGTGCTTCTTAAGAGGTATAAAACCAGCTCAAGGCATTCCAAACTAAGAGATTTAGTTAAGAAGTACCAAGACATCTTCGATACCGGACAAGGAAAAGGGTCGAACTAATGTGGTCCAGCACAAGATTGATACTGGGGTGCCGACCGATCGGCAATCAACAGAAGACTTCCCTGCCAGAAGGGAAAGAGCTGACAAATATAGCGATAGGGAAAGAAGGATTATCGAACCATTCTACAGTCCCTGGTCCTCCCGTCGTACTGGTAAGAAAGGATGGATCGACAGCTGTGTAAACTATCGCCAGCAATAATGTCACGAAAGGACAGTTACCCTTCGAGATGGACACCAGACACGTTGGCTGGTTCACGATTCCGACCCCTTGATCTGAAAATGGATACGCGTCAGAACTATCAGGAAGATCGAAAAACTGCTTTACCAGAATCTGAAACTTGGCAGTTCACCGTCACGCTTGGCTCTGTAATCTCGCATTCCAGACATGATGGAAACAGTAATGGAGGACTTCTGGACAGTGTCTAGTGTTCTCGACGGCATAATTGTGGTCGGCAGTCGTTGAGACCACGTGAAAACTGGAGAATATTCCGCGACTGAGAACTCGATTGAAACTGGTCCTAAAATCCATCTGTTCCAAAGACGACCTCGGCACGCGTCTTGGGAAGGAGAGCGTGAGCCAGAAGATCAAAGCTGCAAATTGGCCCATCCCAAAGCATTCACCAACGAAGTTTCCTTGGTTATGACATACTATCGGAGCCTGCTAACGGAAGCTCCATAAGAAAGTGATGAAGGAAGTGTTGCCGAGAAAAGACAGATAAGATGCCGAATGTGGCAGAATTGGACATGTGCGTAGCAAATGTCCAACATTCATCGACTCCGATGCAGGAAAACTAAGAAGGTCGACGAGAAGGGGCAATCGTCGGCATGTGTCCGGCAAGCCCCCGGGTTTAACAACGCATATGTCGCTATCCTTCAACGACAGAACAAAGGTGTCTCCGTAGACGGTCTCATCAAAACGAGCCTGCACCATGCTGCTAGATACAGGTGCGACTGGACAATTTCGGCCTTCCTTTCGAACTTACCGGAACGGATTGAACCGACAACTTGGAGCTACGCACAGCAACAGGAGCCAGCTACTGTATATGGCGAGCTACCGATTGAAATAATTTTGGGCAGCACTAAAGTGAACATCAGGCACTTTAGCGGACATCGAAGACGATGCAATCATCGGAATGGACATCATGAATTCCAGAGGGTTTTGTTTGGGTTTCAAAGACGGCGTCCCACGTGTCAACGGAGAAGAGCTGGTGCTTCGTGAAGTGAGTGATCCGTGTGTTGTTGCTGAAGATGTAAGCGTACCTGAGAGGGGTGAAACCATTCTGGAGGCTCGCCTGGACGGGGTACGAGCAGTGGAAACGTGGTGATTTTCGAGCCCAAACTTCATGATAGAGAAAATTGGACGAGGGATTGCACTAGGGAAGACCTTGTTGCGTGCTGAAAAAAATTTGTGCCCGTAAGGGTCATGAAGTATCAATTATTTTCCAGTGACCTTGAAGAAAGGAACAATATTGGGGCACTGCTCGTCAGTTTCCTCAGTGATCCGAGTGTACGAGGTACGATTAGCCAACCCAACAACTTACAGAACTAGAAAAATTAGTTGCCATCTCTTCCAAAGATATAAAACCAGCTCAACAGCCCAAACTAAGAGATTTAGTTAAGAAGTACCAAGACATCTTCGATACCGGACAAGGAAAGGAGGTCGAACTAATGTGGTCCAGCACAAGATTGATACTGGGGTGCCGACCGATCCGGCAATCAGCAGAAGACTTCCTCTTGCCAAGAAGGAAGAGGCTGACAAAATAGTCAGCGATATGGGAAAAGAAGGAGTTATCGAACCATCTGACAGTCCCTGGTCCTCTCCAGTCGTACTGGTGAAGAAAAAGGATGGATCGACACGCTTTTGTAGACTATCGCCAACTTAATAATGTCACGAAGAAGGACAGTTACCCTCTCCCGAGAATAGATGACACCCTAGACACGTTGGCTGGTTCCACGATTTTCTCGACCCTTGATCTGAAGAGTGGATACTGGCAAGTAGAACTGGCTCAGGAAGATCGAGAAAAGACTGCTTTTACCATCGGCTCCAGGATTGTGGCAGTTCACCGTTATGCCATTCGGGCTCTGTAATGCTCCCGCCACATTCGAAGATTGATGGAAACAGTACTGAAGGGACTCTCATGGAACACGTGTCTAGTGTATCTCGACGACATAATTGTGGTCGGCAGATCGTTTGAGGACCACGTGAAAACTTGGAGGAAGTATTCCTGCGACTGAGGAACTCCAGTTGAAACTGAGCCTAAGAAATGCCATCTGTTCCAAAAAAAGTACGATACCTCGGCCACGTTGTCTCTGGGAAGGAGTAGCAGTGGACGACCAGAAGATCAAAGCTGTTAGGATTGGCCCATCCCAAAGACATTCACCAACTTCGAAGTTTCCTTGGTTTATGCACATACTATCGCCGATATGTGCTGGGATTCGCCAACATCGCTAAACCACTGACCAAGCTCACGGAAGGCCAAACAAAGTTCCAGTGGTCGAAGGATGTCAAAACTCATTCAGGAAGCTGAAAGGAGCTTTGATCAACGCACCTATACTGAGCTATCCCTACCCAAAGGGAAATTCATTTTGGATACGGACGCCAGCAACGTGGGACTTGGAGCTGTCCTATCTCAGATCCAGGAGGGACAGGAGAAGGTCATTGGTTATTTCAGCAAGACGCTTAGCAAACCAGAGCGCAATTACTGTGTCACCAGGCGAGAGCTGTTAGCTGTTGTAAAGGAGTGGAACACTTCTACAAGTACGTGTATGGAAGAAGATTCCTGTTGAGAACTGACCATGCAGCTCTCAAATGGCTCTTACAGTTCAAAATCCTGAGGGTCAAGTAGCACGTTGGATCGAGAGACTCCAAGAATTCGATTTCGAGATCGAACATCGAGCGGAACTAGCCATAAGAATGCAGATGCCTTGTCGCGAAGACCATGTCCAGATGATTGCTCACATTGCCGACGAGCAGAAGAGAAAGAAGCAACACTTTTTAGAACCGCGGCAATGGATGACAACTGGAATGACAGGAAGATCCAGAAAGACCAATAGAGAGACCCCGACCTTGGCTTAGTCGTCAGCTGGAAGAAGGGCAATCGAAGACCATCATGGCAGGAAGTCGCAGGTTACTCGCCGGCTGTTAAGTCCTATTGGGCACAATGGAACTCTCTTATTCTGGACAATGGGATCCTGAAACGTGTGTTGGAGGCCGATATTGGTGGGAAGACAGACGCCAAATCATTGTTCCCAGGAACAGAAGAGAGGAAGTGCTGGGAAATCCATGATGGAGTCGCCGGAGGACATCTGGGAGTGACGAAGACCCTGCAGAAAGTGAGGCAGCGGTTTCACTGGGCCAATTGTCAAGCTGACGTCCAGGACTGGTGCAGAAAGTGCGCTGTATGTGCTGCTAGCAATGGACCTCGAATACGACCCAAGGCCCCGATGCGTCAGTACAACGTAGGCAGCCCGTTCGAGAGAATCGCCATTGACATCGCCGGCCCGTTTCCCGTATCCGACCACGGGAATAAATACATCCTTGTGGCAATGGACTACTTCAGTAAGTGGGCGGAAGCCTATGCCCTGCCAACCAGGAAGCCATCACCGTCGCCGACGTCTTGGTGAAAGAATGGATATGTCGATTCGGTATTCCAATGGAGCTGCACTCGGATCAAGGCAGAAATTTCGAATCAACCTTTTCCAAGAAATATGTCTACTGCTGAACATCCGCAAGACAAGAACCACGGCCCTACATCCGCAGTCCGATGGAATGGTGGAACGGATGAACAGGACGATCAACCGCCACTTGTCCAAGGTTGTCTCTGACCATCAAAGAGACTGGGACCAGTATCTTCATTTGTTCCTGATGGCCTATCGATCCGCAGTACACGAGTCAACCGGTCAAACTCCTGCTAGTATTATAATGGGCCGAGAACTGCGACTGCCTTGTGACCTGAAGTTTGGGATACCGCCAGGACAAGACACTGCGGGAGAGGACTACGTCAGCAAACTTCGGCAGAGAATGGACGACATCCACGAACGAGTCCGGTTGAACATCCAGAGTGCCAGCGATAAAATGAAGAAGACCTATGACATCAAGGCCGACGCTGGAGGATTTAAGGTTGATGACCTGGTTTGGCTGTACAACCCCAAACGTCGTCGTGGACTATCACCAAATTGCGGAACTCGTGGGAAGGCCCGTATAAAATCGTGAAAAGGATAAACGACCTTGTGTACCGAATCCATAAGCCACCCCGAGGGAAACCAAGGGTCGTCCATTTCAACAGGTTGGCCCCTTACGCTGGAAACCATGACCAAGTTCGCACCCTCAAGCCACCGGAGGATGATATGACGTTCGAGAAGTTTATGTCCAGAAAGTTCTACATGGGGTTACTAGAGAGGAGTCACGAGACCTTTTCGAGGTGCCTGCTGACTACGCACTAGCGCACTGTGTGGCAGAAGAACTTCGAATGTCCAGGGGCATCGCCGTACTGTTCTCCAAGAAATTTGGTCAACTCCAAACACTGCGGGAGCAGAATCCAGAAGTTGGTGGGGTGCTACAGTTGAAGAAAGGCCAGAGAAACATCTACTACCTAGTTACCAAGAGGCATTCCCAAGATAAACCGTCCTATGAAGATGTCTGGAAGAGTCTCACCAAACTAAGAGATACTATGGTGGACCAGAATCTGGCGGATCTAGCAATTCCAAAACTATCCTGTGGTATTGATGGGTTGGACTGGAGAGTCATAAGAAGTATGCTGAAGGCGATATTCAGATCCAGCGGCGTCAGGATTTTGGTTTGCTGTAACCCTCTTCCACGACCGATCATGAAGACCGTGGAGTGTTACTTCCATCGAACTTCACGGTGCAGATATGGGGAGTCATGCAGATATCGTCACACTCCAAGGATGAAATTTCGGGACGAAATGTCTTTAAGAAGGGGGCAATGTAACGAACCTAGGCCGGCCCTGTCGCCTCACACGTTGCCATCGACAGCGATGAGATCATCCCCGGAGATATTCGAGAACCATCCAGTCGCTCTTCCGCGGAAAACAACGGTCAATATTGGAAACAATTGGAACATGCCGTCGCCAACCGTCCGAATTCGAAACATCGAGAATGCTGTATCGGAGATAAATAGACAGCCCTCAAGAGGGAGTACACAGTCTGAACGAGCCCATACGATCGAGCTATTCAGTAGCGTAGTAATATAAATTAAGTTGTAGATTAAGTGTTAAATAAATTAGTTAAACCAAGTTAAGTTTATTTACGTTACATTATTATCATGTTTATCGCCACATGGTATACAAAACCAGGCTCTTCTGGCAGATACCTACATTATGAATCATTCCACCAAAAACAACAGAAGATTAACTTGGTATTAGCCATGAAAAACAGAGTCATCAAGACCACTCATACAACTTTAAGAGAAAAAAACCTGAAAAACTAGCAACATTATTCAACAACAATGGTTACCCCGCCAAATTATTAAATCATCTACTATTCCACAAATCCTCAACACTTTTAGCTTCAACAGATACAAACATCACCAAAAAATCCCATAACAAACCCACTTCCTACTATTCATTACCTCACCTAGGAAACTATAAACAAATAAAACAATATGACAATATCAAATTAGCCTTCAAGAATTATTAGACAGCCAACAAGTTTTTCTCCAAATTAAAAGACAAAGATCAACTATTACATCTGTCGAACGTGGTCTATTCCATTCCCTGTGCCGATTGTGACAAGGAATACATCGGGCAAACCAGCAGATGCCTCAAAGATAGAATCACCTCACATAAAAGTGATGCGAGAGGTAATAAAGAAACAAACACTCTGGTTAAACACGTTTCGGATAACGATCACAATTTTTCGTATGAAAACGCCAAAATATTAGACAAAGAAACAAACACACACAAAAGAGTTTTCCTAGAAATGACCAACTTATTCAAACAACACTGGCAGTAAATTCTAAAGAAGACATAGAAGGACTCAACATTATTTACACATATTTACTACAACCAACAACCAAATCTACAACCAACAATAACCAAACTCACAACACACTAACTCCCAACAACTGATGATAAACCCAGTGCCTCCCAAAACAATTGGCATTACTGTAAGATGTCAAGAGTCACTGTCACTGCACACATCAGTATGAAGAGTGACAGACGTTCCTATCACATGATTGTTCATGTTTTTAATGATCTGCTGAGCAGAACATCCTTTTTAATTATTTTTATACAAGTTTTTTATCTGAATGTATGTGATAGTCTTATTAATTTTTTAAATAAGCCGTACAAGAATGAATAATTTCCTCGATTTTATGCTGTATTGTTTAGCTATTTTATAACCTCACATTTCGTAAGTACGAACAATTTCATTTCTGTAACATTACTAATCAATATCATTGTTTAATTCAGAGTTCCTGAAGAAGAGATAATAAATTTCGAAAGCTTGAATAGAAAGAAGAGCATTTTCTTTGAACAAGTGACTGCGAAACCTGCCAAATACAATCCTCTCTCTACCATCCAGTCGAAAACAATTCTTACGTATATATATATGTATATATTTAATGTTTGTGGTACAGGGTGATGAATATGATGATTATATTCTTCAGTATAGATGGATATAATGTTCTGTTAAATTTGAGATAAGTCCATTACCATAATAATTTCAATAAACGTTTTCTATCATCACACAGTAATGAAGTCTGCTCCAACCTTTGAACTGCTCCGCATTGGTTCTGGAGAGCCTCCATCTATCGTGCACATAGTCAAAGGGAATACTTTTCAACATTACAAATTCTGCAATAAGCTCATTGGGCTATATTAAAATTTAATTTACAAACTAATTGTGGAGTATGAATCACTTAGAGCAGAATTATTAATTTCAGAGAACTAATTACGAGATATGTATTTTCGCTATTACTGAGAAAAACATGAGGAAGCAATATATTCATTATGATAATCATAGAATATGCACGACCCGATATTCCACTGAAAATTACATTGAATTCGTCATTGAAGAGCTCAGCTATTGATTTGTTTGAAAATATGAATAGAGTGTTCATGAAATCAGATGTGGAATCATCTGTTACTCAAAGATAAACTTCACTCACTATCTTCCATAGTTCAAGATAGTGTATTAGGCACGATTATTATTCACCACTGAATATTCTTCTGAACCTTTTGAACGATTGTACAATAAGATAGGGAAAAAATTTGGGAAAATCCCAACATAATTCAAAAACCGTGGAAAATAGATCCATTGTCATCCCGAAGAGGCAGTGCTTGAACTTTGCGCCTTGTACGCGGTGTAGCTGAAGAAATAGTCAGTGCAAAAAGACACTCTTACGTTTCATCCTCTGGGGTTCAGATATTGAAAAACAGAAATATTACTTTCAATAATATTAACAAACTAAAATCAGGTTGATATTTTGTATAGATCGTGAAATATTAAGCCGCGTACAGACCGAGATCCAAACGCAGAGCAACCGAACCCAAGCATTTGGCGTTGGATTTAGAGTTGGAAATGATTGGAATGCGTACGTCCACACCAAAATTTTGATAAGAGTTCGACAGCGTTTGGGAGGGTTTGGTGCGACTAGAGCTAGTAGAAATGTCTAGCGGCGAGGAAGATTTATTATTAGCAAGTGCGGGGTTTTCAATATTCTGTAATCACAAAGAATAAACGGCAGGCGTTGGTGGGTGACACCATTTGAAATCAGACTTTTGTACAGTGGAAGTAGCTTAATAGAGGAACTTCAAAGTGAAGATAGTGGGCATCACAGAAATGTTTTCAGTATGACACCCGATATTGTTGAAATATTACTTCCTCGTAAAGCCATAAATTGAAAAGCAGGATACAAATTACAGAAGCTCCATACTCGCTGAAGAGAGGCTGGCATTATTGATTTTTTGGCAACTGGAAATTCATATTCAAGTTTAGCATTTACATTTGAAATCTCGAAACAGTCTATGAAATGCCGAGAACTACTGTACGAAAACAAGCAAGCAACAAATCCGTCCAGACCAAATCAAACATTCTTTGACGTACCGCTCAAGGAGTGAACGCAACTGAACGCAACCGAACGCAACGCCAAGCTTGTAATCGGTTGGGTAGTCTTCGATTGCGCCATACACACCGGCTCCAAAGCTGAGCACATGTGCCTTGGTTTGCATTGGAATCTCGGTCTGTACTCGGCTTTAAAAAATTCAAATTTTGAAAAGCCAAGAAAATAATTTTGAATAATTTTATAAAAAATGGCTGAAAGCTAAAAATCAATCGGTAATATTGTTTCCTTGGTAGCAGGAACGAGGCATCTTAGGAAGATATATCCCTTCTACCCTCCTGTAGATTGAATTCAAAAAGAAAAAACTGATTCTTGGTTATCTGCTTCGGATATAGCCACGAATAAAAATAAAACTGATATCATTATAATCAGCTGGAGAGATATCTGGAAAAAAATATAGTGTTTTTTTTTAATCATCCTTTCACATATTCTTGATTAATTTCGAGGTGACTTATTCCTTGTTCTCCAGTAATGTCATGAGTGCGTTACATTTCGTAGTGTTTACAGTGTGTCGAATTCAAAAGTTGCAGTGGAAATATATCGGAAATGAGAAAAAGATATCACGAAAGGCCCAGCCTTGTCTCGAGACAAAGTCGAAAAGACCAAAATAAAATAAGAGCGAACCTCGATACTCTCACTGCCCAATCAACCCCCACTTCAAAAGTTTAAAAGGCAACCTTCCATAGGTGAAATATCATGGGAAGCTCTTCAAAAATGCTTTTCACTGGTACCCAATTATGGGGGTGTGGGTCAAAAATACATATTTAAAAAAAATATTCAATTCACAAACTTTGACAAATTAAGTTTTTTCTCCATAAAATGGAAATTTTGCAAGAACTAGGTGATGACGACCCTCATAGAAGAATATAATTTCGTGAACTGATGACTACCTCAAATGATGCTGCGCCTGGAACCATAAAATGAATGTACTTTCTGAATGGGGAGGTCAATAATCAAAACTGTCGTTATTGGAGTCATGAAACTCTGCACCTTTTTAGGGAATAGCACACTACGCATGCTCAAAAAGTGAATGTGTGAGCTGGAAATTATTGAGATGAAGTTATAGAGCTTAATGATTTTCAGTATCTACTATAAATTCCGTTCATTTTTGAATTTACTCTTGGGATTGGTCATATAAAAATAATGACTAATTATTTTGGAATGCATGAATGCCGACCTACTTGATTTTCTCAGTGATGTTGCTGATGCTGATGATACAGCTCTAATGATACTTAGTCATAACTCGATAAATTGGATGATATTGCCATGCCTATTTGCCCAAACTCTGAGTTTAGAGATTGCTTCAAATTTTCACACGAACTTGCTGAATGTCTTCTAGATAATGTAGAAAGATATTTATATGTCAAAGATTCAGGCAATTCAGAACTTTTCAGTTATAAAGAATGCCATAGCAGTTTGAAGGAAACAATGATATAAAGGTGATAGTTGAAAGATGAATTATATAGGGTATACAACCGGTATGCGGATTGTTAGGCGGACCTGGCATAACTCAAACATAATCAAGTTTATCAGGAAGGAACATTTGCAATGAATTATCATTGTCAATGGAAGTTTTCATAGATTTTCAGGTGGATATTTGCCAGGAGGGTAGTTGTTTTTCGCTTTTGGTCTACCACTTTTTTCAATTTATATTGAATTTTTGTGAATAGACTATTGAGTCCCTTGTTTCTAATATTTCACTTCACATGTTCGGCTCTCTTATTTGATATAAACGCCTTGTCGGGCATGCAGCCACTCCTATCGAGATATAATCTGATTGAGATAGGTGAATACTATGGAGTGTTTCTTCCTGCCACTAGGTACCGCCAGTTAAAGTTACTTTTTCCTGCGTACCTACAGGTGATTAAGCTTGATGGTGTTTTCATTTATGTTGCGTCTCACTTCGGCCAGAGGTCTTCAGATCTCTGACTGGTGACTACTCCATACTGATTCTAAGGCGAAGTTTATCAGAAAGAAACATTTGTAATCAATTTTCATAATCAATGAAAGTTTGCATTAATTTTCAGGTGGATATAATTCAACGTTCTGCGTGGTATTTGCCAGGAAAGTAGTTATTTTTCGTTTGTGGTCTACCATTTGTTTCAATTCATATTGAATTTTTGTGAAGAGACTCTCAAGTCCCTTGTTTCTAATATTTCACTTCACATGTTTGGCAAACAAATACAACATCGCAAACGAATACAACATCAAGAGCTGCTTCCAAGTCGGCAGTACTTCTGAAAGTTTCCTCAACAAGACCAAACATAATAACAGAACCAAAATCAGTAAACCTCTATGAAGCCCCATATGTATGGCAATTCCTACACCGGAGAGGCAAAGAGGTCATGATCCATAACATCAAGTGAACACAAGAAATGGAGTCTGTGTGGACAAAATCGGGATTTGCTAATGATGCCTGGACAGAGCATCATAGAATTAAGTGGAACAATGCAAGCATTCTACATAGAGAGTAGCATTGGTTCAAACGGAAATTCAAGGATACTGCCTTCAGTCAGCCAATCGTTGAAATCAGGAATGTTTGGAAAACCACTCATAGCTCCTTCTGACATACTATAGAAGCGCAAATCGTACCACGGCACCGCGAGAAATTACACGCATCACTGTACATGTCGCAATTACATGCACCAATGCACCGAACAGACGTACCTTCAAACCTTATTCCCGAAAACTTGTTTCACAATGAATGTATGGTATCTATGTAACCCATCATCAGTGGTTAAAAGTGCTAGAACTTTATGCAGTTTCATGCAGATATCTTGAGAAATATGCCAAATACTATGGAAATATATTCCTGTAAATTTCACGTGAGCTTAACCATCCTCATGTGAAAATAAGGAGCGTTTCCGTATTCATATATTGATAGACTTTCGAATGGGAATTTTGAAATCTATTCATTGAAATAATTTTCGATTTAGGTGCAATCAATTCGCATATTTCATGTTCAAATTGATGATGATTTCATTTGGAAAAAAATTCTCTCAAGAAGATTCACTCCAAGAAGTTGAAGAAATTCGATTTCTGACATTTCACGAGTTTTGTCCTTGATTAACAAATATTTTTAATCTAGTCTAAATGACAACCACATAATATTTTCCATCGAAAACACCACTTTTACAGCTTATAATAGAGGGTCTTTATGTAGTTTGCGTCGAATCTCTATTCTATATTCCATTTCAGAAAAAGAGGAGCATTTAATTGGCATTGAAGGCATTTTTTGTGTATATGATGTCGAAGGATATCCATTTGATAAAAACAGTCTTCTTTATCGACTCGCTACAATCATCACAAATGAAAATTTCTATTAAAATATCACATTTCATTGCTTCCATATTTCTTTCCTACAACTGGAAACGGTACAATCAAAATTATTCTGATAAAATTTCCCAACGAAGTGGAAATAAAAGGCCATTAGTTTTTGACGGTTGTTCTATCTGAAACATCAATCCTATATCTTTAATTTTCAACAAACATTATTTATGGGAAAGCGCTTCGACTGGATATATACAAACATCGCAGTTATATTTATCTCATAGATAACAATAAATATATCATTTCAGCTAGCCTCATGTCAGAGTATATTATATCGGATTAGTAAAGTACGCAAACCCAACGCTATGGTGATTAATGTAGTGTTTCGTATTACATTTGAGTTCATGAGGTTAATTTCCATTCACGAAATATATACTTAGGCAGTCAGCAATGGGTCTTTTCATTTAGAAGATTTTTTAAGGCGCATGCGCTCGTTTTGAGACCCAAAGTCTGATTGGCTATTGGGAAAGTGAATAGCCATTGGTTAGTTTTGAAATAACAAATTGAGATTGGCTTAGTTCAAAATTAGAGGTATTTTCACATTATGTCAACAGTCAACTTCATGACAAATGCACCTGCGTTCGTAACTTTCTTTGTAGGTTAAGTACTTATTACCTATTTTATACCGCCAAAAACCTTTCATTCGTGAGTAAAATAATGTACACGAATATTTTCTAATGGTGAGTTTTCTTTTCCATGTAAATTCAAGTCAACTATCCAAAGGAAAACTCGGAAATATTTTATTTCCTGAAAAAAAAAAATCGCCGTCAATGCCGTTGGGTCTGACAGGTAAACAAAATTAGTCATTTGTCATCTAAATGAAAAGGCCTATTGAGTCTTCCCTACCGAAAGAAGAGAAAGTTCATACATTCTCAGAATAACATTTCTTGAGTTTAAACATGGACAACGAACATGTCAGAAAGATCAACATAATTGTATTAGCATCAGATTGAAGATATTTTCTTAGTACTTCACTGAGGCAGACCAAGGACACTCCGCTATTTGGAGCAAGGCAAAGGAGGGTTGACCAATCTTATTGATGGAAAGAGACAGCACCGCAGGGAGGAACGGTAAGACGCTGCGCACGGCAGATCCACAATCTACGGATCAACCTGGTATGCAGATGGATCAAGATTTGGGGAAATATCCGGCGCAGGAGCATACAAAGAAGGTTCAACGACAGGAATCTCAGTTCCCCTAGGCAACTATGCCTCAATGTTCTAAGTCAAAGTATTTGCTATAATCAACCTCGACAATAGGAGTCAAGGACTTACTGTCATTTCGGACAGCAAAACTGCAATCATGGCGTTAAACCGGCGTCCCACGGCACGAGACTTGGCGAGCAAGACTTGGGGATGGTTGAAGCCGTTGTCTCAGGGCGCGAGACTTGACGAGCTTGGCTTGAGGATTGTCGAGTCTCGCGTCGTGAGACCGGTCGACTCGCGTGGGATCGAGACTTGGCAAGCTTGAGCTCGAGGTGCCTCGACCGATCCCATGAAATGTCGGTAAATTCTACAATCATCAAAGGCACGTGGCTCGACCAGCTGGCTCGTACTGTATGGCTTGTTAAACGGTCTCACGGCGCGAGGCGACCTGCGACAGTGTAGGCGGAGGACTAGTTACTTCGGAGAGAGTTTGGTGGTGAAGTGTTGACTAAGCATAGTTAAGTTGTTCTCATTGTGTATCAACATGGAGTGGAATGCGGAGGTCATAATGGAATTCTTAGATGCATATGTGGAAGAGGATGTCATTTGGGATCCAACGCACAGACACCACGAAGACAAAAATTAAATATTTGATGCATGAAAGAGAATTCAAAGCACTATCAGCATAGAGTGCTCCATAGAAGTACTGAAAAAGAAAAAAAACTCTAATGGAACTTATAGGAAATTGGCTATTGAAGTAAAAAAAAGCAAGACGACTGGACGTCGAACAGATGAAATATACAACCCGGGGTAGTTCGTATATCAAAAGATGGCGTCTTTTTTGCATGGGAACTACACACCGAAGAAAATGATGAATATTGAGGAGAGTCTATAACATGTACTGAAATCTTACATCATGGTGTACCAAGCAGATCTGAAGGTGTGGGATAATCAACCCCCTCCCATATGTCCACACTGATATTATGAATGCGAAAAGTAACTTTGTCTGTCTGTTTGTTACCTTTTCGCAACTAAATCTGTGAACTGATCGTAATGAAATTTGGCAAGGAGGTAGCATATAACGTTGAATGCTGCACATGCCATCCTCTCATCTTCGCTATCCATTGTACACTAAATAGCCACTGCCTGGACAATGCCTGCCTTCCTTGGCTCGTATACTATTCTCGAATCACTGATAGACAACGAGGAGGTCAAATTATACACGCCGTGAGACCGATCAGGCTCGAGATTGCACAAACCCCACTCTTGTGCTCCAAGCACAACCAAGCCAAGCTCGTCAAGTCTCACGCCGTGTGCCTCGACTAGATGGCTCGTACTATATGGCTTCTGGAGCAGTTTTACGACGCGGGGGTGTCTGTCGACAGTGTCGGCTACGACGGGAGACCGGTCTCTCCGAAGAGAGAGTTTGGTGCTGGCAGAGAATTGTGTATTCTCTGCCAGCACCAAACGTGTTACAACTGGTAGAAGACGAGTCGGTCCAATTATACATGCCATGGGACCGATAAGGCTCGAGATTGCACGAACTCCCCTCCTGTGCTCCAAGCACTCCTCCAAGCGAAGCTCGTTATGTCTCGCGTCGTGGGATGCCGGCTTTAGGAGCAAATGGGGTCGTATACAAATTGGTGGCTGAGTGTAGAAACGCCATATAAAAATAATCAAAACAAGCAAAGTCAGCCTCATATGGGTCCCAGGATACTCTGGTGTCCGCAGGAACGAAGAGGCCAATATAGGTTCGGGAAAGACCCCTGTTGGAACGGAACCATTATTGAGGATACCCGGCATCAAGGTCATCTCAAACATGGAGGAAATGCTGCAAAAAAAACAATTTATTTCGCAAATATACTGGGGTTCCTGATTGCAAAATCTTATGGGTGACGGTAAGGAGGTGTATTTCTCTCATTTGCTTCATTTTCAACCAACCAGAGTCGTCAAGTGAGTTACTGATATGGTCATACTCACGTATGCCGTATGCGAATCGGATAAAACTATTTTGGATTGTTTGCCACCGTAACACGTTATGTTGATCAAGGGCCGGTCCGTAAAGCTATTCGTGAGAATATTTGATCAGATTCAATTTGAAGTTTTTTGACATCAAGTGCCTACTGGAATATATGATATGAGGCCTTACACAGCTGATCAACATGCTTCATGAATCTCAGGTCAGTATCTATCCATAGACCCAAGTTCTTGGTCTCATTTACGAATTGAATTGGACTGCTGTCAATTACTATAGAAAGTGAGTTAGAAACGGAATTTACACCGAACAGCATCACTTGTGATTTTTTTAAATTGAGTTTCAAGTTGTGTGCATGAGATGCATCAAAGAGTTGTTCTAGGTTTCTGTTAATAATCTCGGCTATGATGACTTCACTGAAACTAAACATGTATAATTGAGTGTCATCCGCGTAATGGTGTATTTTGATCGATCTGACGTACTCATGAAAATCGGATATGTATAGAGCAAAGAGAAGTGGTCCCAAGACAGAACCCTGTGCAACACCGTGATGTCTTTTATTTCATAGTTTGGATGAACCACATGTATAGAAATTGTCAGTATTGCTGTAAACGCATAAAAAGTGTTATTGAATTTGGGAATTATTGGTAATGACAAAATAAGAGATTTTCACGGGAAGTACGGATTCTATTCGATTGATAATGAAAAAAATAATTAGGAAAATAAAAGTATGAACTCTTTTATTGAAATAAATTTGATGTTGATTACTACTTTGGAATTTTTGGTTTTAATCTTTTTTCTAAAGCTAGTTTTGATTTTTTTTCATCTCCTTTTAGGATATCATTTTATCGATGAATCTTGAACTGTGTTATATTTTTTGATAATTTCATGTTGATTCAACAGAAGTACCTATTAAAGCTACTTTGTGTATTATTTGAAACTATAGTTAGAAAAAGATAAATTGAGTTCACAAAAGAGTCATTATAATTTAGAAGTAAAGTTTATTTGATTTTTTTCATAAATATATCTCAGATTTGGAGGAATTTTACTTGAAAAAAAATTACTATTTCATATATGAAAAAGAAAAGTTATTCCAAAAAAGACCTCGCATATTGAACCGAAGGCCGTATCTGAGTCCTGAAGAAAAGGTGACTAAAATTAATCGTTTTGCAAAAGGCTTGATTTCTTTGAGGAGGATTCATTAACTCCCTCAGACATCAGGAACTCAGCTTCCAGGAAAGTGATGCACTTCGCGAGGAGTTTCGGAACCCCTTGTCTTGAATAGATGAAGGGTAATGCACGAAAGACCTGATAGGTCGAGGTAAGGAAAGGCTGAAGAGCCATATCTTCCCCCCTACAATCAACGATCTACTAGCGGTGGTTAGGAACCTTGTGTGGCCTGGATAGACTCAATGCTGAGAAACAGGATGATTCACACAACCTTCATGGCTTCGGGCGGCCAGAGAATGCCTCAAGAAAGGAGTTATTTTTCCAGTCCTATGGAATCGGGTCATGGACGACTTTTGTGGTCTCTGATAGAACTCTTAGATATGCCGACGACAATTTTTCAGAAAGAGTTGAGACTACTTATTCGAGGAATTCAATTACATACAGAGGTTTGGAAATTGAAAAAGGGTGATGAGGAAATCGTCGAAAACTTATCAATGAACTTGCACATTCTTTGACATCCTCTGGGTCCAGAATATTGTTCCCAAAGAAGGTTCCCCTCTGGTGCACCAGGGCGGGAAACTCAGCAAGAATGTGCAATGATGTCTCGTCATCTTCCAGGCACCATCCGCAATTTTTTTATCCATCTGCCATCGATCTGCTTCTTCAGATGATTGTGTTGAGAAACCTGCAACCATCCTGAAATTTCGCCTGTTGCGTGACAGCATCTCTTCCGCCGGTTGCTTCGAAGGCACCTTATATTCAGTATTCACATAGTCTTGCCCGCCACCCTGCTGGGTATTACCGAGAATGGTTCCGGTGCAGTTCTCCCTTTCTCTGTATACGCGAATTATTGAAAAACAAATAACCCCCCTTAATTATATTACATTCGGCGGTTGGAAATAATATAAAAATACTAAGGTTTCAAATAAGATGAAACTATTCCTTTTCTCCTACTGAACGCCCAGCATAGTTGTTTGTATCCTCTTGTTCAGCATTATTCGATTCAATAGAATGGTACATGAGCCAGCAAGTATGAAATTAAGGAAATTATCGAATAATAAAATATTATCTCCATCCCAGTATGTTTTGCATTCCACTATTCATTTTCTTTCAGGAGAATTTGTGGTCACAACTGCGGTTATCCCGGAAACCAACAATATGGGGTCACCTATATATTGTATATATATTTGAATTAAGAAGAAAACAATTAGTAGATTTGGGCCACAAAAAAATAAAAACTTTTTAACAAAAAATTAAACCGACGAAAAAGAAAATGAAAAGCAAAAAATAGAATGAACCTTTTTAGTCTCAACGACTAAGCTCCTGAACCAATGTACGTAACTAATTTTGAGTCGGCGCCAAACAAACAAACAAGCAAATTTATTACATAAAGCGTAAAATGATGGCAGCGGGGTGCGCGGTGGCGGTGCATCCCTTCGCCGGGTAATGTTGAGCATTCTCAAAATCGATATCAGCAAGACAGCTACCCAAACGGGCACAAACGTGCGAGCACCCGTCGTCGCGAGTGGTCGTGCGGAGAGCAATTTTTTTAACGTTATTGTTTAACGCTGGAGACTTCACGTTGCATTTTCATGTTATTTTGTTCTGATCATTTATTTAAAGTAATTCAATGATCTTCGTTGATTGTTTGTTTGGCGCCGACTCAAAATTATTACTTACATTATTTTCGGAGCTCAGTTGTTAAGACTGAAAAGGTTCATTTTATTTTTTGCTTTTCAGTTTCTTTTTTTGTCGGTTTAATATTTTGGTATTTTTAAATTTTTTGTGGCTAAAATCTACTAATTGCTACTTACTCAATTTGGGCTACTTTCAAAATACTTACTTCCTCATATTACTTCAACTGTTATACACTATAAGTAGCTGGTACCAGCGACTACGTTCGCGTTGAACGTTGAACTTTGTGACGACTATTACATATTCACTCACCTATTTAGGGACGAAATTTCCAAAAATACTGAAACCTGTATTTCTTCATTTGTAACAAAGACCTCAAATATTCCATGCCCCTTACTTCAAAACAAGAAATCCCCATACAAACTTTCAACCCACCCTTGGTGGATGCATTTATAAAAACCCTATATTTCTTTATCCCTTACAAAGACCTCAAATACCAATGTTTATGACCCTAACTTGAAAACTAACGGAACCCCTATACGAACTTCCACCCTCCATTTAGGGGTTGACTTTCCAAAAATACCGGAACCTGTATTTTTTATTCGTAACAGAGGCCTCTATATATATCAATTTTCATGATTCTAACTTGAAAACCAACTATACAGGCTTCAAACCCCCCTTTTACCCCTTTAGGTATGAATTTTCAAAAACCCTGAAACACATTTATCTTTATTTGTGAAGGAGAGCCCAAATTATAATTTTCATGACTCTTATTTCAAAACCAACTGTACTTTTACTTTCACTCCCCTTCTCATCCACCTTTTCACCTCTCTAGGTATGGAATACCAAAAAAATATGCTGCCAAAATTGTTGTTCTCAGGTCCAGCGGTTTGATCTGTCAGTGAGTCAGTTAATCAGAACCTGTAAAAATATATATATATATATATATATATATATATATATATATATATAAATTACCTCAAAGAGTTCCCTCGACTGTCTTCCGTCGTCATCGTCAGATTAATGCCGGACCTCCATTATGTTGTAGTGTCATCAGAACTACATATGTGTGCCAAGTTTCAACAGAATCGGTTCACACGTGTGGAATCAATAAATCATCCCGTATTTTTCCCACCTCAAAGTTGTATTTTTTTTTCAATTGCAAATTGGACCAACTTTGAGGTATACTCTACCCATTGAAAAAAGAATCATCAAAATTGAACTAATCTGTAAAAAGTTATCCGTGTTCATACATAGAAAAAATATACGCATCGACAAGAGAATCTCCTCCTTTATTGTCGTCGGCTAAAATAAATATACGCGTCGACTAGAGAACCTCCTCCTCTTTTTCCGTCGGTTAAAAAAACTGAACGTTACCACCGGGAGTCATTCTTCGAAAAATTATTTCTTATCTTTCAATTGAAATGTGCCAGTGGAGTATGTTAACCTCTTTATGAATGCATCAAAGAGATAAAATTGGAGATTGGTCTTCTTAATAGTCAGGTTTGGATATTATCTCCGTTTTGAAAACCAAACGTGATACCTTCATCAGACAGAACTGATTAGCATGGTTTCATACATTTCTCAGCAAATGTAAACAATAAAGGCCCCAATACTGAGCCTTGAGAAACCCCACATCCAACATCGTAAATGACGCCTTGGTAACGATCAGGTGAATGAAATTCTATGAGAGATATCAACATTCATTCAAAATCGGCAAATATAGCAGTTTTCAGTATTATTCGAATTATTTTTTTATATTGGAATTAGTAAGTGGACAACATTGGCATCGGTGGATGTTTCGTATCATCCCAGGAGCTTATTTTTTTTTCATTATAAATAACATAAAGTCCAGTATTCTTGAGGAGAAAGAAATGGTAAATCAATAAAGAATTTGTCCATAAACATTGACGATTAGTTGGTTGAAAGCTCCGGGTTTGTTGCCAGCGGGAGTATCTAGATATTATCATTGTGATCAATCCATTAGACACTTCCATATCACCTATCTGATAAAAACAAACGAAAATATTTGGCTTGTTCGTCATACTGATCGCTGCTAAAATCGTACTACGTACATTAGTGGGATACGATGAAAATAGATAATGCTATCCAGAACTTGAGTAAATATTGTCATAAAATTGATATACATAAATATATCTGGGCTTGGAAATATGTTGGTAGTAGCTTGATTAAAAATTCTATAGCTAAACGACTTTAGTTGAGTGTTTTATTACTGTTATCTATGAAACTGATAAACATATTTTCGACATGACATATCACGTTCAGGAAATTCATTGCATAATATGTGAAACTCTCATGAAAAATCAGTTGGTTGCTTCTCTCTAGTTGACTTCTGAAATACATGTACGTTATTGGGTCGTCTGACTTTCATTGATTCACCCCCTTAATAATAATTGTAATTGTAGGTTTTGTGACCTGATTATAGTAAATTGTAAATTGTATTGGGGAAAGGTCCAACAACTGAAAGAGCTATTGATTCTTTGCCGACGTTTCGACTTTTATAAAGTCATCTTCAGGACATTATAAAGTCAAATGGAAATATAAAATATATAAAAATGAAATGTTGACAGATTAAGGTGGGCATTCAATGTAGTGCATTTTTATTTCAAGTTGCATCGAAAAGGGGTTATACTTTGAGAACCATAATTTAGTAAGTGAACTCAGAAAGAATTAGAGTACTTATTGAAAATATTGAGATTTTGTTTGTCGAAAATTGAAGGAAATAAGCCAATACATGCATTTTTTTTATTTCTAATGAAAGACCCATGAAAATAGTTCAACTTCCGATTCAAGGCGGATCTCCAGACAATTTCCTTTAGGACATCAACTTGAAATAACATTGTATGGGCATCTATTCAGTTCTAAGACAAACTGAAGGAATTCATCCAAAATAAGTGATTGTTCGTCTATGAATATTGATATTAAAACAATATAACAATTAATTATATATCACTTGTGAATTAGTTACCTAACCTTCCTACCATTCGTTTTTCAACCGACGAAACCAAAAAGGAGGGGGTTCTCTATTCGACGCGTATATTTTTTTTTATGTATGATCACGCACCACTTTTCACAGAGCGGTTCGATTCCGATGATTCTTTTTTCATTGGATAGGGTGTAGTTCGAAGTTGGTCCCATTTCAATTTGAACAACAGAATCCATCCGTAAGGGTAGCAAAATGAAGGATATTGATCGTTCACCCTCTGAATTTTGGTCCGTTCACCGATTCGATCAGGCATAACTTTGTAGTGGGTTTTCCGATTTGGATTATTCTTTTCTTATTAGAAAGGGTATACCTCATAGTTGATCATATTCCAAGTTGGAATGAAATGATCCACCCCTATGGGTAGAAAAATAGGGGATGATTGATTTTTCACTTGTGAACTTTGGCACACATATGTAGTTGACATTGACAGACCCTCCTACATACGTCAAAATGATTACATTCTATGAAACGATGGCATTATATACAAAGTGATGAAATCAACTAACCAGAACTTTCAAAATTAATTCATATTATATAACAATACATTTTTAAAATAGAAAATTATATTATTTAATAGTTAATAGTTGAAGTAAGCTAGGTAAGTAAGTATTTCGGTAATAATAAAAAATTAAGTAGGTAATAATTAATAGATTACAGCAACAAAAAATTTAAAAATAAAAACTTTTTCACAAAAAATTAAATCGACGAAAAAATCAACTGAAAAGCAAAAAATAAAATTAACCTTCTTAGTCTAAATGATAATTGAGCTCCTAAATCAATGTGAGTAACTGATTTTGAGTCGGCGCCAAACAAACTAGCAATTGAATTAGGTAAAGCGTAAAATGATGGCAGCAAGATGCACGGCTGCGTTTTGATTACTTCTTTCAAGTAATATAATATCTTCGATATTATATTGAATGAGCGCTGGCTTCTGTTTGTTGACTCTGTTGATTTGTCGTTTTCTACCAAGTGTTGTTCATCCTTGCACTTCTCCACCGTACTGATGAGGGCCGAGAGCCCGAAACACGTGTCTACGGTTAGCACTTTTCTCTGAGGGCTATGTCCATTAAATTCCTTCCATTTTGTTTTTAACAGTCCCCTCGATATTACTCTCTTTCATATTTATATTCCTGGACTCGGATGTCACGCAGGTAGCTATAGCTGCCTCCGTGGTGACGTCGGTTGTTGCCCTGGAATTCAGGGTCTGCTGACCGAAATCACAAATGAGCGGCTGGCTTCTGTTTGTTGACTCCGTTGATTTGTCGTTTTCTACCAAGTGTTGTTCATCCTTGCACTTCTCCACCGTACTGATGAGGGCCGAGAGCCCGAAACACGTGTCTACGGTTAGCACTTTTCTCTGAGGGCTATGTCCATTAAATTCCTTCCATTTTGTTTTTAACAGTCCCCTCGATATTACTCTCTTTCATATTTATATTTCTGGACTCGGATGTCACGCAGGTAGCTATAGCTGCCTCCGTGGTGACGTTGGTTGTTGCCCTGGAATTCAGGGTCTGCTGACCGAAATCACAAATGAGCGGCTGGCTTCTGTTTGTTGACTCCGTTGATTTGTCGTTTTCTACCAAGTGTTGTTCATCCTTGCACTTCTCCACCGTACTGATGAGGGCCGAGAGCCCGAAACACGTGTCTACGGTTAGCACTTTTCTCTGAGGGCTATGTCCATTAAATTCCTTCCATTTTGTTTTTAACAGTCCCCTCGATATTCTCTCTTTCATATATATATATTATATATATATATATATATATATATATATATATATATATATATATATTATATTATATTTATATATATATATATATATATATATATATATATATATATATATATATTTGTATACTTGTTTTTCCTTTTCTATTTTTACTTTCAATATGTTACAATTGTTTACTCATTGATATTATATGTCTGTATTATATTTATGTCTATACATTGTAATATGCCTTCTTATACAGTCCTTCTCAAATGTCCGCTCCCCCCCTCTTATTTTTGGAACGATTATACATAAACAAGTAACATTTGGAAACTGAATATTAAAGGTTGTAAACTTCCCTACTAGTGATGATAGATGACGAAATCGTCAAAGATGACGTCACAAGGCCATTTTGACCAATAATTTTAAATGGAACCCTACGGCAAGCGATACCTCTTTCAAAAGGTAACGAAAAAACCTATTCAATGAAACTAATTTTGCTTGTGTTTATGGAAGTTTTAATGGCTCATTAGTAAACATCACAATTTAAATTCCATTCAGTATGATATTATTACAGATTTAAGAATCAGTATCTACTTGAAGAAATTGCTCGAAGTGACCTCCATTTACTTCCTGACAGTGAAATATGCTATTTTTAAACTCTTCTCGTACTTTTACAAATGTGTCTGCGGAAACAGCCTCACATTCTGCAACAATACGTTGTTTTAAAACGTCAATATTGTCAGGTTCAGTGGCGTTAACCTCCGATTCGAGGTACCCCAACAGAAAAAACCCAAAGGTGTGAGGTCCGGTGATCGAGCTGGCCATTCCGTTGAACCTCGTCGTCCAATCCATCTACCACGATACTCCCCATCCAAATATCGTCTTTCTGCACCGTAATAGTGTGGAGAAGCACCATCCTGTTGGAATGTTATTTCCCAAATTGCCGAACATTCACCTTCTGGGGAAATTGGGTATGTGTTTCACGAAACAGGTGAGGATTTGCGTCACTCCAATACCTGACATTCTGTGTTATTACATTTCCATTCAGATAGAAAGTACTTTCGTCACTAAAACAAATTGTTTCGACATAGTCTGGCTGTTGGTTAATTTTAGTTTCCATATTTTCACAAAATTCTAGTCTTCTTTCTGGGTCGTCGTCTGAGAGTTGATGAACCATTTTTAATTTGTTTGGATGAAATTTGTTTTTTTTCAACACCCTGTGTACTTCGACTGACTTCACAGGTAGATGCAACGTGAGTTGTTGAAGAAGTAGGATTAACTATTACTTCTGCCAGTATATCAATTTTTTTCTCATCAGAAATTTGTGGTCTGCTAGATCGTTTCGCATCATTAATACTACCCGTTGTTTCAAACTCACGAAGAAGCTCCCTTGAATGAGTCCTCGAAACGGGGCGATCGGGAAACCTCTCATTAAAAATGCGTTCTGCTGCATGAATATTTTGTCCAGTTTCACCAAGAATTAGGATCGCTGCTACTTTATCACCTAAAGCGAAATGGTACGTCGCTTCTTGAAGCACTTAAACGTTCGGCTCACAACAGTTTAACAAATCATTAAAATGTACAAAAATATTAAAAGTACCAAAAGCTGCTAAAACAGTTAAACGTTCGATCAACAATACACAAATTATTAAATGTACAAAAACTTGGACAATTACAAAAACGTCGAATTAGGGAGACTAACAAAAACGTCAGCTTATTGACAACTATCCAGAGGCAGAGCTTGAATTTGGAATTTTAGTATTAACTGATTTAATTCATCACAGCTTTGCATTTTTTTAAATCGAGTTGCCAAAACTGCCATTAACACAAACAAAATTAGTATAATTGAATAGGTTTTTTTGATACCTTTTAAAAGAGGTGTCGCTTGCGGTTCCATTTGAAATTATTGGTCACAATGGCCTTGTGACGTCATCTTTGACGATTTCGTCATATATCATCACTCAACCTTTGATATTCAGTTTCCAAATTTCACTTGTTTATGTATAATCGTTCCAAAAATAAGAGGGGGGGAGCGGACTTTTGAGAAGCACTGTATGTATATTAGGGTTCCTAAATTAATAAAGATATATCAATCTATCATCCATCCAGGGCCTACTATACTATAATGAAATAGAAATGTGTTTTGACAACGTTTTGGAAAGTAGTAAGAATGAGAAAATTAAAGTTTCGGATTTCGAGATTATTCATAATCGTATCATGGAGAGTAATTTGGTGAAGGATATATAAAAATCACAAATCAATGACGGAGTCCGAAGGTTCAATCTGTATGATATAACGAAGCTTTTCCTGGCTGATAATAGACACACGAGATTTTTTTCTTCTAAACTTCCTTCTGAGGGTAGTGTACCTCTTTGCCAATTAATTTATTCAATATTTTGAAAATTGTGTTTTTTTCCGAAAAACGCTGATATTTTTGCAAGCTTTTATCCACCTTGCCTTGTTTGTTTCTCTATTATTATTTATTTCTCGATTTGTACATTCGGGTGAAATTTTGCAAATGAATTTTGATCCACTTCTAGTCGTCTGAACTTTCGCAGGTGTTCATAAGTACGGTACCAATCTATTATGAAATTTTGGTTACAGAATAAAACTAGTTTCGTGATTATGGGGCACTTCTATTCAAAATTGGTATGTGGGTGTTCTTTGGGTCGAACATAATTAATTTATTGTCAAAATTCATTGATTTGAGATGGCGGCTCCAAGATGGCGAACGAGTTCCTATCCAAATTCATGAATTTGAGATGACGAGTTTTGTGATTATGGGCCAATTCTATTCAAAATTGATATGATGGGGTTTTTCGGGTCAAAGATTATCAATTTTTTGTCAGAATTTAGATTTCACAAATGACTAGAAACTGTTCGGTATTGTACTTTTGGCAACAGCTCGCCAAGTTGTTCCGAGTGTCGTATAAGAAACCAGCAGTGACAGTTGCCGGGAGAAAAGTCAAAGAGACAGAACTGAAAATAAATTATTATTGACATTTCCACAAAGTCATCAGGCTGGTGCATATTTGTATCAAGTATATTTATTATACAATTTCGTAAAATTGGAAGTTGTGTTTATCATCAATCAACCACAATCTTCATGGTCCTTCGAGCCGGATATAATTGCTTTTTCAACCCGATCGACGACGCTACGATATTGTGAACAGCAACTGTATCATCCCGTTCAGAATATATACGTTTTGAAGCCGCCAACGCAGTTTGCAGTTCAAAGGGGTAAAAGGTCAGTCCTTTCCTTTTTTCAATTCCCTATTTCCAAATAAACCAACTATCCTAACCTAACCTTTGTTCCACAAGTTTAGAGTTGTTTGGACTTGTTTCGTTATTATAAAAACAAAGGAATTTTAATATCGTAGATATTTTACGATTTCACTTAACAACAATAATATTTATATTATAACACTTGATATTGAGTTCAGCCATAAAAATGAAATTTGCATTTTGCTAGATACTAATTTTTCAAATGAAATAGAAATATATAGTGTATTTCTAGTAAGCAAAACAAATCTGACACCCATATCAAAGATTTTCTCTTTTTGTTTTCTTTTCTTTCATTCTTTCTGATTGAAATTACATCACAGAATGACAGAAACCGTAGACAAAAAGATGCTTGTGACTCGTAGAGCCAGTATAAAAGGTTCAGTGACTAGATTTGAAACACATTTGAAAAAAATCGCAGGTTCTCCATTGACTCAAGAAATTTTGATCGAACTAGACACCCGCTTGAATGCTATTACATCACTTCTTTCGGAATATAATATAGTGCAAACTGAAATTGAAAACCTGGATCCTGACAATGTTGATAGGCACCAGGCTGAGCGAGATGAGTTCGAAAGTAAATATTTTTCTGTGGTAGCTCTAGCAAAAACGAAATTAGCCAAGCCGGCCGCACAAGCTGCCACGTTCAGTTTGCAATCCACAACCAGTGGAGTATCAAATTCATTCCCTCTTATGAATGTAAAGTTACCTGATATAAAATTACCTGAATTTAATGGTAGCTATGACAAATGGACGCAATTCCAAGAAACTTTTGATTCTCTGATTAATCAAAATACAATGCTGACCAATGTACAAAAATTCTTCTATTTACAAGGTGCCCTCAAGGACGAAGCATCTCAAACAATTTCCTCATTAAATGCTTCTGATGCTAATTATAAGATTGCTTGGGACCTACTGAGGGAGCGTTATCAAAACAAAAAAGCTATAATTCACTCTCATATGAAAGCTATCTTTGATTTATCAGTTATTCCTAAAGAATCGCATATACTTTTGAGAAAATTTCTGGATGAATTTCAGAAACATTTCAGATCGTTAAGAAGCCTAGGTGAGAAGGTTGATGAATGGGATACTATTCTAATCTTCCTACTCAATTCTAAATTGGACTCTTCAACTCGGAAGGAGTGGGAAATATTCACTAAAACAAATAACAATCCAAAAATAGATGACTACATAACATTTTTAAGTCAACGTTGTCGTCTCTTGGAATCGTTAGGCACCAAAGCTAATACTTCCAACCAAAATATGCAACTCAATAAGAAATCTTTTGATAATCGCTCTTACGCTCATTTATCAACTAACAATAATATATGTCCATTATGTGATCAATCCCATTTTATCTACTCGTGCAAATCATTTCTAAACATTCCCATAGAAAAAAGACTTGCTGAAATTAGGCGCTTCAGACTATGCTCTAACTGTCTAAGACCTGGGCATTCAGATCATGATTGTAGATCCCAGTATTCTTGTCGCTCTTGCCAAAAGAGACATCATAGTTTGCTGCACTTGAACACAAATGATACAAACAAAATTCGAAAACACAGCCAAGTAACCTGTAAAAATCCACAAGATTCTCAAACTCATCAAGAATCAAATGTCGAATCATCTAGCTCCTACCCACCTGATAATTCTGAAAATTTGTGTACTCATGCAATGGCATCTCAAATCAGTTACCACACCTATACAATCCTCTCCACCGCAATTGTTAATGTTTTCGACAGAAACGGTAAACCTATAAAATGCAGAGCATTGTTGGACAGCGGCTCTCAGTCCAATTTCATTACTAGAAAACTATTCAATAAATTGAAATTGAACTCCATCCCTATTAATATGCCAATTTCCAGATTAAATCAAAATCTCATAAATATTTCAGAACGTATTTCAATTAAAGCCCAATCTTTATGTAATAATTACATGTTTGAATTGTCATATCTAATAATTGACAAGATTACCGGGTTAACGCCGCAACAAAAAATACATTCAACCAATCTCAAGATTCCAGACAGTATTTCGCTTGCCGACCCAAACTTCAATATTCCCTCTGAAATTGACATGCTCTTGGGTGCGGGTATATTCTTTGAACTTCTGGCAAATGGACGAATTGAATTGGGCAAAAATCAACCAATACTTCACAAAACCAAGCAAGGCTGGATAATATCCGGATCTTTATCTGATCTTCCATTATCATCAACGAATTCTTGTTTGTTATCCACAACTAATTCAATACAAATCCAGTTACAAGACTTTTGGCAGATTGAAGAAAACTATGCAAGTAAAAAAATTCTTATTAAGGAAGAAGTTGAGTGCGAATCTCACTTCTCTGAAACATGCAGTAGAGACAACACTGGTAGATTCATAGTGAGTTTACCTTTGAAAGACAGTTATGTCAAACTGGGTGACTCCGAAGAAACAGCCATTTGCCGATTTCACGCGATTGAAAGAAAGCTGAATAAAAACCCTCAACTTAAAACCCAATATTCTGATTTTATGTCACAATATGAAAGTCTCGGTCATATGACTAAAATTGATCGCTATCATCAAAGTCAATATCCCATTTATTATTTACCACATTATTCCGTAGAAAAACATGATAGTACTACAACCAAACTGCGAGTAGTCTTTGATGGTTCCGCTAAAACCTCTTCAGGCCTCTCCTTAAACGATGTCCTCAAGGTTGGACCGACCATTCAAAATGATCTGTTCACCATAATATTACGTTTCAGACAACATAACTTCGTCTTAACTGGTGACATTGCTATGATGTATCGCCAGGTTAACATTCAGCATACGCAACGTAGTCTTCAACGTATCGTATGGCGAGAACATCCCAATCAAGAGCTCTCCCATTTTGAATTGAACACAATCACTTATGGAACTGCTTCTGCAAGTTTTCTGTCCACACGTTGTCTAAAACTTTAGATAATCAACTCACTTTTCCTCTCGAATCTAACATTATCTGCAATGATTTTTATGTCGATGATATCATCACAGGCGCAGACACTGTAGAAAACCTTATTTTGATGAGAAAAAATTTAGTCACTTTGCTTAAAGCCTCAGGATTTCAATTGCGAAAGTTCTGTTCCAACGAACCTACTGTCCTAGCCGATATTTGCAGTACTAATGATAATTCCATCAAACATCTTGTGAACAGCTCTCAAAGTACAAAGACATTGGGGATTTCTTGGGATTCCAAATCTGACTGTTTTATCTATAATTCACAAGTGTCCCTCAGTGCTCCCACACCTGTCACTAAGAGAAACCTTCTCTCGACCATTTGCCAAATTTTTGACCCTCTAGGCCTCCTTGGTCCTATAATAATTCAGGCAAAAATTATCATCCAGCAGCTGTGGCTAGCCAACCTCAATTGGGATGACCCTATTCCAACAAAACTTTACAAATCCTGGATTCATTTTTGTAACCAACTCCAAAATTCCAACATTTTGAAAATCCCTCGACATGTCATTTTAAGAAATCCTAAGAATTTACAAATACACGGATTTTGTGATTCCTCAATTCAAGCGTATGGAGCATGTGTATACCTAAGATCGCAAAATCATAATGGTGATGTTCAAATCAGTCTCTTATGCGCGAAATCACGCGTTGCCCCTCTCAAGGCTATATCCCTTCCCAGATTGGAATTGTCAGGTGCCCTTCTCTTATCCAAACTTGTAAAAAAGGTAATCGAGTCCTTGAACCTCAATTTCGAAGCAGTTCATTACTGGACTGATTCAAGTATTGTATTATCATGGCTAAGTGCTGAACCACGGACATGGAAAACTTTCGTTTGTAATAGGATTTCAGAAATTCAAACTATCTCTGACACAAACACTTGGTATCATGTATCTTCAAAAAATAATCCTGCTGACATAATCTCCAGAGGAATTGATCCCACTGATCTTGAAAGTGCTTCCATGTGGTGGCACGGACCACAGTTTTTATCTGAAACTCAAGACAAATGGCCTCAAAACTGCCACATTTCTAATTACTCACGAGCACCTTCAGACCTTGATGAATTCAATCAAAATCATACTTGTTTGCTTATATCAGATATGATAACATCTTTGAAAAATTTTCTAGTTACTCCAAACTAATACGAGTCATGGCTTATTGTTTGAGGTTTACTAAAAGGCCCAGACTTAAACAAAATTTCGACATGACTTCCTCAAATATCACTCTTTCTGAGTGGCAAAACACGGAAAATGTTTTGGTTAAACTTGTTCAAGCTCAGTGCTTTGCCGATGATTTAAGGAGTTTAGCCTCCAAAAGGTCAGTTAAATTCAGTAGTTATTTGAAGTCCCTAAATCCTTATCTTGACACCGATGGCATAATCCGAGTAGGCGGCAGATTAGAACATGCAAACATTAGCCAAGATACCTTATTCCCAAAAAACATCCCTTTACGATTTTATTAGTACGTCATATTCATGAGCTCAATTTTCATTCTGGCTGTCAAGCAACCCTTTCGTTTATCAGAAGAAGGTTCTGGCCATTGAACGGTCGCGAAGCGGTACGTAACATACTCCGACAATGCATACCCTGCTTTAGAGCTGATCCACCAAAACTATTTAATCAAATGGGCAATCTTCCTGTCCCGCGAGTAAACCCTTCTCGCGTTTTTTCCAATTAAGGTCTTGACTATGCTGGACCATTTTTCCTAAAGGACGGGAAATATAGGAACCGAAAAATTCTAAAATGCTACGCATGTATTTTCGTTTGCCTATCTGCAAAGGCGGTTCACATTGAACTTGCAAGTGAATTAACCACAGAAGCGTTTGTGGCAGCATTCAGGCGATTTGTGTCTAGGCGAGGAATGTGTACTAATCTCTATTCAGATAATGGATCCAATTCCATTGGAGCCCACAATCATTTCAAGGAAATTTACGACATTTTGTCTAGCAAGCCATTACAAGATTATTTCAGTAATAGCCAAATGCAATGGCACTTTATACCGGCTCGTTCACCCCATTTTGGGGGGTTATGGGAAGCCGCCGTAAAATCTCTAAAATATCATCTGAAACGTATTTTTTCTACCGATCCTTATACCTTTGAGGAATTTATGACAATATTAACTCAGGTCGAGGCTACTCTAAACTCGCGTCCCCTCGTTCCCTTATCCTCTGATCCCAATGACCTCGAGGCGATCACTCCAGGACATTTCATCATCGGACAGCCATTGAACGCCGCTCCTCAACTCAGCATCGATGATACCCCTTTTAACCACCTAACCCGATTTCAACATTTACAAAAATTACTTCAAAGTTTCTGGACTACATGGAAAAATGATTATCTCCACAATCTACATCAAAGAAGCAAATGGCAATTCAAGAAGGAGATCCAGGAGCTAACAGGAAGACTAGTACTCCTTCGAAATGACAAAACGTTACCCCAGCAATGGACCTTGGGAAGAATTACTCCTGTACATCAAGGATCAGACAATATTGTGCGTGTTGTGAATATTCTCACCAAAAACGGTATCGTAAAACGAGCTATCACTAACATTAGCATTTTGCCAGTGAACTGACACTTTACCTTCGTTTAGTTGCGTTTTTTTTTTAACTCACTTCTTTGTTGATATTTAAATGTCCAAATACTACACACTTATTAGTATTAAGTATAGTTATTGTAAAACTTGTTCTCTAGACCTGATGCAATTTATTCTATATTTCTTTGAAAGTGGATACTTTCAAGGCCGCCGGTATGTTCGGTATTGTACTTTTGGCAACAGCTCGCCAAGTTGTTTCGAGTGTCGTATAAGAAACCAGCAGGGACAGTTGCCGGGAGAAAAGTCAAAGAGACAGAACTGAAAATAAATTATTATTGACATTTCCACAAAGTCATCAGGCTGGTGCATTTTGTATCAAGTATATTTATTATACAATTTCGTAAAATTGGAAGTTGTATTTATCATCAATCAACCACAATCACAATTAACTAAAACTGATAAAAAAATTCAAGACAAAATTTTATACAAATGCATTAAAGAGGAAAAATGAAAAATGAATATAAAAAAATTGTTAAAGACAAGTTTTTATACAAATGCACTGAAAAGGAAAAACATATTTCTTCAATTGTTTGACGAGGTTATTCTATGAATAACAGAATAACGCTTGCCGCGAATACAAAATAGGTATTCTTGCGCCTTGATATTTACGGTTTTTAGGGGAATGGGTTTTGTGATTTATAGTCCAGGTTTTTTGGGGTCCGAAATTATGATTTTGTTGTCAAAAACATTCATAATGGCAGCTCCAATAAACTGAATCATCTGCGACTAAAATATACACTTCAGTCACTATCTTTCATCGTTCAAAATAACCTACTGTGGGAAGGTATTTATGTTGGAAAGGGAAACCTTCTCAATTGAATATAGGAAGATTTTTCTGTGAATTGAGAAATGTACGATAAAAATTAAGTAATTTTTTGTGGAAATCTAACAGAAAACAACTACTTCCCCGGATAGAGCCACGCTGACATTGAACTAGATGTGATAAATATTGAGAAAAGACCCTAACTCAAATGATAAAATCTGAATGTGAAAATTTGCATTTTCATTCAGACAGTTATTTAGTTGATTTTCTATGCCAGTCCTAGTTAGCTACTCATATATATGGATGAGGCAAGGAAGAATGTTTTCCAAAAGAGAGTACTTACCAGAAATCATTTGTAACATTGATGCAAGAGATACATTTTTGTCGACGAAAATCCATTTCACGCTTCCACGATCATCAGGAAGACCGGAAAAGAAGAGAAACACATTTTCTAGAAGCAATCTCACTGTGCAATAATGGAAAAATATGTTTCCCATTTTTTCCGGTCTTCCTGATGATCGTGGAAGCGTGAAATAGATTTTCATCGACAAAAATGTATTGGAGACCTAGTGAATGCGATGCCGCTCTTGCATCAATGCTACAAATGATTTCTGGTGAGTACCGATATCTCTAATAACTCATCTTTCTAAAATATTTGAGAAGATTCTGAGAAACAGATTAAGTTCTTTTCTGAACAAATTTAATATAATTTCTAACAATCAATTTGGTTTCAAGGAGAATATATCAACCCAGGATGAAATTTTAGCTTTAACATCTAAAATAACCGCAGCTCTGAATGAAAGTACTCCATGTCTGTGCATATTCGTAGATTTGACAAAAGCTTTCGACACCGTTAGCCATGTTCTACTCTTACAGTCATTGGAAGACGTTGGTGTTAGAGGCATTTGCTTAGAACTCTTCAAGAGCTACTTGGGCGATAGAACTCAGGCTGTGAGTGTTGATGGTGTGGTTAGCGATGCCGAAAAAATTGATTATGGTGTGCCGCAAGGAACAATCCTAGGACCCAGTTTATTTAACATTTATATAAATGGACTGTTCTCACTCGATAGTAGTGGGGAAATTTTCGGATTTGCTGATGGCACAGCAATTTTTTATAGGTCTGATTACTGGGATAACCTGAAACAAAAAGCCGAATCTGACTTTTACTCTATAAAAAAATGGTTCGAATATAAATTACTTACGATCAACATGGAAAAAACAAATTATTTGCCTTCCAGTTATAACTCTCGTGGCCTGCCTAGTCTTAGCAAACTTGATATAAACATGGACAATGCACCTTTTTCTATAGAACCTGTGAAACAAATCAAATATTTGGGCGTGATCATTGATTGTCACATGAAATGGGACTCGCACATAATGTATATAGTGAAAAAGTTGAGAAGTATATTGTATAAATTCAAAAAGCTCAAAGACAACATACCCTTCAATCAAATGAAAACGTTTTATCACTCTCTGGTAGAGAGCACTAAAAACTCATCTGAATCCGTTGGAAGTACTCCAGAGAAGATTCATAAAATTGATATTTTCCAAAAACTCCAGATACTCATCTGACCAACTTCATTCTGAATCTAAAATCTTGGACGTGAGACAATTACACTTCTTCATCACCTGCCTAAGACATCACGACACAAAGCATCTCAACCTATCCACAATTACAATACACGAAAAAAAAAACATTATATACCTCAGTTAATGGTCAAAGCTACAACACAGATAATGTTCCTCTTCTTAGCACCCAAGTTATACAATAGCATTCCTGATGAATTAAAATGTATAAATATCCAAAGAAAATTAAAACAACAATTGAGAGAGTTCATAAATGAAAATCCAAGGAATATGATTCGTTCTTTTTTTTTTAGCTAAAAAAATTTTTTGAAAAAATAATTCGATGAATAATATAAAAATATGCTTGTTTATAGTATTATATTGATGCACAACGAACTTTTTACATTTATAATATGTATATGTGTGTATAGGTGGGTTACTGATTGTGTCATTTGATTAACACTACTTTGCACATTTTTTTTAAATTTCACTTAATTAAATACACCATACTATATTGTTATTAATTCTCTATTGTTTACTTTCATAGTTATTTCTGACTTTTACCCATTTTATCTATGTACTGTACCCAGCTCACATATTTGCTTTTTCATAATTTTATACTGAATCATAATGAACGTTTTAACTTTATTATATGTATATGCGTGTATAGGTGTATGACTGATTGTCTTATTTACTTTTACATATTACTATTATTCATTATATGAAAATCTCATACTTCTGCTTAGATATTATTTTTATACCATTTTTTTTCCTTTCTTATCACATATTTTTTGAGCACATTTTTTTCTGTATATTTAATCTAATTAACTTGAATAAAGCTTATTATTATTATTATTATTACTCTCCTTAAAAAACATTTTTCTTTGCCTCATTCATCTCTATGAGTAGTTAATTGAGACTGGAATAGAAAATCAAATAACTATCTGAATGAAAATGCAAATTTTCACTTTCAGATTTTTTTTTTGAGTTAGGGTCTTTTCTCAATATCTATCAGATGTAGTTCAATGTCCAGCTTTAGCAGGAGAAGTAGTTGTTTTCTGTTAGATATTCACAAAAAATAACTTCATTTTTATCGTGGATTTTTCAATTCACAGAAAAATATTTCTATTCAATATTCAATTAAGAATGTGTCCCTTTTCAATAAAAAAAGGTTGCCTTCAGGTAAATTCGTGATTGTCCATCTAATCCCTGTAACTCGATCGTAGTCGGCCAGTCCATACAAATTATTACCAACTGTAATCGGATAGATTCTCGAAGTGAACGGATTTCCGAATGACACCAGTGTTTATATAGGGAAAATGGCAAACGTCTTGGAATATGAGAAGCGCAGCAAATTGCTATCGTTCTGAGATAAGTTGTACGAGTATCGATTTCCGTTTGACCCGCTTCCGGAACGTAAATGACTATAGTCACTACAACTTGGGAGTAGAGTGATTTTCGTTGGTTTCGGTGCGCCGGACGAAGATGCAACTTTAAAATTCAATAATCTGAAATAGAACGTCCTTTGTTTTCATTCCATTATGGTGGGTTGCCTTTATAGTACTTAATATTCCAGGAATATTCTAAAATATAGTTCCGGAGTTAAGAATTTACGTGCGTTCGTTTGGAAATTCGCCATTAATGAAATACAGGATGTTGATATTTTGGAAGTCAATGATATATTTGAATGTTTTTACTAATTAGAGTATTTTAAAAGTTGGTTTGCGTAAGGTCAAATGAGTGGAAACACTGATATGTCAGTACACCAAAACAATTTTTTCAGTCTATTTGACAAGTTTTCTAATTTTATCTCTCTCGATTTTTCCATTTTAACACACAATTCACATTTTTAGTAATCACAAATGATATTGTAGTGGTCTGAGGATAACTTCAGGAGAATCGAAATGATTCATAGTGATTTCAGATATTCGACCTTACCATAACCAATTCTCGAGAAGGAAATATTGTTGTTCTCATCTACATTATAATATCAGTAAACAACAATACTTTGGCAATTTCCATCATCTTATTGATGTAAATTGAACCTTCAATATGATTCAATATAGTTCGCTCTAGTGGTGGTAAACTGATGTTAGATGTTTAAATTTTTTATTTTTATGTGTGTATGTTCAATATTTTCGTATATATTAGATGTAACATTAACTTAAGTAAATTTGTATTGTATATATTATTCTATTCTTGTAAATTGGGTTATCCCATGCAATAAATGAATAAATGAATGAATAAATTGGACTTCTTTAAGTATTTTGCTAATATCACATAATCAATTTCATATTTGATCACAAAATATCGTAGTCTCATTTCGAATTATGCCAAATTTTAAAGCACTAAAATGAGCAGGTGCACCATCGTGCATAAACCACATGCGATTTTGCATTAAAATAGGAACATCTTCCAACAGAATTGGCGAATTATATTCAAGAAATCGGCGATAATTATGTCCATTCAATCTGCGTGGTATAAAAAAGGTCCAATTGGGTAATCTCCAATGATTCCAGCCCAGACATTTAATGAGAACTGCTCCTGGTGATGAGATTCCACGATTGCATGCGGATTATCCTCGGCCCAAAAATGATTAATATGAAAATTGCTGATCCTGTTTTTAGTAAAACTAGCTTCGTCCGTGAATAAAATTTCCCTGTCAAATAAAGGATTTTCGGTAACTTTTTGGAGAAACCATTGGCAGAAATTCACTCGTAATGGAAAGTCTCGAAGAAGTAGAGCCTGAACCCGTTGAATGTGATAGGGATATAATAAATATTCATGAAGAATCCTCCGTACTAGAATATGGACGATATTCAAATTATTGACAACATGCCTCGTACTTATTTCAGGATTTTCGTCAACTGAATTTGAAACGGCTACCTCAATTGCTGGAGTGCTCCTTTCAAGTGATGATTTGACTCAAAACTTCATGTTTAACCTTCTGTGGGTGCTTGAAATCGTTCGAGCATCAGGAATTATTCTATTTGGGAAGCGCTCTTGATACAGTCGCCTGGCTTCATATGCGTTTTTGTCAGCAAGCCCATACAAGTAATGCATGACTGCTAATTCGGTGTTTGTAAAATTTGTTTTTTTTAATAAACAATTTTTATAACGTAAATAATATCACGTATCTAGCTAAAGAAGTGTTAAAATTGTTTATGTTGAAAACAACGGAATGTGTTCTTAGCATACTAGATGTTTCTAGCCCACAAGATAATCCTACTACTCTTCAATAGCTGATTTCGCATAGGGACAAGCAAATGAATGCATTTTATTTTCTAACTAAAAAACGTTCGCCGGACGAAAAAAAGGCGGGAGCCCATGTTTATGAGAAGATAGAGGACAATAACAAAAATAATATTTATTTGGAAAAACGACAGTGGCGTATCATTATTTTGATCAAAAATATGACAGGGCATGTTAACAGGGCCGCCACTGATTAAGAAATCCTTTATCATGGAAAAAATTATCTTTAAGCGTACTCTGCATGTACCAAAATAGAAAAAAAAGCCAAAGCGGTTTCAGAGATATTGGGGAAGAACTGATTTTTTTGTTGAATTTCAACATCCTGTATTTCAGAAATAAAGCGGTTGCGGACCTATGTTAATATGAATAATTTTTCTTAAAATCATCCAAGGATTATCGCCGCTTAGGATCAGCATTCAATTATGGAACACCCTGTATATATATATATATATATATATATTTTCTTTAGTTTCTTGACCACATATATATTTTCTTCAAATTATTGGAATAAAGGTCTGATTCAGTCAATTCATATAATTTTTCTTAACGACGTTTTGACATGGTATTTGTCATCATCAGGTTAAAACACTAAAATTAAAAATATGGAGTTTGAGACATTTAACTTAACACAATATTGAAATTAATATGCACTAAAATAATTCTTGAAAAACATATGGTTCAAAATATAACATGTTATTTAACTCAATATAAATATTTGTAACATTTATGAGTATTCACTTACAAATTATTTTATTTGAGTTTTGCGTTCGCATCGTACGAAGGTTATTGTGGGAGTGTGACCTGCGTCGAAGTGATCGGGAATGGTTTGTTTATTTTTCATGCATTTTTACCCTCTTCATAAGTGGGTTCATGGGATTGTTTATATTGAGTTCTAATATATGGGCCGGACTGTATTTTTTTGGCAGCATGTCTAAAGATCAGTTTTCATTATGATTACTTTAAACAAAGTTAAAAGAGGTTGTTATAAATCTGGCTTAAGTTTTTGATATCATTCCTATTGTTAATGCTATTGGGGTCTTTTTTAATATGTATCATTTCAAGGAATGTTCTTACTCTTGGATTCCTTTCTTTGGTCAAAATTTCAACGTTGTTGGTGTCAAACTTATGTTGATTTTCTTTTTCGTGTTTTGATAAGGCTGTAATGTCGGTTTTTGAGTATTTGTGGGCTTGTACTCGTTTCTGCAAATATTGTTTTGTTTGACCTATATAGGTACTTTGACAGTCTTCACATGGTATTCTATATACTGTATGAGTTTGTTTGTTTTTTGGTATTTCTGGTTTTAATTTTGAATAAATGGTTTTGTTCGTATTTTTCATTTTATTAATTTTATTCGATGTTTGTCTATGTATGGTAAAGGTATGTATTTTTGTTTTCTATACTTCATTATCATTTTTATTGTAGTCGCATGTATTGTTTTTTATTGTTTTTTCTGCAAAGTGGCTGGGGTAATTATTTTCTTTCAATATATTCTTGATTATTTCTATATTATTTTTCCTGAATTTTGGGTGAGCAAGCTTTATAGCTCTGTCAGTTAAATTTTGAATAACATTTTTTTTGTAACTGAGGGGTGCGTTTGACAAATAGTTGGTGTAACGATTTGATGCATTTGGTTCAATAAACCAGTTTGTGGAATTTTTTCCAGTATTGTCGTGTATTATTGTTGTGTCGAGAAAGTTTATTTGTTTTCCTATTTCTTTTTCTATTGTAAATTTCAATCTAGGATGATATTTATTAAATTTTTCTAGAATTTCATCAACTTTGTCAATAGGGATACAGGTTAAACAATCGTCTACATATCCTTTGAAGAATATTGGTTTGAATGTCAGTGATTTGATGATCTTTTCTTCAACATACTCCATAACCAGATTTGCTACTGTTGCAGCAATTGGAGATCCCATTGCAATTCCGAATATTTGCGAGTAGTATTTATTTTCATATTGAAAGTATGTTGAGGTTAAACATAGTTCAATTCCTTTCAAAAACTCTTCCAAGGTTAGTGTTTGTTGTGTGATTTTGTATTTCATGCCATTTTTCTCTTATGATCTCTATCGCTAATTTTGCATCTATATTTGTATATGAAGAAACTATATCTAGAGAGATTATTATATGATTTTGTGAAACTGTTATATTGCGGATAAATTCCACAAATTCCCAGGAGTTTTTCACATAGTAATCATTTTTTCCAATAACATTTAAAAGAATTTCTGAGAGGAATTTTGATAAATTGTAAGTGGCAGATTGAATATTGCTGACAATAGGGCGAAGGAGAAATCCAGTTTTGTGTAATTTGGGCAACCCGTATATTGTTGGAGGTTGGGCGTTGTGTATATTGAGTTTGTTTTTTGTTACCTGATCTATAAGGGTTGACGAGAACCAATTATTTACTAATCTATTAACTTTCGCTTGAAGTTTTTCTGTGGGGTTGAATCTCTCTTTTCTATATGTGGTGTTATCCATTAGCAAATTTTCTAGTTTTTCTTTGTATTCAGATATTTGCATAATTACTGTTTTGTTAATTTTATCAGCCCTGAGTATAAGTAATTCGGTATTTTCCTTTAAAAAAGTTTAAGTTTTTATTAAAAGTTTGTTGAAGATATTTTTTGAATTTTTTGTTCGTTTTTCAAAACTGGTTTTGAAGTTGGTAATGATGTTATTGATTTTCAGCCACTTTGCAGAAAAAACAATAAAAAAACGAATACATGCGATCTACAATAAAAATTATGATGAAGTGAAGAAAACAACAACATACATACTTTTACCATACATAGACAAACTATCGAATAAAATTAATAAAACAATGGAAAAACACAACATAACTATTGCACATCGACTGAAAAATACGAACAAAACCATTTATCCAAAATTAAAACCAAAAATACCAAAAAACAAACAAACTCATACAGTATATAGAATACCATGTAAAGACTGTCAAAGTACCTATATAGGTCAAACAAAACAATATTTGCAGAAACGAGTACAAGCCCACAAATACTCAAAAACCGACATTACAGCCTTATCAAAACACGGAAAAGAAAATCAACATAAGTTTGACACCAACAACGTTGAAATTTTGACCAAAGAAAGGAATCCAAGAGTAAGAACATTCCTTGAAATGATACATATTGAAAAAGACCCCAATAGCATTAACAATAGAAATTATATCAAAAACTTAAGCCAGATTTATAACAACCTCTTTTAACTTTGTTCAAAGTAATCATAATGAAAACTGATCTTTACATGCTGCCAAGAAAATACAGTCCGGCCCATATATTAGAACTCAATATAAACAATCCCATGTACCCACTTATGAAGAGGGTAGAAATTCATGAAAAATAAACAAACCATTCCCGATCACTTCGACGCAGGTCACACTCCCACAATAACCTTCGTACAATGCGAACGCAAAACTCAAATAAAATAATTTGTAAGTGGATACTCATAAATGTTACAAATATTTATATTGAGTTAAATAACATGTTATATTTCGAACCATATGTTTTCAAGAATTATTTTAGTGCATACATTTCAATATTGTGTTAAGTTAAATGTCTCAAACTCCATATTTTTAATTTTAGTGTTTTAACCTGATGATGACAAATACCATGTCGAAACGTCGTTAAGAAAAATTATATGAATTGACTGAATCAGACCTTTATTCCGAGAATTTGAAGAAAAAAAAAAATATATATATACTCAGGGAGTACCAGGACTTTTCCCGGTGGGCCGGACCCCTGGATGGACCGGATGGGGCGCCCGAGTCTGGCCATGTCAATAATATGCAACCAAAATGAAAATCAATACATAACACAGTTTTTGAGAAATTCGAACGCATCGGATAATAAATAGACAATCCTGTGCTACGTTTTTTCGCGCTCTTTCGTTTTGCGTTGTGCAGTGCAGCGTTGTCGTTGTGTAATTTGTTGTTACAATATTTTGAATCGGTACAATATGTATGCCACAACATGCAAATACTTTTTTCTAGCTCAAAAACTAACTTTGGACATTGGAATTTATAAAAAATCGCCTAAGAAATCAATTATCCCAAGAAAATTTACAGTGTTTCTTGCTGATGTCATGCAACAAGGATATTCTCAATTGTCCAAATCCCGATGGAATTATTGACAAAGTGGCACACAGAAGTTATTTAATGAGGAAAATGCTCATTGTTTGATATTAATTTATAGTATTCTCAATTTGCAGCTTTCATTTGTTGTAACTCATTGATAAATGAATTAATGAATCAATATAAAGTCGCTTTGATTTTCCATGAGCGTCAACATGAAAAATTGTTAATTTTCAAGTCGAAGGAAGATTTCATATTTTTTGAATTTATTTTTAAACGAGTTGCAATATGGTTTAAAAGTCGAGTACATATTTGTAAAATGATTATATATGATTCATGAGAGTACTTAAATTGTTTTTTAACCGCTTTCTTAGTTGGTTGACCAACCCTCAGAAGTTAATGAGAACTTGTATGAGTTAAGATCACGGGGGCCTAACCTTTTATAGTGGGATCCGAAACCACTCTTGGGGCCTTGGAAAAATTTTCATCAGGTTCGGGAGTCGAACCCGCGCTGGGTGGAAACAGTGGACACAAGACCAACGCTCGTGCCACTGAGTCACAAGCCCCGATTGTTCCTATTTAATTTTTAAATAAAACTAAAACTATATATTTTTTATAAAATTCAATGTTTTATTTCTTTCTAGTTTCTATACTTGTTACCTACATTCATAGTCGCAATAAGAAACAGTTGAAGATATGCTTTGTATTTTTAATTGACTACAAAAAAAGGGGGCCGCTTGCTCGCCATTTTCTCCCGGTAACTTTTTTGGTCCCATACCCCCCTTGTGGATAGGCAGGACTCAAAGTCTGTTCACAAAATTCAATATAAATTGAAATAAGTGGTAGACTACACGCGAAAAACAACTGCTTTCCTGGCAAATCAATTTTCATTGATAATGGAAGTTTGCATAGATTTCCAGATGGATATCATTCAATGTTCTGCGTGGTATTTGCCAGGAACGTAGTTGTTTTTTGCTTGTGGTTTTCCACTTATTTCAATTTATATTGAATTTTGTGAAGAGACTTAAGTCCTCCGTTTATAGTACAGTTCACATGTTTGGCTTTCTTGTTTAATATATATATATTTATATATATACATATATATATATATATATATATATTATTATATATATATATATATATATATATATATATATATATATATTATATATGTAAATATATATATATTTTCTTCAATTTTTCGGAATGAAGGTCTGATTCAGTCAATTAATATAATTTCTCTTAACTACGTTTCGACATGGTATTTGTCATCATCAGGTTGAAACACTAAAATAAAAAATATGGAGTTTGAGACATATTTAACTTAACACAATATTGAAATGTATGCACTAAAATAATTCTCTAAAAACATATGGTTCGAAATATAACACGTTATTCAACTCAATATAAAAATATCTGTAACATATATGAGTATTCACTTACCAATTATTTTATTTGAATTCTGCGTTGGCATTGTAGAAACATTATTGTAGGTGTGTGACTGCGGAGTCGAAGTTATCGGGAATGGTTTGTTTATCTTTCATGAATTTTTACCCTCTTCATAAGTACACCGGATTGTTTATATTGAGTTCTAGTATATGAGCCCGATTGTATTTTTTTGGCAGCATGTAAAGATCAGTTTTCATTATTATTATTATAAACAAAGTTAAAAAAGGTTGTGTAGTGATATTCATAACATGACCCATATACTATCTAGAGTATGATGATTTAGGGAGCTCATGTAATATAAGTTAGTTAGGTCAGAGACATGTCATGTAATGTCACGCATGTACTGATAGATGTTTAGATAATAAAGTTACTTCAGTTCTTTGAGTAGTTATTCAATATATATATACTGAATAACATAACAGTTTGTTATACATCTGTTTTAAGTTTTTGATATCATTTCTATTGTTAATGCTATTGGTGTACTTATGAAGAGGGTGAAAATGCATGAAAGATAAACAAACCATTCCCGATAACTTCCACTTCGCAGTCACACACCTACAATAACGTTCGTACGATGCGAACGCAGAATTCAAATAAAATAATTTGTAAGTGAATACTCATATATGTTACAGATATTTTTATATTGAGTTGAATAACGTGTTATTTTTCGAACCATATGTTTTTGAAGAATTATTTTAGTGCATACATTTCAATATTTTTAATTCTAGTGTTTTAACCTGATGATGACAAATACCATGTCGAAACGTTGTTATGAGAAATTATAGGAATTGATTGAATCAGACCTTCATTTCGAGAAATTGAAGAAAATATATATGTGGTCAAGAAACTGAAAATATATATATATATTATATATATATATATATATATATATATATATATATATATATATATATATATATATATATATATATATATATATATATATATAGTGAAAGATAGTCGTTGCTGACTAGTTAGGTGTAAACAAATTGATTATTGGGGTATGCAGCAAAAGAAAAAGTGTACTCTTTAAAGTTTGTCCAAGCTTTCGGAATGTTTTATTTCCATCTTCAGGGATACTACAATGAAGAATTGAACAAATTAGTGTGTCATTCGAACCTTAAGGTACTAATAACTTACATCTTTGTTGAGATTAGTTTCTATGTTGTTCATGAATGTTCTTCATGTAAAGTACGGTGAAATATAAGTTATGACTTTGAAGTTGGCAACTCATGTTTTAAATTGTCAACTAATTATACACATTAAAATTCATTGAACAGTTACTAATTAAAATATTAAAAATATAAATTCTGAAACATGTGTGCCTTGAGAAAGTACAATAGGTTATAAATGGTGGGAAAATTTATCACTTGTCATCTGTTTGACAGTCACTGGTACCAACTGAGGGTAGTACCAACTGATATGAATTGGTGTGCCATTATCGGCCAAAGTATTATAGTAATTTTCTTGTTAGTACCAACTGAAGGTTGGGCCAACTTGAAGATATATTAATAACTAGTAATGAGCTCCGATTGATTTGAGGAAAATTCTGTATTTTCCATTGCTAATAAGAAGGAATAAATTTCACTTAGGTGGTTGTCAACCACCTGATGTCAACCACCTAAGTGAAATTTATTCCTTCTTATTAGCAATGGAAAATAGAGAATTTTCCTCAAATCAATCGGAGCTCATTACTATTTATTAATATATCTTCAAGTTGGCCCAACCTTCAGTTGGTACTAACAAGAAAATTACTATAATACTTTGGCCAATAATGCACACCAATTCATATCAGTTGGTACTATCCTCAGTTGTACCAGACTGTCAAAGCAGATGACAAGTGAATAAATAATTTTCCCACCATTTATAACCTATTGTACTTTCTCAAGGCACACATGTTCAGAATTTATATTTTAATATTTTAATTAGTAACTGTTCAATGAATTTTAATGTGATAATTAGTTGACGATTTAAAACATGAGTTGCCAACTTCAAAGTCATAACTTATATTTCACCGTACTTTACATGAAGAACATTCATAAACAACATAGAAACTAATCTCAACAAAGATGTAAGTTATTAGTACCTTAAGGTTTGAATGACACACTAATTTGTTCAATTCTTCATTGTAGTATCCCTGAAGATGGAAATAAAACATTCCGAAAGCTTGGACAAACTTTAAAGAGTACACTTTTTCTTTTGCTGCATACCCCAATAATCAATTTGTTTATATATATATATATATATATATATATATATATATGGGATACAACGAAATTTGTTAACGAGGTGGTGGCCATTTTTTCCAACCAAATGGAATGAAATTTGGCACAAGAATACTTTTTATCAATACCTCGGCTGTGTTCGTTGATGGCTTGAATCGGTTCAAAAGTGCGGCTGTTGAAAGATTGAAAAATAAAACTCAGGCTTTCATTTTCATACCATCATCAGTAAAATATAGGTCTTTCAATGAAGCTTTTCTTCTAAGACGTACAGACAAACGCAAAATCTCTGTCAATTACCATTAATGAGAATTACAAATTTTTGTTTACCCTGTATGCTCCTTTCATTTGAGGTTCGTTCATTCGTTCATGTCAATCAGATACTATTTGTGTTCTTTTTCCGCCGACATCTTGATTGAAAGGTTTATACAAAAATAATTATTCTCTTTTTGTTTTCAATGGAAATATTCAATTTTTTTTGTCACGTAATTCGTCAACTTAATCGATTGCAATTTCAAGTAAGTCTACCTTTCTGGCTGGCCGGCTCGGTTTTTTCTTAACTACTGATGAAATGAGTGATGGAATGACCCATGAATGGTCCAATAGAAGGAAAATTGCAAACTCATTAAACTAAGGACCTGAAGGACTTTGGACATGTGCAACACCCATTGTGTGAGACTTGCACCTGATTGCGATTGCTTTATTTGAAGTGATCACATTTTTCAGACCTGGATTATTCTCTCATTACGAAAGTTGCACTTTCCTATTTTCACCTTTTTCAATTCACAACTCTACAACAACGGCTTTTATTTCTCACGAAATGAAAACAAAAAGGATCACAAGTTCCGATAAAATGTTCAATTGGAATCAGATCGATCAGCAGACTGTGATTCGAACAAATATTTGAACTTCTCAACGAATTATAAACAACGCAATTGTTTGATCTGGCAGCAATTAGTTCCTTAATTGATTTAGGGTGGATGTGGATACACAGAGACGGATTTTGTATTCATTTTAGTTCCGAAGCAGCTTCATTTTCGTGAAGGATCTCAATGGATGGTGAGTGATAAATAAAACGTTCCCATAATTTTTATGTTACCTCAAATTATGAAGCGATTTAGTTACGGTTAGGGGAAAAATTAGCTTCATGAGTTAGTCAGACTTTGGATCAGGTGAAGCAGCGAGTTGGTGAGAACATAGATGGATATTGATTTGTTGAAAATATAAACAGGATGTTCATAAAATCAGCATTTATTTAATTTCACATAATATGTATGTAATAAATGAAATGCATAAAGCACACAAAGTCGTCTTCACAAAAGGTTCAATAAAAATTGAAACACAATTGGTAGACCGACAGGCGAAAAACAACTACTTTCCTAGCAAATACCACTCAGAACATTGAATGATATTCACCTGACAATCCATGCAAACTTCCATATAAATAGATATTGTTCGCAAATGTTTCTTTCTGATAAGCTCGATTATGTTTAAATTCATGTCGTGTCCGCCTAACAATCCGCATGCCGGTTTCAGGCTTTGGCCCTCATCAGTACGGAGTAGTCACCAGCCAATGATCCGGAGAGCTCTAGCCGAAGCGAGACACAACATAAACAAAATCATCATCGAGCTCAAAACATCTTCAGGTGCGTCGGAAAAGATAACTTTTAACCGGCGGCACCTAGTGACAGAAACCGGCGGCACCTAGTGAAGAAAGAAAACAAGCTTTTATAGAAAAAAATCTTTTCTCAATTGTTTGACCTAGATTATTCCATGAGTAACAGATTGAAAGCTTACCGCGAATATAAAATAGAAATTCTTGCGTGGCAAGATTATGAATCTATTGCTCACAGAATAATCTAGGTCAAACAAACAAATTATTTCTTTTTTTTTTTGGTGCATTTGTGTGCACTTTGAATGGAATCTGACCATGATAACGAAACACGTCGTCTTCTTGGAGCCGCCATTTGATTCCATGAATATCGACAAAAAAATCATGATGTCCGCCTACAAAAACCCCCACACCAATTTTGAATGGAATTGGACTACAATAACAAAAATCGTCGCCATCGTAGATTCTGACCAAAAAATCATAATCTTCGACCCCCAAAACCCCCAAAACCCCCATTCACCCATTTTTATTGGAATAGAGCTATAACCACAAAACTCATCGCCATATTGGAGCCGCCATTGTGAATTCATGGATTCTGGCAAAGAAACCATGATGTCCATCCCCAAAATACCCCATATATTAATTTTTAATGGAATCGAACTATAATCACAAAACTCGTCCGCCATATTGTAGCCGCCATTTTTTTGTTTTTTTGCAACAATTCCATAATGCAGTATTTCCGGAATTATGAACATCTGCCAAATTTCAAGTTAATCGGACAATTAGAAGTAGGTCAAAATTCACTTGCAAGATTTGAACTGAACATACATACAAGGTGTTAGTGAATAAGTGCGAGAAACTTCAGGGGGTGATTCTGCATTAAAAAATAATGACAGTTTGCTATATAACTTTTGTCCGCAAATGCTTGCTTTGTTTTCCGAGATACGGGGGGGGGGGAGGGGGAACTGACTATTTATTTATTGCTCTGAAACCGGTCGAGATATGCAAATAAAATTTGATGAGTTTCAAAAGGTAGTTATTACGCATTTTTTAACATGAAATTGAAAATTGTATGTTCATTATTGGCGCGCATACGGGTAATTATCTCAAATTTTTTAAAGAAAAAAATTGTACGCCACTGAGATATTTCAAATTGAAAATCATTTTTGAATTCCTCGTTCAATTTGTGACAAAAAAAATCTCTTGCCTTTTTTTTATGAAGAAAATAAAACATCTTAACGCGCATTTTTCATTACTTTAATAAACCTGTGGTAGAAGTCCATTGTATCTCGAAGTGGAGTGGTATAATTTTATGAAGAAGAAAAACTCGAAGTCGTCTCCACAATATAATATTAACAATCGATTAGATAAATACCATCGATTAGGTGAACATGTTTCGAACCTCTATAGGTTCATCATCAGCGGATAATAAAAGTTTTATGGAGATGAAAAAATATTTTGTAGGTTAATGATATAAAATTATTTTAATTCCAATGTTCATAACTTGGACATTTGGAAAGTTGGGATTTCCCTTTCAAGGGCTGTGTCCCATTTAAAAGGGGAAAATTGCATAGCAGATCGCTTTCGACTCCTAAGTCATCATCAGTGCTACTTATCAAGTTTACAGGAAAACCATTAAAAGTATCTCTGCTGCATAAGACATCAACAAGTTCAGAGTGAAAACATATTAAAATTCATCCTGGTCTAGGATTACTATGGATTGCCAATTATTTCTAACCAATATCCATTGATGAAGTGGTGTTGAAGCTTGACAATATGTGACAAGAATGAACTTCACTTCATCAATGAATATTGGTAAGAAATATCGATTCCCAATAATTTGCAATTCATAATAATCCTGGACCAGGATGAATTTTAATAAGTTTTTATTTAACTTGCTTCGTTCGTATGTCATTCTGTCATTATTTCCGGTTCACAATTTGTTATCCATTTTTGGAGCCCTTGTCGACATCCGATTGAGCTGAAATTCGGCAGGAGTTCATAATGCATCATGAAATCTTTGTTGGAGGAAAAACAAAATGGCGGCACCAATATGACGAGCGAGTTTTGTGATTATGCTAAGATTCGATTCAAAATTGGTTTGTGGGGGTTTTCGGGGTCGGGGATTTTTTTTTGTCAAAATTTATAAATTCAAGATGGCGGCTCCAAAATGGCGGAGGTGTTTTGTGATTATGGTTCGATTATATTCAAAATTTGTATGGGGGGGTTTTCGGAGTCGGAGATTATGAATTTTCTGTCGGAATTTATGGAATTGGAATGGCGGCTCATGGAATTTTGTTATAGGAAAAAAAATAGTGCTCCAAGATGGCGGACAAGATTTAGGTTTATGGTTCGATTCTATTCAAAATTGGTATGTGGGGGTTTTCAGGGTCGAAGATTATGAATTTTTTCTTCAAAATGATATCTGTATTTATGGTCCGATTCAATTCAAAATTGGTATGTAGGGGTTTCCGGGGTCGGAGATTATGAATTTTTTATAAAAATTCACAAATTCAACATGGTGAACGAGTTTTGTGATTATGGCTCGATTTTTGGGGATTTGGAGGATATTATGAATTCAGTCGAAGATTATTAGAAATTCATAAGTTAATCTTTAGATGGTCTCTTCATTGAAGGATTAGATAGCTCAGAACTTACAGGAAAAACGCCTCATAATAACGATGCTTTAAAAAAATGCATAGATTAAGGCGTACTTAAGTACTGAAAAGCACAAAATAAATAATTAATAAAAAACCTTTTTAAATACCAGCTTTTATTCGAATGCACTAAAAAGACAAAAATTATTACTTTGGATATGTGACGTAGGTTATTCCGTGAGTTATAGATTCAAAAGCTTGTCGCTTTTGTATTAGAACTGAAAACTTTGCGCGATACGCTTTTGAATCTATAACTCACGGAATAACCTACGTCACACATCCAAAGCAATAATTTTTTTTAGTGCTCATGAATGAAAGCTTGCCTTTAAAGAGGTTTTGTATCCAATTAGTTTTACTCTGAAGTTATTGATGTTTTATGCAGCAGAGAAACTTTTCATGGTTTTCCTGTAAACTTGACGAGTAGCACTGATGATGACTAAGAGTCAAAAGCGCGCTTCTATGAAATTATTCTGCACGAAATACAAATTTATTTCTTTGAATATATAAATTATTAACTCATTCTTTTTAATTTATATTCAAAGGTTGAATCGATCGAATAAGTTTTTTTTTATACACACGAAAAAACATTTTTGAATACAAGATAAAAATAATCAAGATTTTATTTTAACGAAATAATCTTATGTGTGTGAAACACAGGAAAAATAGTGACATTCCACTGCAAACAAAAAATAAGGTTGCTGCATTCAAAAATATGTTGCTGCATTCCAAAAATAAACATGCAGGAGTGTCCAAAATCAAATCATACACAATGCATTACAAGGGGTGAAAGGTACATACGATCTTTCCAAAATGCTTTCGGTATCCTTGAATCTGAAAAAAATTGCAATTTAATGAGTTTTCAAAAATAAAATATATTCCATAGTCGAACGGTGGATTGATCTAGAATATGGAAATTCGCTTTTCAGTTGATTCGGTTTAGTATGTATAAAAAAGTTACCCATTATTTCAACTATATTTTTTTCGATTTTTTTTTCGACAAAAACATTAATCATGCTTTTTAAAAGACATAAATTATAGAAAAAAACCTCTCCAGTTACCAAAGTTGCCCATTTCAAAATTAGTTTCCACTGTACTGGGTGTTTCATAAAAGCGGGGCAAGTCGAGTTTTTCAAATAGAACAACTTAATTTTGAAAAAAATGGGTTCCTTTTTTTACTTTCTTATCGATTTAAAAAAGTTTTTTTATTTATTTCGATTTTGAGAATATTTTCTGCACACAGTAGCACTGAAGTCCTCTCTGAGATAAGTATTAACAAGGTGCTTGGAATCAAATTTTGTTGTTGTTGAATTTGGACAAAAATTAATCGGTTTTTCAAATGGAATAGGCTGTATTTCCACTAGTAATTGATTCCTCTTCCTTTCACCCTTTCATAGATATAATGAAAATTATAATCCCTCTTGGCGTTGTCGAATTATGAGTTATTTGTCTCATTTTGATTTAAGATATATTTTCTGCAGAATGAGGTTTTCACAAAGAGCATTCAATTATTTTTGCAAGCTACCCATATTTGAATTTTAAATTTTGTTAAATTCGAACGATATTAATGTGGTGTATTCAGATGGAAATATAATTAATAGTCTCATTCCTCGCAAACATTGAATAATTTTTCAATTTGAAGAGTTTTCGCATAAATATATATATATATATATATATATATATATATATTTATATATATATATATATATATATATATATATATATATATTTATATATATCGAAAATAGAAAGGAAATTGTGGCGCACAAATTTTTAAATTCCAGAATAAAACCATCGTTGAGCAGGATTTGAACCCACGACCTCAAGATTACTAGTCTCATGCTCTACCATGTGAGCTATCGAAGACACAGAGTTTACAATCTGCATTTCGCGATGTCGTTCTCTCCCTGAATTCAATGTTAGTTGTTGAAACATGGAAATGAAATATGAAATGTAAAATCTACGTGTGTTATCAATAATAGGTAAAATCTGTTTTTGATGACAATTGATAATACACGTAGATTTTACATTGCAGATTGTGAACCCTGTGTCTTCGATAGCTCAGTTGGTAGAGCGTGAGACTAGTAATCTTGAGGTCGCGGGTTCAAATCTTGCTCGAAGTTTTTTTTTTCTAGAATTCAAAAGTTTGTCTGCAATGCCACAATTTTCTTTCTATTTTTGATATATATTCACAGATATCGAACATTTCATTCTTGTAACTACATTTGGCAAATAATCTCGTTTTCAGTGGCCGGAGATCAGGGCCAGAACATCTACTGAAGTCAACCAATTCGGCGACGTCGGCGATAAGTAAAATCTGTTCTTGATGATCATTGATAACACACGTAGATTTTATATTTCATATTTCATTCCCATATTTCAACAACTAACATTAAATTCAGGGAAAGACGGTATCGCGGAACGCATATTGTAAACCCATAGCTCAGTTGGTAGGTCCTATGTTTGAAGAGTTGTAATGTTTGTAATCCTGATGAAGACGAGGATCCTCCCGTCGAAACGTAGAAACGTATGAATTACACGTGTTATACCAAAACTAAGTTGTAATTGATTCATGAAAGTCAGATCCACGAACCTAAAACCCAAGAAAAACAAGCCAAAAATATACCCTCAGGTTCAAGAAATTACCACAATATATATATATATATATATATATATATAAAACATCATCGTTGGAGAATTTTGGGTAAGGATTGGTTTCATATCGAGAGGTAGCATTTGCATAGCTGCTAAGATTGCAGAAAACTCTAATTCCTTACTTGCCGTCGGAGTGGCAGAAATCCCCAATTTAATCCATTCTGAAAATTGTGTCGAAATGATTTTCATATAGTATTGGCGTAGTATTTGCATAGCTGAGGAATTTTAGAAAACTCTTATTCCTTACTTGCCGTCGGAGGGAAGAAAATCATTCCCTGATTAAATTAATTAGAAAAAAAACATCATCATTGAAAAATATTGTATAAGGCTAATTTTTATATGGAGAAGTAGCATTTGCATAGCTGATAAGATTGCTGGAAACTCTCATTCCTTATTTGCCGTCGGAGAGAGCTGAAATCATCATTTGATGACTTCAATTTGAAAATATCCATATCATCGTTAAAAAATATGGTGTAAGGATGATTTTTATATAGAGGGGTAGTATTTGCATAGCTGAGGATATTTTAGAGAATTATTATTCCTTACTTGCCGTCGCAGGGGGTAAAATCATCCCCTGAATAATTTAATTAGAAAAAAATATCATCATTAAAAATACTACTCCACTATATTAAAATCATCCTCACACAACATTTTTTAACGATGATATGGATTTCCTCAAATTGTTACGCCACTGGCCTTCCATCGAGGGATCACTCCTTCAAAGAAAGGCCAATAAACGCTAAGGAATTTTCAAATATTATGAATTAATCACTTTACTTGATCACTCCTTTGTTGTTAGATTGAGAATTTGAGTGATAAGAGCATCGAGTGTCTGGGGATGGTCGAACCGAGATTATTTCTCAAGAGCGGCTTCAAGAAATATCCCTTTCTCTCAAAACAGGAAATGTGGGGCATTTAGATGTAAGCACGTATCGATTCTCAGAAAGATTGTTGAATAATGCACTTGGAGAAGCATTAGAATATACAAATATATTTTATAATAAGGACATAGCGGTTTTATATACCGATAAAATGATAAAAATAGTCAAAGAACAGTTGATAATTTACATCAGGTCAGTTTTTTGCAGTCTCAAAGTCACTGGACTGAATATAAGTAAAAATGTCATCAATTGTTAAACAGACTGTTGATAAATATTATTTGAAAAATGTGGGAACATGAGATAGGGAGATGCATTCAAAAACATATGGGAATTCTCTTTCTTACTAGGTTCGTAATTTCACTGTTATATTTACTATGTGAAGGTTGGGCACTCTCATCTTTCTGCACTACATGTTAATCGAATAAAAGTTTAAACACTTCTGAGAGGACATGTTACTTGAACGACTTCTGTTCACCGAGTCATCCTTATTTGTTCGCGTGGTCGCGCACTTATATCATCTCCCCTTTCCATGGATCGTTCGCGGGTCATATTCCTAACATTAGTTATCTTCGACCTGTCATAATAAATCACCGTCTTAGTAATTAATGGCTAGTTACTGTAGCCGAAAGATTATATAAAAAATGAATGATTTATCTATTTCGTGGTCGTATTGCATTTAATGAGCTGTCAAAACCTATAATTAATAGTTTCTTTGATTTCTAATGAGATTCCTTAGATATGCTCAACTCGGAGTTGTTAATAGCTCCGTGGCAAAAAGGGTGACTTTTCATATGCATTCCGGGCTGGCAGGTGTCCATTCTATTTTTAACGTGCTTTTGTTTATTAGTTTGGTCGAGTATTTGATTTCAAGATTTATTTCCATTCCCAGTTAGTGTTATTTTCTGGCCATATCATATTTATTAATAACTTGTTGTTTGAAAGTTTTTCTGTACTTATGGGGTTATGACATACATACATAAGGGGATGATTTCAGCCTCTCCGACGGCAAGTTAGGAATCAAAGTTATCTGCAAGGTATCAAACTACCCATCAAATGGATGGTATAAGTTGAAATTTTCATCAACATCATCCTCATATTTTGGTAGTGTGCTTATAGTTGTATTCAGAATTGGATGATGAATCAGAAAATGACAGGATGCGATTTAAAAACATAAATGCCGCTTCATAATGGATCTCCACCCCAAGAAGAGTTTTTCCGATCCTGAATTCATTTGCTTTCACAAAATATCGTGATATCCATCCACTCCGAAAATATTTACAAGCGAAGTTTATATAACCCTGTACATAACCGCTTCCACATATCACACTCCCAGCCTCTTTTTTCGAGGGATCTTCAAATATGACTTCTAGCGTTTCACTATAAACCCTTGTCAGCAAACGGAACCGAAGTCCTCAAAAGGGTCAAGGGTCGGAACGCTGAAACGGAATATTCAGCAAGGGCTCGGTCGGTTCTAGAATTTATTGTTCCAAGAAGATAGTCTATGTCAAGAGGATGACCATGTCAAATTCTTTATTGAGGTCGGGTTCACGGTTGTGTGTAGAATCGGCCAAGAAAACTGGGGAGTTATGCAGAGTGAGCCAACTAACAAATTATCTATTTAGGAATGATACATCCAAATCAACTAGAGTATATAACAATATTCGATATGACGTTTTAGATGAATGGTTACTGATAACAGGAAATGTTTAATTCGAAATATTTCCAAATAGCATCCTTTTTAATTTATTAGGAGATCAAAGATTGCACAAGTAACCCCTTCACCACACTAACTCACATCATCAGTAGGTAAACTACACTGAATAAATTGTTACATGTTATTGAAATATATACCTGGTATTTCTAATTGGGTGATTTTATACTAATTACTGTTCCTCAGATCGCTAATGGGATCTTGATGATTCTATGCGGATTAAAGTAAACAATGTGAAATATATCAGCCCTTTATAGTCATTAAGTACATTTTTATTATGATTTTTGTGGAAAACTATTCCCTCCAGGCAAACTCATTTTCTACTGTCGTTGACCGGTTAGATCATTTCCAAATTAAGAATGTTAATTTTATGACCAGTTTCGATCATATGGTTTGCTACACTTGACTTATTCTTCCCGGTAGGTAGCATGGGCCACATGTTCGTGGAATCTTTTAGGAATTGCACGTTTTGTTTGATCGTCATAGAGTTTGTCACAATTTTGACAACTAATTTCATAACTTCCCGACTTTTATCTAGCATGTCAGTTTTGTCCTTCGGGTTTCCTAATAACGTTTGCAAGTTATTTCGAATGCTATAAACTGCTTGGAGGTTTACATGCTAGATAATAGTGTTGAGAACTCTCGTGAATTTTGGATTGAAAAGGATTCTCATGAATCGTTTGCATTCTGTCGTTTTTCTCAGAGTAGCGGTTTTTTTCTCTTTCTCAATCAATAATGTCTAATGTATATACAATGATTATTGCAGTTTTATTGATCTTTTTGAAAACGATTGCACATAACTTATCATACATTTTTGCTGCAGTATCGCAATTCATAATATGTAGAAGCACTTCCCTATTAACAGTAGTTTTTTCTCATATTTAGTGAAGTCGTCAAGTTTTTGTTCACCAGTCACAACAGCGGCAAATCTGAAACTTTAACTTCAACAGATTCTGGAGCCTATTTGGGAAACCAAAGTTATGAAGTTTGTTCAATTGTCATTTATGAGATACTTTATTGAATGCCTTACTATAGATTATATCTAATTGTTGTCTATCGTCCAACACAATTTATTTGAATTGAGTATGCATAAGTTGGATGATAGTGAAGTGTTGACGTGTTTATATATTGAAAAGGGAAAACATTCTCAATTGAATATTGAATAGAAAGATTTTTCTGTGAATTGAAAAATCCACGTTAACAATAAAGTTATTTTTTGTGAATGTCTAACAGGAAACAACAACTTCCCCGGCCAAAGCCCCGCTGGAAATTAAACTACATCTGATAGATATTCTGAAAGGACCCTAACTCAAAAGAAAAAATCTGAAAATTTGCATTTTTATTCAGATAGTTACTAGATTTTCTATTCCAGTCTTAATTAACAACTCATATAGATGATGGAAGAAATATTTTGATTAACCTTGAGAAAACGGAGATCAGCGGTGTTGATATATAAGTCATATCTAGTTTTGACGTGTTTATATATAATAGAAGAAATATATCGATTATCTTTGAGAAAACGGAGATCTGCGCTGTTGGTCTATAGTTCGTGACATCTTAAGTGTCTGCGGCTTTGAAAACAAGACACACCCGTGATATTTTCCATACTAATGGAAAAGTTTCGTGAGTCACCATCATATTGAATGAGAAGAGGGAGGGGAATAAGGAAAGATTAGTTATGATTCTTTACGGTTTTAGGTAGAATAATATCCAAGGCCCAAGTCGATTCATTTTTAAATTTTTGGAGGTAGCAATTATTTGTTCGATCGATATTTCTGGTATAGCGGCCATAGCGGTCAATAGATTGGACATTTGATCGAAATAATAAAATCGGTTATTCAAATGATGCAGATCTCTAATAAACTCCACGATTCTGTCGGAGTCGGAGCTAGAATAATTCACTGGATTTGGCGAATAGAATAACCCACCATTTTCCCAGAAAAATCAGGACACCAAATATTTTCAATCGAAGCAATAGAAGTTTCCACTAGATCAATTTCATTTCCCAATGTTGTAGCGTTTATATTCTGCATATAAAAAACATTCTTGAAATAATACAACTAAACCTTGGAAATCGACAGACACTGACTGCATCAAGCTATTGATAAAACATAAATTTCCTACATTATTTAGTCCTCTCATGCCAAATGTAGAAAAGAAATCTCTGATGGATAGCGGCATCCCAGATAACACAGGATATCCTATGGATATCCATTTCATGTCCAATTCTGGTCGGGATATCCCTGGATTTGAAATGGACTTCCATGAGATATCCATTGAAGGATTTGAAATGGATATCCTTCAGAAGATATCATATGGATGGCTTTAAGATATCCGGAGCAAATATGGATAAGTTTAAATTGCAAGATTGATTTTTATTGTGTCAATTTCTGAGTTTCATTCATGCTCGTACATATGGATTAATTTTTTTGGAAAAATCTTATGTTCCGTTTTTCTACTTGATTTGAAATGGATATCCATCGACGGATTTGAAATAGATATCCTTCATAAGATATCCTAGGGATGGCCATGAGATATCCAAAGCAATTATAAATGAATTTAAACATTCTCGTAGATACACAAATTGTACCTTTTCAAAACGTATACGTTGTCGCGTGGACCCTCTGCGACAGCCTGGCCATACTATACGTATAATTACTGGCGACGTATGTCATTTTATTTTGTTGAGGAAGGTCATAGTCATAGCACTGAATCCAAACAAAAAAATCTTCTATGGCGTTTTGCATTGGTGTTATTTTTGAGTCGTGTTTTTTTTCTATTTTCCTTCGTTTTTGATACCCTGTTGGTCTGGACATCTTCATCTGTAGCAATTGATTGTGTCCAAAGGGAATTATATATTGGCCGAATACAGGTAAATATCAATTGAAAAGGACATAACCTATAAACATCCATTATTTCCAATGTATTTATGTGTTTGCTATTTGAGTTTCGATATTTTCAAAAATGCTGAAAAGCACGTCGTTACATTTGCCACGATACACGAGTTTTTCAAATGTCACAGTGCCCATATCAAAAATGGTGTGGATGCCTACAACAGTGGACATGTGATGAAGATGATTTATCAGTAGATTCGAACATTTTCTCATTGATTGCACTGAAAAAATTAATCTTTGGAAAGAATATTTTGGACTGGAACGAAATTCTAAGTTGCTATAGGTGAGTTGTATACGTTTCTATTCCTTTCTCTAGAACTATTTTTTTTTTGGTACCTAAATGAAATCTCAAAAATACGAGCGGGAACTCTGTATGACTTTGTGAAACGATGCCTTTCTTCCATGCTCACTAATATGTTTGCCTCCGAATATAGCTGGTATGGAACAAAAAAAATAAACTGGACAACTGAAACTGGCTGAATTATCACTAGGTGAAAAGCCCATTCAGTTGTTCAATTTATTTAATAATAATTTGTATTGCGTCATAACAGACTGCTAGTACAGTGAGAATGCAAAATTGCCAGAAAAGTTTATGTAAAAAATGCTTATATATATATATATATATATATATAGTATACCAATAAAAAGAGAGAGAAAAACTATGGCAGTGGTATATATATATATGGCAGTGGTATATATTATCATCATCAGTATTCGAATTCAAAAGAAAGCATAATATTTCTAAGTATTTTTCTGTAGATTTCAACACAAATTATACCAGTTTTTTCTTTCTTTTTTTGTTATACTATATATATATATATATATATATATATATATATATATATATATATCATGTATACCAATAAAAAGAGAGAAAAACTATGCAGTGGTATATATATATATATATGGCAGTGGTATATATTATCATCATCAGTATTCGAATTCAAAAGAAAGCATAATATTTCTCAGTATTTTTTTGTAGATTTCAACATAAATTATACCCGTTGAATATATACATATCATTTCAGTAGCGGCTGACCTTAGTGATTCGACGAAAAATAAAAAAGCTACTGAAGAAGCCATCTAAGCTTGGCTGAGAAGGGCCAAAGAAAGGCATCTGTCATCTTCTAGAATGAAGGAAACACCTGATGGACAAAGAAAATAGCATTCTATTTTTTCTTTCACTTAATTTTTTTCATTATTTTGCATTTAATATCCGAATATTTTCATTTTAGACTTCACATATACATTTTATTTGTTGATAACCCCGAAGTTTCTTTGATACCAGAGTTTATTGATAATTTTTTTTTGTTCAATACCATTATTTCATTTTCCTCCAGATCGCTATTACTATATTTTATCTTCGATGGATATCCCCGAAGGATATCTTTCAAATATGAAGGAATCTTTCAGATATCTTTTGAGTATCCCTGAAGGATATCTCATGGATATTCCTGAAAGATATCTTTGAAGTATATCTTATGGATATCTTTGAAGTATATCTTATGGATATCTTTGAAGTATATCTTATGGATATCTTTGAAAGATATCTTATGGACATCTCTGGAGGATATCTTATGGATATCCTTGAAGGATAATCTATGGATGTACAGGTTGTTCCGCTTTGGACATCCATCGGATGTCCATAAGATATCTTTTGGATATAAATTGGATGTCCATAGTACATCCATGAAATTCATGAAGGATGTCCAATGGATATCCGTTGGATGTCCATGTGTTATCTGGGTGAGTGTTCATTGTTCCTATTATTCAAAGGTGATAGGAAAATTGACATTGATTTCTTAGGAAGTATTGAGTATTCATATTTGACGACTGATATGTGTCCCGTGGGTAAATTGGAATGATAAAATAACTCATCCAGTGAATGCGTCCAAGGAATTTTGCCCATCGCCGGAATAATCCATTTACTTCTTTTCTCTATCAGAAATGAAGTGGAACGATTTCCTTCCGTAGCGTTGCCCAATCTGCTTCCAATTTCACGAATGAAAGTCAGAGAATCTTTAAGTCGGAAAAAACACGCTCTTGAAAAATGCGCTCGGTCCAAACTATATAGGAAGTACAGGAACAAGACTTTTGCCCTGGGAAACTTTTGAGTGGATATTATTGCACTACAGCATAGTGGAAATTCAAATGGAATTCCTGATTACTGAAACAATCGGAAAAAAAACACCAAACCCAACAATGGCATTGATGAAGAATCTGTAATTTGCATCAGAACATACTTCTCTGGGTTAGATTAAATTCTTTTCGAGGGTAGCTATACGCCTCTTATATCACCGTCAAAAAATGTTGGGTGAGGATGATTTTTGTATGGAGAGGTAGCATTTGCATAGCTGATAAGATGGCAGAAAACTCTCATTCCTTACTTGACGTCGGAGGGGCTGAAATCATCCCCTGATGACTTTAATTGAAAAAAATCCATATCATCCTTGAAAATATTGTGTAAGGATGATTTTTATATAAAGAGGTAGTATTTTTATGGCTGCCGCAATTTCAGGCATTGACTTCTATAGGAAGTGTAACAAGATAAGATCTGTAATTTGCATCGGAACCTATTTCTCTGGGTTAGATTAGATTCTTTTCGAGGATAGCTATATTCGCCTCTTCCACTGCGACCATCTCAAATCTATAGTTGCTCGATCCTGATGATCAAATAAGAGTACATTTTCTAATCTCGAGTTTCTGATGGAGTTGATAATACCTCTTCCAGGTTTTTGGGCTCCAGTTGTCCGTAGTTCATATAGAGAAATCTTTTTTCAGACCGTTGCATCTGCTGTTACTTCTTCGTCTTGGCAAAAACGAAACTCTGCGCTCTCTGTAAGCCTGATTTCATGAAGATGTTTTTGCAGTCTGTAGAGGCTATGCTCTGTGAGGTTAGGCCGGTATATTTGTTTGGGATGCATTTCCCATGTTTTCCCACATATTCTTCTACAAGTTCATAGGGATTACCTGGCTCTGTTTGTATTTGGAACCTCTCTTGAATATATTTTTTCCCTATGGAGGACCGGCTCCATTAATTAATCTTGCTTCCTCCTTGTGGTGAATAGTACTATCACTGTCTTGCTGGGGTCTACTCAAATTCTTCTTTTTCACACCACTTAGTGGAAGTCCTAACATTCGCTTGTAGTATGTCCGATATCACTTCTCCAAATTTTCTTTTACCCATAATAATTATGACGTCAGAGTAGGCTTGTACCACGATTTCCTCCACCACGAATGTTCTGATCAGATCGTCTACAAGCAGCGCCCACAGTGGGGGAATTGGGCGATTATTCTGGATCTTATCATCGCCTCGATCCAGTCACAGTTTCAGATATCCCTTTGTTGGTTTCTGCTCTATGTAGGGATATTGGTGGTTCATTGTTGAATGCTTCTCCAATGTCGGGGAAGGCTCGTATTGCGATTTCTCCGCATTTCAGAAAGTCGTTCAGGTCTCGACGTGGTTTCCTAATGCAGTTTGTGTTGATTCGCCTGCCTGGTAAGGAAACTGGTGTGTGTTGAGAGGGTTTTATCTCAGCACTTCTTCTCGTATGTGCCTATCCAGAATTTTCTAAGTCGCTATCAGCAGAAATGATGTCAAGCTATTGAGAAATTTTTCCATATAATGATCACTTATCTTAATCTAAAATTATTCTGCATTGATCTTTCTGTTTATTTTGTGTCAATTGGTTTTACTCTCTAACTCAGAATCAATTCAAGAAGAGACAAATTTTTTCAGAGTTTTTCGATTCTTATATTGGGCATCAGACAATTTACCAACAATAACCAGAAGTCGCACACAAAATATTTCGACATTAATATGAAAAACAAAGTAAACTTTAACCACCACACTGAAACAATCGAAAACTAGTGCAAAACAAGAGGTAAACAGGGCAATGACTTACAAAAACAATGGAATTGATGGTGAAAGTGAAACAACAGCTTGAATTCACAAGATGATCTTTCGCCCTATTTTGGAATATACCCATGTCATATACCTGTGCAATCGAAAACCAGCTCTGAGAAATATACAAGTAGCGGAAACATCCACCAATTCAAAATATATTCTCGGATTCACCAAGCAATTTCACAATAAAGAACATTCATTATCATTACCATTTTCATAACTCATGATTATTCATTAGGACATCATATCTGTCAACAAGAGAAATTCTTTTTTCTCTCACCAAAAACTTACTCATCTCACGAAGTGAGCAAATTTGGTTAGGCTTTTTTTCACAATTTGTCAATATTTCAACTTGGCATTCGGAACATTTTGATCAAGAAAATCTCTGAACCAGTCAAATTAAAATCCACCATGAAAAATCCTCGTTTATTTACAGAGCACGAGAAAAACATTGTGAAATATGAAACGTAGAGTGGTATGAAATGGAAAAATCCGAATATTAAAACAGGGGTGCAAACGGAAAAGGCCAAGGTCAGTCAGCCCGAATTATTTGCGGAATGGCAGGGTGGAACGTATGGAAATCAGCTTCGAACGAAGAGGAAAATGGAGTTTTTTAAGCGGATCAACGCCAGTGGCGCCTTCAGAAGAAGACTATAGGGGTCGTTTGTTACCCTCTCCCTATGATTTGAAATACAATATTAGTTTTTTGTTTGTTTAGGGCATCAACTACTCCGACTTATAACAGGAAATGTATCATTTGCCAGGATCTCTGCAAATGTTGGTTTCAATTCACATTGTTTCTGGTAAAAGTCATATGCTGTTGGGTGTATTCCACAGCCCTGATAAATTGGTCGATTTCCTCTGGAAAATTAATATAGATGAGTCAGTTTGGTATGTCCCATTGGGAGGCAATTTCGTACAACTTGTTCTCGCCTGGATAACTTTAGGGAGTTTGTCCATTTTTCGGGAAGAGATTCGACCATTTTCAATTTGGATGTTTTATTGTCCCATATATTCTGAATGTCTGTCATCTCTTTCCCTTTGACGAAATGTTGTTGGCCATATGGATTTACAGAGTAATCGTCATCTTACAAGGAGTTGCTCTTCTAGCTGCTTGGTCTGCTGATTCATTATCTTTTATTCTACAGTGACTCGGAATCCAGAGAAATGTTATGGTTCTGCCAGTTTCTTCAAACAGGTGAAGTCTGGTGATGATATTGATGAGAAGTGGATCGAACGTAAATTCATTTTGAATAGCTTTTAGAGCACTCAAAGACTCAGAGCAGATCAAAGGACGGCTGACAGTATAGCGTATAGTTCCGGAGTGACTATATTTGTTGTTGTAGGTTCCTGTTCACCTATAATATAGGCAGAACCAACCACATTCTTCATCCTGAATCCGTGGTAGATATTTTGACAAAATTTGAAAATTTCTGGATATTCTGGAAATATTCTGATTTCATTTCTGCAGTTGTTTCACTTCTTTTTCTGTTTCGTGACATTCTATGTTCCCGAAAGTCCGTGGTGGAAAGTTGAAAGTGGAATTATTCTTTTGGAATGATGAGATTTTGTTATTTGATACGTGTTCCAATTGGTCTGATGATGGTTGGCTTTGCTGAGTACATATTATAAGTAACTTTACTGCATAGAATAATCAATAATTCGGATAATGTGGTTGGTCATATATTTTTGTCGCATAGTTTGTTGAGAGTATATCCTATGAGTCCGAGAAGAGGAAATGCTGCTGCTGTTAAGTGACAAGGTTGGACTGATTCGGAGCCAAAATTTCAACTTTATGGAACCAACTTCATTTTCTAGAAAATATAAATTCATGGAATTTCTAATCACTTTACCAATTGAACCACGCCCTTGCCTACGCAATAAGAGTTAGCCACTCGCACCATTATAGAAAGGATTACCCTATAACTTCGAAAAATAAAAAAGAAGCAGTTATAACATCACACTAGCTTCAGATAGGGTTTTTTTGGTGGCGCTTGATAACGAGTATCTACTAGAGAACAGTACATTTAGATTTCCAACATTCTTTGCTTTCTCAACTGACGGAAGTAAATGATTGTCAATTGTAATAAGTATATCAACAAAAGTAGATCAACTGACGGAAGTAAATTATTGTCAATTGTAATAAGTAGATCATTGTGATCAATATTACCGAATATAATTGAGGACGACTTTGTAGGATGCAAGATAAGATCATCGTTTTTTTGAATGGTTAACATCATCATTAATGGGATAATGATAAAGCTGCGTGTCATCGGCATACATGCGTACAAGTTACAAGTGTATATATCACAATTCAAAATTGGTGCACTAATAATGAAGTAGTAATCAACCCGCAGAAATCAAAATATATGATATTAAAAAGTAAAAAACATTTGAACCAAAGAATCATAAATAATGTTCAATATAACATTATGATTTAGAACAAGTTAGCAGCATAAAATACTTGGGTATAATCATAGATGAAAAACTTAATTTTAGCGAATATGTCGATTATATATCTAAAAAGAAATTCCAAGAAAATTGGATATATGTGAAGAATCAGTGAAAATTTGAGTCAATCCACAAAACACCTAATATATAATTGTATCATCAAGCCACATTTCAAATATTGTTCTTCAATTCTGTTCATGTGCCAAGAGGGTGATATGAATAAATTACAAATTCTACAAAATAGAGGTATGCGTTCACTACTAGGATGCAATAGATACGTGAGAATATCATATATGCAAGAACAACTAAACTGGCTAGGTGTCAAAAAATATGTTACTCTTAAACACATTAATGTTCGTATATTAACAACTAAACAATAAGCTCCCAGAGTACTTATCTGCAAACTTACTTCAGGCATAACATACATTACCACAACACTCGACAAAAAAACCATATACATATAGTTCCAACAAACTCAATGGTCACCAAAAAAAAAGGATTTTCGACGCAAGAATGGGCGTGTATAATAATCTCCCACAAACAATCAAATCCCCGATAACGATGAATTTATTCAAACAAAATGTAATTACTTACCTCACAACATTTGTATAGGCTGACTATCTGTTTTCCCATTATAATTTATAATTTATATAACAGCAGGAATAGTATTCTACTGCTACTACTAGTTTGGTTTTTAGTTTCTTAGTTATAGTGAATGTATTTTATTCATGTTTGCATATTTTTTTCATGATTGATCGTATTATTTACATCCATGACTGATTGTATTGTATTGTATTTCATCTAGCAAATGCTATTAAACGAATATTATTATTATTATCATAGTAAAGAGTAACCGTCCTTAAATATACCCTTGAGCGACCACTACTTCTATAGATCCTGGGTTTGACAAACTACCGGAAAACATCACTGCCTGCGACCTGTTTATGGAACCAGTTTTAAAAAAATGGAATGGCTAAGATATCTAAAGCAATGAAATGTAAGATTGAGTAGAGAATGTCATAGTTATTCGCGTCGAAAGCTTTGCCTGATCTAACAGTATCACATCACCTTCATTTATATTATCAAGCTCCTTCAATATATCGTCGGTAAAATTGAGAAGAGCAGGGGCGCAGCTCAACCCAGCCCTGAACCTTGATTATCATAATATATTTTTGGTTGAAAAAAACGGATTACTCGGCCAGTCGGAAAGGTAAATTTTACATTCATTAATTGTATGTGAAATTATCAAGTTGACATGTTTTTCATTGGAAAACACAAACGGCATTTTTATTATCGTGTTAACATCAAACTCTACGATTATAATGTTATAATTTTACCCATGAAAGGAAAGAGTGTCTCCGTCACACCACTGATCGAAGAAATACGTGTATTCTTGTCAGGTAGTGGGAAAGCAAAAGGGCAGGGATAATCGAATGAAAGCAGAGGATAAATCCAAAATATCGGGCGGAATGGAGAAAAGAAATATTCGAAAGACGTTTGGTCCTTGATGGTTAGGAACATTTGAACAGCATATTCTGCCCATAGTATTCCTTTGGGTCACTTCATCCTAGTCGGTGATGCCTCCGCACGAATGCGTGTCAATTATCAAATCGAGTTCTTGACAGCCGATTGCACAGTATTTGTATTTTATCCAAAATAACACAATCAAGATATTTTGGCCCAGTATCATTCTCTGTTGAGTAATGCCCGATGCATTAACAAATCCATGGAAACAAAATTCATTCAAATTTGGCTAATTACCGTTCATGTTTATACGTTTCATCTGAACCAAGTTGCAATTAGAGTTTCAAATGTATGTTTAGGAAAATATGATGATCTTGGCAAACCTTTCCCCACATTTTCTCGAGTAGTTAGATGGATACTCGAATACGTGAATCCTTGTCCTTAAACATGTTTTCTTATTAATGGTGAATATACGCATCGGCGCCTTTTTTCTGAAACACGAACTCTTCAAAAGTAACATCCTCATTAGAAGGGGGTTTACAGGATCAAGAAGACCCAGAGACGGATTGGCATATGGGAACAAGAAAGCAACTATGTCTTAATTTCAGGATGGTCGACTTGGGTTCGTTCCCCTTGAAATTGTCTTCTGTCATGAAAGTTCTCCAACCCACAGAATGATACAAAAATTGAACTTGCAACGATAAATTATTTGTAGAGTTTGTAGGTCATGACTGATGAAAGTCTTATCCTCAATTTAAAAGATAACTGTTTCCATTTCTAACGATAAGGCACCTACCTTTACCCCTCATTGATGAATATTCGTTGAATGGGTGGAGGTTGTTATCCTTTCTTCAGACGGTAAATTTCAAATTTTGCAGTGCGATAGAAATATAATTTCTGTTAGAGCGATGCCGATGTTCGGTAATTTCCGAGTTGAATTTGTCTGACAAAAACTGTTCGACGTGGAATAAGAAATGAAATTTCGGAAGAACACCTGCCATTAAATTATTCGTAAAACGAAGAGATGTCCCCCTGCGATAATCTAGAGTTGTTAGATAATCAGTCAACCAAACGTTCTGCCTTGTCTTAATATAATCGAACAACCTCTCCATGGGTCCTTACTCTCACATGATGTTTTGTGAATGTAATTTAGCAATGGTTCAGACGTGATAGTCCAATGAAAGAGTCCAAAATGTACTCCAAGTATATCTATTGACGATTGCAAGCTTATTAATCATCATGAGATTATTACATTATTCGTGGTGGAAACGACTTTTCTGGAGAATACACAAGCTTGGATTCTGGTTGCATTGAATTCGAGCGTATCAATGGGTTTGAAGATTCTTCACGACAATTCGATTGCCTGTATCTGCAATCATCTTCAGATGAACAATCGGCATTTTATAGATCTGTCAGTGGTATATTTGATTCGGCACGGTGCAGTGATGCATGTAGTTTCTCGGATCTCCAGTCCGCCAGAATGAACAACACAAGTGGTTTCCATACATTTCTAATTTCAACATTTGGCTTACTAAAGGCGTTATTAGCTTCGACGTAGGCGACCTCTCTGCATTTTTGTCTAAATCAATGCTCAAGTGGAGTGCTTGCATTGTCCAGTAGAATCCTATGGTGTTCAATCCATTTGCAATTCCCGATTTCGACGTCTTCCCACGTTTGGTTTTCATGATCTTTCGGATAATGGTGTCTTTGTCTCTCCGACGTAGGAATCTCCATATTCACATGGAACTCCATAAATATGGTGCTTGCTTCTTGCGTTGTTGGTTGGATGGAAGAACAATTTCTGCCCATGTGCAGGAGTAGAATCCTGTCATTTGTGTGGTTATCTGTACCTGTCAATAAAAGCATTTATAATTTTTAATTATCAGGTTGCGAGGAAACTTTTCAAAGTACTGCCGGGTTGAAAGCAGCTCTTATTGTTGTACTTGTTTCCGATCCTTCTGATCCCGGACACATGGAAGCTTCGTTGTTATTCTTAAGCCGGCTTGGGTCCCAGGAGTTTTTCAGGGTTTCCATTCCGGTGTGGGGTGTCGTTGATATTGTTTATTTCGGCGGTTAGTGACTTTTGGTTGTTGCAAGTTCTTTTCACCAATATTCCAGCGATCTCCCTTCTCGTTGAACTTGAATGATTGGAGCTGTGGTTCAGATTTTTTTTCCTAGGATGCTGGTCCCGTCGCCAGCTGTACCAAAGCCTCTTGGGCTTTTTGTATAGGTTCTTCACCGGTTGGCTACTGTATTCTGAGGGGGTTGGCCTTCGCTGTCCGAATATTGCTTGTCGTTTGCGGTCTAGTGCGTCGCATTCTGCGGTCTGTGCGTCGCATGTTTGGCAGTTTCTGCCGCTTTGCCACATTGTCTGTTGTAGAACCCATTTTGTGCAAGTGTTCTCTTATTGATCTGTGACCAGTGAGAAGGCTTGTTATTGTTCTGACTTGGTTCCTACTCATCTTGAGTAGTTCTTCAGTTCTTCGATTCGGCGGTTCTATAATAAATGTTTCCCCGTGATGCATGAGAGGGTCTTCCTTCCAGCGCTCTCTCTGTTTTCGTTTGACCCAGTCCCGTATGCAGCTTCGGATGGTCGATTTTGTCACTCCAGGTGCAGGTTCTGGGCAAATATATGGAGTTGATGAGCCTGTTCTAGCTAGTTTATCAGCTTTTTAATTCCCCTCGATGCCTCAGTGTCCTGGAACCCACATAAAAGTTATTTTGTTGTGTTTTTCGAGGGCACTGAGTTCTTCTCGGCATTCTCATTTCAGTCTTGATGTCACTTTTGGGTTCGTAAGAGCCTTCAATGCCGCCTGGCTGTCCGTGCATATTTTGATCCGTGCGTTGCGCACTTCCCTCATGTTGTTTCCTCTCACGCATTGCAAGATTGCGTACACTACCGCTTGGAATACAAAAGTGTTCATTCCCAGTGAGGTGCTCAGTTAGGAGTTTTTCCCCTCACTGTATATACCACTACCATTTCCTTCCGTGGTCTTGGATCCGTCTGTATACCAGATCCTCTCTCCAGATTTGCTCTTGATCGTGTCATTTGTCCATTCCCTTCGGTCTTGTATTATCACCTCGAAGTTCGTATCAAAGAAATATCTAGGAGTTGTGTGGTCAATTGGTTCCATTTCAAGAATTTTATCTCCCACTATTTCCTTTTTCTTGTTGTGATTCGATCTGTTGCTCGTATTTTGTAGCCTTAGAAATCCCATTCTTGCCTTCCCCATTGTTATGTCGATCGGGAGAAGGCCAGTAGTGCTTCCATGGCTGGTGTTGGTGTTGTTTTCATAGCTCCAGTTATGCTGAGGCAGCCAAATCTTTGTATCTTACTCAACTCAGCCGTGGCTATTTTTTAAGTTATCCTTATCCGCCATACCAAAGATGCATAGGTGATTATGGGTTTCACCACAGTATTGTATGTCCAATACAACATTTTGGGACATAGTCCCAATGTTTTTCCGTGTGCTCGTCTGGCTACCATTAGTGCCATCTCGGCTTTCTTCTTTACTTTTGCCAGTTGTTGGTTCCAGGTTGATTTCGAGTCTAGGATTACCCTGTGATATTTAACTTCCCCCGACAGCTGGTTGGATGGAGTGTTAGAGGTCCCAGGCTCTCTGGCTTCCTTCTTCAGGTAAAAGCTACATTGGATGATTTAGAGGGGCGGATTTTCAAACCCCCTTGAAATGTTCCGAAATTTGCACATCTTGCAATGGACTTCTGTACGAACGCAAGGGCTACACCAAATGTTCGATCTGACAGCGGAGATGAAGATGACAGTCCGCAAACTGTCATTTTCTTCCTTGGATGATGACTGCGACTGGACGGCACAAGATACAACAGACAACGTAGAAGCAAACCTACCTAACTTGCCAGAAAATGCAGAAAACGAGTCTGGATCCGTGTCTAAAGAGGAGGATGATTTTCAACCTGAACCTTCAACCAAAAGAACAAAGAAAAATTGGAGCAAAAAACCGGTCAAAATTTCACACACACAAATATACACACATGCACACTCACAAGCAGACAAAAACGAAAACAAACTTGAGTACAACTTTGTACGAACTAGTGTTCTGCAGACAGACACTCGCTTACAGATATACCCCAGTAAACCAGTGATGTCACATCACAAATTGTCTAAATTTTCCGATGTGAAGTCACTTTAACGTTACCCGAACGTCCTTTTTGGATTGCATGGGAAATTTCTGAAAAGTTTTCGATGTGACGTCACACAAAGCGACTGCCGCGTCAGTGGTTTACTTATAGACGAAATTTGTAGCAGAGCATAAATGTGTTGATCATGTCATAAGTAAACGTCTTAAACGTGAAGTGCAGTTGAAATTCATTAGATCCTCAAATTTTTTAACAGCTTGAAGAGTTTATAACTTCATTTCTAATCTAATTATCCATGTTGCGTTTCCTGTGTAAGTGACTGAAAGGAAATACTTCAAATACGTACGTACGTAATTTCGAACGTTGTCTATAGAAACGTTATTGTTGCTTATCGCACTCCGAAGTACTTGGTACATGAATTAAACAGTTTGATATATGACGGTAGTAATGTCGAACTTATTTATTCATCATAAAAGATACGAGTTTGGGCAAGAATTAGAAATACGTTTGATTTAATCCTGATGAATTTCCAACAGTAGCTTGAATTCTGGTAGGAGGCTCAAAAATACAAGAACATATGAAACCTTCACCACCTTTCAACTGAATTAATCGTATTCTACAGTTTTTTATACATTTCACAACAGCACAATAGGAAGGCATTATCATCCACAAATTCAACAATATTACATAACTAATTCAACTACTGAATTTTCGCTGAAATCGGTAAAAATTTTGAACTCTCCAACGTAACAAAGCAGAAAAACGTTGTTGTACCTCCAGAGTCGATCATCTGTCAAATGTGCACTAAACCAATTGTATAATGCATCACAAAAACAATAAAAATCTGCAGATATATACTTCGAGGACGCAAATGTACAGAGTAGAACATATAACAAGAAGCAGTAAGTAAGTATACAATAAATTTATTGGATCGCCTAAGTATTTCAATTTTGCAGTAATAGAGTCACTCAATTTTCATACATCAATTTTTCCTTTTTGTGATTTCACGTGAATGTTGATTGTATTATATACTCCAGAAGAGTTTATCTGAAATTATACGAGTAAAATTAGTATAATTGTCAATTATCTGTTTTTCAGATAATTATGGAATGAATTTCGTAAAATGTAAAATCATTCGAAGTAAAGTCTTCTCTGATGTAAACTCTATTGTTTTATTGAAAAAGAGGTCAAGATTTGCAAAAAATATTATAAAGACTTGATTTGAATGTTTCAGACTATAGGTGAGGGCTAAATACTCATTTTGAGTAACTTCCATCAAAATTCAGTGTTCTAGACTTGACTTCATGGGTATAGACTTAACAAGAGTGTACAAAACAGTGTCAGTAAAAAAAACAAATTTTACATTACCATATGGTAAATCATATAGTAATTCAGACGTTCTTACCAAATGATACACATGGCTATGTTACATGATTTTACCAAATGGTAATATCAAATAATTGTACTGAATGATTTCATTACGTAATGATTATCTGTACGTACAAATACTAAATAGTAGTAGACAATTATGTCTTCATAAGTGGTATTTTCACATAGAAAATCATCAAGTTAAACTATGTTTTGAAACTATACAGTGTTATCATCTGATATAACCATTCGTCTAATTTTACTATCGGGTATCATGAAAATGACGATATAACTTGACAATTCGCTTAAAAGGAAAAAAATTCCAGCTTCGGTAATTTGTCCCCTGATAATAAAAGCCGATTCCACCAGATTGGCTCCAATTATTGAGCGATAATTGTAAAAAGATTACCATTTCGCAAAAATCGCCTTAATTGATAATATTCCACTGCCCTGTTTTCCCGACGTAAAAAAACGCAAAAGTTTGGAATTTTGTGTCATCCGCGAAAATCGACTCAATTGACAATATTCTATTGCACTGCTTTCCCGGCAGTTTATGGGGTTGCAAATTATGGGTAGACTTGTTTGCCATTCCAGAACTTTGAGAAAAAATTGGACAAAGTTTGGAATTTTGTGTCATCCGCGAAAATCGACTTAATTGATAAGATTCTATTGCCCTGTTTTCCCGACGTTTTATGGGTTTGCAAATGCATACGTCAGCTTGTTTGCTAATCCAGAACTTTGAGAAAAAAAACGCACAAAGTTTGGAATTTTGTGTCATCCGCGAAAATCGACTCAATTGACAATATTCTATTGCACTGCTTTCCCGGCAGTTTATGGGGTTGCAAATTTATGGGTGGACTTGTTTGCCATTCCAGAACTTTGAGAAAAAATTGGACAAAGTTTGGAATTTTGTGTCATCCGCGAAAATCGACTTAATTGATAAGATTCTATTGCCCGGCTTTCTCGACATTTCATAGGGTTGCAAATTTATACGTAGACTTGTTTGCCATAGCATAACTTTTAAGAAAAAAAAATAACAAAAAATTATACCGACGAAAAAATCAACTGAAAAGCAAAAAATAAAATAAACCTTTTTAGTCTCAATGATAATTGAGCTCCTAAACTAATGTGTGTAACTAATATTGAGTCGACGCCAAACAAACAATTATCGAAGATCATTATATTACTTTGAAGAAGTAATCATAACGCCATTGTGCATCTCGCTGCCATCATTTTACGCTTTACCTAATTCAATTGCTGGTTTGTTTGACTCAAAATTATTTATATTAGTTGAGAAGCTCAATTATCATTAAGATTGAAGAATTTCATTTGAATTTTTGCTTTTAAGTTGATTTTTTCGTCGGTTTAATTTTTTGTTAAAAAGTTTTTATTTTTCAATTTTTTGTGGCTGAAGTGTACTAATTACTACCTACTTAATTTTTTATTACTTCAAAAATACTTACTTACCTAGCTCACTTCAACTATTAACTGTTAAATAATGTGATTATCCAATTTAGCTATTTATTGTTATATAATATAAATTATTTTTGAAAGTTCTTTTTTTTTATTTATTACTTTGTATATGATTCCATCCTTTCATAGAATGTAATTATTGTGACGGATGTAGGAGGATCTGTCAATGTCAACTACATATGTGTGCCAATGTTCACAAGTGAAAAATCAATCATCCCCTATTTTTCTACCCATAGGGGTGGATTATATCATTCCAAATTGGAATATGATCAACTATTAGGTATACCCTATCTGATAAAAAAAGAATCATCCAAATTGGAAAACCCACTACGAAGTTATGTCTGATAGAATCGGTTAACGGACCGAAATTCAGAGTGAACGAACAATATCCTCCATTTTTCTACCCTTAGGAATGAATGTTTTTGTTCAAATTCAAATGGGACCAATTTTAAGTACACCCTATCCAATGAAAAGAGAATCATCATAATCAAACTGCTCATACATAAAAAAATAATATAAGAAACGCGTCGACTAGAGAACCTCATCCTTTTTGGTTTCGTCGGTTAAAAATGCACAAAATTTGAATTTTTTGGCATTTCCGAAAATTGCTTCTTACAATGATGTTCATTTCCGTCATTTTCCGGGATACTCAATTGGCGACTTAAAATTATGTCACCAAAGTTTGCAAATCATGAAAACATTCTTTTCAATTTAGTGACCCCTAAAACTTTGCCACTGAGACTATTTTTAGCGTTATCCATGATTTTTTATGTTCCGTAAACATGATGAGTTTGCAAATTTAGAGCACATTAGGGTTGACGGAAACATGATTTAACCACAAATTTGCACAATATTTGCAATTTTGTAACCAAAATTAGCGCCAATTCCAACGTAATCAAGGATTGTTCGTATTTCCGGTTGAAAATTGCGTGTGCAAATTTTGCAAGGGATGTAGAAAAGAAGTTAGGGATATCATCTATAATTTGCACAATGTTTGCAATTTTGATCAAGGAAATATTGCTAATTACTGTTTTATGCGAATTTGAGTCATTTTCGATCACCGGATGTGCAATTTTTTATATTTAGTCTCTACTCGATGCCACAACAAACGGCAGTGCTAAACAAATGTTTGTAATTATTGTGAATTAACGGTCTAGAGAGCGTTCACTATTGTTGGCTGCCAAACAAATTATGATAAAGAACGTGGCATCATCAAACTTGAAACTTAAGCTTTATAAAGGAAAAAAGTAGTTCTTCCTACCATAGTCATTTTTTTCAAACAACAACTGCCATCTATACGTCAAGTGTCAAGTATTTTTAATACCTAAACCTACAATATATCACATGGACAACTCACGGGTTTTATCGAGATTCAAAAGCCAGGAAAATACATGCAATTGAAAACCAGTTTCTTGAAAATGGGTCGATTCATGATCTTTTCTTCAATAATTCAAGATTCTCATCAACTTTAGAGGAGAATCTGCAGAAAACCTTAATTTTGCCTTACTCTCTTCTATTCGACTCATGAATCGGTCATGATAATCATGTATTGATCCGCTGTGCTTTGGTTTTCATCTGGGATGAACATATTGGTGCAACACGTAGTCGACATTTCTCTCAGTTTTTCCACACCAACGTGTGCGGATTTTCGACACAAGATGGCTCTGCAAATCCCTGCATTCTGATGTGCTCAGTTATTCATGTTTGGATATATTACTTTATTATTACGCTTTTATTAGCTTCACTTGTCCCCGAAAAGAGCGCGAAGATCTACAGCGGGGACATAGGGAAATTTCGAAAAACAATTGAGGAAATGTAAAGAAAATAGATCAATAAATTACTTTTCATTAATTCAGCTGCACTTGCAACTAACAAACAATGTAATCAAATCTTGGAAGTTAATTTTTACCTACTTCTGAATCTCGCATCGAAATAGAACTTGGTATGTATATGTAGTTTGGATGACAATATTATAATTTGATATTTTGGAGCTGATCTGGAGATGGAGCCTGGAGGTGAATAGTGAAACACTTCAGTGGCTACTAGTAAAATATGGTGAATGCACTGAGGTCGTTCTCCCCATAATTTACAATTCGAAGGTATGGCGAATGCACTGGTTCTCAGCATATTCACCAGAATTTAGTTATTAATAACTTCCACTTCATGTGTATGAATCCATCGAAGAGTTTTTCCCCCTTTGCCTTTTTTAATGTTCTGTAGCAATATGGACTAAAAAATTAAAAATAAAACTATAGTTTGAAAAAACTAAAAAAACACGCGTATATGGCAATAAGGACTAAAAAGTTGAAAATAATAAGAATCAAGTCATTGACCAAAAAATTTTCATTTATGTATAAAAATCGAGGGAGAGCTTTTCACTCACTTTTCATCATGATATTGAGATAACTGATATCAAGCACCTCACGCATTTCTACATATACCAAAATTTTTTGGTCAATGACTTCATTTTATATTATTTTCAACTTTATAGTCCTTATTTAGATTCATTTAGATTTAGATTCATTTATTCTTTCTTAATTGACAATCCTAAAATTGTATTGAGAGTTGTCACAGAACTACAGTAATGAAATATAAACACTAACTTGAAAACATAAAAATATAAAAAAAATTACAGATTACATACAATAATTTAGATAGTCAGATACTGAGTAGTAACATTTTCCTGAGAGAAACTGTTTCAATGAGTTTTTGAAAACATGTAAACTATTACTAATTTTTATTTGAGGTGGAAGATTATTGAATAATCTAGGCCCCATGCAATTTGAAGATTGATTACTCAACCTTAAACGGACCGTTTGAAAATGTATATCTTTTTTGTTCTCGTATGATAATTGTGCACGTCATCATTAAGAGTGAATTTATTTTTGTTTCGGAAAACATACATACATGCTTTATACCAAAGTTTGGAAACAATTGTTTGTATACCCAGCAAACATGTTACTCGTGGGTCTCTAGATGCACTTTGAAAACAGCCGACAGACAACATAAGCGGGCCATAATCATGATACGTCGTCGGCCCGGCTAGCCCGTGTCGCGACGGCCATCAGTAGGCCTCCAGACTACCACCCGCTTCATTACATAGCGGGACTTCAGCGGATAGAGAGAGTTGAGATGATGAACTGATATTGCATGATACAAAGATTATATGGTGCGATTGCGGGTATCCTACTACCACTGTTGGGATATCATCAATGATCTATGCAAATATACAGGGGCGTCCAATTCAAAATGCAGTACATGGAAGTATAGGGTATCTTGGTAGGCAATGAGCATTAAGACGGTTTCAATGAAAACAAAATGGCCCATATGAGCGCCTAAGAACCATCTAGCATTATATCTTCGAAAACAATGAAACTTCAATGAAGATAGGTCATTATTGTTTATAATAAATTCACCAAACATTCAGAATCGACTGATTCATGGACTAGATATATACAATTCACTGTTTTCACTCTCTGAAGCCACTAATTGTAAAGGATTTCTGTAACTGTAGAGCCAGATTGTTCCTATTTACCTAAAAAGACTTTTTCTCCATTTCAACCATTTTTATTGTATCTCAAATTTTAAACTGACCTGGAAAAATATTCTACCGAATAGATAGAATGACAACACACAAATCTGAAAAAATTCTCGCCACTGTGATTATTTTTCATGACCATATAATCACAATGCATGACCAGACAAAATAGAAAATACCCGATTTGACATCCTACATGAAATCAGCAGTAGGGCCAACTGCGAACGTGATTCAGTAATGCCAATGTTGCAGTTTCATTACAGAGGACGCATACTGTGTCAAAACGACATCGGCGCGATTATCGCAAATCTTTAAGGGGTAATTTCTGGCTAAGTTCGAAACATCCATAATAAATATGCGTATGTTCAGCCAAAGCGGCAAAACTGATATCATTCCAATTATTTACAGACATCGATGTGCCGCTGCCGACATCTTACCGCAGTTAACAGCAACGGCCCGTCTATTTAACGCTCATTCATGTTTGCTGGGTGAGTGAGTGCTTACATTCCTGCTATGCAGCGAACAATCTTTTTTTGTGCTATAAACACCTCAGCAGAGCACCTAGTTGACATATCCCACAATAAAATACCGTATCTAAGTTGAGAGTCAATATGAGCGGAATAAAGAGTTATTAACTGTTTTCTTGTTGAAATAGTACGCATGTTCCTGACTAAATAATAAATTGAGTGAAGCTTGGAAATAATATGTCCACATTGTGCTTTGCAGTCAAAGTTCATATGTTGCCATATTTGCGTGTTTTCTCAAACTATAATTTTATAATGACCTGAATAAGAAAGTGCCACGGAGAATTGGTAATTTTTTTTATTGTAGTAAAATGAAAATCAATATACTGATCATACATCACATGGATCTAACGTTTCGTTGAGGAACTTTAGAATGATTTCTTTCTGTCTATTAGTTTGTGTCATAATTCTGAGTGAGTTTTTATCATAATTCCAAGTTGGCTATTTTCCAACTTTGAGTGGGAAAATACAATGAAACGGAGAAGACAAAAATTGCATCGGCCGGGATTTGAACCCGGGCCGACCGGGTTGCAGACGAGCATTTCACCACTGAACGACCGTTGCTTATCATCATTTAGGTAGCTGAGAGCGACTAAACAAAAACGAGCCAGCACCGTATAGAGCTTGTTCTCTCTTTTTCTCTCTCTGGCCAAGAACATATTTTCCGTCCATTTGCGTCCGTTTGTTGAATTCAAATTCAACTTTCAAATTTTACCCTCATCGCGCCCAAAGTTTCACTTCAAAAACAAAATTTTATTCCACTATACGGAATTATTCTTCAATTCACTTCGATCTCCGAAAAGACAGTTCTGTAATTTTCCAGTTGAGGCTTCAAGCGACATCTATGAAATATGAAGTTAATCTCGTATTGGAAAAGATCCAAGTGGCTGCGAATTTTACAGGGAATTCCAATACGGTTCAGAACTTGGATTCACATCAGCTCAACAGGTGGCGACATCTTTTCAGGTGTACTCAAACTAACGGTCTATTCACCGATTTTCATTACTAGATGTCGGGACTGGCTTTGAATTTGAAATCTGCAGGAGAAGTTTCCCGCTATTCCCTAGAATCATCAATGAACCGATGAGAATTTGAAATATACGGAAATCATTCAGCAGTGGAGATTGTCATCGAAATAACCGTTTATGATCAAAGCATGCAGTAATTTTTTTTAAAATCATCAGAATTGTATTACAGAAAAGGTTATTTGGATATTTAATGATAAATATTTATGAGATATTAGACGGTAGATAAAAATGTGAACGTTACCGTTTTGCTGTTGAGACGTGACGGGCGTGATAGCAACAATGATCTTTCTAACAACAATTTTTCCTTTGACAATCATGAAATTTGTTTTTGACTTGAAAACGGCCGTGGCTGGGAATTTATTGATGGCATCTTCTCAACACTTTTGATAGCACGAAATAATTTGTGACCCTCTAGTTATCCCCAAAGTTAACTCTTGATTGAAAGGTTGATATAGTACTGTATTGATTCCGTGAAAAAAATACTACCAGGAAACCGACTCTGCCATCATACCAAAGACAGTTCTTAGTTATATCCTGTTATGTCTCCTACTCCCAACTGTCATTGCTTAACATTTAAAAGCATTTTTCTATCGTTTTTGAATTGGAACTTGGAAAATAATGAAGCAATCTCGATACTCCTGGAGGACGAATTGTAGAGAATTGAAATGCAGAAATAATGAGCCCCAGCACGACTCGATTGGATTATTAGTAACGGAGAATAACAAAAAACACCGGAAAAAAACTGCGTTTTTTTTTTAAAAATTAATAACACCTCAATTTTTTCAAGCAGGCTCTCTATGACATAGTAGCGATTGATATGTACTTTATGAGTGAAGAACTCAATCACTGTTGGATTATTAGTTTTGGCATAATTGCAATTTGATTTTTTTAATGCACTTCATTGCAGCAGACCTGAATGCCTCATAGGCGGTTCCATTCCAATTTTTCAAAAAGATTGCGTATACTACTACAAAACGTATATTCTTATTTTGCGTTGAAATGCTACAGAATAGATGAAAAATACTTGCAAACATGACCGAAAATGGGCGAGTGCGTGAAAGCGGCTGAGTAGTGGGGGTAGAGCAGCAGACGCGTGGAAGCGTATGTATAGTACTACAAGCGCGCTGCGCCTGTTATGAATCTGCTGCTCTAACCCCACTCCTAAGCCGCTTTCATGCACTCGCTGGTTTTTGGTCATGTTTGCAAGAATTTCTCACTTATTTCGCAGCATTTTAACGCAAAATGAAAATAGTTATTTTGTAGTACTATACTTCAACTCTCAAAATGTTCTAGAAAAATTCAAATCGGACCACCTATAGCGCAACCAGGTTTGCTGCAATAAAGTGCATTAAAAAAATCAAATTGCAATTATGACAAAATTAATAATCCAACAGTGCCTGAGTTTTTCACACATAATGTACATATCAATCACCACTATGTCGTGGAGAGCCTGCTTCAAAACTTGAAAAATGGCGGTGTTATGATTGTAAATAAAACGCAGATTTTTTCCGTTTTTTCCGGTTTTTCTCCGTTACTAATAATTCGATCGAGTCGTGCTCGTCCAATTCAAAAATGGCAAAAGAGAATTAAAATGCTTTTGCAATGACAGTTGGGAGTGGGAAACATAATAAAGTGCATTAAAAAAATCATATTGCAATTATGCCAAAACCAATAATTTTCCTGAGTTTGTCACACATACAGTTCATATCAATCACTATTATGTCGTGGAGAGCCTGCTTCAAAACTTGAGAAATAGCGGTGTTATAAATTGAAAAAAAGGCATATTTTTACCGATTTTTCCGGTTTTCCTCCGCTACTAATAATCCGATCGAGTCGTTCTGGGGCTCATTTTCTTTGCCTTTTGATTTTCTACAATTCGTTCATTGAGAGTATCGAAATTGTTCCATTGGTTTTTCAAGATACAATTCAAAAACGATAAACAAAAAATTGTTATTTGTATGATAATGCCGCGAAATATCTTTTTAGCGTACCGAAAGAAAAGTTATCGCCGAGGCCGCTAGCGACCGAGGCATGATAATCTTGAGGTCGCTAAAAAGTTTCGCGACCATGGCATACACACTATTTTCCATGCAATCGTCAAATTTATTGAACTAGATAATTGCTAATAAAAATACTATTGCTTTAAAATCGACAGCAGTTCAATTTAGTCAACAAAGTCACAGATTTGCTATGGAAATGATATGGTTGAATATATACAAACCATTTTGGCAGTTCTTGACCAAACGCAAATATTTCTGATAGTGATGGTGATATTTTAGTAGCTTGCACTCCTCCAGAGCTGAAGAGTATTGCAAACGTGGCGCTTCCCGTTTTAATACCTGAAAATTCTAAACGGCAGTACGTGAAATGTTACAGCGAGTTTTAAGATTGGTGTGACATACAGAATGTACAATGATCCTTGTCATTGTCGTATTTTAGAAATGTCAAATTTGGAAGTGACGTTTGGTTTGTCGGCCGTTGCTATGGGTAACGGCCGCGAAATTAAATATCGCGGTTTGTGTTGAGAACGCGAAGTACTCATTTCGCGTGCAATTGCACGAACAAATGCTTTTTTCTACGTTCATGCAAAGAACAAAACTTTATTGAACTATATTTAGTGAAAAAACTAGTTCTTCATAGCAATAGTGCAATAAAAGGTTTATTGCACTCATCTGTCATTCTACTACAGCGTTTTGTGATCATGACAAAATAAACGTTCAAATCGACGCCATTTTTAGTCCATTTTCTGTAATACTGTATTAAATTTTAAAAAATTGCATATTTTATATCATTTTCAATCATATTTATTGCATACTGGATTACGGAATTACTTGAAAATGCAATTTATCAAAAATAAAGTTTCAGTTAAATTGTTCCTGACATAGGTATTAGTTTCTTACTTTCTCAATGCAAATCGATCGAATTATTAAATATTTTGCCATTAAATTGCGCTTTTTATTTTCCCACACTTGGTGCCACCTAAATAAAAAAAAAAGATTTTTGCATGACGTAGAAAAAATATTGTATGCAACTCGTGCAAAAAGTGTTTATTGCACTTGACGTATTGTCCGACGAGGCCGTCAGGCAGAGATGCAATAAACACTTACTTTTTGCACTTGTTGCAAAAATAAATATTAAATGTCGGTCCTGGTATATTTAATCGTCTTAATGGTTTTCACGACGTTCCGAATGCTTGTATCTGCAATCGTCCTCAGGTGAATAATGACGAGTTTAGGTGTTACTTACCAATTTATATGTCTGTCAGTGCAATGGTACGTGTAATTTCGCCATGTGTAGTGGTGCGTGTAGTGCGTGAAGTTTCGCGCCTCTGCAGTCCGCCAGAAAGAGCAATTAGTGGTTTCCATACGTTCTTGATCTCAACGCTTGGTTGGCTGAAGGCGTTATTGGCTTCGATGTAGGAGGCCTCTTCAAACTTTCGTTTGAACCAATGCTTCTCTATATCTAGGACACTTGCGTCATCCCATATAATTCGATGGTGCTCAGTCCAGGTGTGGTCAGCAATTCCCAATTTTGACGTTTCTCCACGTTGAGTCCATTTCTTGTGCTCATCCAATCTTACCGATAACGGCCACTTTGTCTCTTCAATGTAGGAATCTTCGCATTCACATGGTACTTACTGATTTCATTTTTGTTGTCAGGTTTGGTCTTGCTGAGGAAACTCCTTGAAGTACTGCCGGATTGGAAACAGCTCTTGATGTTGAACTTGTTACCATGACTCTTTCATTAAATGGAATCATGGAGATAAATATCTCCAGGATTTCTTCTCAAGAATTAACAGAATCAGGGATTCGATCGAATTCACGATAGAAATGGAAACCAACAGTGTCTTACCCTTTCTCGATGTGAACGTTGAGAGAATAGGCAATAAAATCCGCACCTCTGTCTACAGAAAGAAAACACATACGGAGCAGTATCTCAACTACAGCTCCAACCATCCGAGTTCGACAAAGAGAGGGATCGGGAGAACATTGGTAGAGAGAGCGATGCACATATACAACGACGAGGAGTCACTAGATGCTGAATTGAACCACATCAGAGAGGTCCTTCACCGAAATGGATACCCCAAGAAACTCCTAGGGGAAATATTGAAACAACTCCAGAGAACGAAGACATCTAAAGAGAAACAACAAAGCACAGTGATCTGCCTTTCGTGCATCAGAGGGGTCTCCGCAACGATCAGAAGGATCGGAAACAAGTTCAACATCAAGAGCTGTTTCCAATCCGGCAGTACTTTAAGGAGTTTTCTCATTAATGACCACACCTGACAACAAAAATTGAATCAGAAAGTATTGCATTTTTGAAGTTCCATAGGAATGCGGAGATTCCTACATTGGAGAAACAAAGAAGACGTTATTGGTAAGATTGGATGAGCACAAGAAATGGACTCAACGTGGGGGAACGTCAAAATCGGGAACTGCTGAGCACGCCTGGACTGAGGACCATCGAATTCTATGGGACGACGCGAGTGTCCTACACAGAAAGGAGCATTGGTTCAAACGATAGTTCAGAGAAGTCGCCTACATCGAAGCCAATAACGCCTTTAGTCAACCAAGCGTTGAGATCAAGAAAACGTATGGTCTGCAGAGACGAGAAACTTCACGCACTACCACACCACGCGAAATTACATGCACCACTACACATGGCGGAATTACACGCACCATTGCACCGACAGACATATAAATTGTAGCACCTAAACTTGTCAGTATTCACCCCAAGACGATTGCAGATACAAGCATTCAAAACGTCGTGAAAACCTTTTAAATCCATTAAGACGATGGACGTCCGAAACGAGAGTAATCATGGAGAAGAGTTGGTTGAGTTATGTTGAAGGTTTCTGATATTATGAATTATTCTTATGGGTCTATGCACAATGGTCTTTCAACTCATAAATTGCCATAAGTCAAAAACGATTGCAGATAAGTCTAAGAAATCGTTAAATCGACAATTCAGTGGCAAAAAAAATTTTTAAAAAACAAACTTATTTGTATATTTATTTTGGGACATCCTGTATATAAATAAAATATTTTCAGAATGTGCCTAATTGTCAGACCTATCTTTAAAGAAAATTAAGTCGATAGCTTGCATAGAAAAAAAGTTATGGAGCTTGCACGCTCCCCTGGGTCACCCTATATAGGTGTATCTAAAATCTTAAATCAAGAAAGGAATCAGTCATGCCGCATCCCATTCAAAAGATATTTTGATTCTCTATTCATAAGTGTAAAGTTTCCATGAATTTGATGCAATAATTAATTATCAAATAAATTGTTGAATTTTGTTAATGTTTCGTAAACTCACTTGGGTACACTTTGCTGAATTATTGATATTGAAGATAGGTTAAATCTGATGTATTGTTTTAACTTCACCCACCCAACCCTTCACATGGAATGAAGCGTAGAGTCTGATATTAATGTATTTCCAATTTGACCAATGAATTAATTAGATATTCAAAATGAACGCCACTCACCTCTTGACAATAAGCCAGACAATTTTCGAATTTTGGGTGTCATACGACCACGGGGTTTATCTTGTCAATTTATTCGGCTATCCTTTTTTTTTTTAATCTACAATACTGTCTAGTCGATCACAATACACATTTGATTTCAAATGGCTTCATGAGGAGTAATCAAGAGGGGCCATATTGAGAGATATAGGCGGCCAGGTTTTCCAATCTACTATGTTTGAATGATTTATTATTATTCTATGATGCATCTGCCAAATAAACCTGTCGATTTCCCTCAAGAATAGTTGGACCTTGAACCACCATATGGTGGTATCTTTTCAAGCATCGAAAGAGTCCTCCAAAACTGCTCAGACAACGGAGTGAATTACAAACATTTCCGCCCCTATCTTACGTTGCTGCGGGAATTCAAGTGATATTGAGGCCATCCTGTACATTTTGCGACATTCTTCCCCTTCCATGTCATATTTAGCGCTAAGGTGCAAATGTATTCCATCCAAGTATTGATCCGTTTGGAGTTATTCCTTATCTAGCTAGGTGGCGGGGTTTTGAGTTACATATTGCGCTATGGTCCGTTAGATGGCGCCACATATATCATCATTTAACCATCGGACATAGTTTTGACCCAACTGTCGAAATTGATAATATTTTTTGAAATCCAGATTCGAGCTTTGGCACAATTTTAGTTCTAAATAAGACGTGCAGTTCGAAACAACTAACTTCAATTCAAGTTACAAAATGAGACAACGGCAGTCCCCGAAATTAAGACTATCATATCGGAAAAAGTTATTGCAAAAAAGTGTTCAGAATTAAATATTGAACCCAAATACCAAACTCCCTCACAAAATTCAAATTTTTAGTTCTTTAATATTTTTCCACATAGTTAAAATTTTGTTTTTCAATAGTATGCCATGGGAATGAGAATGGTATATTCCACTACAAGGGCAGAAAGTTAAAGTTTCTTGCACTGCGAGACATGATGCCCGAAGTACAGCGGAGGGCAACATGGAGCGCAGTGCAGGAAATTTTTGGGCTCTCTACTTCAAAATCGATGGAGAAAATACGTACTTTCGACCGAGGTATATGAAGGAGAATAAATATAAAACAGAACTATTGACTTGACAAAAAATTGATACCGAGGAAAATGAAAACAAGTTGGCTTTTGATAATTGAAGTGGGTAAGCAGTTTGAAGTAGCAATCATGGTATGACCTGAGAACGAAGTTATATGTGAAGAAATGGCCACCTCAAATATGGAAAGTTATTTTAACGAATAATCCATTCTAACAAGCTACACGATGGTGTTAAAGAAAGAATCCATTGAGTGATGAATATGTCAAAAAATAAAATAAGAAGAGTCTATGAAAAAATTTTTTTGTGAAGACGAACTTTCAACGCATATGAAAATTGTCTGCGTGTGAAAGTTATATTATCAGATGATACATACATACAATGTAGACGTCTTCCGCTAAGATGTAATCAACCTTCAATTTTAATGTATAGAAAGCGGTCATTAATTACCGCTGCGGACAGAATGCACTCTAAAACACCTCAACTGAGTAAACAATTATTTTTACCATGTGTGTTACTCCTACCTGAACCCCCGATGAAAATATGGACAATGTAATAAACATTTTCTGTGTTTTGTATCAATTTGGCGTATCAGATCTTCTCCAACTATTCATTAAATTGAGTAGCATATTCGATTTCTTACGGAATCTCTACCCAAAGTGAGAATGTTTTTTTTATGAAATTTTAACTACATATTTGAGTATGGTCATTTGTTGTTACTGAACTTTGAACTACCCTATAGAATTCCCAGTTATTGATAGTATGCATAAAAACAAGACTTCCATTACTTTGGAATACAATACGAAATATTTTGACTTATTGTTGTTAATTAAATCTATACCTAGGAATATTTCACAGTTTTATTATTGAATCAAATTAATTTTATATTTAGTGTGAGTGAAGATTCATCAAAATGTATGGATCATTCATCCAGTTTTAATGAATGATACATGCTCAATCAACAATTATTTTTATTATTAATTCATTTAATCATTTAATAGAGTCTCAGACATTTTGTACCAGAGTAGGGATAAGCCTTTGACTTATATAAATTATAAAACTTTCTCACAATTGATTTAGGATGATACTTGTTCATTCCTGATTGTTTCCTTTTTTTAGATTGTTAAATTAATAAATTTTTAGATATTATATACCCTGTGGTTGGAAAAACCTGAATATATTTTATATTATGTTATATAGAAAATTGTTGTTATCTTGAAGTCATTTTTGTGATTGTTAGATTCTTTAAATCTCAGTTCCTCTATACAGGGACTGTCGGTTGAAAAACAATTATTATTCAGGTTGGCTTACATTTTTGAAACATGTATTTAGTACTATGGAAGTATATGGATTAGAATGTCATATCTTACTGTGTGTCCTTGAAAAAGAGTAGAAATGCCATTGTTTATGAATAACCATTGCAATTTTTTGTCTCATTATAAATTATAACCTAAATCAATTAACGACTTGTACCTCGTACAAGAAGCATTTCCGGAGCCTTCTTCACATTTTTTTTTTCGAATATTCGTGAAAACTAGACACATGGAGTTCATCATTATTATTATAAGTATTATTATTGAAGGATAGAATCATGAGCGTACATTATCAAAAAGTTGATTCTGGAATACAATTACAAACTTATTGCAGAAGATCTCATAAAAATCCACCGACTAGAGTTTCCAAAATTGTCAATTGAGTTTTAAATTTATTTAATTCTCTCAACAATGTCAATGCATGATAAAGATCAAAACGACATATGGAAAACAGGTCCTTTTTAATATTCTCCTCGGTGTTTTTGAAATAATATCCCTTGAAATTGAGGAAAAATATACCATCACATCTTTATCCTTATCTAAAACTCACCTTTCACTAGCTATGGAAGAATTCCTAGACATGGATTTGGGGGACATCTCAAAGTCACTATCGGATCTGTACAAAAAACTTTCTCTTCTTTGCGGGAGATTCTGCAGGACCAATCCCGCTGATGGAGAAGCGGCCCCATCCAGAGGACTTCTACCGGGACTCGCTCCATTTTCGACATCAAAACTGAAAATGAAATATAAATTAATTTTCGGAGAATTTGAATCGAAACCGCAAAAAATTCACTTCACATTGTGAAATTGGATTTTTTATGGAAAGTGAATGTATTTTTATAAGAAATTGGTTTTATAATTTACCGCAATATGAAAATCACAAACAAACAATTTTCGAAAATTATATGAAACTGTTTGAGATTTCCAAATCTGAAAAATATCATTTCAATTTCAAATAGTGTTTTTCACAAAATGAAAATCTTTTAGACTATACAATTTTTATTTCATTATATTTTATTCTGAAAGTGTTACCACCAGTCTGCGATTTGATCATATATATATATATATATATATATACATATATATATATATATATATATATATATATATATATATACTTTCAATACCTCGGCTAAGTTCGAAAATTAATTAGGTAGTTCCAATTTTTTTTACAGAGTCGACATGAAACTCTTTTTCTCTATCAACTAATTATTCTTGCCTTTGTTGAATATATTTTTTCAAACTTCTGCAAATATTTCTCTAAAAATGTCTATATAGACGTGATTTTCAATTATATTCAGAAAAATATGACTATTAGCATTCCTTGAAAATGTCTAATATAGGAGTTATTCATATGATGAACAATATTTCACGTCTAGTGTAGTGAGAAAAAAATTTGTAAGCATGGCGAGAAAATTCGTGTGGCGTGTCCGTTCTGTTTATTTGGAGAGTTATTACGAAAAAAAAATGTTGTAGGCAACAAGTACGCAAAATGAGGCATTATCCGACATTATCTCCACCTTTCCTGGGAAAATCACGTGAGGTCCATTGCTAAAAGTGCAGTCAAGTTCAGTCATCACCCCCTTTCGTGGTCACTTTAGAGACCTGCAGAATATCACTTTCCAAAGACTCGTTCATCCAACGAACAGCGAGGCTTTGGAACTCATTGCCTAGGAAGGTATTCCCCGAGGCATACAACCTCCAGAAATTTAAGAAGAACACCAACTCCTACCTTCTTTCCCTTGGTTCCCACGATGTTCTCTGAACATTACAGGATATCCCTTTTCGTGGAAACCAGAACATAAAAAAAAAAAAAAACTGGATATTCCGATTCGTACGATTCGTACATTCGTTACATAAACACTAGTTTACACGATTTTTTACCCAAAGTTGGAACCAATGTAGATTGGTAGCATTTTCAACCCCTAGTTGGATACTGAAGTGAAAAAAAGATTGGACGTAAGTAAATGTTTTGGGACGTTTATATTTTTTTAATTTTACATTTTTTACATATTTGAAACTTAAAAAAATCAAAAATAACCTAAGTTAATCTGTCATTTGTATGTGTTGGGGTCAGTTTCCCTTAAGGTAGACTAGATATTTTCATCCCAAAAACCTTGGTGTCTCTCTTTAAATCTTGATGAAAACGTTTACCATGTTCATCACTTACGCTTCCCAGGTTATCACCAAAACATGAATTTCAAAGAAATGTTGACTCCCATTCTGTAGAAATTCTCCAATAAATTGGATACGATTTCTACATAATCCTCCCCTTTATTGTTGCCCAAGAAATTTTCAACAACGGCTTTAAAAGAATACCAAGCATCTTTTTCAACACTGGATAAGTGACGGTCAAAATGTTCATCCTTCAATATCTTATCTGAGGATCCACAAACATTCCTTCGTTTAGATTAGCTTCTTGTTTTTCTTGTTAAGACAAAATGTTTCCGTGAGGCAGACATAACAGTCCTTAGCGTGATTTGTTCGTTCTCTCTACTACATTGGGACACCGAATTTGCAATTTTTTTTCCTGAAGTCCAATTAGTTGATATACTTTTACAATTTCCACACACTACTCCAGGAACCCATTTTTTGTCAAAGTTCTTTACCGAGATTTTGAAGTATTGGAAGTTCGCCCGTTTTACTGCTTCTGTGATTGGTCTCTTAGTCTTTGTTAGGATAACTCTGCCACAAACATAGCAAACGTTTGAATTTGATTTACACTCTTTTGAAGACATTTTAAAACAAATTAAATGCCTAGCAATTATTCAAATACGTCTTCAACGAATGACACACTAGATATCACGAACAAACGAACAAAACAACATTGCTTCAAAACTTTTTGTGGGTATATTTAAAAAACTTGACGTGATGAAAATACGCTCCATATATTTTTTCAATGATCGAGGCGAAAGAGATGATAACATATTTCTCAATCAATAATTCATGTGGAAACCATGTAATAGGCCATAAAAGAACTCTACCTCAAAATTGTTTGGTCGAATTATACCGGTTTAAAAATTTAAAAAGAAAAGATCTCCACCCGAGTCGATAATTTGGAAAAAAAATCGTGTGCGGTCGGGGACCCCTGTCAGGAACGAAATTTCCTACGCTTTTTCTTCAACTCCGAATGTAATTCGATATGGAGATTTATCATCACGTGAGGAAAAAGCGTTATGCTCCCTCCATGCGACTTTCTCTCTCTCTCTCTTTCTCTCTGTCTCTCTCTCTCTCTGTGTGTAATCTGTATATATTTATTTTTTTATTTTCTATCATTTTTTCAACGCAAATAATGTAAAGTAAGGAATTGTATTTACTAGAAACGAGATGAAATAGTGAATTATAAATGATATCGAGGTAGCAGAATATGTTGACATCACTCTCATGTATCCACCATTTTGTTTTTATTTTTTCTCAATATATTACCCTTTCAGTTGACGTTTTCTATTCCATCACATTTAATTGTCATTATATCATGCAATAGTGGTTCAGTGGCCCGAGTGTTAGTATTGTATGGTAAAACCAGAAATCTAAGAAGGTCGTAAATGAATATTAGCCGACGACCCTCATTATTACCTATATAGGTAAGTAATGAAAGTGTGTGTCCCTTAAAAGATTCCCAGGTCCGGATTTAAATATCTCATGAAATAGTTTGACATTTTGATAATAGTGCGATCTCCATTATTTTTGCCTTTTGTTGACAGTTTTGTATTTAAATTCATTTGATAATAAAAAATCTTGTAAGGTTGATTTAGAACCCTTGATAAGAATATGTTTAATTTGTGTAAATAATAAAATTTACTTACCTGGCCACCAGCTTTCAGTACTGATGGGCCATTAACGAGATAATAGCGATAATGGTCTATTTACGGTTACAAAATAAATTACCTACCAGATTTGGAAAACAAGACTGTTTTGAGAACTAACCGCTTTCCAATTTCAGAAATAAAAGGGGAAAAGTCATTACCTACCTAATATTCCGTTGTGTCAGTTGTGTCTATTTTAAAGTGTCTATTCGATTTTTGTGTCGTGAAAAATGTGGCGTCCATGGGCTCATCCTGAAGCTAGTACTTCAACTGGTGGTCGTAGTACCACTGGTCGACAAATGTTACACCCTCATGGGAAACAAATTATATTAAATGTTTATACTTCCCCTCTGGAACTTGGAATGACCAAGGATCAAAAAAGTGCTTCTTCAACAAAAACACCGTATTCCACAGTGTTTAAAATAGTGAGTAACCCTATTTTGAAAAGAAAAAAACGAAAAGACTCTGGCGGTTCAAGGAAACTAGATGGCTGTGAAGTAGATATAATTCGAAGAACAATATATGCCTTGTATAAAGAGAAAATTGTGCCTACATTACATATTTTAATGCAACGGTTCAAAAATATGAAACTGGTTTCCAATGTTGCAAAGAGACTTCAGGAAGTCTCTTTTACAAAACGGATTTAAATTTAAAAAACTCACTAGTAGCAGAAAAATCTTAATGGAATCTGTGCGCCTCAAGGAATGGTGATTTGAATATTTATTGGCAATAAACGAATTTGGAGAATATGGTAGAGCAGTAGTGTATTTGGATGAAACTCGGTTTGATACACACGATATTCCAAACAAAAGTTGGGTAGACTCATCTAACTTGTGCCAAACTGATGCGCCGTCTAATAAAGGAAAACGCATTACGATAATTCATCAGGAACCGAAAATGGTTTTATACCAAATGCGTTGTCTTTATCGGCAAAGAATATCAAGTGAAAAGTGTGACTGTGTGCACGTATCGATATAATCGATGAAAGAAAATTGTATTTCGTGCATAAAATAATTTATTAATTGCAGCAAAGCGCTTTCGACCGTTAGGTCATAATCAGTGCGTACCTGAAAGTAAGTACTATTGATAGAAAAAACTTACGGAAAAGTTTTATTTTTAAGAAAGAAAATTGACATATTTCAAAAGTGAGGTTACTTACTGTCAGGTGTACAAGAAGCCAAAAAGGCCATGAAACATCTCATGATCAATGAAAATTGTATAGGTTTACATAACATACATGTTAAAATAAGTATTCTAGGCCAGGATGACACTAGAGATTCAAATGTTTTCTCTTTTTTCTCATTTCTTGTGAGAAACCATTATTTTGGTGTGATAGCTGGACCCAAGTGACAAGATTGACAATTGACAAGTGAACGAGGAAGTAGATTGGCAGGGAACACCAAACCATGGAGATATCAGAATCAAGAAAGGAATATCCCTGTCACACGAAAACACACTAGGAGATGATTAATCTAATGAGGACTGTCATCTATCAAATATGTTCCAGTATTCCAAGGAAGACCAGACAAGACTTCTTATTCTCACATTTAAGTCATCGTAATTGAATATAAGTTCAAGGGAGAAGTCTAATTAGACCTGTCCTAATCAAAATAAACAATTGAATCATTATGGTAGTGTCCATGGACAATGAATTAAAATTTTTCTTGATAAAAATAAAAATCCTTGTCCACCATGGCTCAGTTGAACCACAACTGGGGGATAGGAAGTGTGATACAAGTCTAATGGGAACTAGACCCAACTTCACAACTCCCACAGAGTAAAACAGAGTCGTAAGGGTGATAATCCAGAACCTGACTTGTGTTCTCAGTATGGAGAAAACTGAAAAGGGGGCTGGAAAATTGCAAAGAGATACAAGTAAAATCATCATAGAGAATGGAAATTGAAAATTATTAGCATGATTAACAAGAAAACTAAAATGTAAATTAGGGCAAAAGGCTAAGGAAGTTAAATATTTAATTTAGACGTCTATGAAGTGGAATATAGGATCTATTTAAATTGACTTGCGTGTTGAGACAAAGGTTATTGTTGAGTATTTCTTTACTAATGTGTAAATCTTCAAGAAAATCTAATCTATTATAATTTTTGGACCTAACTTCATGTAAGATCTGCGAATTTCTATTTGGACTAAAATTATGATTGTTAAATCTCAAGTGATGACCGAAAGCAGAAACTTTATTACTATTCAAATGTTCCAAAATACGAACTTTCGAAGGTCTAAAAGTTCTACCAATGTAGGCTGCATCGCAGTTTCCACATTTTAACTTATATATACCACTTTTGGAAAGTTTGTCAATTTTGTCTTTTGTATTGACCAAAGAGCTACTCAAGCTATTGTTGGCTTTGAAAGAAATTTTAATGTTGTTAAAGTTACTTTTAATGCAACTAGCTACTTTGTTAGAAATGTTGTTGTTTAAAAAAGGAATTGAAACAAATTTTTCGATTGAATTTGATTTTGGATACGATAAGTTATGTTCATTTTTATATTTAATTTTTTGAATCAAAGTGATTATAATCCATTGTTGGAAGCTATTTGTTTCAAAATATTCAATTCTTTTTGATACTAAACAGTAGAAAGTGGTACATTTAAGAGTCTGTGGATGTAACAATAGAAAGCAGCCATTTTATGCTGATGGGGATGATTCGAAAAACTAGGTATCACATGATCAGTTTGTGCAGGTTTTTTGTAGATATTGAATATTCACTCTGTGGATTTCAATATCTACAGAAAACCTACACAACTGGAACATATTTGACAGATGACAGTCCTCATTAGATTGATCATCTTCTAGTGTGTTTTCGTATGACAGGGATATTCCTTTCTTGATTCTGATATCTCCATGATTTTGTGTTCCATGTCTTTCTACTTCATCGTTCACTCGTCAATTGTCAATCTTGTCACTTGGGTCCAGCTATCACACCAAAATAATGGTTTCTTGAAAGAAATGAGAAAAAAGAGAAACAATTTTGATCTCTAGTGTCATCCTGGCCTAGAACACTTATTTTAACATGCATGTTATGTAAACCTATACAATTTTCTTTGATCATGAGATGTTTTATGGTCTTTTCGGCTTCTTGTATACCTGACCAGTAAGTAACCTCACTTTTAAAATATGTCAATTTTCTTTCTCAAAAATGAAACTTTTCAGTAACTTTTTTCTATCAATAGTACTCACTTTCAGGTACGCACTGATGATGACCTAACGGTCGAAAGCGCTTTGCCACAATTAATAAATTATTTTATGCACGAAATACAATTTTCTTTCATCGATTTCATCGAAGAATATTAAGGACTCTCTAGTCGATTATCATGATGATACTACAGCCGAATTATTTGAAGACTGGTTCCAAAAAAAACTCATTCCAAATATTCCACCCAACAGTATTATCGTCATGGATAATGCACAGTCGGAGACTAGATAAAGCACCATGTTCAAATGACACCAAAGCCACTATACAAGAATATAATTTAAATAATGAAAAGTACACAAAAAACAGTTACTAGAAGTTTTACGCAGTTATTCGATAAAAAAAAATATTTTTGTGATTCATTGGCTGAAAGCTTGGGACATACAGTGCTCAGACTTCCTCCTTATCACTGTATGTTTAACCCAATGGGACAAATATGGCATCAGCTCAAGTCAGCAGTCCGAAGAAATAATACTTCTCCAACCTCAAGTTCAACTGTGGTAGCTCTTATGCAAACAGAAACTGCACATATTCCTGATAGCAGCTGGGCCAAGTGTGTTTCCCATATAAAAAAGGGGGAAAAGTCACATATGGATATAGAGAAAATTTCCAAAGAAAAGTTTATTATCAATTTGGATGACGACAGTGAAAGTGAAACTGATCTTTGTTAGTAATTGTGTTTATAAAAACCTTTTATCGAGAAACTGAACTATTTATAAAGTATAAAGTTTGACATTTTACATTTATTAGGTATATCATATATTATGTAATATGTTATAATTATATATCCACGGACTTTCTCTTTTCCTTTCGGAAATGTTTAGATGGGGTCAAAATATCACCAGTACTTCATATAACTTTTGTTCCTAAAAGCCTCCGTTACCAAGTTACGGGCCCTCAAATTTACAAAATGAAAAATGTTTTTCTTTGATAACTTTCAAAGTAAATATTCAAAATCATCTTAAATTTGGTGATTGACTAACCAAATGAATTCCTTCGATGAGCTTTCATGCAGGAGTCAGTTGTTCTGCTACAAAGTCAGGATCGGACTACCCCCGATGGTCCACACCCAAAAACTTTGAAATGAGTGGGATTTATCAATATGTTTTAACAAAACAAGGTTACCTGGACAATTTCCTGAAAAAAAGTACGCGTGTGGAAAATCGATCGGAGCAACGATTTTGATAAAAATGCGTTTTTGTTCGACGACATCCAACCTGAGATGTCTACCATTATTCGAAAAGATTAATTTGTAATGAAAATAGGAATGATAGGTACAATGTTCATAACGAATTTTTATCATGCAAACACGTTTACCGTACAAAACTCATGGTGTAAATAATCAATCACAAGCCTCAAGAGCGAACAGAAATGCAAAATCCGCTACAAAAACTGACAGGGAAACTTTTTGTGTTGTATTCGTGTTAGCAATGCTGCCGTTCCCAGTACAATTGTTCTTTTAGTACAATTCACACCGATTGAGTACGCTAGTACAATTTCATGAGCATTGGTACAAATTCATTTTTTCTCTGAATTTCGTTAGTAAAATTCCAGAAATTTTTGTGCAATTTGAGTTTCCCTCCAATTAATGGAAATGGATATGATGACAATGATAATTAGTATAGGGGCCATTCATTTTTTATAAATACTTACCTATACAATACAATACTATGAAAATGATTGCTACTCACTTAATTTCAGCTAAGATACTTTTATTATCAATAAAAATTGAAATTAAAAGCAATTTCTCAACTTTTTTACTATCGATATTCTTACTATAAATCTAAAAATTTCTCCGAACAACAAAAAAATATGGTGAATATAAAGTTAGCGTACACATGCTCTCTGAATATAGGTAAAAAAAATTCTTACATGTTTTTGTCTCCTGAACACGAATCCGGAAGAAAAATGCGGCGGTCTCATACGGTTTCCGAATTAGAGCACCTCTAATTTTTTTTAATCTCATTTTCAAGCACCGTTTTCTTGCACGAAAATCACTCAAAATGCCTCTTTTTTTTACCAGCTTTACCAATACACCCTAAAGCACTCATTTTCGGCACAACTTCGCACAAAGGATTGTCGTTTTGATCGAGAAAATCCTCCTTCTTACACAGTTCCAAATAAACAAACTTCACACATCTGACAGATGAAATTTAGTAACTTTCCCTTTTTTGCCATCTTGGTAATAAATGAATCACCGCCAACTTTTCGATTTCAAATATGAGTAATAGTTTCTTATTCATTTATGTTTGCAATTGTTTTTGGGCACCATTATTCATTTACTACCAACATGAAAAAAAAGAGAAAGTTACTAAATTTCATCTGTCAGATGTGTGAAGTTTGTTTATTCGGAACTGTGTACGAAGGAGGATTTTTTCGATAAAAACGGCAATATTTTGTGCCGAAAATAAATAATTCAGGATGTATTGTTTATGCCGGTGAAAAGAAGGAAGCATTTAGAGTGATTTGTGTGCGAGAAAATGGTGCTTGAAAATGAAGATAAAAAGAAAGTGATCTAACTCGTAAACGGTATGAGACCGCCCCATGTGTTTTCCGGATTCGTGTACAAGAGGCAAAAACACGTAGGAAAAGTTTTTCAGAGAGCATGTGTACGCTAACTTTATATTTACCAAAAATATTTTGGTCCAAATTATTTTGAGCTTTTACTGGCAAATTGACTACAATGACTGACCTATAAGGCAAATAACAATAAACAAACAGTACCCCATGTAACTCGGCAAGAAATCTGAAAACCTTCTCGGATAACTGCGCGGATAAAAAATTTTCATAGGATTCCTAGCTCTACCCGGCATTGCACTAACTGTTCAATTACACACCAAACGAAACGCCTGACACCATTATACTAACCGTTTTCAAAGTAAATAATAACACGGTGAGATAAGATACCGGTAATCTCTTGGTGAGTGCGATAATAGGAGTTAAATTGGGCGCTTAGCCCCCAATTATAATTGGGCGTTCTCCTTTCACCGTGTTCAGAACACACCGTCATGGTTTATGACTGACGGGCAAGGTTGGCTCTAACGTTGATAGTGTGACGTCGGTTTATTAGTGACGGTCTCCTGTGATGTTAATTCCGCTGTGAGATCGGAGATCGTGCGTGGTTATTGATAAGATAGAGGAATCATCCGAGCAGAGCCGTCTACAGGAATAACGAGCCCTCAGCCGTTTTCCATGAATAGCAGCCCCCACCCACAACATTGAAATATTCTTGACTATTTTTAAGCGGTGTTTTCCTGTTAGGTGCATTCCCGATAGGAGCATGCATCAAAAGGTCTAGGCACACATATAGGAGGGTTTCTAGGTATCGATAGAATATGCTGAAATTTTAGTATGTTACACCTGAGGTATATTATATTGATAATTGCATGCTGGGCGACCACGCTACAATTGCATTAGTTGATTATACGGAGTATAATAGAAAATACAGGGCGAGTCAGAGTACGTTGACAAACTTCAGGAGGTGATTCCTTACAATATTCAAATATGAATTGTCCAAATAAATATATGTCCGGATACGCTTCGTTTCCAAGATACAGGGTGTTGAAGTTTTATTTTTATTTTCGTTTTTTTCAAATAACTTTCGAAATACTGACCTCAATCAAACGAAAATTGGTATTGGGAGGTTTTTCGAGGTGTCGAATTCGAACCTGATGTTATTATTGCTCTTACTCGTACACGTCTTTTTCTTTTTTGAAGATTCACAACTTTTTTTAGCGTACTTCAAGCACATTTTTCAGTGAGAAAATCAATTCCACTATCATATCTACGTAAAAAAGCTATCCCTGTTACAAGTCGCTATAAGCAACCGTTTTCTAGATATTTGGACTTGAAAATGTCAAGTCGATTATTTGATAATGGATGCTTGTTGAAGTTATTACCATTGATTTGTTGAAAATATAAACAGGATGTTCATAAAATCAGATGTGGAATCATCTGCGACTGAAAGATAAACTTTAGTCACTATCTTCCATCGTCAAGATAACCTCTTGTGGGGTATTTATGTTGAAAAGGGTAACATTCTCAATTAAATATCGATAGAAAGATTTTTCTGTGAATTGAAAAATCCACGATTAAAATGAAGTTATTTTTTGTGAATGTCTAACAGAAAACAACTACTTTCCCGGCTAAAGCCACGCTGGACATTGAACTACATCTGATAGATATTCTGAAAAGGCCCTAACTCATTATTTTGCATTTTTCACAAGAATGCTTAGGAAATGAATTCGACGTTTAAGGAAGTAGTTTTGATTTTTTGTAGTGAGCGCCACCTATTCTATTTATTCTTACTCTTTTGAAATAGTTATTTTTGTATCAAGGGTGCAAAATCTGTATTTGTTTCAATAAAATTTGCAAGAAATATCAACATTTTAATTCAAGACATTTTGAATATGTAGAATACAATAAAATGAAGGAAACTAAATTGTATTCAAATAAATTGTTCTGAGTGTCCACCTACAGCAATGATACAGACATTCAGTCTTCTAGTCTTCGAATCTCGTACCCGCTCAAAAATTATTGGTGTGTTTCTTATTGTTTCACAGGCGTCTACTATTTGGTTTCTCAGATCTTCCTCGTTCGCTACTGGAGTTTTATAAACTAGTGACTTCAAATGTCCCCAAAAATAAAAATCTAGCGGGTTTAGATCTGGAGACCTTGGTGCCCACGCCTGGTTAGGTTCTCCCATCGATTTGGATAGACAGTGTTGAGGAATCCCCTGGCTACAACGCTAAAATGGGCCGGAGCCCCTCCATGCATAAACCACATGCGGATACGAATTCCTCATGGTACATTCTGAAGTAGTCCCGGCAATTTTTTTTCTAAAAAGTCTTTGTAAGATGCGCCATTCAGTCGGAACGGAAGAAAGAAAGGACCTATCAAGTAATTATCAATAATTGCCGCCCATACATTAACAGAAAATTGATATTGATAATGCCTTCCACTAACTGCGTAGGGATTTTCCAGAGCCCAAACATGGTTGTTATGAAAGTTTGTGATAGCATTTCGGGAGAAGTTCGCCTCGTCCGTGAAGAGTACATATCTTAAAAATTGGGGATTTCCAGCCAATTTTCTCAAAAACCACTGATACATAGTAATGCGTTGGGGAAAGTCTCGTGGCAAAAGAGCTCGAACCCATTGAATATGGTATGGATAACATTGTTGATCATGGATAATTCTCCAAACCGTGGATTGAGTAGAATTGAGAGCTTCAGCAATTATTCTTGTACTTGTTTCTGGATTCTCCTCGAGAGCATTAACAACAGCTTCTTCCAATTCTGGGGTTCGGTCTGCTCGTGGTCTTCCAATAATATCAGCTGCCCTCTTAAAGCTACCTGTTTCTGCCAAACGACGGTGGAGACTGGTGATTGTTGGAGCTGAAGGCAGTACTCGATTAGGAAATCGCTCCTGGTAAATACGTCTTGCTTCGCGCGCATTGCCATCCGCAAGGCCATAAACGAAATGCATATTGGCTAAATGAGCATTATTGTTTGAATAATCCATTTTTTCAAAATTAGTGTTTCAAAACTTACACAAGCTTCAACAAAACAACAAAATGTTCAACTGTCACATAATATGTAATTGCCAAAACTACTTACTTAAACGTCAAATTCATTTCCTGAGCATTCTTTTGAAAAATGCAAAATAATGGTAATAACTTCAACACGCATCGATTATCAAATAATCGACTTGAAATTTTCAAGTCCAAATATCTAGAAAACGGTTGCGTATAGCAACTTGTAACAAGGGTAGCTTTTTTACGTAGATATGATAGAGGAATTGATTTTTTTACTAAGAAATGTGCTAGAGGTACGCTAAAAAATGTTATGAATCTTCAAAAAAGAAAAAGACGTGTAGGTGGCGTCCTTTACGAGTAAGAGCAATAATAACATAAGGTTCGAATTTCGAGTTATTTAAAAAAACTAAAATAAAAATAAAACTTTAACACCCTATATCTTGGAAACAAATCGTTTCCGGACATATATTTTTTTGGACAATTGATATTAGAATATTGTGAGGAATCACCTCCTGAAGTTTGTCGAAGTACTTCTGACTCACTCTGTATGAGGGGGTTTCTAGGCATCGATAGAATTCTCTAAAATATGTGTATGTTACACCTAAGGTATATAAGATCAATTATTCTCTGCGACCACGATAGGGGGTTGAAAGTCAAACATTTCCGGCTTCAGCCAAACGCCTGGCAACCACCCTAATAACGTATCATAGAGATTGCTTTGGCCGCAGACGAGCCTTACCACACGAGGTGGAGTGTTCAGAGGGTATATATAGTGTGACCCATTTAAAAAGGAACCACCCCTGTAGAAAAGGCATTTTTCAATCAATCTAAAAATTAGTTTTTTTCAATATAAAGCATCAAAAACTGTATCTTCAAACAATTTTTCATAATTTTGGTTTCATATTCAAGGCACTCTATAGTTTTTTTCTTTGCCAAAAACGGCAAAAGTTCATTAGGCAATTTTTGTTTTCAAATTTGACACCACTGGATTTGTACTAAATGAAAACCATCAAAATTTCATAGAAAAATATTGGTTAACAATGAAGTTACAACAACTTTTGGAAACAAAGATTTGATTATAATTTTTATTTAGATTATAGACATATTTAAAATCTGGCAACACTGCCGATACAAAGTAGAACACCAGTGACCTTGTACAGTGAATCCGAAGTCCATAGCTCATTCCGTTCTACAGTTATAACTCCTGAAAGTATGGTAACGTGAGCGATTTGTGGTGGAAGCGATTTTGTAACTAAAATCTGACTACGCCACTAGATTTGTGAATTATATTCCCTCAATATCATTTATTTAAGTGTAGGCTATAAGTGTATTCGAAGAGAACAAATAATTAGAAATTCATTTTCAAGTTATGCACTAGTACATTCTTCCATAGCTGATTTTCAGTAGCCCAATACCAAGCATTTTGCAATGATACTACACACCATTGGTGCTGAAAGAAGCTTCATCACTAAACATTATGTGGTTCAAAAAATGTCTTGTATTCAGGTGCTCGCCTTGGGCCCACAAACAAAATTCCATACGCGTCACTTCATCACCTTCCTTTAAAGTGTGAAGAAATTTAGGTTTAAATGCTTTCATTTTGTTTCGTTTCAGACATCGCCGAATATTCTCTCTCGGTAAGTTTAAATCCAAACTGCCGACTCGTAAGCTTCTGTTCGGGTGGTTTGTAAAATAATCTATAATGGCACGATCGTTTAAATTTCTTCTTCGGTGATTATTTTTAAAAATATGTTTGGTTATTCCACCAGTTTCTTCAAATGTTTTGTTAATTTTGCTTGCGGTGTTTCTGTCAATGGGAAGTCGATTTGGATGTCTGTGATTAAATATCCTAGCTACTTTTCTTTCACTATGATAATTGTCCCCAGAAATTCTTACAATTCCAATTCTTTCCACTAATGATAATTGCAAAGCGATAATTAAATGTACGTAACCAACAACTATTATTTTATTCATGATTAACTGTCAAAATCACAGCCTACTATTGATTTAGTACAATGCCTTTACCTAATGTATTAGTTCAGCTTTCCTCAAATTATTGATACCTTCTCTAAAAGCTTGTTTTAGTTGAGTTTTGCAGAATTCAATGGAAACAATTTTTCTCCTGCTTTCTGTTTTATTATTGAATAAATAATTTTGATACTTCAAAACTTGTTTCTGTTCATTTCGTTTTTATCGGCTATGGAAGAATGTACGACTGCATAACTTGAAAATGAATTTCTAATATCCTGTTATTTTCGAATACAGTAATAACCTACACTTAAATAAATGATTTTAACGAAATATAATTTACAAATCCAGTGGCGTAGTCAGATTTTTATTACAAAATCGCTACCACCACAAATCGCTGACATCACCATACTTTCAAGAGTTATAACTGTAGAACGGAATAGCTATTGACTTCGGATTTTTACTGTACAAGTTCACTCGTGTTCTACTCTGTATCGACAGTGTTGCCAGATTTTGAATATGTCTATAATCTAAATGAAAATTATAAACAAATACTTTGTTTCCAGAATTAAAGTTGTAGTAATTTCGTTGTTAACCATAATTTTTCCATGAAATGTTTATGGTTTTTATTTACAACGACTACGAATCCAGTGGTGTAGCCAAATTCACAAACAAAAATTGCCTAATAAACTTCGACAAAGAAAAAAACCATAGAGTGCCTTGTAAATTGAACTAAAGTTATGAAAATTTGTGCCAAAATACAGTTTTTGATGCTTTATATTAATAATTTGAGATTCATTGAAAAATGCGTATTCTACAAGGGTGGTTCCATTTGGGTCACACTGTATCTGAGGTGATGAAATTCGTACTCAGGTGATTCCCACACTACCTGATGGGATGTGAAACAGACCCGCTAAGGAGCCCATAAAGGGTTTCAACCACCTCATTAAAAAAATGATAGTTTTCACTTGCGATTTTTCGAAAAACTGCTGACCGGAGAAATAGGTATAGGAAAATACATAATTTTGAACAATTCAGTTTCATGATTAATATACTTGAAAAACTAAATAAAAATAGAATTCCAATATATACATCCAATTCAATAATTATGGCAGAATCCGCATAGAAAATGAAATATATCTATATCTCAATTGACCAGTACAATTTCTATCTTAACAATGTACAAAAAATATATAAATGAAATGCAACTTGAACAAACAATGAGTGATTCGGATGATGATTGATTTTTTTCTTGGATGTACTGCGTTGGCAATAAGATAACTATCGTGATATCAACCATCACAACTAGAGCATAAAATAATTTTGTCCCTGATCCACAACTTGTACCTATGCAACAATGTGAAAAGGTACCTCATCCCAGTATTTATTTATTAACCTAGTCAAAAATGATATAGTTGGTTCCCATTTGGTGGAATATATTTTATTTCATTTCCCTTAACGAAATCCGGTTTGAAATCATATTCCATAATTTCAATGAAATATCGTCAGTGTAACGCCCGGCAAACAAAGTTTTTCGGAAAATCGTAAGTATGAACTAACCTTATCAGGGTGCTGATTTGTATTTTTCCTATGATCGCGCAAAAAAAAAAAGATTCCAAAACTATACGGCTTGAGTAAAACACACAAACCAAACTTAGCCTTGAGACCTATTGTCAGCTGCATCAATTCCCCGTCTTACAACATATCCACAACCTTCTAATTCAATATTTCCAATTCGTAAAATTTGCTCAAACTGTTGATATCCCTGAGGGATATATATTAATATCACTTGATGTAGTGTCATTGTTCATAAATATTCCGAAAGAACTAGTATTGAAAGTCATAAAGAAAAATTGGAATTTTATTTCCGCTTACACAACCATTTCAAGACAAATGATTACAAACCTTATAGAATATATTATATTCTCATCCAGCTATTTCAGTTTTAATAGTAAATTATTTGAACAAATTGACGGGTCTGCTAGGGGAAATCCTGCCAGCCCCGTACTGGCCAATTTGATAATGAACGAACTCATCACAGACACAATGACAAAACTCTCGTTTAACATACCTTTTTTTAAATTATACGTGATGACACTTTCTAGCATACCTAAAATAAACCAAAAGTTGTTAGATACATTTAATGACTTCCACCCCAGATTGAAATTCACCAAAGAAATCGAAGAGAATGGTCAAATCCCATTCCTTGTTGTCAATGGTGTTCAGAAAAAGTGATGGGAAACTTTCCACACACTGGTATAGGAAACCTAACAGTTCTGGACGAGTATTGAATTTCCTATATCTGATCATCATTTCTCACATAAAATTAGCACTATAAAAAATTTACTACACAGAGACGAAAATTTGAGTAGCCCGGAAAACGCTCTTGAAAACAAAAATGAGATCAAAGAAATTTAGAAAAACAACAACTACCCAACACAGTTAATAAACAAAATATTACGAATACTTCAAATTTCCAAACATAAAGGGACTTTCAGAAAAAATAGGCAATCTCTTGGGGAAAAATAACCAATGTGTCAAATTAGCTTTCTACAACACACACACAGTTGCTCCGCTTTTCTCAAAATTGAAAGATGTGACCCCAATCCTTCAGAAATCTAACGTTATATACAAACTAAATTGTTTTGATTGTGAAAAAAGCTATATTGGAATGACTAAACAAATACTTCAACAACGGGTAAAACAACACACTTATGCCTGCACTCGAAAAAATAGAGATAAGGAAGAAAAAACGGCACTTGCCCATCATCATCACTTTTCTGAAGGTCATAAATTTGATTTTGAGAATCCGAAAATTCTAGATAACGAACCTTATTACACAAAACGTTGCATAAGTGAAATGATTTATATCACCCTCAATAACACAGTGAATAATAGGACAGATGTGCAGGAATTCAGCCCTTTCTATAACAATATTCTGAACCTGTATAATAATAGAAAACAAATAAATTCCGTTGATTTGTTGAAAATATGAACAGGATGTTCATAAAATCAGATGTGGAATCATCTGCGACTGAAAGATAAACTTTAGTCACTATCTTCCATCGTCAAGATAACCTCGTGTGGGGTATTCATGTTGAAATGGGAAACATTCTCAATTGAATATCGATAGAAAGATTTTTCTGTGAATTGAAAAATCCACGATAAAAATGAAGTAATTTTTTGTGAATGTCTAACAGAAAACAACTTCTTCCCAGGCTAAAGCCACGCTGGACATTGAACTACATCTGATGGATATTCTGAAAAGACCCTAACTCAAAAGAAAAAATCTGAAATTGAAAATTTGCATTTTTATTCCGATAGTAATTTGATTTCCTATTCCAGTCTCAATTGAGAACTCATGAAGATGAATGAGGCAAAGAAGAATGTTTTCTAAAAAAGAGTACTCACCAGAAATCATTCGTGACATTGACGCAAGAGGGACATCGCATTTAGTAATTTCAAAAAGAAATTATTCTAACTTTTTCCATCTTTGCAAAGTGAGATTGCTACTTGAAAATATGTTTCCCATTTCTTCCGATCTTCCTGATGATCTTGGAAGCGTCTACAAAAATGTATTGAAGACCTAGTGAATGCGATGTCTCCCTTGCGTCAATGTTGCGAATGATTTCTGGTGAGTACTCTTTTTTGGAAAACATTATTTTTTGCCTCATTCATCTTCATGAGTTCTCAATCAAGACTGGAATAGAAAATCAAATAACTATCTGAATGAAAATGCAATCTTTCAATTTCTTTTTTTTTTGAGTTAGGTTCTTTTCATAATATCTATCAGATGTAGTTCAATGTCCAGCGTGGCTTTAGCCAGGGCAGTAATTGTTTTCTGTTAGACATTCACAAAAAATTCATTTTCATCGTGGGTTTTTCAATTCACAGAAAAATATTTCTATCAATATTCAATTGAGAATGTTTCCCTTTTCAAATAAATTCCGATTAAATAAAAATATTGCAAACAAAAAATAACACAACAACATAAACCAAGCAGTCGGTCAGTTCAGTTGTCTCCTAGAAGCCTGAAAGGCAACGGTTGAATATTCATATTGTATTAGAATAACCAGTGAAAAATAAACACATATTATTTTATCGAGTTGTGACGATAGTAGTGGTCGTTCTTTGTGGTCGACAACTCTGGTAACTTTCTGGTAACTGTATATAGATATGTATCTCACTCTATTTCCATATAATGGTTTTCTTGTTTTAAATTTCTCGCAAGTTTCATTCTCTAATATATTTCATTGTTTGAAAGAAGTCATTGTCCTTATTGTTGTTTGTTGAAAACATGTAAAATGTGTAAACGTAACTTAGTTAGCTTTTCTTTGTAGCCCTGAAGAAGTCTGAATATATGGACGAAACGTCGGCTGAAAATTGCGTTGTTGTGTTATACCTGTCCTCTAACCCACGAACTTTTTTCGAAATTTCAATCCAAGGACAAGAAACCTCATCAAAATATTTTAATTTCATTTGTATTTGACAACTGTTATTGCTACTCGAGTATATGAGAGAAATAAAGTGCATATAGTATTTTGAAAAAGTACCTATTGAATAGAATGATGGTTAAACATTACATATGTAACACGATAAGTCATGCTTTTCATAGAATAAATGCTATGAATCTTGAAGGGAATATCAACCTTAGAAGAAATGAGCTAGCCTTACTACACAGACTTCGATTTGGATTTGATGATGCAGTAATTACTCCAGATTCCAGAATATGTTTGGCCTGTAACAACAGATTAATGCAAGTAATATAGCTGCAATTCCTATGGAAGTATCAATACAAAGATTTGGGAAATGTTTCACATGTGCCCGTAACTGTGGAATACAATTAGAGTTGAGTGCTCGTATGGAATTTCATGTACACAAACATTTATTCCTCGAGATACCAATCATTGTATTGGGCATTTGAATCACAAGGGCTGTGAACCTACAACATATAGAAAATCATGTTTCTATTTCCAGAGGAGTGATTATGGATGGAATTGAAATTGCTTCATGGTTCAGAACTCTCCGAGAATTTACGCAAACTGCTCTATGGAACAGTGGCCTGATAACTGAATCTTTTGACGAGTCTCTCTGCTCGGTTTAGGTCTTTGAATCAGTGGATTTGTTATCAATTTGCTGAAGTCTTGAGGCAAGTTAGTATTATCAAGAGGTTCAACATCGCATAGATACATTGAGCACATAGAGCTGGAGCTGAAGGAAGCGCCATTCCTTGATGCGGAAGTATAGGAGAGGAACTTTTCACCGGAGTCTTGGGGGTTGGAATCGTGTTCTTCCAATGGACGTCTTCGACTGTGTGAGCAATGGCTTGGGGAAGTCTCCCTGCATGGAAGAGGGTTGCTGCTGTCATATATTGAGTACTACAAAATATGACGATCAGGAATATTTTGATGAGACATATTTCCAAAGTTTGACGTCCCTAACTTAACAGCAATTTGGAACTTTGTATGAATATTGTAAACATGTGGTTATATATGGAAAGGATAGAATAGTTACGGGAAAAAAAACCTTATCACGTATCTAGTGGAACTGCGACAAGGGTAATCAGACAATTTCATTGAATCATGTATGAACCATACTTCTAGACAATCTGTAAGTTTGATCATAACGACAGTAAGACATAGTCTTATGCAGAGATTTGTTCCTGAAAACGTAGGAATTACATCTAATGAGGCACGTGATAGGGACGCATTTATCCGGAGACATGTAACGGAGTTCGCAAATGTGTGGTAGAATCATCAACCTGAGGTGAAAAAGGCTATACTTTATCCTGATTGTACATATTTGAAGGTGCCTAGGAGTTCTAATTTTCGTGTAGCAAGACAGTCCCACTCCATTCATAAAAAGTATACACTTTTACAGGTTGGTCTGGTTGTAGCACCAGATGGATTCGTGTTGGATGAACATGGTCCATACTTTTCGGACAGCCGAAATAATGATGCTGCTATTTCAATTCATGACATGAATCAGGACCAGGAAAATCTGAGACAATGGGTTCGAGAGGGCAACATTTCTATCATTATTCGAGGTTACAGGGATGCACTTGGGTTTCTCGGAGATTTAAATATTGATTATGAGATGCCACCATTTTTAGCTAGAGGCCAAAGACAATTTACGATTGAAAAAGCAAATCAGTCACGATTAGTAACTAAAACAAGATGGATTGTGGAATCATTTAAAACATTTTTTTAAATTATTTCGGAACATGATTCCGATACAACATTGCTCTAATTGCTTGTGCCATAATTGATTTATTTCACAAACCTATATTTATGCAAAATGCAGATAATGCTTCAAGTAGCTCAAACTGATAACTTGTTACAAATTAGGGTCAAATGGGTCAAAATCAGCTTAATTTTCCCAGACTGCCGCTACAGTATATTTCGGACAAAACTTTCGGTACGTATCAAGTCCGTTTGGCATCAGCTTATATCCAAAATACATTGGGTCGTGATAGAATACGCGAATTTATTTTTGAGAATCACTCATTTGAACCGGGGTTGATAAGAGAACGATTGTACTCTCGATTTACCCAAGCAAGAAAGCATACTTTGTATATATCTTATTATGAATTGAATGATCATAACCAAGGGCCAAATGGAGAACCAATAAGCGGCACTTATTGCACTTGCAAAGTAGGTGCAAGAACTCTTGGAGTGTTCTCGTCGTATCTTCAATGGTTTATAAGTTATAATAATTATAATGATAAGAAACAAAAAAATATAGAGAGAAAATTTTGAAAATTAAATAAAAAATAGAAAACATTGTTCTTTTGCTTAATAAACGACACATTTTTTATTTTTATTATTTATTTGAAAAAAAAATATAGCGCGAAAATGTATTTGTTTATAACAAATTGTATATTTAATAAACAAATGAAAAATTAAGAGATTTTTTTTCAGAATAGGAAAGAACAATAAAAAGAATGATTTAAAAAAAGGGTCCTTTAATATTAATATTTACTTGCAAAGAAATGTTAACTAACAAGTGCGATTTTAAGCAATAATTTTTTTTTAGAAACGATCTTTTTTTTAAACACCATTATTTTCATTATTACCTACATTTAAAAAAAACAACTATCTCATAAACAATGTATTTGTTTATAACAATTTTTGAAACAATTAGTGGAAATAAAAAATAAAAATGTGGCTTTTAACAATAAAAAACAAATCAATCGGAATATTTGAAGAAAAAACAATGTTCTGTTCATGTTTTCACTTTTTCAGCATCTTCAATTGTTAATAAAAAAATGAATATTTAAATTTTTTTGATTTTCCACAGATGATATTTTCTGAAGCCATTAAAGAATAGCCAAAAGAAAATATTTTTTCTGGCTGCCGGTTTGAGAATTATCGAGGTTTACTTCCAACATGGAAAAATTTGTTAATTAACAAAAGCATAATTAATAATAGAATTGAGATAAAAAAAATGACGGCGGGATTATTGTTCATACAACTATCCAGCAAGTGCCTGATTTTTTTCATTCCTTAATATTCATATTTAATTAGTTAAAACATTTTTTTTGTTTAAGCATCCGAGCAGAGAGTCATCCGTTTTGACCCGTATTTTCACCGCTCAATTAAAATTATAATGGAGAAGGAATTTGTGGCCTAATGGACAGATTATTAAATTAAAGAAAAAAAGCATTCTCAAGCGAGACTCGAACTCGCAACCTTAAGCTTCTCGGACCTACGCTCTAGCTATTGAGCTATCGAGGCTATAAGAATCGACACACACTCGTGAACACTTTACTTCCTTCGATTTAATGTGATGTTGGAATGAATCGATTTGTCCATTATGCCCCAAAGTCCTTTTTCATAATTCCTCATGGACAATAATTTCCCACTTTCACATTCATATATTTGGCTAAATCTCATCAGTGGTTGGAGATCATCTTCCTAGAACTTCTACTGAAATCGTCACTTCGACGATGATGTTTGGGTGAATGGGTACCGGGTTTCGACGGCCACTGATAAGTACGTTCAATTTTTCGATTCATTCCAACATCACAGTAAATTAAAGGAAGTGTTCACGAGTGTGTCGATTCTTATAGCTTCGATAGCTCAATAGGTAGAGCGTAGGTCCGGAAAGCTTGAGGTTGCGAGTTCGAGTCTTGCTTGAGGATGCTTTTTTGTTTAATTTAATAATCTGTCCATTATGCCACAAATTCCCTTTTTCATAATTTCTCACGGACAATAATTTCCCACTTTCACAATCAAAATTATAATTATTGGTGCTACTTTTTCCCATGAAATTTCCTGCTCTCTATGGATATTTTTTCAGATTTTCGATATCTGCAATAGTTTTCGAGATATTTGCACCCCTCTTTTTTAAACTGAATTGTGTATAACTTTCAAACTATTTGACATGGGACAAAGCGTAAATCATTACTGGATAAAATTCCGCATCCAATGACACCTCGGTCATAATTTCACGTGGAGGCCAAGGGGGCGAAATGGCACTTGTGAACCAGACTAATGGAAGCCTGAGTAATTAGAGCAAGACCTGGTATACTAGAACCCTGGAAAACAAAGCTTTGTAGACATTATGCGCTATCAAGGATCTATTTCTTCGGATCCTAAGGAAATGTTAACGACAGCAGTTTCTATGCAAGATATTTGGAGCGGAATTTCATAAAGTTAATGGTGTGGAAACAATACACAAAAACATTCACTTCCTTATTGTGTTTGTAATTCATTTGACGTCTATTTATGAGCAGAATCGATCCAAATTTACGTTGACAAAATTAGTGTCAGACTGATGAATATGATAAATATAGTTTGTGGTCCTAATCAGATAATAACATCAAGAGTATTTAGCTTCGATGAGAGTGTGTAAGTATTTTTATGATTATAGGCCAGAAAGAGATAATTTTAAAACATATAAAATGCCAAATTATATATATATATATATATATATATATATATATAATTTGTTTCGTTAAAAAAACTTGGTAGCTTATATATATATATATATATATATATATACAGGGTGTCCCAGGGGTGCGTGCAAGTTCCATAATTTATTTTCTATCCAAGCTACCAAGTTTTTTTAACGAAAGTTCCGACAATAAGGCACATTCTTAAAATATTTCCATCTATATACAGGATATCCCATAATGATATACAAAACTGAGTTATTGTCGATATAACGCATCTGGGTTTCTTAGACTCATCTGCAATAGTTTTTGTCTTATGTCAATTTATGTGTCAGAATAGCGTCGTGCCTAGACCCATAGAAAAATCCATAACTTCAGAACCATTCAAGATAAATCAACCAACTTGTTTTCAGTCTACTCCTTAGGCTTCCACAAATCTTCTGAGTCGAAGTTCCATCGCCTTCTACAATTTTTGGAAATGACAAATTATAAATGGCAATAACTCGACATTTTCAAATACAGCATCCTACTTTTTGCCGATATAGGGTGTGTGGGGTTACTTTGTAAAATTTGAGAGATTTATTGCAAAATAAGAAATATTGATGTTTTCGAAGAAAAAAGGAATCAAGTAGGCCGCTGTCGTAAAATTGTACACATCCATACAAAATCTGACAAGAACATGTTTCAACAAAATTAAATTGCAATAGAAATAGGCGTATATCACAAGGGAAACAATTCTAGTAATCTTTACAAGAACAGGAAAGGATGATTAACAGAAACAATGTAAACATTTTGAGAAAAGGATACTCATGAATGCTCAAATAGGTCACCATCATGTTCCACACAAGCTGCTAGTCGTCTAGAGAATGATCCCCGAACTCTAGCAAGCATTGCTCCATCAGTTGAAGGGAAGGCCTTCGTGATCCTGTTTTCCATATCATCTGCAGTTGTTGGACGATCCCTGAAAACTCTTTCATCCACGTACCCCTGAAGATAGAAGTCAATAGGAGTAAGGTCTGGGGATCGCACAGACCTCCTCTGTCTATCCAACGATTTTGATAGGATTGATCTGAAAATTATCGCACTATCCTATGGTTATTCCCTGCAGCAGCATCGTATTGCAACCACATGGTCCTTCTGGTATTTATTGTCGTAAAAGTCGGGTCCAACAATTTGCAACTATTCCTCCCCAAACATTGAGCTACTATCGCTTTTGGTGTCAACTGTCCTCAACCAGTGAGGATTTTCGATTGCATGATAGAAGATATTATATCTGTTGAGCGACTCGATTTTCATCAGAAAATAAAATTTTGTTCAAACTATTATAATCCTCCTCAATCATGATATTCATTTGAATATAAAACGCAACTCTTTTCAACCGACGAAACCAAAAAGGAGGAGGTTCTCTAGTCGACGCTTATATTTTTTTATTTTATTTTTTTATGTATGATCACGCATAACTTTTTACTGAGACGTCCGATTCCGATAATTCTTTTTTCAGTGGATAGGGTGTACTTCGAATTTGGTCCCATTTGAATTCAAAAGATGAAATCCACCCTTAAGGGTAGCAAAATGAAGGATATTGATTACTCACCCTCTGAATTCTGGTCCGTTAACCGATTCTACCAGGCATAACTTTGTACTGGGTTCTTCGATTTGGATGATTCTTTTTTCATCAGATAAGGTATACCCCATAGTTGATGATATTTGGATTTTGAACGGCATTATCCACCCTTACGGGTAGAACAATGGGGAATAATTGATTTTTCACTTGTGAACATTGGCACACATATGTAGTTGACAATGACAGATCGCTAATGTCATTATTTTTGTTCTCCTATATCCGTCACAATCATTATATTCCATGAGAGGATGGAATGATATACAAAGTAATGAAAAAAACTAACAAGAACAACCCAAATAGTGTATATTACAACAAATAGTAAAAGTAGATATTCATATTATTCAACTGGTAATAGTTGAAGTGAGGTGGGTGAGTAAGTATTCTGGAAGTTATCAAAAAACAAGTAGGTAGTAATTAGTACATTTCAGCCACAAAAAATTTAAAAATAATAACTTTTTAACAAAAAATTTAACCGACGAAATACGGAAGTGAAAAGTAAAAAATAAAATAACTAAGCTCCTAAACTAATGTAAGTAACTAATTTTGAGTCGGCGCCAAACGAACAATCAACGAAGATCATTAAATTACTTCAAAAAAATTATGAGAATGTCACCGCGCAACTCGATGCCATCATTTTACGCCTTATCTAATTTATTTGCTTGTTTGTTTGGCACCGACTCAAAATTAGTTACTTACATTAGTTTAGGAGTTTAGGAGCTTAGTTATTGAGACTAAGAAGGTTTATTTTATTTTTTACTTTTCAGTTCCGTATTTCGTCGGTTTAATTTTTTGTTGAAAAGTTATTGCAAAATCGTAACCATACAATTCTTGATGTAGTTTCAAATGATAAGGGCGGAACTCATTATTCTGTTCATAGTACTTATTGAAATACCTTGTGAAATATCCACACCTGCTGCTATTTCCCTGGTGCTCAATTGAGGATTTTTCTGTAGCATCAATCAAACTTGCAACTCATTATTCTCATTGATCCAATCACCAACAATTTCCTTTCAGGTATGAGACACACTACCAGTGAGTCCAAACCCATTTCTTGACTTTGGGAATGAAGTCACCCGTGGAGTTCTTGCTTCTGGATATTATTGTTGGTAGATTCTGCTTGCTAATAAAAGATTTCTGACAGCTTCGCCAAATACAGTAGACCGTATTCACTGATTATTCGTGAGTGAAATTCATTGTTAACAATAAGACGTGAACAATTATGAAAAGTACAGGGATGTGTCAAATTTAACGATTCCTTTTTTTTTCGAAAAAACCATCAAAATCTTCATTTTGCAACAAATCTCGCAAATTGTACAAAGTAGACCTCACATACCCTACACTGACGAAAAGCTCCAAAAAATGCCTTGCAATGATGCACTGAAATAAAGGGTGTTGCATTCGGAAAAGTGAAGTTATTGCTATTTGTAAGTTGTCATTTTCAAAAAATCGTAGTAGGCGATCGAACATCGACTTCCAATTTGCTGTCTTCTTGAAGATGCGCTGAGGCCTAAGGAATCGACTAGAAACAAGTTGGTCGAGTTATCTTGAATGGTTCTGAAGTTATGATTTTTTTTTCTGTGGGTCTATGCATGACGCTATTTTGACACATAAATTGACAGTCAAAAACTGTTGCCGATGAGTCTAAAAAACCCGGATGAATTATATCGAAAATTTTATACCAGTCATTCTCAACCAATCAGATGCTTTATTTCGACTTTGTTACTATGGCAACCAGCAAATTTTCCGATTTTTTTTTATCCACATTAGCATGTAGACGTAAAATTAATAAGTGGAAATTTCCCGGCACATGACAGCTATCATATAATTAGACAATAATAATATTGAAATAACATCCACTTTCATTTTTAATCAATATTGACATTTCCCTGAAACCAAGTATGAAATCAATTAATTTCACATAATAGTTTATGTGATATTATATATTTTATTTTACTAGGGAACGGGGAAAATCAGAAAAAAATCTCCCCCCAAAACTCCCATTACACACAGCCTTCTATTTATTTGTGAATAACGTCAAAATACATATTTACTTAATGTTTTATATTTACATATAATTCCGGTATAAAATTTCATTACCAAATCCCCCACGTGCTTGAATTAATTGCGGGAAATTTGTCTCGGACATGAATTTTTAAAGAAAATTCATGTACTCAAAAAATGTCCGGCAATAATTCATCTCTAGGGAGATTATAAGTGACAATTTAGTGGCAAATCCAAAAATGTTACAAATATGAAAGGTTGTCAATAAAAATAAAACAGAACTTACTTGTTCTTTATTTACATGAAGAAGTACACGGAAAAAAGGATTGGTTAATTCAACCAAATTTATTTGGTCACTCTTACAGGCTGGACCCGACTATATAAAATTCATCCCGAAATACAGGTGTATTCGATTGATGGAATCATTGAATTGCGGTGACAAAATATATTTCTCAATGCAATGCTAACATTTCTTTCATTCGAATATACAGTGCGGTCCAAGGTATGGAATAAATTCATTTTTAGCATTATTATGTATTTGTTTGAAAAAACCCAAAACAGGTCGATTTCTATTGTCGATTTGACAACTCACAGTATGACAATATTACCTTCTACTTGCACCCCCTCTGAATTATGAGCACCCCCTCAAAAAATTTAAATGAGAAGGGAGGTCGTGTGGCACCTTGTTCGAAAGGGATTTTCATTCTCTGTTCAGCAATATCAAATTTTTCAAATTTGGTGCAATCATAACTGAGAAAATTTATTTTGAGAATTTAAAATTCAATACTTCACGTGGAATGGAGGAAATAATGTCACATAATGTTTAGGAAGTTTCAATATATTTTACAATTAAATTAAATATTGAAATGACCACCATTCACTTCTTAACTTTAAAATCTGCAATATTGTCTGGTATATTGCAATATACTTTTGATTTCAAATAACCCCATAAGGAATAATCGGGTATCGTTTTATCTGTTTTGCTAAAGTCAGGAAAAAGTCGTTCGAGGCACCAAAAAATTATTCACAAAACCCACATAAATAATGTAACGTAAATCAAGTAGACTACTGTTATTTTGATATTCATAAGTTGCTGACTATAAGTGTATAGAAAAATATTTGTGTGTGTATTTGATTTAACCATGGCTCATTTATCCAAAACTCAAAGAATAGACATTTCAATTATGATTGGATGCGGTAATAAAACAAGAACTCAAAAGGAAGTTTGTGAAATGTTTAATAATAAATACCCTGGTCAACACGTCTCACATTCTACAGTTAGCAAAATAGAAACAAAATTTCGTGAAACTGGACGTAAAAACTATTAAAAAATGTTAAATTGGACGAGGAAAAAAATTTAGATGTACTCTTAGCGATTGAGAAAAATTCGCATATGACAAGTAGACAACTTGCCGCCGACAATGATGTAAGTAAATCATTGAAATTGAGGTAAAGCTCTCAATATCGATAAAGGAAAATCCCATCCCTATAAAGTTCAGTTGGTTCAGGAGTTAAATAAGGATGATCCTGATAGAAGGCAACAATTCTGTGAACTGATGATGGACAGAATGGAAACTGATTTGGAGTTCATGAAAAATATTGTTTTTTCTGATGAGGCTACTTTTCATTTAAATGGTACGGTCAATAGACAAAACTGTAGATATTGGAGCAGAGAACATCATCATTGCACAAATCCAATATCCTAAAAAAGTCAACGATTGGGTTAGTATCATTAACAACAGAATTATTGCCCCTTATTTCTTTGAAGGCACAGTTAATGGTGAGGTTTATCTAGATTTTTTTATGAACTTTTTACAGCCTACATTAAAAAGACTTTTTCCTGATGTTAATGATCCAAATCAATTTGGTACCAACAAGACGGAGGTTCACGCCATTACAAACGAATTGCTAGAGATTATTCGAACGAAGTTTTTCCCAATAGGTGGATCGGAAGACGTGGAACGATTGAATGGCCGCCTAGATCCCCCGATTTGACTCCTCTCGATTACTTCTTATGGGGTTATTTGAAATCAAAAGTATATATCAATAGACCAGACAATATTGCAGATTCAAAAGTTAGGATAACGGAGGAAATTAACAACATAACCCCTGAGGTCCTAAAAAATGTCGTACGAGAATCCCAAGATCGACTTGTTTATTGTCGAAAAGTGAATGGTGGTAATTTTGAACATTTAATTTGATTGTCAAATAAATTGAAAAATACTTCTTAAATATTATGTGACATTATTTCCTTCATTCTACGCAAAATATAAAAAAATTACATTTTCAAAATTAATTTTCTCAGTTATGATTGCACCAAATTCGAAAAACTCGATATTGCTGAACAGAGAATGAGAATCCCTTTCGAACAAGGTACCATACGACCACCCTTCTCATTTAATTTTTTTGAGGGAGTGCTCATAATTCAGAGAGGCTGCAAGAAGGGGGTGATATTTTCATACTGTAAACTGTCAAATTACCAATAGAAATGAAACTGTTTCAGGTTTCTTTAAACAAATACATAATAACGCTAGAAATGAATTCATTCCATACCAATGGACCGCACTGTGTGTTCATCTATTGAAACAATCTCCAACTCATACTGAATGAAAATTTGTTTCACACAAATATAATATTTATTTGACGTAAACAACGGAAATAGATCAATTCAAATAGAATAATATTAAATTGGTTGAATTATATGCATTGGACTTAAGCGTCTGGTGTAGGCTCTCATGCTGCGTTGCCATATTTGTCAATTCAGTGGATCAACAAAATGACTGCTCATTTGGATGAATATTTTTAGGGAAGCTTCTTTTGTTGAATTGACATTTTATTGAATTTATCAGTTCGACATTAATACTTGTTTGAATGAATATTTTAAAGATCTGATTATTTGATTCAACAAAATAATCACATGGTTGAAACAACATTTCTGCCAAAACGAGTTACGAATAGAGTTGGTCGAATAAGATATTTTCAGTTGCAGTTGATTGAAACTTTAAATTTCATCCAGAACCAAGAAACAATTTAACTCATTTTGAGATTATATATTGTCCTGCATATACGACACTATCATTTGTTCGATTCAAATAAATTTTATTTGATTCAAAAATTTGTTTTTCTCTGTAAACATCGTTTGCAGTAATTTATCTTCAGAGTGTAAAATCGCTGACTTTTTTCAAGATGTAGATCCTACTCAAGTATTTTTTTCCTCAAGTCATTGCTCGCACTCTATCTGATTTCATCATTAGAAATTGAATTCAATGTTACAGTAAGTGAAGGTATGTCGGCTTTTGAAGTATCACACGCGCTACTTGATGGTGCGTGTTCACTTTCACTGAAACTCAAAGGTCACTATCCATTGTACATGTATTCACCAAAACCTGTGTACTATGCCAAACAAGTTAGTGATGGTAATTTGGTTTCCAGAATATACGTATTCAATATGAAAAGACGTGCACGTAGACACTTAACATAATAAACTAATGACTGACGGAATACTGACCGCCAAGTCGTCGTCTAGATAACTGCCGTTTTTCCATATACGAAAAAAAAGGATTTGTTAATTCAACCAAATTTATTTGGTCACTCTTATTGTCTTGATCCGACTGAATAAAATTCATTCCAAAACACAGGTGTATTCGATTGATAAAATTATTATATTGCGGTGACAAAATGATTTTCTCAATGAAATGCTAACATTTCTTTGATATGAATATACCGGGTGTCCACGGAAGGTGGCTCGCTCTTATAACTTTTCTGTTTTCGGAGATAATGGAATTCAATTTGGAGGATCTGTTTAATGCATAAAACTGCATTTTTTGACAAGTAACTCGACTTCATGCAAATTCCGGATTCACCGGAAATGACATAAACTTTCGATTTTTAAATGGGACGCCTGGTATATTTTCAGTTTTTCTGTTTCCATATGACATTTAGAATACAACCATGTACCATTTGATACTGTTTGTAACCGCTTTTTTTCGCGATAAATTTTCATTCTAGAGGGCTATGGATACGTTCAGTCCTAAAATGTTTGTAAAAATACAACTTTACTGTTTTTGATCAAAATGTTTCAGGTATGTGACATTTGATTTTAAAATTTTTATTACTATTTTTTTTCAAATGGCAACATGGTGGCTCGTCGGGTTAGTAAAAAAGGACATTTTATTACGATTAATTTGATTCCGCACTCTATTAGGTTGTAAGAAAACTTTCGAAAAAAAACTGAAAATATAACGTTAGAACTTTTGTTAAATGAAGAATCTTATTGAGATTAAAATACGATTTGAAATCATCGAGTAGCCTGTGACCAACACAACTGAAACAAAATCATTAAATTGTTGCGGTAAAAATGGACGTGTCGATATATTATTTTACATCTCTTCTACAAAGTCAATTAGGTAGTTATTGTGTATCTCATTGTTTGAAAATCATGGAAAATAACAATATTCATTCCAAAAATGAAAAAGTTGATATCTTATTAGTTTTTGGAGAGTGTAGGCAAAATTCAACCGATGCTGCTGGTTAAAAAAATGCGAAATTAGCCTGAAAATGATGGGAACGATTCGTTTGTAGTGAGTGAAGTAAAAGAAATAGGTGTACTGGCATACGTTCAAGTAAATATTAATACGTCACCCAGGGAGATCGCAAGAGAATGTGACATTTCGAAGTCTTCTGCAGCTAACATTTTGAAGAAACATAAATATCATTCATTTGATATCAACTACACCAGCACCTGTACCAAAACTATAATGCAAGGAGACTTGAGTATTGCAATTGGTTCTTTGGAAAATATTTGGAGGATGACACATTTCCATATAAAATTTTGTATACTGACGGAAGCCGTTTCACTAATTTGGGACTTTTCGACAAAAATAATAAGCGCTATTGGTCCGATGCAAATTTACACTTGATGGAAGAAGGAAATTTCCAAGAACGGTTTGGTTTCAATTGTTGGCTTGGGATTTTAGGGGACAGAATTTCAGGCCCTATAATTTTTGACGGTGTCCTGACAGGGGCTAGATATCTAAGTTTCCTCATGCAGGAAATTGAGCATTTCTTGGACGAAGTTCCAATAATAAATCGAGTTGGATTATTTTATCAACATGATGGTGCTCCACCACACAACCTGAAGGCAGTTACGGAATATCTGCATGAAACATACAATGGAAACTGGATTGGAGATATGAGTACAGTTAGGTGACCGGCGAGGTAAAATAGGGTTGTTTTCAATTTATACCTTTATTTACTCCTTTTTAAAAACCTTTTCAGATCACCCGACCTTACGCCTATGGATTTTTTTTATGTGATCTTTCAAAAACGAGGTTTATGATGTACCTCCTGCCACACGACATGAATTAGAGGACAAAGTAAGGGCAGCTATTCATAGAATTACACCAAGACAGTTGAGAAACGTTGTAAGAGCAACAATAAGAAAAGTTCGCCTTTGTCAGCAATAAGATGGAGGTCACTTTGAACATCTGGAACCCCAAAGATATGTTAATAAGTAGTTTCAATATAATTATTTCATTTTCAACAGGTGCTTCATTTTAGAAAAGTTCTAACGTTATGGTATTTTCAGTTTTTTATCGAAAGTTTTCTTACAACCTAATAGAGTGCGGTATCAAATTAATCGTAATAAAATGCTTTTTTTTTCAACCCGACGAGCCACCATGTTGCCATTTGAAAAAAAAAGTAATACATTTTTTAAAATCAAACGTCACATAGCTAAAACATTCTGATCGAAATTGTTGTATAATAACAAACATTTTAGGACTGAAATTAGTTATTTGAACGTATCCATAGCTCTCTAGAATGAAAACTTATTTCGAAAAAAATAAATAAAAAAACGTTTACAAACAGTAACAAATGATACATGGTTGTATTCAAAATGTCATATGGAGACAAAAAAACTCAAAATATACCAGGTATCCCATTTAAAAATCGAAAGTTTATGTCACTTCCGGTGAATCCGGAATTTGCATGAAGTTGAATTACTTGTCAAAAAATGCAGTTTCATGCATTAAACAGATCCTTCAAATTCAATTCCGATATCTCCGAAAAAGTTATAGGGGCGATCCACCTTCCGTGGACACCCGGTATGTTCATCTACCGAAACAATCTCCAACTCATATTGAATGAACATTTGTTTCAACACAAATATAATATTTATTTGAATTAAACAAGAAAAATAGATCAAATAATATAATATTGGTTGAATTATATGCGTTAGATGGCGACGCTTTCGCACAACTGACCCTGACTTAGATAATGTTACCAAAAGCAAAGCCAACTTATCGTCGTTGCGACGTCTGAACTTACATGTCTGGTGTAGGCTCTTATGCTTGGTTGCCATATTTGTCAATTCAGTGGATTAACAAAATGATTACTCATTTGAATAGATATTTTCGGTGAAGAAATCAGCTTATTTTGTTGAATTGACATCTTATTGAATTAATACTTGTTTGAATGAATATTTTTGTTAAAGCAATCAGCAAATTTTGTTGATCTGATTATTCGACTCCACAAAATATTTTCATGGTTGAAACAACATTTCTGTCAAAACGAGTTATGAATGGAGTTGGTCGAATAAGATATTTGGTTAATGCAAATTAGTTTCGGTTGATTGAAACTTTAAATTCGATCCAAAACCAAGAATTAATTTTACTCATTTTGAGATTTTATTTTGTCGTGCATATACGACACTTTCATTTGTTTGATTCCAATAAATTTTATTTGATACAACAATTTTTTTGTGTACACGTGTGCGGACTCATGTCACTTTTTGCTGGTATAATCAATCTAGCAGCTGATGTTTTTTGAACCTAAGCTGTATCCACCATTTAGTCATGTTATTTGCTGATAGAACTCGCAAAATGCCACAAAAGAAAACACATAGCCTATTTTCGCTAATAAATGGACTAATGCCGTTTTCCCCCTGGACCCTTCATATTCATTTCAACTTATCTGTTGGATTTTCTATGTATTAGTCGAAATGTTGAAGTTTCGCCAATTGAACTAATAAGTCAAAATAATTTTTGACTCAATTGGTAGGATAATACAAACCTACATATTTTTTTTATTGGGAAATCATATACACAATGCAATTGTGACATGTTGTCTATAATCGACCAAAACTAGTAGTTTTCAACACCCTGTAGAAAAAAGCATTGTGATACAAATCAGTACATCGAATTACTCATCACACTGATTATATACTCGATACAAACCTTCCTGTAGTTATCCGTCGATCGTAGCTCAAAGGCACCTTCCTCGTATACCTTCTCACTTGGGAGGACCTCACAGAAGACCTCCTTCTCTTACCGATCGTGTCTGAACATCTCCTCGACCCGTCCGACGACATCACACTGCCGACCGAGGCGAACGAGCCTCGGGAATCGCTCGAGTCGATCTCGTGCTCGGGTATGGCCTCCGAGTCCCTCCGAGACATGTCCGAAGACCAGAGACTCGTGATGCTGGCTCGAGAGTCGATGGATCTCTGGCCGACGATTTCGTATCGCCTGGATGAGGTTGAATAGGATGATATGCTTGTGAGCGAAGGGCGGCTTTCATTTCCGACATCTACGGAGGAATCACGGGAAAACGGCGAATACCTGTGTGAATTGGAGTTTTCTTTCATAACTGGTGGTCTGACAGTTCCCAGGAAGTAACAGGAGAAATTATGGATTTTGATATCTTCATCAGGGTTTTATTGTTATAAATAAAATCAGTAATATATATATCTCTCTGGGAACTGTCTTAATTCTTGTTATTTCTGCTGGTAACGACTTGACAGATTATAGTTACTACTACCAAAATATTTTTTTTCGACGAGCACATACGAAAATATTTTCATTTTATGCGCTCATACGATCAAGGAACTATGCCGATTGTATACCTTTTTCTTTTCTACATCGAAGGCTGTACTGTTAACATTCCAGTACAGGTCTTACTGAAATATAAAACTAGAATAGACCCATCCGGTGAAGCTTGGCGGAGGTTAATTTTTGAAAATATGTTCTGCACTCATATTTTGAATCAATTATTATTAATTATGAAGTAAATATGATCCGTGAAACGTAAAAATAAATTTTTATCTATTGACTTGTCGAACCAATTTCAAATTCTCAATTTCTAATACTAAATTTCTATGAACGAATTGCCAGAAATCATATATCAATAGAAGTCCGAAATGATTCGTCTGAAAATATGGAAGTCTCAAGTAATTTGACATCTCCAGAGATTTTGGAGCTATTTTCTTTGAGTTTATTACCAGAAAAATCGAAGAAAAAGTAAGAAGTTGCCTACAATTTGTTCATCAACTGGAAGATGTGTATGGAAACATCATCGTTCTCCGAAATCGTTTTGTTGAAAAATCAAAAGTTTTCAAGCCCACAACGTTATGGACCCAATATTCTATGTTACGGACAACTCTCAGCATATATTATAATGTGAATATTTCCAAACATTAAGGTGGGCGTTAAAAATGGCTTGTAAAACTAATCCGATAGAGGAGCCACCATGCATTATAGTGAATATTTATCCAAGTGTTCTGAAAGAAATAAGTAGGCTGCGTTCTCTGAGGGATGAAAAATGTTATGACCCTCCGTTGATGGAAGATGCTGTAGAATCAAAAATAGCAAGAGATAAATGATACTTTTTACGTCCTATATGTTGTTCGCTGAATTTTTCTTTGTGATATCATTGATTTATTCTCATACATCGCGTGTGATTTTCAGTTATATCAGAAATGATGGATATTTTGGTGAGTATGCTTTGATATTTCTGTGTCAATATTGTTGTAGAAATTCATGAGACCAAATTTCTTTGAAAGAAACTTGGTCGAGTGGTATTTCTGCAACAATATTAAAAAATCACGGGATATATGACCAGATTATACAGATTATACAGATTATACAGTAGCCCTTTTAAAAAATTATAGTTAATGTGGTATTCAATTTTAATTTCAACTACGGTTGTTCTATAGCCTCCCCCCCCCCTTCACCCCTCACTGTTAACTCTTGAACGCTTCGACATAGAATAACGGGACCAAAACTATTTTGAATGATATCACCGATACCACTCTTTGAAATAAAAGACACTTTGATTCCTCGATAGATGGCGCCGGGGGTACATCAACTTGAAAATTTCAAATAGCATGGGGGGTCAAGTGGCACATCGTTGAAAAGATAATTCAATTTTCTTTTCAACCATTCTGGTTTTTTTGAGTTTTGTTCAAATCTTTTTTCACAATATGCATTTGAAATTTTGTTATACTTGACATTTCAAATGCATATTGTGAAAAATGTTATTGATAAAATTGAAAAAATTCTAGATTGTTGAAAAGAGTATTGAGTTATAATTTCAACGATGTGCCACTTGACCCCTCATGCTAACTGAATTTTTTTTGTTGATGTGCCCCCCCACGCCATCTATCGGGTACTCACAATGAATTTCAGAAAGGGGCGGGGCTATTAAAAGCCGCACTGTATATCGAGCTATCTATTACAAACATGCCTACACTTGAGAGAACTTTGTTTTTCTAAATTTTCGAATTTCTTCTGAGGAAGTGTTTCCGAAACGGTCGGACATCATTTTTTAATTTGACAGTGATTTGTACGTCATCTGGCAGTGACTGAATTATTTTGATAGGTTTGGTATAAACAATGGTAAATGCCTACTTGTTTTATAGCAAGTAGCGTGTATATTCGCGGATATACTAGCAACATGGTGTATACCTATTCGCTGATATTGGGATATGATTGGTTAGATAAATGCATTTGATTGGCTGAATTCATTTCGAGGTATATAATCACCAATATAAGACTACAATAATTCACCTACGTCACATATCTGAAATACTTCCATGGAAAATATGTACTACGATCCTTCAAACAGCCCAAAAAACCATATTTCGTTCCAATACTTCAAAAGCGAATTGTTACTGTTCATTATTGTTTTATGAATGTTCAATGGTTACAAGCATTGTACAGAGAGTAATTTTTAATGCAACACATATTTGCCTTTTAAAAGAAGTTTATTGGAGCTGCCTGCCATTCTGAATGTTTTTGATTTTGACAACAAAATCATACTCTGCGACCCTAAAAACCCGTACTATAGATCACAAAACCCATTCCCTCAAAAACCCTAGATAACAAGGAGCAAGAAAAACTATTTTGTATTCGCGGCAACCTCATGAATATGTTATTCATAGAATAACCTAGGTCAAACAATTAAAGAAATCTGTTTTTCCTTTTTAGTGCATTCGTATAAAAACTTTTCTTCAAGAATTATTTATTTATTTTTCCTCTTTTATGCATTTGTATAAAAGTTTGTCTTAATTTTTTCAATCATTTTTAGTTAATTCTTCCTATTTAGTCATGAAATTTGCGATCTCATTAATTTCTGACAAAAAATTGATAATCTTCGACCATAAAACCCCCTCATACCATTTAATAGAATCGGGCCATAATCACAAAACTCGTCATCTCAAATTCATGAATTTTGACAAAAAAAAACAATCTTCGACCAGAAATACTCCGACACATCAATTTTAAATGGAATTTGATCATAGTCGCACAACTCGTTCGCCATCTTGGATCTTGGATCTTAGGTCAATGAATTTTGATAAAAAATTCATTATCTTCGACTCAACGAACACCCACATACTAATTTTTAATAGAAGCGCCCCATAATCACGAAACTCGTCTGCCATTTGGTTTGTTCTGTAACAAAAATTTCATAATAGATTGTCACCGAATTATGAACACCTGCCAAATTAATCGAACGACTAAAAGTGGATCAAAATTAATTTCACCCAAACGTACAAATCGAGAAATAAATAATAATCACAGAGAAACAAACAAGGCACGGTGGATAAAATTTTGTAAAAATATCAGCGTTTTGAAAAAAAAACAATTTCCGAAATATTGAATAAATTAACTGCCAAAGAGGTGCACTATCCTCAGAAGGAAGTTTAGAAAAATTATTTCTCGTGTGCCTATTATCAGTCAAAAAAAGCTTCGTTTTATTATACACATTGAACCTCCGGACCCCGTCACTAATTGTTGATTTTTATTTATCCTTCCCCAAATTACTCTCCATGATACGATTACGAATAATCTTCGAATCCGAAACTTTCAATTACTAAATCTTGCTACTTCTAAAGACGTTATCAAAACTACATTCCTATTCCATTGATAATAGTAGTCCCTCGATGAATGATATTTACAATGGCGCTCTCTATCCGAAAACGGCTGGACTAAGAATAGTTGGTAAAGAAAGAACTATTTTTCGCTGTGTTTGAATTTGGCTATTCGCCGCCTAGTTCGTATTTCAAGTCAATGTCCCAAACGAAATTGTGATTGAGATTCGTTTTAAATCAGTTCAACTATTTTCATGGGTCTTTCGTTTGAAAAAAAAAGTATGTATTGGCGTATTTCCTTAAATTTTCGACAAAAAAAATCTAAATTTTCGAATAGAATTCAATCTCAATATTTTCAATTAGTACTCTAATCCTTTCTGAGTTCACGTAGTAAATTTGAGTTCTCAAAGTGTAACCGTTTCTCGATGCAACTTGAAATAATAAATAATAGTTTAAAAAAACTAAAAAACACGCTTTTATAGAAAACCAGACTATGAAAATAGAAAAAAAAAATTGAATTTATTTAAAAAAAAAAGCGTGGGGTGCATGGTATCGCCTCGACAATACCTGTGATCTGAAACATTTTCTACTTTACTGCCCTAGGTGTGAAATGTAATATATAATTATTGATACAATGCACCCCACGCTTTTTTTTAAATGAAATAAATTTTTTTCTTATTTTCTATTTTATTTAGTCTGGTTTTCTATAAAAGCGTGTTTTTTAGTTTTTTAAAACTTTATTTATTTCCTACTTTTTAGTGTGGTTTATTTATAAAAGCGTGTTTTTTTAGTTTTTTTCAAACTATTATTTTTTTGCAAATAAAAAAATGGAATAATCTTATCAAATTAGGTAATCATAATCTCACCCCAAAAACTCCCACATACCAATTTTAAATAGAATCAGACCATAATCACAAAACTCGGCCGCCATTTTGAAGCCGCCATCTTGAGTTTTTCAATTTTTACAAAAGAATCATAATATTCGTTCCCAAAAACCCCCACATACCAATTTTGAATGGAATCAGACCATAATCACAAAACTCGTCGACCATTTTGAAGCCGCCATCTTGAATTTTTCAATTTTGACAGAAGAATCCTAATCTCCGACCACGAAAACCCTCAGATACCAATTTTGAAGCTGATCGGACCATAATCACAAATTTTTTCTACGGACGTCTGGAAGTGGGTCAAAATCGTGCCCAAAGGAGTCGGTTACAAACAAACAAACAAACAAACAAACATACAAGTGAAGCTAATATAAAGCGTGTAAAAATACACTACATTGATCGCCCACCATCTCAAGTTTTCTCATCTCAGGAAATAAACAACTTCATTGAGGATGCACTGTGATATGAACCTGTGGTAGAAGTCCATTGTATCTCGAAGTGGAGTGGTATAATTTTATGAAGAAGAAAAACTCGAAGTCGTCTCCACAATATAATATTAACAATCGATTAGATAAAAACCATCGATTAGGTGAACATGTTTCGAACCTCTATAGGTTCATCATCAGCGGATAATAAAAGTTTTATGGAGATGAAAAATTTTTTGTAGGTTAACGATATGAAATTATTTTAAGTCCAATGATCATAATTTGGACCATATGGAAAATTGGGAGTTCGCCTTCAAGGGCTGTGTCCCATATAAATTTAAAAATTGGACACAGCCCTTGAAGGCGAACTCCCAATTTTCCATATGGTCCAAATTATGATCATTGGACTTAAAATAATTTTATATCGTTAACCTACAAAAATTTTTCATCTCCATAAAACTTTTATTATCCGCTGATGATAACTATAGAGGTTCGAAACATGTTCACCTAATCGATGGTTTTTATCTAATCGATTGTTAATATTATATTGTGAAGACGACTTCGAGTTTTTCTTCTTCATAAAATATATATATGAGTTTATGACATAAAAAAATGAAACATTTGAAAATTTAGTTAAATAACTTCTCAAATAGGTATACTAGTTTACATATCACATTGAGCATTAGCTCATTGGCTCAGTTAGTAGAGCGTCGGATTTCTGAACAAATTGTCCTCGGTTCCAAACCAATAAGTTCAACTATTTTTTTTCCCAATTAGACAATGAATTGATACATTTTTCTGCAGGCTGCATTGGTGATGGGAATAATGGGGGCTTGTCACAGCCATCAATTGCACCAAATGAAAATTAATGATTTGAGCGATTTGGGATCAGCTCTTGTAAAGATACCAAACACTTGAACAAAAATTGGAAATTTCACGATAATAGGAAATTTTTCACCAAATACCAATAAAAAATATGCCGATCTCCATTACATTTGAAGGACTCATCCTTCTTTTTGAATGGCCAGAAGGGTAAATGCACCGTGAAAAAAGTTGGAATAAATGGATTTGGAAGGATGGGAAAAAGTAATGCCAAGTTCCTGGAACTAACCGATTCTGGATTTATATACTGCTGGAGAAGACACAACCTCTTCGAAAAGACATGGTCGCTGGAAATTAATCGCAGTCGAAGAGGAAATTTACCATCAATTTCAATTAGGAAAAGTCAAGAAAATTTAACTGTGGAAGATAACACTAATAGAAGTTCGAATATAATTCTCAAATAACTCTAGAAATGTAACATTTAATATTGTGAATAATAGACTGAACTTGAAAAGTTACATATGATTTGAAATATCTAATCGATGTTCACATTTTATGATTACTTCATCATAGAAGGAGAAAACCGTTAGATTTTATAACAACGCTACTGGATATGAGGGGCTTGTGAATAGTGTGATATCGCTGTGGTCGTAGAAAAAGTATAGTGTACAACGGGCATGGAATGTCCATTTCTCACCCCTATGAATATTCATATTCGTGAGAAGTATCATTCTGTGCACGTTGTACAATATCGTATTGTGGTATTGTTTTTAGTATTTGTGGAGTTATCGTATTGAAAAAGGTACCGTTTCCGAAAAATGGATTGTTTTCCGAAATTTTGAGTAAAACAATGATTTTCATTATGGTACTGGGGAAAAATCAATGATTTTTCCCATGTGACTACGATGAATACGTGTCAATTCAAATATTTCGATATTTTGAAGCCATTATACAGACTGTTCAGAAACTAATTTATATTTAGGTCATTTGAAATTGCCAAAATTATTTGAAAGAACTTAAACACTACTTTCATTCGATTTGAATGTATTCTACAAAAAAAATTCGAAGGATTTTCGTGATATATATTGAATATAAAGCTGGTCCAAGGACCGATCTCTGCAGCACACTATGATACATTCTTCTGGATTCACTGAGAGTATAATTAATTTTCACATACCGAAATCGATCACTTAAAGAACTTTCGAAGTACATTGACATCACAATAATTGTGTAAGTCCTTGGCCAGACATTTCAGTCAATAATTCTAGTGTGCCATCTTGGTGTATATCAAACTTTGGAATAAAAAAAAATACTGAGCCAATTGGTACATAATGAGTTACTTGACATATATCTCCTGGTTCATACCGAGGTTTGATAATAGTTATTTTGGATGTATCTCATCAATTATATTTGTTGAAAGATCAGAAAGGTCAGAAAGGTATCGTGGGATGGTTTTTAAATTTTCCCTTCTACCAATTATTTGAAATCATAAAGTCTCCTCGTAATAGTTCACAGTCCCGAACATCATGTATTTCACGGTAGATCTTCAAATCATCAACATAAAAAAGAGTTCTATTAACAAATACAAGAAATAAAAAGAGACCTCGTTGCACTCCCGAAGTAGAAGTAACCCCTTTATTTTCCACAAACTTCTGTCAATTAACCAAAAACGATTTCTGTCATACCAAATAAGGAAATAATAAAATTGTAATTTTTTTTAGTCGATGATAATGAGAAAAAATTGCCAAAACCCATGTACACCACATGAACTTGCTTTCTTTTATCCATATAATCAGATATAGTCTAGGATCCGGCAGCAGATTCCTGCAGGTTTATGTTTTTTCAATGAAATTCAATACTACTGAATGATTGATGAATGCCAATGTGATACATTGCTGCCGGTGACCTAACAAAAAAAATTTAATTAATGGTAATGAAATTATGTTTATGAATTGCAGCTGGTGAATTGAACGTTATATGATAGAAAATGATGTGAAAAATGTAAAAAATGACGATTGCCAACTCTTTATTAGCCTCAACCTCTAGTTTGCCAGGCGTAAACAGGTATGTTATTGTTGATTATTTACGCTCATCGTGTTTGAAATAAAAACTGAACTGAAGTTTAATTTTTGCGGTACACTATAATACATGGTTGCCTATGAAAAAATGGCCGCAAGTAGTGGTTGCCATGATTTGAATCAAGTATAAGTCATAAGTATAGCTCGTTTATTTCGTTTGAGACGTTGACACTGAAATATTTTGCTACTTTCAATATTGATTTTTGAAAATGAATATATATATATATATATATATATATATATATATATATATATATTAGGGTGGCCCATTTTGACCCACTATTTAGTATTTCAAGTCTCGCATGAAAATATGTTGTTTTTTTTTGTAAATGGGGAGCCCTCTCAAAATCTTAGATGAATCGAATATTTTTAAAGGGTCGCTCAAGAATCTTAAGAATTTTCAAAATGGTCAAAATTAGTTTCTTTTTCTCATGGCAGCATTTGTTCGTACTGTCAAAAAAAATTACGTCATTGAAATGTTTGCTTAAAATTTTAATTTTTAAAGGTCGCTCAAGAATTGTGAATGTTGTGGAGACGTTTTCGAGCGACCTCCAAATATTACACCACAAAATGAGTTTCAATTTTAAATTGTTAAATTATTTAGAACAGTTAGTAATTTGTTATATATTTTCTACAAGCGTAATTTACTAGATAAATACAATAAATTCGAAATACACAGCAAAAACTTCTAATTTATTTGATTTCAATTCAATGTTTTAAAATAAATTACTTGAGACATATCAGACATTATAGTTAAGCTGGTCAATGAGTAAACAAATTTTCTAATTTTTCATTTTTTATTGAGGGGAAAAGAAATAGGATTATTCAATTGTATTGAGTAATAACATTTTATTCAAAACTTCAGTCACTCATTTGAACTTATTGATAATCATATTATTGATATTTCCCTAGATTTTTCTCTAATGTATTCATTCTTAATGTTTAGGATATAACTAACGATTTTTTTCAATAACTTGTAATAGAAAATGTTTCTGTTCTTCATCAATGGCACTTTTTTGGGTTATATCATCCATATTAATTGGGTATATTTGTAATGATATGTTCATAAGTATTTTCATGGGTCTCATGGTTTATATTTGTTCAAAATTCTGTTAATTGATTGTGAAAAAGAGAGAGTCTCAACATTAATATTTGAAGGTCGCTCGAAAACGTCTAATTTATAGTAGGTACGGAGTAGTCAACCAGCCAAAGGTCCAAAGAACTCTGGCTGAAGTGAGACACAACGTAAACAAACCATCATCGAGCTTGTAACACCTATAGGTACGCCGGAAAAGATAAACTTTAACTGGCGGTACCTAGTGACAGAAAGAAACACTCCGTACTGATGAGGGCCAAGAAGCCTGAAACCGGTATGCGGATTGTTAGGTGAACACGACATAAATTAAACATAATCGAGCTTATCAGAAAGAAACATTTGCATTCAATGTCCATTGATGTTATATGGAAGTATGCATGGATTTTCAGGTGAATATCATTCAACGTTCTGCGTGGTATTTGCCAGGAAAGTAGTTGTTTTTCACCTGAGATCTACCATTTTCTGGTTCAATTTTATATTGAATCCTTTATGTGAAGAAAACCGTTTAATTCGATTTTTCTATTCATTCCACTTCACATGGCACTTATCTTTCATGATTATAGATCTCATCTGAGATAAGAATTTCAAATAGTTTAGAAAACACGGAGATCAAAGATATTGGTCGATAACTGATAATATAATTTTTATTTCCGGATTTAAATACTGACACACCCTTGGAACATTCCAAATATTGGTTAAATATATATATATATATATATATAAATATATTATATATATATATATATATATATATATATATATATATATATATATATATATATATATTTATATACAGGGTGTTGATCAAGTACATTCGCAAACTCCTGGAGTTGATTCTTTGGAAGATTTCAGGACGAAAAGTTCATATAAATATATGTCCCAAACGGCTTGGTTTTCGAGGTACAGGGTGATCAAAATAATTTTTTTTCAAGAGTTTTTGGAGTCAACTTCGGCATTTTCGACAATAAACAATTCAAATCAGGTAAGTACAATCCATTCGCATGATACAAAATAATTAATTTCTCAAATAATTCGCAGGGTCCTCCTTTTTTCAGAGTCAAGCCTTGTTCAACCCTTCAGAATTTTTTACCGCCGCCACTGACCGATTATGAGAAAATAATATGCAATATTGTTTCATTTAACATCTGTTTGTCTTCCTGAAGTTTTTCATTTACTTGTCCGGTTTAGAAGCGATAATAAAAAAATCAATGCAAACATTTTTCCAGCATCGTATAACAAAATGGAATTTTTCTGTTCGTGTAGTGAAAATGTAATGTTATGGAGCACCCATACATTTTTAATCAGAACTCAGAAAAGTTGATTATTATGGCAAAATAATTTCGGACATTTTTAGTAGTGAATAACTTTATTAGCAATATAGTAGAGCAGAATAACATAAATTTCATAGCAATGAAGAGAAGTTTAGGAAAGGACAATTATTGAAATTGATAAGTCAGAGCAACTGCTGGAAATGGCCACCGCCGAATTCAATGCATGCGTTTATGCGCCTTACTTACTGGCGGGCACGCTCAAAAATACCAGGAGTGTTTCTAATAATTCTGCATGACTCCTGTATGCGATTTCTCAGGATTCATATCGGGTGACCTTGGTGATCAAGGCTGTGGCCCATCACGCCCAATTCTGCGATCGGAATAATATTCTTCTAAATATTGGCGAGTAACCAATCTGGAGTGTACTGGACCACCCTCATGCATAAATCAAATACGGCTGGGGCTGTTGCATAGTAAACCCTTTCTTCAACATATCCCCAAATAAAGAAATCGAGCACAGTAAGATCTGGTGAGCGAGCAGGCCACCGTACTGGACCATTGGTTGCAATAACTTGATTATAAAACGCTCTATTGAGTAATTAAGAACTTCTCTGGTATTATGAAGGGGTGTTCCATCTTGTTAGAATTCGCCGGAAAACTGCTAAAGGTAGATTATTAAGATGATTCTCGATTTAATTTTGAAGGAAACCGAAGTACCTAACCCCTGTTAACTGACCCCGGAACAATATTTGCCCAATTATTCTGTTTCTAACGATACCAGCCCAGACATTGACGCCAAACCTTTCTTGAAAATTGCCCTTTCCCATTGCCTGTCGATATTGTTGAGCCCATACCATTATTTGTAAATTGTGATTCGTCGGAAAATAAAATAAAGTTGATAAAATTTGGGTTAACTCTATGATTCTGAACCAGCCAATAACAAAACACTACCGGTCTATCGCCATCGTCAGCATACAAATGTTGATGTAAATGATATTAAAATGCTCGATATACGTGCTTTTTCAGTATTTTTCTTGCATTTCTTGACTAATTTCTCTTGAAGAAACCGTTTTATCAACCTCAACCTTAGCAATAACGTTAATCTCAGTCTCTTCATTTATGATAAACCTCTGTTCCGCCTATCGATTTCCTTTTTGCCCAAAACGATTCCCAACATACGGAAAATACTGATGGGTTCGATGTTGTTGACATTCTCCAAGTACTAATAACAAATCTACTTTTTCACTTTGAGTATACATTATTTTGAAAAAAAAATTGAACTGAAATTTAACGAAAATCAAGAAACTTTTACTGTATAAACCTTTTACTGCATGAAGCTTATGTCACTGTCATTACCTAAGTGGGTGTTTTGTTTTCCAAAGAAGACTCGATAAAAATAACTGCAGTGGGATCTCTTCTAGGAGTCCAGATAAGATGAGTTCAAGAAAATGTCGGCAATGGTCACCATTCAGTCTATGAGGCAGAAAATGTGGCCCCATAAGGAAGTTCCCTACACTTCCAACCCAAACATTCACAGGAAACCTCTCTTGGAAATGGTTTTCAATCACGGCGTGTGGGTTTTCGTCAGCCCACATATGATTGTTGTGGAAATTAATAATGGCTCTACTGGAAAAACATGCCTCATCGGTGAATAACACTTGAGATAAAAACAATGGATTTCTCACCAATTTATTTCGAATCTAAGGGCAAAAAGCTAGTTTCTTTAGAAAATCCCTTAGCAGAAGAGCTTGAACACGCTGTATGTGATAGGGATAAAGTTGTTGCTGTTTTAAAATTTGCCATACCAATATATGGGTTACGTTCAACTGTGCCGCAATTTGCCTTGTACTGGTGTCTGGATTTTGCTTAGGACAGCTTCCTCTATCTGAACTGTTCTAACTCTCCTGGGTCTTCCTATGAGAACAGCAGACCTCTTGAAAGTTCCTGTTTCACGAAGACGAGAGTGAATATCAATGAACTGGGAATAGAACTTGGAAATCTTTCTAGATAAATTCGTCTGGCGGCACGAGCGTTACCGTGAGCCATGCCATACATTAAGTGCATGTCTGCCATTTCTGAAACCGTATATTCAACCATTTTATCCAAAGGGATATTGGATGGATCTGCTTTACTACATGCACCAATGATAAACTGACAATGAGACACCTTCTCAACTTTCGATAACTGTCAAGTCGTTGATATTCAAATAAATGAATTAATATCAAAGCCGACTTTGCTATTTTTATGAATTGAATTTGATTACAAAATTTCTGCGTTACTGCAGAAGAAAAAATAAACTATTCTTCTTGGAGAATGATAGATTCCAAAATAATTATTTTTGAGAATTAATTTTTGAATATAACTGAAATTTTCGATAAATACTGTATTCCACATGAACAGAAAAATTTCATTAATTTACTTTTTCGGAGTTATGACCGGAGATTCAACCCTAGTAACTAACTTCGATCTTACAAGATTACCTTTCGAAAGATTTTTTATGTTGAAAAAAAACATTCTAGTGAAAATTGAAAAAAAAATTTTTTGAATGAGAAAAAATCCATATGAGTTCTCTATCAAGACTGGGTAAAAATATTTTCAATCAAATATCGAATGAAAATGCAAATTTTTACTATCAGAATTTCCAGGTTGAAAGTTAGGGTTTTCACAATATCTATCAGATGTGGTTCAATATCCAGCATGCTACAGTGGCGGAGAACTAGTTGTTTTCTGTCAGATATCACAAAAAGTAAGTATTTTTCCAATTTTCAATTAAGAATGTTTTATTTTCAAATATTATTATGTTATGCGATACTGGAAAATATATGCATTCATTGTTTCATTATAGCTTCTGAAGTAAATGAATATTCCTTTCTCATAATCTGTCTGTGGCGGCGGAACAAAAATTCTAAAACGTTGAACAAGGCTTGACTCTGAAAAAAGAGGACCCAGTGAATTATTTAAGAAATGAATTATTTTGTATCGTGCACACTCTTGAATGGAATATACTTGCCCAATTTGAACTGATTATTGTCGAAAATGTCGAAGTAACCTCCAAAAACTGTTGAAAAAAATTAATTTTGATCTCCTTGTACCTCGAAAACCAAGCCGATTGGGACATATCTTTATATGAAATATATATATATATATATATATATATATATATATATATATATATATATATATATATTGTTATATAATGATGAATTTTTATAAATAAATATTGTAATATTTTTGCCCACGTTTTGGGTGTTAAATTGTTATGTTTTGTTGAATTGAATGATTATAATTTTTTTTTTATTCAATTTTGCTTTCAAATATTATATTTGCACCTCGTTGGGCGACAATTGATATGGTTTGATATATTTTGAAAAATCTATAAATTGTTAACTTAAAATGAAGATAGCTAATTATTTTTGGTATTCTTTGAGAGCCAAATTTATATGATATAAATAGATATTTCTGACCCTGTAATAATAATTGTCAGCGAACGTCACTGTTCTCTCGTCACGCTACCAACAATTATTATTTTCATCGCCACAGCTAGCAACAGTCGGTACGCCCTTGTCTCATATAGTCGGTTCAAAAGGAATTTGGCCACTGGTGGCTAACTTCAGTTTACTGAATGATCTTAGTTATGTTAGTTGATCATTGTGAGAAAATAAACAAACCAAATATCAAAAACAATTATCTCCTTTATTCAGGAAGACTTAAAAATACCTGGCCTACGAGAAATAACTTATGCTAGAGTGAATCAAACAATTATTCACGGATACTCATAAAATGCATATCATGGATAGATAAACAGAACCTCACTTTCTCTGTGAGAGTAATTTTCTGTTATTGTTCATAAGAAGGTGACATAGAGTTCATCGATTGTGAAAAATGTTATTTGTGAAATAGTTCAGTACCGGGAAAGCACTATTAAAGGTTTTATACCTGGTTGGAAACTGTTGGTGTTCACAACTATACCATAAAAACAGGAAGTCTCCTCTCTCCAGGCTTCGTTGGGACTGCAAAAACCATGTGTCAGGAACGTATCGATGCGGGACTCAGCTTTTGGAATCGTGGATATATGATATCATTGAGGTAATCTTGTTTTGTTAAGCAAATGATGGAATTATTCCATTTTTCTTTTAGTGAAATCTTGTGCGTGCTTCCGCTTTGGAAAATATTTTCGATCTCTTTCGAAGCTTTGTTTTTTCCGTTGCTTCGCAACATCTTGCCCTTGTTGTTGTTCCATTTGAAATTTCGAATTCGCGCACCAAATTGTCACTTTGCACTGTTTATATTAATGTTGCACCATTTATACACACAATTAAATTCCCATTCTTATCATTAATTACAAGTTTGAATAATAATTGCTTATGATACCTTCTCTTTGCCATTCTCTCACAATTTCCAACTTTTCATTTGATCATCTCTTCTCTGATTGGCTATCTTTCATAAAGACGTTTGCTGTTCTCTCACTTTTAGTTTGCTACAATTTCATGTACAGAGTGTTTCAAGTTTATAAATGTGTTGATTACTTTTTATTCATGATAATTTTGTAAATCTTGACTTTTTATGAGTTATGATAATTTTGATAGTGTATATAATTGACTGTTTTATAGTACTTCGACATTTTATCTATCCATATCATACCTAGGCTCATAAAATACATTGAATTTTTTTTTTTTATTTTTTTGTTTTTTTTTGTCTTTTAAAATTTACAACTGGCATAACATAACATAACAACATATATATATATATATATATATATATATATATTTATCTATAAAGGAGCACAAAGTATATAAATATTTTTTTCACAGAATATTATTTGCGTCAGACATGAGTTTGATTTCAACTTTTTTGGATGCTTCCTTTATTTTTAAGGTCGAGATGTTTTCCAATATTGTGTAGTTCGTCACAAATATAACTCACATTATCTGATGGTGAAGAAAGCAAAATTCACAATGTGAGTTGGATAAACTTCCATTGCTTTGATACACTTGGCCTCGTATCCTACTTTCGTTGGATAAAAATTTGCGTGGATTACTTCTAATACTTAATAAAAAGAATAATATAGTCTTCATTGGAAACACGAAATAGTAGTTATGAAATCGGGCAGGGCTCACTCCAGTCCGAAGGGAAAATGTCTATCGACTTTTTCGACGATTTCTATATGTCTTCCGTTATGATAATTTTGTTTAGAAAGTGACCAGTAATCATCTGACAAAGCGGAAGACGATTTGGTTGAGGCGCAATACTCAAAACCTATTTTTGAAAATTTTTGCCCCAAAATCGATTATCGAAAAAAATCGACGTCTCCTATAGGTATGCTTAATTTCGTGTTCCTTTACTTTGTTATGGTCTTTACATCGGGAAAATCTGAGTGGAAGACTTTTTTAGTATCGCCCATCCTCAGGGGCCAGAAAACCTGATTTCCAAAGGCGAGACATATAGAAATCGTCAAAAAGTTGATAGACATTTTTCATTCGTACTGGAGTGGGCCCTGCCCGATTTCAAAAATATTTCGAATTTGGGGTTTTCGAGGGATGGAAGACGTATAGCTTCTCATCGCAGTTTCAGACCCGCGGCTCTCTAACTAAAAGGCGAAGTTCAAATCAGCAGCACTGTAGCATTGCTCTTCCACTTCATCTTCGGAATTGAAATAAAGTTTATATAATATTTCTATAACGGTTCTAATGTATTCAATGTTATTTGTTATCTAAAAAAGCTGTTATCTAAAGCGCCTTAATTTTGGTTAAGTTTCAAGTAGATACTTGAACAAATAATAAAATAAAAAATCTTGAAATTACTTTTTTTTTATGATTTTAATAGTTTATTACTTCATATGACAATTCTTTCACAATATAATTCTCTAAATAATAATAAAGTAACATTTTTCAATTTAGTTTCATGTTTCCAACTCAATTGCTCATAATGGCGGCGATAGCCGGTACAAGAATTCCTTATTTAAACATGGCGATTTATAATACAACAATTTTATCCCAAAGAAATGCCTTAAACAATGTTTCATTGTAAAATAAACCGGTATACGATAAAACTGTTTTATAACGAAGAATATTTAGGCACTATACAACTATTTTTGACAAGGAATAATTATATTGAGAGTCGCGAAAAGTAGAGGTTGCCAGATCTTATAATATGGTAATAAGAATTTAAACTTTCAAACCAGCTGATAATAATTAATTAGCAATGTATTCGAAATTCGGCCTGAGCCGAGGTTGATAAATACTAACTACCTATTTAAAGAAAAGGGTTTCATCATTTATAAATAATTAAACTATACTTTTAAGGTTATTATTAAAACGCAAGAGAGAGTGCTATAGTCGACTTTACTTACTTACTAAAAAGGCGATTTACATTTCACGTGATGTTTGGTTTAAATGCAAATCAATTTGCCATGTGACAAATGTCAAATCTCCTTTTTATTAGAGTAAAATCGACTATAGCTGTGGTTAGAATGGGGGTTTACATTAAAAAAATTACAGCAATCCTTGCAACCATCGGAAGGTTAGTTATACTTAGATTTGATTTAGATTTATCTTAAATAAACAGGATCAATCTGCGCAGGTTAAAATTTTCTTTCAACTATAAAATTTGTAGGTCAACGTGTCAACCATGCTCTAAAAAGTTTAAGAAGGCTAAAGAGATATCTGCATCATGGTATCATTCGGTTGTTTAACGTGGTTGTGTGCGACTAGCGGCACTATACAACCTTTATGAAATATTTTGCATCCTAACCTCAAAGTGGTATAATTTGTTATCGTCTCGTCGGTCATATCATATCATACTAATACTATTATTATTATTGGGTTTGTCTTGTGTGATGGGAGGAATTATGTTCTCAGCCTCGGTGGTATCAAGCCTATACTTTCATTAAAATTAGGACATAAAATCTCTGGATTACTTGCAAGAATTTGTTGATACATTTTCTTACACGCTCTTTTAATATTGCCACTGTGTTTGTTAACTTTTTTCCACTGAGAATTCATACTTTAATTGAATTTGTCACCCATCAAAATGGAATATTTTAATGCAAAAGTGAGGTTACATTGACTTCAGTCTTATAACGCAGATTTTGGAACGAATTTATTCTGTCATACACTGTTTTATCCTATAAGGCATTTATAAAGGAGAAAGGCTTATAGTATTCAAAGTTCACGTATAAAAGTGTTTTATAATGCAACGCAATTGAATGCTATGAAACATTTATTATACAACATTATACAGCTTTAATAAGACAAGCTTAAGTAACTATTTTATAATGTTGTAGCTACTAGTTATATAGTATATTATAGAACTCTTATACAATAGGTATACAAGTTTTATAAAATGATATTTTTGATATTGTATAAACTTGCTTATAAAGTATTATATCATTTTAAAAGAAATAATCGTATAATGCGTTATAGATATTAAAAAAAATCATTTAATACAACAATTTTCTTCAAAAAACAAAATTATCGCAACAAAAGGCTTGATAAAAACAAACAGTCCTTAAAACAACGCTTTGGCTGTTATACAATAATTCAGTCCTTTTAGAATTCCATTTTGCTAGTTGGGATTGACACCTCTTTTTCCGAATTGAAACTCATTAATTTTAACAATCCATTTTTAATTTCTTCATTCAAAAATGTTCAATACGTATGTTAGGTTTCATTAGAAAATATTGTTATCGTTGTCCAATTGAAATTGTATCTTCGTAGGATATTTTTACTCTTTTTCTGATATTATTTGTTTTTCAACCGGTTCTTATGATCAATCGAAGCTGTTGATTATAATGATTCTAAAGTGTTTTCACAATGGTTCGATTCAATTGAATTTCAAGGCAAAAAAATTTATCCGTCTTCAGTAACTGAATGTGGAAATACGCTGTCTGTTAGAAAAATCAATAACCAATTCCAAAATAAAAAGGGCAAAAACAGTGTCTCTCAAATTAAATTGCTTCACAACGAAGTTTTCATCCACGTGTAACATTGTTACGGATGATTTGAAAGGGTACGGAACCTTTCCATTCAGGATTAAATCCGGTATGAGAAAGGGAGTTTAAACTGGGATTCATCGGATGATGCATACATCAAAATCCGTATTGTGCCAAAATATAGCCCGGAAGTTCAGCCTGAACCGTATTAGAGCCGTTCAGGCAGTCATGCAGAAGTAGATCAGATTAATAATGAAGAGTCATGAAGCATGCCGTATATTTCGGATTAATTAAAGCATGAGCAGGGTTTCGTCATTGTAATGACTAAAACGGAATTCATTGATTTTTCTTAAAAAAATGTCATGACGCCTCTCGTCATAATTCGACCAGTTAATTCAGCCAGTTCAAACAGCATTTTATTTAACGTCAATAAACGAAAGCAGAACGCACAACTAGTTGTCAATTTTTCAATAATTATTTTTCAGCACGTATATCTTTATACAATTCTTCGAGTTGAATATTCTTTCACTGGATCAATTGATTTTCGTTCTTGCCACAAAAAATTCATGTTGAAGTATTTTTTATTAGTCATTGATCAAATTCCACAACTATTCCAGTGGACGGAGACATTACAAAAGTTTTTTCATGTCTCTCTGGAAGTAGTCTATTTAATATAGCTCCTAAACTGTTCACATCACTATACATGAGGATAAAAATCAAATGGCTTCTCACAAATGAGTATTTTTATAGCGAATTTGGACATACAATACTAGTTCCAATATTGTATTTTATCTCATTTTATCTGTACACTGTGACGTTCCCAATATCACTTTATGTGGAATAACAATTTAATTATCGTTATATGATTTATGGTCCAGATGAAATAGATTCCTTCCTGAATAACGAAAACAAAAATATGATAAGCTCGAATTTTCAAGAAAAAATCCCTTTTTTTGGGAGCACATTAACAGATACCTTCGTTGTCTGAATTGTTTCATGCTTGGTGACGAACTATACCGTATCTTTTATATATTACTTCAATCTTAACATTACGTATTTACTGCCTCAAATTTTATCCAATTTTTAGCTTTGTCAACATAGTTGACATTATATGACAATAAAGCATTTCTATTTCTGATTTCTGATTCATTAATTCACACAGTGGTCCAAAATAACAAAAAAGCGAAACTAATTCGAATTTTGTAAAGTTTTAGTATTCGCTCCAAACTTTGTGAGGGGGTTAACAAAAGACCACATAACCTTTTCTCAGAATTGCGGGTAACTATTGCGAAACATTTGCTCTCTTCAGCCCCACAAAGACGGCCATTATATCGTGTACGTTTCTCGGCGTCATACGTGTACTTTTTCTTTCGAGTTCGATTGGCTCCAGAAAGAACATCTTGTGAATAATTCCTGTGAAACTCAGGTGAAAAAACAATCAAGGTATGTTTTATGTTTTATAAGGTGAATTGGTCGATTATTTACTCAGTTATTAATAGTTATTTTCTGTGATAAGAATGAACGTGCGTACCTCTTCAACTTTCATTAGACTCACATAAAATGCCCCACGACTCCCCGCTCCGAAAAAATATCTAAACATATAAAAAATTTGCTTGCTCATACTTGAACTTTTTTAAAATGATTGATCAATTGTGAGCCCCTGCAAGAGTGTATCAAAAATGAATCAAATTTATTTTGACCCACAATGAATTATCACTTCATTAGTTTGTAAAAAAACGACTTTTTTCCTATAATATCACTGTCTTTATTATGAACAATATTTAAAGAAGATTTTTGGAACTGATTTTGCTAATCAAAGTTAAATATTCAAAAAGTCATCATTTAAAACATTTGATCTAATTCCAAAGATACCGCTTTTGAAACCAACTTTGCGCCAACTTCTCCCATGGTTCTCGTGAGCTTTGAAAATAATTCAGCAAAAAGAAGGCTTAAATCTGATTTTATTGTTTAACCACCTCTTCTAAATACCACCCCTTTGTGACACGTTTTTTAAATATTTATCCCGTGGGACTCCTTGAGTTATAGGATTTCTAGCAGTCTGAACTGATATATTATTTTGTGAGATATCTACGATTTGGTAACTTCCAGACAGATATGATTTCAATAAGAAGCAGAAGTTTTCCTTTGTTTCCATATTCTTCTAGTTTGTCTGATAATATAGTATCATTTACCAAGTCGGAGAAACCAATAATAGATATAGTTGTGCAACAGATTATTATTTACTCGGGTAGACATCTAGTTTTTAGGTTACATATTTCATGAACTGTCGTTGAACAGATTCTAGTGATCTGATTCGAGTAGCATAGATAGATGAGACATCTGTATTCTAGGCAAGATCTAAGCAATGAGTTTTAGAGGGTGATTCAGAGCCTTTGAAGTTTCTGAATATAAGGCCTAGCAGCAGATACAATTTTTTTTTGAGAAAGGCAAATCAAAGTTTTGTGTTAAGATACATTCCCAAATCTTTACATCTCTCCTCCTTTCTAGTAAGCAATTGTTTATTGGATAGTTATATTCGAAAGGTTTCATGTTTGTTGGAGAAAGAGCATTTACTTTTGTTTACATTGAGAGGTAAATTGTTTGAACAACACCAGTGAGCTAATTCATCCAAATATTTTTGTAATATTTGAGAGTCATTAGGTGACTCTATAACACGGAAAATTTTCAGATCATCGGCAAATAATAAAATTTGGCTCTCAATACTCAATCCTATATCGTTGAAAAACAAGGAAAACAACAGAGGAGCCAGGTTGCTTCCCTGGGGGAACGCCACTGGTGACGTTTTATTAAACAGATTGGTGACCTCTATATTCAACATACTGAGATCGATTTGTAAGATAGGAGTAAAAGAATTGCAATAGGGTTTACATTAAAACCAATTTAATCAAGTTCAGAGATGAGTATGGAGTGGTCTAACTTATCGAAAGCCTTTGAGAAATCTGTATATAATATGCCTACCTGAAGCTGATCAACTTATGCATAACTTGTCGAGCAAAACTTATTAACTCTGTAGGTAATAGTGGATCTTTTTGCTATAAAGCCATGAGAATTACTTTACTCTTTTTCCCAATTTTTGGGGAGGTTTTTGTTTCAAGTGCAGTAATGAAAATTGTTTGGAGAGGTTTAGCTAGAAGGTGAGCACAATCTCTGACAACAAAACCACAGGTAAATTTATCTTTTTTTTTTCAAACTACCACTACCTCAGTTTCATTGAAGGATTCGATAATGATAACAGGTCTGGTTAGTGTTAGTGGTTCATTAAAATTGAAACGTGCATTGGAGGCAGTAAACATACTAAAAAGGTTGCAATTCCATCAACAATATCATCGTTGAAATAAAGAATTCCAGGAATTCGAAAATGTCCTATTTTACTCTGTATGAAAGACAAAAATTTTGAAGGATCTGTAATCATGGATTTCTTACTATCCTGTAAATATTGACAATATGCAATTTTTATTTTAGCTTCAATTTGTTTTCTAAATTGGTTTCTATGATGATGAAAGTTGAATTTCTTGAGTTTCTGGAATACTTTATTCTAGTCCTTGATTCTACATATAATGTTGTTGTTAAACCATGGTGGGTAGTTTCTTTGGGAGTTTGGGTGACGTAGAACATGGCGATCTAGTATGTTATACAACACAGAGTAAAAGTTATCTAGAGCTACATTTACATCTGAAATATTGATCAGGAACTTCTGTGTTGTATGGAATATTTGGGTGACATTCATTAAGGTTAACAGAAACATTCAGAGCAGCATGATATTTGTCCTCTGAAACATATGGTATGGTGTCTTTTTCGATATGACAGTTCATGTTAAGGAATATCAAGTCCAGTAGACGACCAGAGTTATTCCGGATGGTGTTATATTGCTTGATATCGAAAAAACTCATAAAATGAGGTAAAGTAACTAGCATTACATTATTTGAAAGTTCAGGTTCGGGTATATTATCGACATTGGACCGATTTAAATCGCCAAGGATCATTAATAAATTACTGCCATACAGGTATTCCAGAAATTCAATTGTCTCGAAAAGGTTCTGAAAGTGTGCAAGATTAGTAGCTGATGGAATATAAATAACAAATACATAGATAGTCTTACGCTTAAAGACTACTTCAACTCCTACTATGTCAATACTGAAAAAGCGATCACAGTAGCTCGTTGAGATTTAGTTCAACTGCATCACAATCATCACGCACTACCAACAAATCACAGTACAAATTGCGTTAGATAAACGTATCAAGAATGGAAGAAAGGTTTCGCAAAAATAATGCTGAATGGCTGGATACTTCAATCTCATTTCAAACCAGAGAAAAAATGAAGACACCAGAGAAGGAACGGGGTCGCCCAAATATTCATTTTGAATCAAGTTCTGAGCGAACTCAGCGACTAAAAACAAAGGAGTACTCATGTAATACAACACAGAAGTATGTTGTTGAAATCTCGACCCATCCAGATCCTTAGCCATAATGATATTGATGACGCTGATGATGACAAAGATGATGATGACAAAGATGATGATGACAGTGGGGACAATAATGAAAATGTCTCATCACATTCTGAAGACGATGAAATATGTTAAAATTTATCATAGCTTTCCTAAATTAAGTTATTATATCATATATTTCATAACTTCTGTTATATTTTTTTATAGAAAGTAAACACTCAAGAAGGAGTCTATGTATTTATCTCAGCGATGTTCATCATAGAAATCTACTTAAAGAGTATATTATTTCAGATATTAATTGATATCTATTCAAAATCTGATTCAGGAAGAAAAGTCTTCATTTCCTCCTACTTGTTATAATCTGACAGTGACAGTCTTCTCTTATTTTAATTTCGAACATCTACAGTATGAACATAATAACAAAAAATAACTATAATACATCTTTCCTCTCTCCTAAAATCAAAAACATAATTTGATAGGCTTTCTAACAATCATACCTGATCTTGTTTTGTGAGGAGAATTTGAATTTTCAATGGATTATTTTTTACCAGAATCAGTAGATGATCTCGAACTAGGTGATGAAGAATTGGTAGAACAATGAGAATAAGACTTAGTAATTTCCTTAAAAAATTTAGTATTTTATCAGATCGTCAATATGGCTTCAGAGAGGGTAGATCTACAGAGAACGCTATATACAGAATGACCTCTATCATTCATAAATCCATGGATAAAAAAATTCCTAAAATTAGCATATTTCTAGACCTCTCTAAAGCCTTTGACACCGTGTGCCATAAAAATCTTCTTGAAAAACTCCAAAACTACGGAATTAGGGGAAACACTTACGAATTTCTGAAAAGCTACCTATCTGATAGGAAACAGAGAGTGGAGTTCGAAGGAACTTATAGTACAGCAAGAACAGTTACTTTTGGAGTACCCCAAGGAACTGTCCTTGGCCCACTCTTATTTATTATATATATGAACAGTATGCTTTTTCTCAATACCGGTGAAATTATCAGTTTTGCCGACGATACAACCATATTATATACAGCTCCAACTTGGCAGAAATTGAAAGAAAAAATAGAAATCGATTTTCCAAATATATCAAACTGGTTACAAATGAATAAATTGACACTAAATTACAAGAAAACGAACTACCTACCCTTTACGTCATATATGAATGGTCTGCCCAACTTAGGGCCTTTGAATGTCGGATTAAACTCTCAAATTATCGAATCGGAAAAAACAAAATATCTTGGTATAACGGTTGATCGCCATATGAGGTGGGACTTACAGACAAAAAAAATTGTCAGAAAACTCAGGGGATTCTTATCGAAATTTAAACACCTCAAAGATTTCCTAAACATAAAACATTTAAAAACACTATATTTCTCCCTAATAGAGTCTATACTATCATATGGAATATTAGGTTGGGGCGGAGTTAATGACTGTTTTCTAAATGAAGTACATGTTTTACAAAAATGGATATTAAAAATAATATACGGTAAAAAGGCATCTTTTCCCACAAATTCTTCATACAGCGAATCCCAAATAAAAGATGTGAGACAGATTTTTTGTCAAAAAATAATTATTTTCGTAAAACTAGGAAAAATTGAACTTACTCTACATAAACACCCCTACAATACACGAAAAATTGATGAAATTTTCTTCCCACGTTGCGAAAAAACTATCGGCCAACGAAATACCAATTATTTAGCACCCAGAATCTATGCTTTATTACCAAACGAATTGAAAGATATAAAAAACTACCGAACGTTTAAAAAAGAATTGAAAAAATGGATAGACTTATATTTACCGAAATTGTTAACCAGAGATAAACACATATAACTGAGCAATTTATGATGTATATGTATGTGTGCATATTAGTGTATTTGTGTATATCAATGTGTGTATCCATCATGTATATTTCATAACTCTTCTTTATTAGTACTGGAAAATTACCCCAATTGTGACTGGAAAATTACTCCGATTGTGATAGAAAATTACCCCGATTGTGACTTACCCTCTAATATATGTAAAATCTCAATGAGAAGAGCCCACTTATGATGTAATATACTACCTGAATGTGGCAAATCCACAATTTTCTACCATGTTTACCATTAAAAAAAAATACAAATTCTACCCATTTTAATGTATTTAAAAATAAAAATAAAATACTATGGAAATCACATACACAAGTAGTTAATACTACTTCTGTGACCCCCCTGTTTATTCACAAGCACACTTGTATAAGTATATATTATGTATTATTATTATGATGAATAAACATATATTATTATTATTATTATTATCATGGGACTCAGATATAACCGAGGAACTAGCAGTTGGCTCCGGTGAGGAGATTTCTATTAAATCATTTTGTGTTTTACCCTCTGTGGATGTGGATCTCATAATTGTTTCTAGATCATTCTCAAGGATGTCATTTGAAGATTTTCTGAAATCTATTCTTTTTCTTCTTAGATCACCTTCAGCAGTCCTTACCCTGTATGAGCCAGGTGCTTCATGTGAATTCAATAAATTCCCAGGTCCCATATGTTTTTGATATGACTATATATTGTAACATTCAAATTTGGTTCAATGGGTTCAAAAGACTTAGCTGATCTATTATAGTAATATGCACCATTCTGTTGTTTCTCAATGAGCTTGTTTTGGTCATTCTTACAGAGGGAAGGTTGTGATAAATCCAGATGTGGGCACTTTTTTATATAAACGACTCATCAGCAATTGAGAAGGAGTGTAATCCATATTTTTCAAAGGAGTATTTCGGTAAACCAATAATGAAGACTGAATATCCCCATTTTCCTCAAATCACTTCTTGATAATGTTTTTACCTGAAGACACACCTTTTTCAGCCAATTCATTTGCACGAGGATAATAAAGGGCTCCTCGTTTTTATTTCAAAATTGTTGTTTAACTGTTGAATGGGACATTATCACAAACCACAATATCAGAGCTACCAAATCTAGAAAATAATGATTTTAGATTATTTATAATCCTTGCCAAGGTCGTTCAGGAATTTCAAATGGGAGTAATTCCTCTTTTCGTTTTTTCATACCAAATTTTCACACACTATACAGTTTCTAATGTATTTTTCTATATCAGAATCTAAATTTGGGCAATAAACTATTTTCCGAGCTCTAGACTTCGATTTTTCTATACCAAAATGCCCCTCAAGAATTAAACGTATCATATCTTCACGTAAACATGCTGGAACAATAAACTTTTTATTTAGGAATAGGAGCCGATTGCTGAATGAAATATTCTCTTTCACTTTGAGGTAATGCTTGATGTTGTTTGATATATCTTTTATATCAGGCTATTCCCTTGACATGATAATCAACAATTTTCTGTACTCTGATTATTTGACTTAGTAGCATGTATGAACTGATTTTTTCGTTCAGAAGACATGGGCAAATTATAAGACAAGGACTGTACAGCATATTCAAATTCGAAATCTGATTCAAGCCCTTGTTCTTTGTGGTAAGCTCTTGAAAGTGTATCCGAAATATACAAAACAAACTTGTATGCTACAACTCAAGAGCCTAAGCAACATTTTTGAAACAGGGTGATTGATTCTAATGGCTTATGATCGGAATTTATTTTTAGTTTTGGAGGACCGTAAATGAAATTATGGCATTTTTGTATAGCCAAAACGATCGCCATTGCTTCTTTTTCAATCTGAGCATATTTTTGCTCCGAGGAATTCAAACTTCTTGATGCAAATGCTACTGGATGCCATTTTGAAGCAAACAACATCCAAGGCCATTCTTGGATGTGTCCGTTTCAATTCCCACAGGCTCATTTGGAATGAAAATAGATTGTACATGTGCTCTACACAATAAGTATTTCAGTTTTATTACCGCCCATTTGTGTTCCTCAGACCAACTCCATCCAACCTCATTTCTAGTCAAATGCCTTAATGGTGTTGAAATTTGAGATAGATTAGGAATACATTTTCCTTCAAATTTTACCATTCCTAAGAATCGCATCAGCTCAGATTTATCATTTGGATCAGGCATATCTGTGATGGCTTTCACGTTATCAAGATTTTGCTCCACACCTTCTTTAAAAAAATTCTGACCCAGAATTTAACACTTTTTTCTTGAATTGTACTTTCGATTCGTTGAATTCAACATTATATCTTAATTCTTTTTCTGAAACCAATCTCAAACTTGCGTCAAGTTCCTCCTCATTACGCCTTGTAATGATCAAATCATCAAAGTGAAAGCCCACCCCTTGAATATCACCAAAAAGAGTCTGTGATTTATCTCAAACTTTGAGGGGCCTGTTGCCCCAGTGTGCGTCGCCCTCCCGAACTGACGCACTACCGTTTGTCTAGATAATTTGACTAACTACCCAACTAACATTATAGGAAAATTATATCAAGCAGAGGGGTAAGAAGTCCGAGTTTACCTATTTCTGACCAAATATTCTACCTTCAACTACTAACTAACTCCAAAGTTATAATTCGAATTATAAACACCGTAACTGAGACCACCGGATCTCCTTCAAAAACCATAAACTTAATAGGCGAAGTGCACAGTATGGAATTACTTGTTATGAACTTCAAATATACCTTCACAGCCTCATGGGTCAATAGAGTTATTTATTAGGTTAAATTTCACCTAAAGGTGACCATCAAAATGTGTTCAAAATACTTGAACTTTCAGGGAATACTTTCTAGTAAATATTAACCTAATTATCACCTCATGTCCCCTAGTCAGGGAATAAACAAGTCGGTAAACAGGTCCACTATACACCCTACATTACCTATTTTGGCACCAATCAAGTTTCCTGGGCATTTTTTGTCTTAGTTTATACCTACTGTTCCACAATGAGGGCGAGATTACTACAATATTTGTCTAATAAGACTAAATGTCTACAACACAGTCAAAGTTACCAAAAATGGATTCCTCAAAGTGACTTGGTCTATTATCAGATATTGAAGCCCGGATCGATTCGGATGAGCATGACATGAATTTATTTTGGAGCTGAATTTTAGAAATCGATAAAATGCCAAGTAGAAATTCGAATAGAATTGATAAACCATACAAGTATACCACCAACTACTATCGATTAGCTGCCAGAATGGGAATTTGATCCGAACCTACACTTCCCAATGTACAAAGATCAGAGCCATTATGTTACTTATGTGGTACATAAGATTATTCTACTTCTACGTCTTTTAATGACTTCAACTATTTCAAAACATTCATCATCCATTTTTATGAATGAAATGTGAAAGCACATAAGTGTTAACCATCGACGGAGGCAATACAAAACGGGCTTATGTCAGGTTATGCCGGTAATGGATGGATTGACATAATGAACAGAATGAATGCATAGATAAGCTGCGTTCAACAAGCTTCGTCTGACGCCAGCGGTAAACTACTGCCGTGACGTTTTCAATGATACGACAAAATGAAATTCAATGGAGTTGATCCAGCTGAAGCAAATGGGTAAAAAAATGTATTGAATAAATTGCAAGAAAACGAATGCAAATAGCAAAACAGTGAAAGATTGATGTGTTGAAACGATGACTTCGAAAATTTCAACACCAATCATTGCGGCGTCCGGAAACGTCGAATTGATGTTTTTAAGCGAATCATAATATCTCGATTTTTTTAGAGGTGGGCACAATTGGCAAACAAATTGATTTGGATATTTCCGAGAACGGCATTCTGCAAAGTAAGCATTCCAAGAGTACTTTCAGACTATGCGGAACGCGGCCATGTCAATCCTCAAATTTTGAGCCAATCACTGCACACCATTTGATATTCAAAATGTAATGATTGGCTATTTCTATTCGGATAGAGATTCCCTCCTCACACTGAGATAACATTATCATGGATATTATTATGGCAAAATGAGCACCGAATACAATTAACGCGTACTATTTCCAATACCACTGATATTTGATGTTCAATTCCAGAATAAACACTTCAATTTCAGAATAAATACTTATTACGGGGTTTCGTAGTATATATCGTTTTCTTTGGGTAACTAGGTATAGGCTAGACAGAGATACTTGCAACCTGTGGTAGAAGTCCATTGTAACTCGAAGTGGAGTGGTATAATTTTATGAAGAAGAAAAACACGAAGTCGTCTCCACAATATAATATTAACAATCGATTAGATCAATACCATCGATTGGGCGAACATGTTTCGAACCTCTATAGGTTCATCATCAGCATGTATAAAAGTATTCTACAATAAAAGAAGAACAAAGACTTAGTTACATGGGTAATGTGATGAAATAAGTGCTACTTACATGGAGATGAAAAAATTATTTTGTAGGTTAATGTTATAAAATTATTTAATTCCAATGTTCATAACGTAGACCATATGGAAAGTTGGGATTTCCCTTTCAAGGGCTGTGTCCCATATTTAAATTTGGGAGGGCTAAATACTTTAGCCGATGCAAAATGAATTGACGACATGAGGAAACAATAGATGCAATGGGGTGATTGACAGCACCCAAAGAGCCAACCATCTGTCAGACTGAATTGTCAAACCTAGCCATGGAACGACGACAAGTGAACTCCATGCACGGAACAAAATTGAACTAGATGTAAAGCAAAACCAAAGCGGTTACTATACCATGCGTAGAGCTCAGATGTCACCTATCCATATTTACAAATTTATATATATATCTATAAGAGTAGAACAATTATGTATCAAAATAAAGAACAGTATGTATGTGACAGACAAGTTATTCCAACAAAACACCCCGAAGTGCAACTTGTAGTGAAAAAAGGAAAACAACACCACAGAGCAAACAGGAATAGCACCTGTCCAAACGAACAAATGCACTATGACATAGAACAATTGGTTTATCGGAGATCGAGGCAGGAAAGAGTTCTAATGAAATGTAAGGGAATTAAAAAACTTTCGACAATCAAACTGTACTTGTTCATTTAAGGAAATGACGCTCGGATTGTTTATGACAGCATTGATCTCAAATATTTCAAGGAAATTGAGTAAAGAGCCCTTTTGGCAAACAGGGAAAATATCTAAATCAGTCTCAATATCAAAGCTATGGTTGTGATTAAGAATATGGTTAGCAAATGAACTTTTGGTATTATAATCATCTATGTGTGGGTTTCTAGAACTCTCAATCAGTTTAACATGTTCACCAACTCTTGTTTTTTTTTTTCTACCCACTTTGAGACATATTGGGCAACACAATCGGTCTGTGAACATGAAATTTGAGACTCCTGATTTGTGGGAGAGGTACATCTTTCGTATTGACTAACATTTTGGACATCGGATCCGTGTAAAGGAGAAATTGGTATCTGCAAAACGTCTGAAAATGTTCAAGATATAAAAGGAAACTTTGCCTAAATGGAATAGAACAATATTTATTGGTTTTCTATCGGAACTAAACTGCGATTGAGGGATTTGATTAGATGTTTATCCAGAATTCTGTTGATTAAGTAGGGAAACCATTGTTGTGACCTATTTGTTTATAATATTCCATTCAATTTGAAACTTTCGGGGGACAGAGGGATAATAAATGTCTATGGCAAAGAGTTGAACCTGAATTTTGGTTAGGGTGGGGAAGAAAAAGGGAATTACTGTATCTTGTATGAGTTGGTTTCCTATAAATCAAAAAATCAAATTTAGAATCGTTGATATTTAACATTGAATCTAAAAAAGGGAGAGAATTGTTTTTGTATTTCCATAGTAAATTGTATTTGGGGTGTAAGGAATTTAAAAATTCTAACATCAGATTTCTTCTTGAAGATTCCCATTGAAAGAACAATCAATCATCACATATCTGTCAAAACTTTTTTTGAAAATAAAGGAAAGAGTTTGAGGTTATGTTCTAAATCAGAAAAAAAAATTTTCTGCTAGAAGTGGGGACAAATTACTACCCATAGCTAGGCCAAATTTTTTGTGCAAAAATTCATTGTTAAACTAAAAGAAGTTTTGTTGTAAAACAGTGTTCAACAGGCTGCATAAATTGGGGGACATGAAATAAAAAGAACATCTGCCTTAAATGGAATTTTACTAACCTGGATACAATCTTCGGGGGGGACACTGGGGAAACAAATTAACCACGTCGAAAGGACAACAAAATAATTTGGTGGCACCACAACATCTTTGATTTTTTGGTAGTTAAAAATGAATTTAACAATGAAAAGGATTATGAAAATGGGGGGTCTCTTTAAAGGGAATTTAACCACAAACTAATTTAGATACCGGGGTTACAATGAAACGCCCTATGGACAGTCGTTTCTTTTTAACTCTCCGGTATCTAAAATTGGCTTCGTGGAAATTCCCTCTTAAAAATCCCCTTTTTCATAATCCTCTTTCTTTTAAATTCTTTGCTCCTCAAAATCAAAGATTTTGCCACCAAATTTCCATTTTTTGTCCTTCGACTGGAATTTTTCCTATGTCCCCCAAGATTGTTCAGGTTAATAAAACTTTATTTAAGGCAGATTTTTTCATTTCATGTCCTAATTTATCGGCCTGGAACATTTACAAAAAACTTCTTTCGTTTAACAATAACTTTGCCAAAACGGCCTGCTATGGTAAAATTGTCCCCACTTCTAACGAAAATTTTATTCTGTTTAGAACAACCCAAACTCTTTCCTTTATTTTTACAAAATAAGTTTTTTTAACGTTTTTGGATATTCTTTTCTTTCAATGAAACTTCAAAGTAAAAACTGATGTTAGAAAAATTTTTAAATTCCCCCCGACAAATTTACTATGAATAACCAAAAACAATTCTCTTCTTTTTTGATTTTTTAAATTCAACGATTCTAAATTTATTTTTCGAAAACCAAATTTTCGAAAAATTTTCCCCCAATTCCCCCAAAATTTAATTTCCGGGATTCAATTCCCCCGGGCAAATTTTTATCTTTAAAAAAATTAATTTTAAATGGGGATATTGCCCAAAAAAAAAAGGGCCCAATTTTTTCCACTGTCAGAAAAAGGAAGCCCCAAAATCCTCCCCCTTTTAAAAATTTAAAATCGTTTCTTTCCCTTTTTGGCGGAAGGGGTTTTTTTTAATTTTTTGGGCTTTTTTGAAAAGATTTCTTTTCCTTTTTCCCCGGTCCGTACCCAAAAGGAATAAAAAAAACCCCCCCCGCAAATCGAAGGCCACAAAATTTTGTATTCCCCGGTGTAGCTAATATGTGGGGGGGAAAAAAAAAAAAAGGTTGGGGATGTTAAAGGGATTGGGGTTTAAAAACCCCGCATAGAGATTACCCAAATTCCCTTTTGTCCCCTGACTGCAACCCTGGCACGATTTGGGGAAATTTTTTTTTTTTAAAATTTTTTTCCAAAAGGGCCTTTTCAAAAATTTAGCAATTTTTGGGTAATTTTAAAAAACCCCCTCATTTAAAAGGGCAAGTCCGGTTTTGTCGAAACCAACCCACTTCTTAAAAAATTTTCCCCCGTTTTCCAAAAACCAAAATTTTTCTGCCTCTTTTTTTCGTTTAAAAAGGGTTTTTTCCCCTTTTTTTCCTTTGGGTTTTTTTTTTTGGGGGCGAGATTGCGCTTCGGGGTTTTTTGTTGAATAATTTTATCTTTCGACATACTTTTTAATTTTGATACCCCAAAAACCCATCCTTCTATATAGGGGTTTAGAATGGAGTAATATCCCCCATGTTATGCCCTTTTTTTTTTTATCGGTTTAATTTTTTTTCCCCCCGGGGAAAATTTCCAAAAAGGGGTTCCCTAATTTTGGTTTTTTTACAAAAAAAGGGTTCTTTTGATGCTTTTAAACACCGCCATTCTCTATTTTTCCTAAAAATTTTTAAATTTATTTTGCTGGGTTTTTTAATTTTTCCCCCCCAGGAAAAAGGGGCCCCTTTCTGAAAATCTAACTTTCAATTAGGTTAAAGGAAATTAAAAATTTAAAAATTTTTTCGAAACCCTTTAAACAAAATAAATCCCCCGTAATGCCCCCCATTTATCACTTTCCCCTTTTAAGTCTTTTTTTTCTTTAAAAGAATTTTGCTGATGATAACCCCAAAATTCGAAAATGTTCACAATCGATGGTTTTGACCCCTTTATTGAGGGGTTTATTTTGGGGGACGCCCTTTTAATCTTCATAAAAAAATATTGGGGTTTTCCATCAGCAAAGTAAAAAATTATGTTCATGTTTCCTCCGAAAAGGAATTTTTAAAAGATCTTTTTTTGTTTCTGCGCGGGGAAATCGAATAAAAACAATATACATTCATTATCCACGATTCCAATATAACCAGAGAACGGACGTATAGACATATCGCATGAACAAAATCCCATAAAAAATTTGTATTTCATCACGTGACCACAATGTGGAAGGGTCTGAAATCCCAAGGTAAGGAGAATGGAAATTTTAGGAAAATGCGACTCAAAGGTCCCATATGGGATAGCTGCCATATTTTTTGGCTTGAAGGGTTTCTGCCATTGCAAAAATGATACATACTTTTCTTGAATCGACTATATTTTAATGACAGATAGTCAAAAAATTCGTGTATATGATATGAAATGAGTTTCTGCATTTTTTTTTTTTTTGTTTTAAAGAACTGAACATATATTTGTTTTGCAAATAAAACTAGATGTGAATGCGAAACCATCACTTGCATACATCATTCTCTGCTGTACGTTTCTTGACAGTTCTTTTTTCATACGCCATGTTCATCTTCAAAGCTTTCACGAATAAAGATGTAGGTTAAGATACACAATATGCAGTAACCATTTATCATCTTCTTCTAACCTTCTACTGTTTGTTTAAATATAGTGTTTAACTTAAAATATGTGAAAATGACCAAAGTTTTACCATCAGTCGACTATTCTGAAGGCAATTGTACCTATTTATGCCTTCGACTTATTAGGCAAAATGTCTTGATTGCCCAATTTTCGACTTCTGAATTACTTCCATTTTGTTCCCCATATTGGTAAATTGAAGGTTATTATAACGTAAGAATTACCTCTGCCAATTTGGGCGCTGACCTATTTGAAAGTCGAAATGACGTAAATTTTACAATGTTTGTTGGGTATGTGGTGACGGGGGTATTTGCATACCACATTTTCGGAAACTTATAAAGTATTGGCAACATGTATGGTATTGGACGCATTATTGAGGTCATTTCCACCTCAAACTAAATTTGGAGATGACCCTTCAATTCATCCGCATTTACTTCAATTCAATGATCCATGAAATATTCTCCTACTAGAATGTGTTCTAATTTTCTATTGAGTGAATCAACTCTCGATATGTCCTTTTATTGTCTCATCCATGGTTTTCATTGTGCCTGCTATGGGAAGTGATTGCACGAGGGAATCGCGGTCCGGAGATTAAGCACGTTACACGGAAAAATTGGACACAAAGGAACAAACGATAATAGCCCAATTATTCCAGACGAATGGTGCTTTAACTGCGAAATGAATTGGCTGAGGTTGAATTTTTGTACAAACGCTCCAAATGACTTTTGCGAATTAAAATGAGTTTGCATCAAATCTGAAATTATAGCGATATTAAAACTTATTTTATTGTGTTGTGAAAACTCTCAACATCAAAGGAAACTCAAGAAAAACTTTGAAAGAAAGTTTCCTAATCGATACAATGCAGTGCCTCCTGATTAGCTAGAATTATAAAAAACTTGTCAGCGTCTGTGTAGAATATTTTTTTTTCATATACAGGGCTATTCAAATTCGATTCTATACATGGGGATCTCGTAAACCATAAGAGATAGAGTGTCGGTTAAATGGTGGCAAAGTTGCGTATTTCAGAGACCTATTCAATGATGTGCAAAATCGAATTTAGCTCTTTTGGTTCTGGAGATATACAGGAAAAACCAAAATATCCCAAATTATTTTTCTGCATGTATCTTCTTTATTCGCAGAAATATTGAAAATATGTCCACATTTTGCTATTGGCACTTGATGTGGGCTATCAGAATATGTTCATGAATCTTTTATACATCATCATCTGACTTGGGCCACCCCCATCTTTGAATTTTTAAATACGGACCTGTATTTTTTGTTGTAGTTTTTGGATCGTCGACGTTCACTCCATACTGAGAAATTGAATTTAATTTTATATTTCAGGAAGTTTCGGTAATATTTTATTATAATTGGGTGAATTATTCCCTTTTAAATTACGGCCCTGGAAATTGGTTGATTGAGTTAAATAAAAACACAATAGCAACTTTCACGTCTCCCCATGTCCCATAGTGTTTTTCGAGAGTATTTTTTTAATTTTTTGATACCAATTCATATTTCTTCACATTTTCAATGCTCTTTGAGCGTTTTCTACAATGAACTTCGAATAGCAAAACCTTTTCATTATCTGAAACATATCTACAACAAAAATAGATCAAACATATGTATTTTGATAAGCTGAAAAAAAGATGATAGCAATAATTACATCCGAAACGAACACTATAATTGTAATGAAAATTGAAATGAAGTAATTTATATACACAAAAAAATTTATGGCGCAATAAATGTTCGAATTGGAGTCCTTCCATTTCGAGACATTTTTAAACTCGTTTTTTCATATTATTTATTGCCCTTAATACACTTCTTTGCTGCATTGTTTCGAAAGCATTCAAAATCCTCAATCTCAAGTCTTCCATATTTTCTATCTCTCCGCCAGCGTAAATCCTATTTTTCAATGTCCCCCATAGAAAATAGTCCAAAATAGTGAGATCTGGTGATCTTGCAGGCCATCTTATTGGCCCATTATTTGCTATCCATCTGTTGTTCAATGTGGTATTCAGAAACTGATTAACCCCTCTTGTACAATGAGGACGAGCTCCATCATGTTGAAACCAGATTCCATTCAACCTACCTATTGGAATATCTTCGAGGTATTCAGTGAAGGTGGTCCTTAAGAATTGCAAATAACGTTCGCCATTCGATGTCTCCTGGAAAATATATGGCCCAAGAATTTTATTATCAAAAATTCCTGCCCATACATCAAATCCAAATCGCACTTGAGGACGAACTTCTCTGAAATTATTTTCATTGGTCTGAGACCAGACATGTTCATTATTCCTATTGAATACACCGCAATTTGTGAAACGACTCTCATCGGTCCAAATGATGTTATTCAAAAAATTCCCATCTCTTACGATTTGTCTACGCAACCAGTTGCAGAAATTTCTTTTTCTTTCATGATCTCCTGGATGTAATTTATGAACCGTTTTAATCTTGTGACATTTAAAATTATGCTTCCTGAGAGTGCGCCAAACTGTCGTTTGTGGCAAATTCAATTCATCTGCAATTTGTACCGATGATTTCGATAATTTTTCATTAATCTTAAATTCAGCGATATTACTGAGAGTTTATTAAAATTAAGAAAAAACTTACTTTTCCAACAAAACTTTCCTCTATTTCGGCTTTCTGTTACCATAACTTTTGCGAGGCTCATTGAATGATCCAAATTCGCTGAGGTTTTTGTCTAATTTCTGGAACAAAGTTTCATGTGGTTGACGCCTTTCAGGATAAATTTCCATATACCGTTGGGCTGTAGCATAACTGTTTCTATGGTTTTCATAATACATTTTCACCATGTCCCGTTTTTCTTCAGCGGAAAACATCATTTTTACACCAATAAACTCAAAGATATATGACAAATGTCAAAATATTATCGACAATTGTTCTCATAGTCTACTGAGATTTCATCGGTATTAAACATGGTAACCAAAGACATTAGCAATTTATAGGTAAGTATTATAGTAACTAGCGAAAATGTGGTGTTATGATCTTTCTATCTCCAAGAATCACTTATGGTACAAGAAAATGTGGAAGACTTGAGATTGAGGATTTTGAATGCTTTCGCAACAATGCAGCAAAGAAGTGTATTAAGGGCAATACATAATAGGAAAAAAAAACGACTTCAAAAATGTCTCGAAATGGAAGGACTCCAATTTGAACATTTATTACGCCATAAATTTTTTTGTGTATATAAATTACTTCATTTCAATTTTCATTACATTCATAGTGTTCGTTTCGGATGTAATTATTGCTATCATTTCTTTTTCAGCTTATCAAAATACATATGTATAATCTATTTTTGTTGTAGATATGTTTCAGATAATTATAAAAGGTTTTGCTATTCGAAGTTCATTGTAGAAAACGCTCAAAGAGCATTGAAAATGTGAAGAAATATGAATTGGTACCTAAAAAGGAAAAAAATACTCTCAAAAAACACTATGGTACATGGGGAGACGTGAAAGTTGCTATTGTGTTTTCATTTAACTCAGTTAACCAATTTCCAGGGCCGTAATTTAAAAGGGAATAATTCACCCAATTATAATAAAAGATTACCGTAACTTCCCGAAATATAAAATAAAATGTAATTTCTCAGTATGAAGTGAATGTCGACGATACAAAAACTACAACAAAAAATACAGGTCCGTATTTAAAAATTAAAAGATGGGGTGGCCCAAGTCAGATGACACCCTGTATATTCATGAACATATTCTGATAGTCCACATCAAGTGCCAATAGCAAAATGTAGACAGATTTTCAATATGTCTGCGAATAAAGAAGATACAGGCAAAAAAATAATTGGGGATTTTTTGGTTTTTCCTGTATATCTCCAGAACCAAAAGAGCTAAATTCGATTTTTTCACATCATTGAATAGGTCTTTGAAATACGCAACTTTGCCACAACCGACACTCTATCTCTTATCGTTTACGAGATCCCCATGTACAGAAACGAATTTGAATTTGATTATACGCTATTGCCCATCTAGCCCATGCCTGCGGCTTGGCCCGGGTGGTTTTCGAGAAGGCCCCACCTTTTTGTTTTGGTGTTTTGTTTGTATTGTTACCAAAATGAAGCACGCCTCTGCTTGTTGAACGCAACATTCCAAGAATGTTAGCGTCAGGCCGTGCTTTTTGAAAGAACAATCGAGACTTTTCCAGGAATCGAGAAGCAGTCGACGATAATTTTACGGTGCTAATGACCTCTATTCCAGAAATGATTTGTGATTGATTCATATAATTGTGTGAATAAACGAGTAATAATTATCCCAATTACCACGAACCCCAAATCCGTAACAGTATTATAAACATGTAGGAAGTGGAAGTGATTTTGTTATCGAGGTTGCTGTCAATCGCTATCGCTTGTTCAATGACCTCTTATCACAAAATAAAGTGTCAACATTCAACCTGAGGACGCCACGTGGAAGATGGTTGTCCAGTTTATGTTTGTGTCAGTCCTGCCGTTATTAACGTGCATTGCGTGAATTTTATACGTGTCGTGGAGTTAAAATAGTTCGAATTCGAAAAAAACGACAGTATTTACCAGACGAAGCTCCTAATATAAATAACGTACTCGGGGGAGTGCTGTATGATAGCGCCGTTTGGAAGCTCATATCCAAGAATTAGCAGAGAGAAAGAGAAAGAGGGAGAGGGGGAGAGGGATAAAGAAAAAAGTTATTGTTCCCTAACTGATTGGGAGATATTTTTCGTTTCAAAACTTCCATAAGTTTCGAAACATGTCATATTTATGTCGAAATGAAAAAAAAATAGTTTTCTTTGCTAAGGCATCGAACTTCAAAGGATGATTGCTATTCAAATAAAAAGATTTTTTAGAAATTAGCCTCTATTTATTTTGAATCCAACTAAAATGCTGGCGTAAAATAGATAATGGAAATTAATTATGAACTGTTGAAACAAAATTAAGTTTTGAAGTTTAAGGAAAAATTTGGTAAAATATATGTTCCGAAAAAAACATCGAGAGTTTGAGAATTCCATTGAAAGCTGAAATGATTCGGTGTGACAACGTTCTGTAAAATCAGAACATTGTTCATTTCAGAGAATGTTGAGATATGTAGGACTACTTAAGAGTTGATAAATAGTACGAATAATATTATACACTATCCTGAATGAAAAAAAATTGTATTGGGAAATGTGAATGTTTAAGAATGTTGATATAATATTCTATCTGAAATACGTCGATTGGAAAATAGTGATTGATTCATTTGTAAACTCTCTAAAGTGTTTTGAAAATTCGTTTCAATTCCTTATGAGTATTTAAGTTATTATAAATATCACATTTTTCCATTTTTAATGCTTGTAAAAGTGTAAAATAGGGAAAATATGAGAAAAATATATCAAAACACACCTGAAATTAGATTTCTTGTAATAAATGAGATTAAAAAAAGTTGCTTTCAATTAGAATGTTTGACAGTAAAAAATGTGCATTTGATGAATGCTCTATCAATCTATATGTTATTTCTTAGTTATCAGTCACCAAAAATATGAAAATTATGAATACATATAGAATTGTGTTACGGCACTGAGTGGAACTAAGGGTCATTGAAATGATATAAATGATCCAGATTATTAGATAAACAACAAATTTCTCCATACTGCATTCATAACGCAACCGTTATATCAGAAAAAATATAGAGACTAAAATTCAGAACATCTAAACATTAAAAAACATTCACACTTTCACAAGCATTAGAAATGGAAAAATGTGATATTCATAAAAATTCAAATACCCATAAGGAATTTAAACTAACTTTCAAAACATTTTAGAGCGTTTACAAATGAATAAATCACTATTTTTCAATTGAGGTATTTAGATAGAATATTATATCAACATTCTTAAACTTTCATATTTTCCCATATTTTTTTTTTCATTTGCGTATATATCCAGGACAGTGTATAATATTATTCGTACTATTTATCAACTCATGAGTAGTCCTACGTATCTGAACATCCTCTGAAATGAACAATTTCCTCTTCTAATTTCACAGAACGTTTTCACACTGAATCGTTTCAGCTTTCAATGGAATTCCAAAACTCGATTTTTTCGGAACATATATCTCACAGAATTTTTCCTTAAACTTCATCACTTATTTCTGTTTCAACAGTTCATAATTAATTTTCTTTACCTATTTCACCAAAAATATATTTTCACTCTAGGATTTGGAGAATAAGATATACTTTTTAAATTAATTATACGTATTACTGACTCACAACTGAATTTATAAAAGAGTTAAATAATGATGATTTTTTGTAGAATACCTAAACACACTCAGAACCATTCGAAACGTTACAATTGCTGAATTAAATATTTTTTTTTTACAAAACTAGGAGATTGAGTATTACTACGTCTACGTAGTATTTCAGATTTGCTATCATATATTGAATGGATTCATTAATCACCATTATAAATATATTCTAAATAGAATGAAATATAACAATGATTCATTTTGTAGTATGAATATTTCATTGTGTGGCGGTAAAAATGAAAAATATGAAAAATATGAAGTTTGCTGGTTCAAATGGATTATTGAACGATTTAAAATCGAGAAAGAACTTCCACCTACCTCTGGTGCCTAGATGGATGGATCTTCCTCCTTCCTTCAGGAATCTTGTGTTTAAATTACGAAAAGTGGGTTATCACACACGTGACAATGCCTTCCTTTTAACACTATAGCGGTGAGACGGAAACTTGAAGAACCAAAATGTTTTCCGTTTTTAACTAAACTGGCGAGACGTATATCTTGAAAGCGGAGTGTTTCAAAGCGGGGTGTTTCCAAGCGGAGTGTCGAAAGAAAACTGAATTCTTGCTTGATTTTCTTCGCGCGCATGCGTAAAGTGGAAGTATGCTTTCATGAACGCGAAATGATATATATATTTGAAAATTAAGGGAATTGCTTCGACCATATGAAAATACTTATATATAAAGAATAAAAAAAAAAAATAGTTTTCAACAAAGATGGGTCAGGAATGCCATTCTCCCACCTTTGTTGAGTTTCAACAAAATCTATTTGTGAAGGAGACAATTTATTAATTGGTCTCTTATAGGTACATCTGGTTTCATAGCAACGCTACTTTGTCAATCCAGGGTGAAGTTCCACACTCTGGCATAACTGTAAAGGCGATAATTATCTTGCTTTATATCGAGATGTCAACTTTCAGGATGATCAGGATCATTCATTTGTTTCTTGCAAATAGTTAAATATTCAATCCACCTGACCAGAAACAGGATTTCATCCTTTGTAATAACTCTCATCGTCCAAAGAGTTCAGTTTAGATGACTGAAATCAGGATCTGGAAGAAGTTAAAGTTCTAACGTTAAATGCCCCGGAGTCAGAACGAAATCACTTGATCAGAACTCAGCGGGCAAAGGGTTAGAATTCAATATAGCCTCAATTTGAGTTATAACTGTATACAATTCTTCGTACGTGAGAATTTGCGAACCGATAACTCTAGCAAAGTGTGTTTTGAATGATTTAACACCTGCTTCAACTAAGCCGGAAAAATGGCTGCCTGTCGGGGGGTGAAATGACCAAACTAACTTTGCTAGAGTTATCGGTTCGCAAATTCTCACGTACGAAGAATTGTATACAGTTATAACTCAAATTGAGGCTATATTGAATTCTAGACCGCTTTGCCCGCTGAGTTCTGATCCAAGTGATTTGTCGGTTCTGACTCCGGGGCATTTTTTAACGTTAGAACCTTTAACTTGTCTTCCAGATCCTGATTTCAGTCATCTAAAACTGAACTCTTTGGGACGATGGGAGTTATTACAAAGGATGAAATTCTGTTTCTGGTCCAGGTGGCATTTAGAATATTTAACTAATTTGCAGCAGAAACACAAATGGAATGATCCTGATCATCCCTTGAAAGTTGACGATCTCGTCATTATAAAGCAAGATAATTTATCGCCTTTACAGTGGCGTATGGCCAGAGTTGTGGAACTTCACCCTGGATTAGACAAAGTAGCTCGCGTTGCTACAGTGAAAACCAGTAGTGGTACCTATAAGAGACCAATTAATAAATTGTGTCTCCTTCCACAGAATTAGTTTTGTTGAAAGCCTTCAACAAAAGGTGGGGAGAATGTTAAGGTTTCCCCTTATTCCTGACCCATCTTTTGTTGTGGTACTGTCTGGTTTGAAAACACAAGTATGTGGTATATAATAAGAAGGAACTTTAGATAATTCGGATTCCGGAATCGTTTCCATGTAATTGCACTCTATGTATTCCTTAAAAATTTTGGAATATTCATTATATAAATTTCGATTGCGGGCCAATCTCCTTTCGAGGCTGTAAAAACGTCGAAGAGCTATATCTCTAGAATTCTCAAAATTCACGACTGCGGATTCTTTGAATGGGAGGGACACCATGTATCGTCCGGTCTCCGTCAGAGTTGTAGTGTCCAAAATAATTGTTCACATTTTTTATCCTCGACAGAAATCGTTTCTTCACAAGGTATCTCTTCGATTTCCCAAAATCGCTTCAGCGTATTCTCTAGTTGAGATATTTCTACAATGTTCAAAAATGAATTAATTACTTTTTGATGTGTAGCTGCAACTTTTCCAAATAAAATCCAACCAAAAGTGGTATTAAACGCACTGGGTAAATTTTCATTACCAACACTACGGCCGTCCAAAAGAATTTTCTGAAATATTTCAGCGCCTAAAAGTAGATCAATCGGTGCGGGTTTCGAGAACTGTGGGTCAGCCAAAGTAATGTTTTTTATGTGACTCCAAGTAAATGTATCAAACTTAAAAGTAGGCATATCTGAACAAATGTTATCAAGAATTATTGCTTCAAAAGTTAAAATCGGATGCGTCGCTCCGGTCGGCTGAACAGTACAGCTAACCTTGCCAAGCGATGCCTGAGCGGTCATATTTCCGAGCCCTTGTACAGCAACAGCTGATTTGAACGGTTTCAAACCTAAACGATGCAGGAATCGTTTGGAAATAAAATTTGCTTTGATCCACTATCCACTAATGCTCTTACCACCTGGAAATTACCACGACAATCTAAAATTCTCAATTTAACGGTAGCCAATAAGACATTGTGTTGCTGTGAAAGATTGCACTAAGTGCTGCAGGGCCGGTTTCAGGAATAGAAGTTTGCGGAGTTTCTTCAATTCGAAGGACTGAATCGGAAGAACCATCATTATTAGAATTTGATGATGAAGCTGAAATATTTTGCGGTCTGTCAAAATGTAAAGTTGAGTGGTGATAAGTAGATTGGCAATAATTGCAAGTACGAGATGAAGAACATTTTGACTTGGAATGAGTATGACTTAAGCAATTTGTGCACCAATGGTTTTGTTTAACAATATTATATCTTTCTCTAGGAGATTTTCCCAGGAATGAAGGACATTTATATAAAGCATGTTCAGATTTACAGAGTGGACATAGCCTTTTACTCGAATATGCCTGCGGATTTGCGGCAAACAAAGTGGTATTTCGAAAACTAGAAAGATTAGGATTCGTGCGGTTCATGTTAGATATATTACAAGTATTATGAGTTTTGGGTTTCATACGGATAGAATTCAATGAAAGTGATTCGAACGCATTACACTGATTTGTTAAATAATCTATCATGTCAGTGAAATTAGGATTGGTAATCGATTTTGAACTGAGTTCTAATTCATAGCGGGCCACCGTAGTGGAGTCGAGTCTTTTCAAAAGCATATGACAAAGGATGAAATCCCATTGATCTACAGGATAGGATAAATTGCGAGAGCGGCAACGTTTTCCGAAAATGTATCAATAATTTTCCTAAGCAAAGGCGGGTTTTCAATTGACATGCGCGGACTACACCAATTTCGCTCCAGTGAGCATTTGCTAAAAGACGCGGGTTTGAATATCTTTTGTGATTGCATTATAAGCTACTAAATAATTGCTTGAAATAAGCGGTGTGCACGAAATCAACGTTTTGGCGGCCCCTCCAATACAGAATGCAAGTGGGCAAACTTTTCAATGCTAGAAAGAGACACATATATTGTGCACAAGAACGTTATAAAGATCAATGAATGGAGTGAACGCCTTTATGTCCCCATTGAAAGTTGGCAACTTCATTTCAGGAAGTTTTACTCTGGGTGCGGAGGGAGCAATAATTTGTCCAACCTGAGTTTGTGGAACCTCTTCAAATAAATCAGCATGAATTGCTCGAACTGAAAATAAATCCTTATCAAATGCGGTGCGGACAGATTCTTCAGTATCCAACATATCTGTGGTTAGATCTTTCAACGAACTTAAGTTACTGATAATGTTAGACTGATGATCATTGAAATTCGATTCAATTTCCTTTAAAACTTTGAATCGTTGCCGAAACTCAGAATGAGCTTTACTATTTATAACGGCTATTTCAGCTACCTCTTTCAGTTCTGACATTCTCTTTATTTCAGTATTTCGAAGAGCTTTCAATTTTTTGATCTTATCAGCCATTTTGTGAAACTAATCAAATAACTGATAAATTGAAATAAATACACAAAAACCACTGTACCCAAGAACGGACCTGGCAACTTTTTATCGCAAAAAAAGGATACAAATTCCTACCTACAATTGTTTCACCAGCTGAATACCGGTGACCTTGAATTTATATTTTGAAAAAATGGTCGAAGCAATTCTTCGTATTTAAATGAATAAATGAAAAAACCAATAATCCAGGGGATTCTTGGCTCAGAAGGACCAAGAATAATCCGGCTCGAAGGACCAAAAATGTGGCGGTAAAAATGAATTAATCAGTCAATATTCACATTTTTTAGAGTCTGTACAGATAACAATTTCTTGTTGAGGTGTAATCGATTAGATTCATTTATTAAGCAACATACGTAGTATGTATCATCTCACTATATGTGAAAGACATTTGTTTTTGTTATTAACATTCCAATATAAGCTCGACTGAATATTGCTCAAAGGAATTGAGGACAGATTATTGCCATTCATTTATGAAATCCTCTATGGCCTATCTATAGAAAGACAAATTACTGAAATTTCTTATTTATTCATTTTAAAAACCATTGAAAGGGTGGGCTGCTGAAAAATGTTTTTTTTTTATAATTGATGTTATCTAAACGACCTAAATTATCAAAAATTACCTATATATTTATTTTGATATGCTGCTGTTTATTCGAAAAATGAAATTACTATTATCTGATTATATTCGTGAATCTCACTAGCAAGGCTTATTGCCCATTGGGCTATCAAAAATATTTCAAATGCTCCATATTAGCGGACTTCTCAAATTTATGCTTATTGTATATTGAGAGGCGAGGCTATCGAAATACATATCTATGTATTTATATGATAGACAGGACCCATTGCCCAAATAACTTGCCCCAATTTTTTTTTATAATTGATGTTATTTATCGCCTCGAATTATTGAGAAGGTGGGCTGCTAAAAAATTGGGTTTTTCATAATTGATGTTAACTATACGCCTGAAATTATCAAAAATTACTTATATATTCATCTCAATATGCTGTTTAATCGAAAATTAAAATTTCTATTAATTGATTATATTCACGAATCTCACAAGCAAGGCTTATTGCTCATTGGGCTACCAAACATATTTCGAATGGCGACCCACAAATTTATTTGTTTCGAATGCTTATTGTCTATTGAGAGGGTAGAGCTGTCACAAATAGTTTCATATTCATGTTAAAGTTAATAATTGAATTTACTATATCTAAAATTCACAAATTCTCCAAAAAAATATATTTCAAAAGCCCAACTTATTTCTAGCTAACCGAAAATAATACCCTATGGACATTTTGATTTATACTGAATATAATGACATAGTGGACCATTTCCCAAAAATAACTTCAAAAATTATATCCTAAAACAGAATTGCCCCATTTTTCAAATTTGGAAAGCCCTATTGTGTAAAAGACTCACCCAATTACCCAATTTTCTAATTTTGAAAGCTCAATTGTGTGGAAGAGGCATACCAAATATAAGGGGTCCTGAAAATTACTTTGAAGAGAATGAGTAAATATAAGATTTAAGTGCTTGCCCTTGAATTCTAGAGAACGCTCATAGCTTTTCTACTGAGGGAACCATGTATACGACAGTGAAAAAAATCGTATCAGGTAAGATACAATGGCCCAGAGGGCTCAAGTAACGTCGGAGGCCACAGCCTGACGAGCCTACAGGGTGGAGGTTTTAGTGGGTGAACCTGTGTCAGGGAGTCCCACATTACCGTAAGGTGTTGTCCATATTGGATTTCCTCCACCACTTTTTCTGACAGTTGTTTCGTTTTGATAGGGAACGCAGAATCCAAATTATTTAGATCATTCCTATAATACTAGACAAAAAATAAATACTGAACTAAAAACACGATTTTCTGAAAAATCCATAGGACAAAGATGCCACACTTACCTATCCAAGGATTTCTATAATATTCTGCCAACAGACATCGAACGGGGCATAAATTCACGTAAACTATTCAAACACAAAGTGAAAATGTAACTGCGCAAAATTGACACATTGCAAATGCATTCGATAATAGATCCAAAAAATTTATAATTCACGCTAATGCTTGCCAAACAAATGAATTTTTCATATAATTGAACTTTTTCACACTTTCACACTGATGGTTCTTTATTCATTTATTTATTTACTTTGTATCCTTCTTTTTTTCTATTCAATTATTTATTGTATCGATCAATATAAAAAAAATATCTAGCAAAACAAAAAACAAAATATATCAAAGAATAACCGAGTCTCACGTGCAATCTTCGATTTTGTGAGTGTCTTCTGTTCATTAGAAAAGCTTCATGGTTTTCGATGTAATTCATGGTTGTCAAATATTATTACAATAATAATAAATATACTTTATTATCATGAAAAAATTTCTTCTCGTCGACAAAGCATGAAGTCAATAAAAATATTAAATATAGAATAAGATAGATACAAATTTACAGTTGTAATACTAAGAACACCAAATAAAACACAGAAAAAATATTTTTGGCAGAGTATAAAAATGAAGCTAATATAACATACATAGGTATAAAAACAGTCACGGACATGAATATGTAAGGTTAACCTGATTAGAATGAAGTAATCACATCAGCATACAGAGATACCTACATATTGAGGGACAGTCAAGAAGTTTTCAACGAGTCATCGTGGAATTCTTGTAGGCTGAAATATAGGCGAGGCTTCTACAGTTCTTTGACAGTTTTCCTGAATATTTCAATATCAATTTGTACATCCCTAACGTGGTTCGGCAAGTGGTTATACATTTTTACTCCATTGTAACACAAGGAATCCCTGACTAAAGACGTGCTGGGTATCAGCAGTTTCAAATTATTGTTACTGTGGTGGTGGCATAATTGGACTGGGCGCCAGCAAATTTGGTGATATGTTTTCTGACCAAGCATACTGTCTCTAAAATGAACAGAGATATCATTGGCAATATTTTATTTTCTTTGAACGATGGCCTGCACGAGTCTCGATGTTAAGCTTTATAAATATATCGAATCGCTCTTTTTTGAAGCACCTGGACAGTTTCTAGTAGGTCTAGGTTAAACACTCTCCAAAGTGGTATCCCGTACCTTAGATGCGACTCAATTGAGGCATAATATGCTGTTTTAGCAGTCTGGGATCTCAGCTCTTTCGAAATTACCCTCACTGCATAGCATCCAGAGAAAAATTTACTTTAGAGTTGCTCGACATGTCTATCAAATTTTTTTCTATGAAGACTCCCAAGAATTTGGTACAGTCTCTATTTTCAATGATTCCGTTATCCAAGGTAAAATAATCGAGTTAGCATCTGAAGGTAACTATGTTTGTTTTATTAGTATTGAATGAAACAAGATTCGAGTCACACCATATCTTGATCTTTTTTACATCGACAGATTTTTTTTCTCCAGATCCTCAACTGTTTCACTATGCCACAAAATCATGGTGTCATCTGCGAAGAGTGTTACTTCACCTGTCAAGTCAATATTTGTGAGATCATTAACATAAATCAAAAAGAGTATGGGACCTAACATAGATCCTTGGGGCACTCCAGAATTTATCTCAATCTGTTTCGAGTGTTCATTTGAATTTTACTGTTTGTCTTCGACCTATGAGGTATGATTTGAACCATTGTAGAGTCACTCCTTTACATCCATAGTGATGTAGTTTCCGCAAGGGTATCTCCTAATCCACGCAGTCGAAAGCCTTTGTAAGATAACAAAATACTGCTGCTGCAACATCTCCGGCATTGATGTTAGAGTAGACCTCGTAAAGAAAGGCAAACACAGCATCATGGGTGTTTTTATGTTCTTGAAATCCAAGCTGATTCTAACAAATCATATTATGATTTCGTTTTCGTTTCTCAACAAGTTTTTCTATTATTTTCGCAATGGTTGGGATTGGGGAGATTGATGAATAATTTCAGGAATCATCCAGGTTGCCTCCTTTGTGTAGATGAATAATAACGGATGTTTTCAGGAAGGAGGGGAACAAACCATTTTGAAATGAGTGATTAATCAGTGATACTAATATTTCGAGTACACTAACTGAAACATTCTCAATGATCTCAATGGATATATCGTCATAACCGGATGCATTTTTATTGTTGATATCCTGAATGGTTTCAATCAGTTCATTTATGTTGGTGTCGCATAATATAAAATTGTCATTTACCGCGTGATTTTTAAATTGATCAAGGGATCGAAAAGTACAACCATTTTTTCAGTTAATTTTTGTGCGATTGAACAGTAGAATGATTCATCTCGTCTGGACTAATTGGTATGTTGATATGGTTCCTTTTTTTGCATTTGCCGCTTGGATCATTTATAATTGACAAGTCTCTTTCATTTTATTGCTCGAATCAATAATTCTGCTCTTGTAGTAATTTTCCTTTGCTAACTTTAGAACCTTTCTGTAATTTTTTTAAATAGATTGAAATAGGAATGGATAAAAAGACTGTTTGTAAACTTTCGTATGCAATGCAGTGATCGCAAATTTCTTGAGGACGTTTTTATTCCTTGTGTTATCCATGGCTTTCTTTTCCTGATTTTGATTTTTGAATGGAAAAGATTCATTGAATACCTTCACTAATTGATTGTGAAATGGGCCAGGTTGTGATGGAATATAAGTCCACTCTAAATTATGATAAAGCTTATCGTAGTTTGCTCTGCTATATAGCCTGTCATATTGATAATTATCATTATTTTCTGTATCTTCAAAACTAACTGTACATTCGAACGTTTCATGGTCAGATAGTCCGGAGGATGTAACTGCGCAATTTATCCTCTCTTCTACAAAGTTGCTGCAGATATAATCAATACGATATGAGGGTGACTGAGACATACGGGTATCTGACTCGACATGCATACTCAAGTTGAATGATTCGAATAATCTTGCAAGTGACTGCTGTAGAATTGCTGTCATTAAAATCTATATTAAAATCTCCGTATATATAGTAAATTGGAATTTATTGATAAGTCAGTTGATATTATTGATATTGATAAGTCAGTTAATATTTACTCTAAACCATTAAAAAATGAATTCACATCAGATGAGGTGATCAAAAGCACAGGAAATTGATTTTTTGATTAGAATAAACATTATTATTATTATTATTATCATTATTATTATCCAATTAGACTTTCCGCGAGTGTTCTCGTTTTCCCGAGAATGATAATACTGAAGCAAGCAAATCGTCTTATTCATTTTGGATTTAGATACGAGGTAACTGTGAGGGTACCGAATCAAATCTGAATCGGAGCGCAAAGCAGGCTTCAATCCGGTTGATTGGAATTTCTGAATGGAACGAAGCACAGTGAATTTTCACCGCGGAGCGAACTGGAGTCAATCATTCATGATGTAGGCGGCGTGGTTGGAAAATCACTTCCATCGATCAATCAGTTGTCAGACGAGCTCAAATATGTAATGGAAAACAGCTCCATGGTTATAACTACGTTGGTAGTAGAGGAGATTGATGCAATCGAAGGAAATGAATGCGATACTTTTTAATGTGTATTCTGTATTTTGTATCTGCTTAGAAGTTTTTTCTACCGCTTTCCTAACCCTCGGTTTTGATGATTTCTTGTACCAGTCAAGATTTTGAAGATTCACTTCATAGTGGGATCAGTTGGATTGAACCCACGTCGAATGAAGGGATGCAGGTTTTTGTCTTGAATTCAAAATTTAATTTTGATTCTGTCTTGATATCAACCCTTTCGGTCATGGCGTCCTCATATGAGGGTATACGATATCATGGTTCATATATCAAAATTCCATTGTTTATTACAGTTTGCCAATGCTCCTGTATATTTGTATTTGACATACAAAGCGATATCTGTTTCCACACCGTTGAATCATTGCAGAGCGCTACTTTGATAAGTTGATATTCTATCTGATATATACCGAGTTTATTGATGTTGTTGTCAATTTGTGGTGATAGTAAGAAAAGTGCATATTTAAGTGTGGAAACCAACAAAGTAATTACAGTAAAAGGTAAGTGAGTTATCTGTGAGGTTCTGGTCGTCCTCATTTGAAGACATCGTGCTGTAAAGATAGTGATATGCAATTCAAATGAATACCCATGTAAATATAAGGTTAGGTGATTGCATTTTTACAAATTGCGTTTGTACGTTCTGTAGTTGCTAATGATCGGTTTTTGTTAGAAAATATTGATCGGAAAGGCTGTTTTCTATAGGATATACCGCTAGTAAAAGTACAGAGACGACTACGCCTAAAACAAATGGAAAATGGCTTTCGGTCAGATTTTGTTGTCATTTTGATATGTTGTAGGAATTTCCATTCTGATCAAAAGTTATCATTGTCGCAAAGCAAAATCTCCAATGATTTTTATGATATTGGTCTTCAAAGTGAAAAATGTGGGATTTCTCAGATTTTTTCCAAAGCCCACATTTTTATTGACTGCATACCCTTTTTGGTAGATGATGTTACTTTTATACTGCAATTCTTAGATAAAGAAATATTTTACTCACTCAAAAATGCAATGGCGTTGCAAAAAAACAAAATAAAAAAGGCGTTCTTTAGGAAAAATTAAATTACATCTGATCAAACTGTCAGATTTTCATAGTTTTTTTTATGTTGGTAAGAAATGAACAGAAAATCAAATAGTGGGCTTATAATGTATCAGACTATATGAGGTTCTAAAGAAGCCATGATAAACGAAATCTGACTGAGAGCCATTTTCCATTTGTTTGGGGGTAGTCCTTTCAAGCATGTCCTTAAGGTATTTTTAGACCGTGGAAATTAAGCTATACTTCGAGATAGAAAAAGGCCACTCACAGAAAAGAAACTTCTGGATTTGGGTAGTCAGAAGGAGTTCGTCCATTAGCAGATGTGCATGTGGACAATGTTAGACAACTCCCTTTAGTCAGTGACAAAAAGTCATTTGATAGATGTAAGAAACCCAGTTGTAAAGGAAAGACACAATTTTTGTGTGCTAAATGCAATATTCATTTGTGTCTCGATAGAAACAAAAAATGTTTTTTCAATTATCAACCATCAAAAAACCAGTAACTATGTTCTATTAACTATTTATTGATATTATTTTTATGTTCTATTTTGTAATATGTTACAGTATTCCAGAATCATTTTCATTTTGATTGAATAAACTTAAGCGATTCCTTCACATTATGTCTTATTTGGCACCCGTCTGATCACATGTCCTCATTTGAGGACACGTGAAAACCCCCCTCTGGGGGCCTTTGAGGGGAATCGTGAATACCTGAAAAATCATAATTCAAATCGAACATTACCATCCACAAGACACCAATGTTTTATTTGAAACAAAAAAATGAGTTACTGAAAGGATTGAAACAAGATCAAAACAAGACGGCGCACAGTGATCTCGCATGGCCAAAAAGGGGTCTTCAGTGGTCAAATTCGACATCTTCATATCATCCTCAAGAGATGCTCACTAAATCTTCAAATGACCCCAAGGATACGCTACATTAAAAGTTGGTTCCTAAGATTATTTTTCAAAAAGTTATAGGGGGTTGAATTTGCATAATTATGGAGCTTAAGCACCAAACGTCTGTAGAAAAAATGGATTTGTTATAACTATAGTTAAAATCGTTTGTGGAAGGAAGCAACAACAACTGAATGTGGGGTAAGGACTGTGCTATTACATAGTACAGAAAAAAATGCTGAAGCCATTTTGGTCTTTGCACTAAATAATCTTAAGAAACTTTATTTTCCTGACAAAATATGTAAGTTTCATAGGGCAAATATCTAAAGATCCACCTTAGTCCGGCAAGCTGATATATAGGTATGATTTTTCGAAGTTTATTTGGTAAGTTTCGCTCGATAATTTATCCGTCCCTACCCGCCCTTGGCTAGGACAGGGGTATCAATAATTGATGTTTTTCTCACTGAATTCTATGAAAATTAAGGAATTATTCTGGAAAAAGTACTGTAACCCCATAGAAAAACTTCTTGTGTACCGGGTTATTCACTATAAATTACCCTACCCCCTATCGTCGGTATTATTGCCTATAGAAAAAAAATTAAATAAATGTAAAAGTTGTGTGGTTATGACTGAATTTTCATGAAATGTTATCAAAAATAAACTAGCGTGCGGATTTCAGGGGATAATTTTTTTAATGAGATACCCTGTATATTATTGAATTTTTGGAATGATCTTTTTTTCCTGATTTCTAGAATATACTATATGTTACCCCTATCTTATACCATTTTTAAGTTATTGAACGTCTAATAGACTGTTACTGTGAATACCTATCCTATAAAAGTTAACTTTTGTAAGGTAAACTATGAATATGACAAATATATTATGTTTGTTCAATGACATTTCTTGAATGGAATGATCAAGATGGTTTACAGTGGGGAAAAAAAGTTCAAATATTCATACAAAAAAACTTTTTAACAAAAAATTAAACCGACGAAAAAATCAACTGAAAAGCAAAAAATTGAATAAACCTTCTTAGTCTAAATGATAATTGAGCTCCTAAACTTATGTAAGTAACTGATTTTGAGTCGGCGCCAAACAAACAATTATCGAAGATCATTATCTATGAAAGAAGTCATCAAAACGCAGCCGTACATCTCGCTGCCATCATTTTACGCTTCACCTAATTCAATTGCTAGTTTGTTTGGCGCCGACTCAAAATCAGTTACTTACATTAGTTTAGGAGCTCAATTATCATTTAGACTAGGGTTTATTTTATTTTTTGCTTTTCAGTTGATTTTTTCGTCGGTTTAATTTTTTGTTGAAAAGTTTTCATTTTTTACTTTTCAGTTCCGTATTTCGTCGGTTTAATTTTTTGTTGAAAATTTTTATTTTTCAATTTTTTGTGGCTAAAATCTACCAATTACTACCTACTTGTTTTTTTATTACTTCCAAAATACTTACTCACCCACCTTACTTCAACTATTACCAGTTAAATAATATGATTATCTACTTTTACTATTTGTTGTAATATAAATTATTTCCGTTGTTCTGGTTAGTTTATTTCATTACTTTGTATATCATTCCATCCTCTCATAAAATATACTGATTTTGACGGAACAAGAATAATGTCAGTAGCGATCTGTCATTGTCAACTACGTATGTGTGTGCCAATGTTCACTAGTGGAAAATCAGTCATCCCCTATATTTATACCCGTAAGGGTGGCTAATTCCTTCCGGAAACCCAATATGAGGTATACCCTATCTATTAAAAAAAGAATCATCCAAATCGAAGAACCCAGTACAAAGTTATGCCTGATAGAATCGGTTAACGGACCAGAATTCAGAGGGTGAGTGATCAATATCCTTCATTTCGCTACCCTTAGGGGTGGATTTCATCTTTTAAATTCAAATGGGACCAAATTCGAAGTACACCCTAGCCACTGATATCTGATATCTGGGGGGAAGGCTATAAAATCGTCATGAGGAGCCTGACTGGCTACCCTCCCAGACAAAGAATGCCTTTGCAAATGGTGGAAGAAGTGGTAGACCACTTATTTCCTGTACACCAAAAAGTGATATTCAACTGTGATACAAATGTGATATTTTTAAGTTTTAGCCCAGATGAGTTATGTGTAGCATGTGATAAATTGAAAGACAATAAAGCCCCCGGACCGGTAATATCCCACCAAAGATAATCAAAGCGCTCGCTTTAAATGACCCTCATGTACCGGCGATATATAATGGTTTGGCCAGCCGCGGAAAATTCCCAATAGAATGGAAAAGGGCAAGACTACTGCTTCTGAGGAAACCAGACAAGCCCATACAAAGCCCATCCGGACACAGATCGATATGTCTGCTGGACGTAGAGGGAAAACTCTATGAGCAACTCATCCTCATTAGACTTAAGAGGGAATTATCGCGCACGGGGGGACTGTCAATGGGACAGTTTGGTTTTGTTGAGGGGAAACAGACCGTAGACGCCTTAGAGGGCGTGTTGAAAATTGCAAGGGAAATAGGACAAGAATACTCCTCAGCGCACCGACGACTCTGCGCAATCATCACATTGGACATAAGAAATGCCTTTAATAGCGCTAGTTGGCAGATAATCTAGATGAACTAAGGAGAAGGGAGATGAATGAAAGCCTCATAAATGTGATAAGAGCCTACTTGTCAGAAAGGGAGATCATTCTCGAAGCAGAGAATACAATGGAAACCTAGAAGAATTAACAGCGGGGTCAGGCTCAGTGCTGGGACCAACGCTGTGGAATATAGTATACGATGGGCTCTTGAGAATGGAACAACCACCAGGCGTAACCCTTATAGGCTTCGCTGACGATATTGCCATAGTAGTCGTGTCCAAAGGCGAAGAAAGACTGATGTGCGCAGCAAATACAGCACTGCAACGTGTGTCGAACTGGCTGGAGAATAACGGCCTACAACTGGCGCCCGAGAAAACAGAAGCAGCTTTGCTAACGACCAAAAGAAAAATAGGACCTATTGAATTTGACTTGCATGAGGTTACTGTGAAACCAAAGAGGGCAATCAAGTACCTGGGAATTTGGTTGGATACAAAGTTGACTTTTGCGGAGCATGTGCATAAAGTCTCTCAGAAAGTGGAGAGGACAGTGGCGGCTCTCTCTGGACTTATGCCAAATGTCCAAGGACATCCAAGAGAAGGTTGCTTCTGAGTGTAGCCCATTCCCAAATGCTGTATGGTGCACCAGCCTGGCATACAGCTGCAAGCAACCAGAAACTAGTGTCGAAACTTACCAGTATCCAACGCAAAATGTGTATTAGGATATGCTCTGCATACCGAACTATCTCAACAGAAGCAGCCGGAGAAATCGCTGAAGTACCTCCCATCGACCTTCTAATTATAGAAAGAGACGAAAAGTATAGAGGAGTAGTCGGACCTATCGCCAGAATGAATCTCATGGCACAATGGCAAAGAAAATGGACTAACGGTAAATATGATAGATGGACGCACAGGCTGATACCAAGTATACAGGAATGGACAAACAGGCCATATGGAGAAGTCGACTACTTCACGACACAGGCGTTGTGTGGACATGGGTGCTTCAGGAAGTACCTTTTTGGTCGCATGCGAGCAGAATCTGAAGACTGTCCATACTGTGGAGAACAAGATGACGCAGAGCACACTTTGTTTGCTTGTCACAGATGGGAAGTGATTCGCCAAGGCTACCAAACTGAAACGGGTGTACTTTTTGAAGCAGAGAGTATGATGGCGTCTCTGATCTCAGGTGAGGAAGGGTGGAGAAGTGCATACAAGATTATAAGGTACATAATCAAAAACAGAGAAAAAGACGATAGAGAGAGAGAGAGAGAGAGTAGTCGACAACGTCAGACATATGCACCCCCATTGAAGTAATGCGAGAGCGGTACCAGTGGGAGATGCGGATGGAGGAGAGGTTTTTAGCCGGTAAGAATCCGACATTCCGGAAAGACCGGGATCTTATGCAAGATTCCCTCTCCTCAGACAAAAAAAAAAAAAAAGTTAAATAATATGATTATCTACTTTTACTATTTGTGGTAATAATAATTATTTTCGTTGTTCTGGTTAGTTTATTCCATTACTTTGTATATCATTCCATCCTCTCATGAAATATACTGATTTTGACGGAACAAGAATAATGTCAGTAGCGATCTGTCATTGTCAACTACGTATGTGTGTGCCAATGTTCACTAGTGAAAAATCAATTATCCCCTATTTTTCTACCCGTAAGGGTGGCTAATTCCTTTCGAAATCCAAATATGAGGTATACCCTATCTATTAAAAACAGAATCATCCAAATCGAAGAACTACAAAGTTATGCCTGATAGAATCGGTTAACGGACCAGAATTCAGAGGGTGAGTGATCAATATCCTTCATTTCGCTACCCTTAGGGGTGGATTTCATCTTTTAAATTCAAATGGGACCAAATTCGAAGTACACCCTATCCACTGAAAAAAGAATTATCGGAATCGGACGCCTCAGTGGAAAGTTATGCGTGATCATACATAAAATAACATACATAAAATATACGGGTCGAATAGAGAACCTCCTCCTTTTTGGTTTCGTCGGTTAAAAATAGATGTTCAATCAGTCCACCATTATTGTCAATACATAATTGATAACGTCTTATTATATTTATAAGTGCATTGAAAATTGCTTCATTGTTGACATTCAGATTCTTTATCTCAAGTCGAATCGTGTCTTCAATGAGTTGAATATTATTATTATTATCATTATTATTTTTGTTATTATTATTATTGACAACATCTTATAGAAATCCCCAGAAAAATTAGTCCATAGGAGTCAAGTCCGAACTGTTAGGTGGCCATTCAATACTTCCATTATTTCCTATCCATATTGGGAATACATTATTCAAATGTTCTTGAACGGGTAGGACACTTGCGGGGTTGCCCCACCTTGCATCCAAATCATACTGGCAAGCTGGGCTTCCAAAAACTTCTGTAAAATAATATTTTCCTCTTCTGGGATGCGTATTTCTTGATAGGTAACTCCTGTTGATATACCGGGTGACACAGGATATCGGGTCACCCCTGTAACTTCTGCATTCGTGAACGGATTTTTCCGAAATTCGGTACAGTTATGAAAGCAACCATTTTGGATTTGATCACATCACAATCCAATATGACGGACTTCCAGTTTTTCTGCAAATGCCAGCAACTTTGTTTTTTCAAATAGAATACCCTGCATATTTTCACATATTCAAGTTCAACAAGTCAAAAAAAGTACAAATATATGTCAAATGTCATTTTTTGACACAATTGAAATTAGAATTGTTTTTTTATTTTACCTCGTAGATAAATGAGATTTGGTCGAGGCTATTCACAATGAGTCGCACATAACAGAAAAACATAATTTTTTCTGAACAAATAATTTTTGTGTCATTTATTGATGAATTAATTCAGTCACATCACATTTTGATCAAAAATTATTTTTTTCCAAATGGAACATCTATGGGCCACCTACCTGTCTCTCTAGAACATTCATTAGGGAAAAAAATGACATATCATTTTTGTATTTCGGTGCAGTAACAAATTGTATACATTCAAAATTCTACAACTAGTTCATGAGTTTCCTTGCAGTTCGAATGATTTTTCAACTTAGTAAGCTGTGGAAAACAACATTTTCTAATAAATAATACAATGTTTGAAGTCTATTCGCGAATTAATATGGATAGGGTTACTTTCGAAATGAAGCAGTATATCTTAGCTGTTCTTCCTGGTTTTCTACAGGCTTCCTTATACTGAAACTGAAGGTATGATTCACCTTTTGGTAAATATTATTGAATGTATTTTCTGACGGTGTTGGACGATTTGGATACAACACCCTATATGCACTTTTTGGTGCACATTTATTTTTGTTGTTTTGAATATAACAAGTATATATTCAAACTCTTTTTCCCTCACTGTATTCCATTGAAGAAATGTCACTAAACAAACATAATACATTTGACATTTCCATAGCTTACTTTAATAGTTTGTTATTTAATCAACTAGTGTATTAATAGTGGCGATTAATGATCGAGATATTTTAACGCGAGAGCGAAGCGAGCGCTTTACGGTTCGAGATCATTAATAATTAATCATTAATAATTAATATACTGGGGGTCAAAGTGCAATTTTAGATATCCATTCGCATCAACTAGGACACAATATTTGGATTTTTAAATAAATAAATTTGACAAAGCGAAGCTTATATGATTTGGAATTTGAATAACATCTGAATTCGTGTATGTTCAGTTGCCTATACCATAATGATGCATTAATAGATAAATCGACCATTAATAGGTAATTAAAGGTCGATTTCGGTGTATGTTTGGCTGCATACAGAGTGATTCAAAAGTACTTTGACAAACTTCAGGACGTGATTCCTCACAATATTCTAATATGAATTGTCCAAATAAATATATGTCCGGAAACACTTCGTCTCCAAGTTACAGGGTATCAAAGTTTTTTTTTTTTTAGTTTTTTTTAAGTAACTTTCGAAATACTGATTTTAATTAAATGAAAATTGGCATTGAGAGGATTTTTGAGGTGACGAATTCCAACCTGATGTTATTATTGCTCTTACTCGTAGACTCATAACTTTTTTGAGCGTACTTCTAGCACATTTTTCAGTGAAAAAATCATTTCCTCAATCATATCTACGTAAAAAAGCTACCGTTGTAAGTCGCCATAAGCAACCGTTTTCTAGATATTAAGACTTGAAAATTTTTTGATAATCGATGCGTGTTGAAGCATTTACCATTATTTTGCATTTTTGACGAGAATGCTTACGAAATGGATTTGACATTTAAGTAGGTAGTTTTTTTGTAGGGAGCGCCACCTATTCTATTTGTTTTTATTCGTTTGATATAGTTATTTTTGTATCGAGGGTGCAAAACATGTATTGGTTTTAAAAAAAATTGCAGGAAATATCAACATTTTATTTCAAGAAATTTTGAATATGTAGAATGAAATAAAATAAAGGAAACTAAATTGTATTCAAATGAATTGTTCAAACTGTCCACCTTCAGCGAAGATACAGGCATTCAGTCTTCCAGTCATTGAATCTCGTACCAGCTCAGAAATTATTGGTGTGTTTCTTATTGTTTCACAGGCGCCTACTATTCGGTTTCTCAGATCTTCCTCGTTCGCTACTGGAGTTTTATGAACTAGTGACTTCAAATGTCCCCAAAAATGAAAATCTAGTGGGCTTAGATCTGGGAACCTTGGTGCCCACGCCTGGTTAGGTTCTTCTACACCCCTACCGATCCATCGATTTGGATCAAAGAATTCCCTGGCTACAACCCTAAAATGGGCCGGAGCCCCATCATGCATAAACCAAATGCGGATACGAATTTCTAATGGTAAATTCTGAAGTAGTCCCGGCAATTCATTTTCTAAAAAGTATCTGTAAGTTGCGCCATTCAGTCGGAACGGTAGAAAAGAAGGACCTATCAAGTAATTATCAATTAGTGCCGCCCATACATTTACAGAAAATTGACACTGATAATGTCTTCCACTAACTGCGTGCGGATTTTCCAGAGCCCAAACATGGTTGTTATGAAAGTTTGTGATAGCATTTCGGGAGAAGTTTGCCTCGTCCGTGAAGGGTACATATCTTGAAAATTGAGGATTTCCAGCCAATTTTCTCGAAAACCACTGACACATAGTAATGCGTTGGGGAAAGTCTCGTGGCAAAAGAGCTTGTACTCTTTGAATATGGTCTATATGAAATTGTTGATCATGGATAATTCTCCAAACTGTGGACTGAGTGGGATTGAGAGCTTCAGCAATTATTCTTGTACTTTCTGCATTCTCCTCGAGAGCGTTCAAAACATCTTCTTTCAATTCTGGGGTTCGGACTGCTCGTGATCTTCCAATAATATCAGCTGTCCTCTTAAAGCTACCTGTTTCTGCCAAACGGCGGTGGAGACTGGTAAATGTTGTAGTTGAAGGCAGTACTCGATTAGGAAATCGCTCCTGGTAAATACGTCTTGCTTCGCGCGCATTGCCATCCGCAAGGCCATAAACGAAATGCATATCGGCTTAATGAGCATTATTGTTCAAATAATCCATTTTTTCAAAATTCGTATTTCAAAACTTACAGGAACTTCAACAAAACAATAAAACGTTTAATATGTAATGACCAAAACTACTTACTTGAACGTCAAATTCATTTCCTAAGCATTCTTGTGAAAAATGAAAAATAATGGTAATAACTTCAACACGCATCGATTATCAAATAATCGACTTGAAATTTCCAAGTGCAGATATCTAGAAAACGGTTGCTTATAGGGATTTGTAACAATGGTAGTTTTTTTTACGTAGCATGATTGGAGAATTGATTTTTTCACTGAAAAATGTGCTAGATGTACGCTCAGAAAAGTTATAAATCTTCAAAAAAGAAAAAGACGTGTAGGTGGAGCCTCCTACAAGTAAGAGCAATAATGACATCAGGTTCGAATTCGACACTTCAATAAAACCTCTCAATACCAATTTTCGTTGAATTAAAGTAAGTATTTCGAAAGTTATTTGAAAAAAACGAAAATAAAAATAAAACTTCAACACCCTGTATCTTGGAAACGCAGCGTTTCCAGACATATATTTATTTGGACAAATCATATTAGAAGAATATTGTGAGGAATCACCTCCTGAAGTTTGTGAAAGTAATTCTGAATCACCCTGTATACTTTATGTGTGGAAAACTCAGACGCTGTCGGATCATTAGTTTTGGCATAATTGCCATTTAATTTCCTCAATGCACTCCATTGCAGCAGATCTGGATCCGATTCCAATATTTCAAATAGTTTTCGAGAGTAGAAGTATAGTAAGTAATGCTGCAAAATAGGTGAAAAATAGATTTGTTGAAAATATAAACAGGATGTTCATTTCAATCGTGGATTTTCCAATTCACAGAAAAATCTTTCTATCAATATTCAATTGAGAATGTTTCCCTTTTCAAGGTGAAAAATACTTGCAAACATGACCGAAAATGGACTCGAGCGTGAAAGAGGCTGTGTAGTGGTGGTAGAGTAGCAGACGCGGGCAAGCTATGTATGAATAAATAATAGTTTGAAAAAACTAAAGAACACGCTTTTATAGAAAACCAGACTAAAAAAATAGAAAATAAGAAAAAAATGTATTTTATTCAAAAAAAAGCGTGGGGTGCATGGTATCGCCTCGGTGTGTAATGTACTATATATATAATTATTGATACCATGCACCCCACGCTTTTTTTTAAATAAAATCCATTTTTTTTTTCTATTTTTTTAGTCTGGTTTTCTATAAAAGCGTGTTTTTTAGTTTTTTCAAACTATTATTTTTTTCCTTCTTTTTAGTGTAGTTTATTTATAAAAACTATTATTTTCATTATTTTAATGCAAATTAAAAATGGAATAATCTTAACAAATTAGGTAATCATAATCTCCGACCCCAAAAACCCCCACATACCAATTTTGAATAGAATCAGACCATAATCACAAAACTCGGCCGCCATTTTCGAGCCGCCATCTTGAATTTCTCAATTTTACAAAAAAATCATAATATTCGACCCCAAAAACCCCCATATACAAATTTTGAATAGAATCAGACCATGATCACAAAACTCGGCCGCCATCTTGAATTTTTCAATTTTTACAAACGAATCATAATATTCGACCCCAAAAACCCCCACATACCAATTTTGAATAGAATCAGACCATAATCACGGAACTCGTTCACCATTTTGGAGCCGCCATCTTGAATTTTTCAATTTTGACGAAGAAACCATAATTTCCGACCACGAAAACTCTCAGATACCAAATTTGAAGCAAATCGGACTATAATCACAAAACTCGACCGCCATCTTGAATTTTCCAATTTTTACAAAAGAATCAAAATATTCGACCCCAAAAACCCCACATACCAATTTTGAATAGAATCAGACCATATCACAAAACTCGGCCCCATTTTGAAGCCGCCATCTTGAATTTTCACAAAAGAATCATAATATTCGATACCAAAAACCCCCACATACCAATTTTGAATAGAATCAGACAATAATCACAAAACTCGTCCACCATTTTGGAGCCGCCATCTTAAATTTTTCAATTTAGACAAAAAAAACATAATTTCCGACCACGAAAACCCTCAGATACCAACTTTGAAGCGAATCGGACCATAATCACAAAACTCGGCTGCCATTTTGAAGCCGCCATTTCGAATTTCTCAATTTTTACAAAAGAATCATAATCTCCGACCACGAAAACCTCGGGATACCAATTTTAAAGCGAATCGGACCATAATCACAAAATTCGTACGCCATATTGGAGCCGCCATTTTGGTTTGCTCTCCACCCAAAAATTTCTTAATGCATTGTCCCTGGAATTATGTACATCTGCCAAATTTCAAATCATTCGGACGTCTGGAAGTGGGTCAAAATTGCGCCCAAAGGAGTCGGTTACAAACAAACAAACAAAGAAACATACAAGTGAAGCTGATATAAAGCGTGTAAAATACAGGCACACTGCGCCCTTTATGAATCTACTGCTCTACCCCTACTCCTCAGCCGCCTCCATGCACTCGCCTGTTTTCGGTCATGATTGCAAGTATTTCTCACCTATTCGCAGCATTTTAACGCAAAATGAGAATACTCGTTCTGTAGTACTATACTTCAACTCTCAAAACTTTTAGAAAATTTTTAATCAGACCACCTATGACGCATCCAGGTCTGCTGCAATAAAGTGCATTGAAAAAAATCAAACAGCAATTATTCCAAAACTAATAATCTAACACTGCCCGAATTTTCCACACATAAAGTACACGTCAATCTCTACTATGCTGTGTAGAGTCTGCTTTGAAACTCAACAAATGGCGGTGTTATAAATTTTTTAGAAACGCGGATTTTTTCCCGTTTTTCCGGTTTGTTTACGTTATTAAAAATCCGATCGAGTCGCGCGGAAATTCATTTATCGAGATTGCTTCATTAGTTTTCAAGTTACAAGTCAAAAACGATAAAAAATTAAGAAAATGCTTTCAAATGTTTACAACACATTAAGCAATGACAGTTGCGAGTAGGAACCGTCTTTCGTATGATGGCACAGTCGGTTACCTGGTAGTATTTTTGCCACGAAAAAATCTCTATTGATTGATCTATCGGGTTATTGAGTAAGACAAGTCTTTGGATATGTTAGATATTCCTGTTTATTCAGTTCTGTTGGAGTCTTCTGGCAGTTTCCCCTTGATAACGTTACAATTCAATTCAAACGACGTGGTCATGCGTATTTTTCATCTTCGATTGAGGGTACCTCCATTCCAAGCAGCATTATAGTGACGGAAACTGATTCTGCAACTTCGACTCGGTTGTTATCACGTAATCACCACCAAATCTACCACTTTACAGTAATAATAACTGAAATTTTATATATGTATGGTTGTAGTCACGTAATTCCCATCCATGGTAGTCACTCCACAGTTCTATAACTTATTAGTGTCATTTGGGGTGTCTGAAACATTATGGCCACTGAGCACATCACTCTAGAGGTTTTCAAACTCAAAAGTGGAAAATAACTGTTGGGGTAACCATCCTGTACCACTTTAGTATCACTTAGAAGTCACAGTCACTTTCAAGAGAGTATGATAGTTTCGGTGACGTTTTGGTAACTTCCATAAAACTTTCAATAAATGAAATGGGTTATGCATTTTCAATAGACAATTTTCCTTGATTTTGTATAAAAATATTAATTTAAATAGATCGGATCACTGACTTGTGCTCCTGCTCAATATTTATACTTCAATTGTTAATTCTGTTTGCATAAATGCCACCATTTTCATTACTTGTTAATTGATAATTGTTATTGATACTTGATAATCGTTGATTGGAGCTGCACAAATCCACTATACTCGCTACATGTCCTTTTTTAATAATTAATGAACATGTACCCGCAATTTCGAGGTTAAAACTTTGGAATGGCAGGTTATAATAGCCCGACGTGTTCGCCCCTTTCGAAGGTATAAGAACTATTGTAATTTTTAGGTTATAACTTTGAAGTGGTGAGTCATGGGCCTGCGACGTGGGTGCCACTTTCCAGTGGTGGAAAAATTAATAATTTAGTTCCACTGGGCCCTTTATGATGGGAGGAGCTCTATACTGGTATATTTACACTTTCTGCCTCTTTGAAGTTATATTCTCCAAAAACCGCCATATATACAGGAATATGCTGGGTCGCCATTATTAGAGAAATGATCGAAATATTCAATAAAGATGTATTTGTCATCAGCACTGCATCAAACGTAGGAATTTGTTACGTAAGTATTTGTTTCAACTAACCAAGATTGATAAAACAATGTTTGAGGGATTTAAGTACATAATTTCAGGGGCGAGTTATTTCCAAAATTATGTTTTCCTCAAATAAAATTTATTCAGATGGCGCGTGCTCACAATCGAGCTACAACACCCATATTTTACATAAAACTTTGTATCGTTTCAATTTCATCCCGATCAGAAGTATCCAAATTCAATATACTTACTTACGCGTTTGTATTTTCATATGTTATATATTTTCAAAGTTGATCAAGTGTAAGAAATGAATCAGGCAAAATGGAAGAATGAGGAACATTTATCACAAAAATATGTTGCTGAACAGAGATCGAGCTACATATTATTTACACAAACGCAGTCAGTTGTTTAACGTGTCTTGTGTCGGCCACTACATATCCACGTTTTTGCAAGGTGACCACAACGTGGTTGGAATGTGGCTATCTGAGATCCAGGAATGTAGCAGCCACCAAAAAAGTGTTTTCCATTTTGGTAGCCGCCGCGTGATAGAACCGTGTATATTACGTGGCAGTGGTTGTGGCCAAACACTTCAAAGTTTTCCAGAATCATGGCCACTACGTTTTGTCCACTTGAAATGCTACTTGGGAAGCACCAGGGTTTTAAGACATCCTATGTGTATCAGATTTTGACAAATAACTATTCCAAATTGTACGTTATTGACAGATTTGAAATTTCCTCAGTTTATTTGTGAATCCAGAAAACCAACAATGCAGTAACGTACCGGAATAATTAATTAATTTTCTTCTCCTTGGACAAAAAATGTATAATGTTTTACCGGGGGAGAGAATACCCAAAAAACTGAAATTGGTTTATTTTCAGTTCTTATATACAATAATCACCTACTTCTTTCTCCACACCAAAATAATTGATTTTTTATTATTTCTCCGTAATCAAGTTTTCTTTTCATAATCATTTCCGTTATTTTTTTTTTCGTTTCCTCTAGCCTTTCACAGTTTCAGTTTCACCCCCATTCTTTTCCATTCACAATTATCGTTTAGTATCTAATGTTCCAGTCATTGTCACTTGATTTTTTTGTTTGGCTGCTGTTCTTATTATTTTCAATATTTCCATATCTCTCCTCGGGTCACCATCGATGTATTTTCTTTCACCCCTATCATCTTTGAGCCTGTACATTTTTGTTCCTTGTATTGTTGTTGTACACTTTGTTCGAGTTTCTTCCAAATTGACGATAAAAATATTTCATCCGGTGTTATATTTAGAAATTTTAGGAATTAACTGGAATTCCAGGGTAGTAGTTTGTTTTCCGTGCTATCCAATGAACCGGGAAATAACCCACTTGCCAACCACTTTTCCCACAGCGAAGCCACTAAAGCAACTGAACGTGTAATGGAGAATGCGGCAACCCTACACAGTCAAAAGGCCGCAACATTTATAACATAAAATTCAGTTCACATCATACAATGTTACAATTCAATTTTCCCCTGAAAGCATCAATCTGTGAAGTGAAAAGAAATCCCGAAGAATTCATAATGGAGAATAGAAACAGAATGCTGGAGAAATGGATGCGATGTAACAGTGACAAGCTAGAAATTGGGATCTGGGTAAAAATATCTCATGAATGAGCAGGCGCTTTCAATTCCAAACAATAATACCGGAAACCAAAAAATGAAAGATAGTCGAAACATTTTGTTATAAAAATACGAATCGAGGAAAATTTTAGGGTAGGTTCGCAAAAATTACGTATTTTCATCCACGTGTAGCGGATAGTTGATATTCAATTTAATATCCTGAATTCTGAAGAGTAAGATGTGAATTCACGGTGAGAATTATTGGTTATTTTAGGCCATGCTATTGCATTTTGAATTTTTGAGTTCAACCACAAAATAATTTAATGTTGTTTCCTCTTGTTATCTGACGATCTTCATGTACGTAGTGATATTGTTTTTGTTGATTCAGATTGTCAATCCACTGATTATCATATTATATTGCACATTGCAACTTATATAATAAAAGTTGAATGACACAACTGGAGTAGTTCAGTGGATTTATATCTACATTTGAGAAAATCTTAACAGGGATCACTGTTTCAACAGAATATAATTCCAATGCGAATTCAAGCAAGTCATTTCATAGAAGCGCCTGTGAATTTTGTCCATATCTCTCATATTAAATTTACTGAAGTGAATATTTAAGTACCTAGACGACCGAGTTTTGTTCGGCGTTTTTTTTCTGTAAAACCGTATTTTTTTGGAGAAAATGCTTATTAAAATATGAATCACAACTTATTACATATGAATATCCTGCAATCTTACCTAGTGCACAGGTTGGCTACAAAAACACATTTCAAATAAACCGTATGAGTTCCTTGGACTTACCAAAGAAAAACATATATAACATTGATTTGATGCCCAAATTCGGTAATGTCACTCGGTAAGGTTATTCCTATTCGGATAATGTCATATAGAGCCATCTCACAAAGTTTAGAGGTAACAGTAGGCTAACATACAATAGCAACAATGAATACCTCAAAAATTTACGAGATAGCGCTATACAATGTTAGCACGAGAGCAGATAGTGATCGCTCTATCGATTCGTGATAAATTTTGTTTGTGTAATATCGTTTTTTCAAAAGATAAACTTTAAAGCAAAACCTTATCTAAATACAAAATCTCATCCAAATCGTTAGAGCCGTTTCCGAGATACAGAAATATATATATATATATATATATATATATATATATATGTGGTGAATAAGTGACTGGATATTTATACAAGTTGATTCTATTTGCAACCTCAAATAGAATCAACTTGTATATATATATATATATATATATATATAATATATTTTTTTTTTGAAGTGTGGGTTTTCTTGAATCCTGGTATGTTTATTTTTTTTGGTTGGAGGTTCTTAGGTTTGGGATTCTTGTGTAAAAATGAAACTATCTCATATCATTCTAGATGTTTGGCCCCTGGCCGAAGGCATCTTCAGTAGGTTTTTTTTTAATAATCAATTTTTAATTTTTTGTTTTGGTAATTAACAATGACATCTGAAAAGTAAAACATTTTGGGTTATGGTTAAAATGAAAATAATAGTTGTTGACATGTGCAAGGGAGAAATGTTTAGTCTGGGGGAAGGGTGTGGCAGAAAAACGATGTTTGTACGTACCTTGGCGATCATCATTGTGAAGATGACTCATTTTGTATTATTTATATTTGCTATTCCTCAGTGTGGTAAGTTCTAAAGGTTTTATTCCAACCTAATGTCGAGAGCGACGTGGCATTGGCAGTGTATTCGACAGCTGGGGGGGGTTTGTTTTGCGGTAAAAATTGTTGGTGTACCTGTTGGGTCGATTTCTATTCTTACTTGAGTAGGTGGGGAACTTTGGGGGCGATATGCGTATTGTTGTGTATCAAATGAAAAATGAAGAAAGCTAATTTAATATACAGTATCCTGTGCAACGACTGCAACCAAGTTTATATCGGTATGGCCTCCCAACTCTTATGTAGCAGACTTAATGGGCACAAGTACATGAAAGGATCCAGTACTGCCTTGAACAAACATATCCTCATCGAGAATCACAACCCTAATTTCGATAACACAAAAATTCTGGCACACGAAAACAACAAAGAGAAAATAGTGATAAAAGAAATGATTTACATTAAAAAAAATCATAACGCTATGAATAATAGAACATACATACAAAACCTCAGCCAATTATACCACACAATACTATAAGATACAAATACCTCACATATACTCACTTGCATAGATAAAATAAATACTCTTTCAACAAGTTCCCAACAACAATACGCATATCACCCCCAAAGTTCCCCACCCACTTAAAGTTAGAATAGAAAACGACCCAACAGGTAAACCAACAATTTTTACCGCAAAACAAAACCCCCCATAAACACATTGATCTCTAGCTGTCGAATACACTGCCAATGCCACGTCGCTCTCGACATTAGGTTAGAATAAAACCCTTAGAACTTACCACCCTGAGGAATAGCAAATATAAATAATACAAAATGAGTCATCTTCACAATGATGATCGCCAAGGTACGTACAAACATCGTTTTTCTGTCACACCCTTCCCCCAGACTAAACATTTCTCCCTTGCACGTGTCAACAACTATTATTTTCATTTCAACCATAACACAAAATGTTTTACTTTTCAGATGTCATTGTTAATTACCAGAACAAAAAATTAAACATTATTATTAAAAAAAAAACCTACTGAAGATGCCTCCGGCTAGGGGCGAAACGTCTAGAATGATATGAGATACACAAGAATCCCAAACCTAAGAACCTCCAACCAAAATATATATATATATATATATATATATATATATATATATATATATATATATTTATATATATATATATATATATATATATATATATATATATATATATATATATAAACTAATAAGTACACATACCGCCTATAACGACATCGGATACAGCGACATATCGCTTGAAACGACGAAACTTTATCGATATTAATCGGCTATTCATCGGCTATAACGACCAAAACAAAACATTACGAACAATTTTCACCTTTATACTAATAATACGAAGGAATATTTCGGTATAGGCTTATTATTAAGCCTAAGAAGGATTATTATTCTCCTACCTTATCCGAACGAACCTCTTTTCCGCTCTTTGCTATTTGACTATGCATGTTTTACGACTTATTCAGTGCAATAGTTGACCGCCTGAATTACAGGTTGATTTTAAAACTTTTGGTTTAGATCGTGTGTTCACGCGTTACTATGTCGTTTTTATTTCTTTTATTAACATTTTATTTGAAAACAAGTTCATATGGATAACCTATCCCCATACTACAAACAGACATAATATACTTGTGTATATTGCTTATAACAACTATCGGACATAACGACCGAAGTATATGGTCCCTTAATTGGTTTATATATATAAAAATATATATATTTGATGCTATAATTGCTAGTATTTTAATTTTTATTATTTTTAATTGTCATTATTTTTTTTATTTTTTTTTATAACTAGTCATCATAATAAAATATTTGCAATTTGTTATGATAAGTTTGATGAATTGATTTATCTTCATTTGAACATTTTGAAAAGAAATACCTATCATAACAGTAATAAAATATCCGGCTATGTTGCTTACTCTTTCTCAAGTACTCTTTTACCTGTATTCTTTTACCTTATCTCAGCTCAGTCGGTACGCCTATGGAAACATGATATTGCTCCCTCTCAAAGCAGGATATAGTGGTTGCTTTGCTTGAAGTTAATGTTCAAAATACGGTTTTCTGAATATTGCAGGTTTTAATGCAGAAAATAGTCAAGTAATTATTCTTTTATTAAATCAAAAACTTAAATGTACCTATCCTGCGAAAGTACTTTGTACTTTGTACTTCGATAACAGTTATCGTTCCTGAATATGTATGTTATATAGTTATCAATCGACTGAATTGCTCCTATTCTCGTAGTATTTTCAACCGACGAAACCTAAAACGAGGAGGTTTTCTAGTCGACGCGTATATTTTTTTTATATATTTTTTTTAATGTATGATCACGCATAACTTCCGATAATTATTTTTTCAGTGGATAGAATGTACTTCGAAGTTGGTCCCATTTGAATTTAAGAGCTGAAATCCACCCCTAAGGGTAGCAAAATGAAGAATATTGATCACTCACCCTATGAATTCTGGTCCGTTAACCTATTCTATCAGACATAACTTTGTACTGGGTTCTTCGATTTTGATGATTCTTCTTTTATTAGATAGGGTATACCTCATAGTTGATCATATCTGAATTTCGAATGGAATTATCCACCCTTAAGGGTAGAAAACTAGGAAATAATTGATTTTTCACTTGTGAACATTGGCACACATATGTAGTTGACAACGACAGATCGCTAGTGTCATTATCACAATCATGATATTCTATGAGAGGATGGAATGATATACAAAGTAATGAAATAAACTAACTAGAACAACAAAAATAATTTATATTACAACAAATAGTAAAAGTAGATAAGCATATTATTTAACTGGTAAAAGTTGAAGTAAGGTGGGTAAGTAAGTATTTTGGAAGTAATCGAAAAACAAGCAGTTAGTAATTAGTAGATTTCAGCCACAAAAAATTGAAAAATAAAAACTTTTTAACAAAAAATTAAACCGACGAAATACGGAATTGAAAAGCAAAAAATAAAATAAACCTTCTTAGTCCCAATGACTAAGCTCCTCAACTAATGTAAGTAACTAATTTTGAGTCGGCGCCAAACAAACAATCAACGAAGATCATTGAATTACTTCAAAAAAAAATTATCAGAGTGTCACCGCCCAACTTGATGACATCATTTTACGCCTTACCTAATTCATTTGCTTGTTTGTTTGGCACCGACTCAAAATTAGTTACTAACATTAGTTAAGGAGCTTAGTTATTGAGACTAAGAAGGTTTATTTTATTTTTCACTTTTCAGTTCCGTATTTCGTCGGTTTAACTTTTTGTTTTCGTATTTATGATACATATATTTCCTCACTGTGTTCATCCAAAAATTTTTCATATCTGACAGTTTTCTGTATTTTTCCTCAAAATGTTCCGACCTTGCTGTCATGTTTCCTTCTGATTTGATTTGAGCATACAGGATGTTTCAACTTGAATATAATTTTTGTTTACTTGAGATCTAAAGTTTTATTCATGAATTTTGATTCCTATATTTTTTAGAGGTTGTGCAAATCAAATGAATTGTTGGCAACATACCGATGACAATAGAAAAGCCCCACTGCTGAGCTCTTGAGACATCTGCGTCTACTTGAAAATGGTACAACGTTTCAGAAAAGCAAAATGTACAGAAAAATATGCAAAACACACATAGCAGCTATTTATGTGATGTATAAGTATCATATCACTTTTTATTCTTTTTACATTGAACAAATCTTTCTCATCATAACAATATATAAATATATATATATATATATATATATATATATATATATATATATATATATATATATATATATATATATATATAATATATATATATATATATATATATATATATATATATATATATATATATATATATATATATATATATATATATATATATATATATATATATATATATATATATATACAAAAAAGAATTGCTCGTTTAAAGTGATAAGATTATATCATGCACGTAGTGAATTCACAAATTTTTCATTTCACTTCATGTAATTCGAGGACACGATAATATTTTTGAATTTTTGCAAACATGTGTACTTTTACGAACAAATATATGTGATATATTTTGGGTCCACACATGTTGAAATAGGTAAAATACGGAAATTGATTGCAAAATTATTGAAAAAACAATTCATTTAGGATGGCTGAATTTATCTCTAATGATTTTGTTATTGTTCATCTTAATATTGTTGAGTTGAGAATACATTCTTGGACATATATCTGTACCTCAAAAGCAAACAATATTAACTCACAAAACTCATATTTTGAGGAAATCGAATTACGGAAAAATGTATTTCCCATGGGGGGTTATACCACAAGAGAGTGATAATAAAGTGAAAATAATTCGACAGATTTTCGAAAACTTGTTGCCACGCAATAGACACGAGAGCCCAACGGGCTCGAGTGGCTATTGCCGAATGTCAACAAGTTTGAGAAATAAATCGGGAGAATTATATTCTACTTTTTCGAACTCTCGCAAAATGATATAATTTCTCACCTTTCATGCGAATTGATGACAGACGTCAAATTAAAAATATAGGTTGTCAGACAATAAAATCAAAATACCTCAAATTATTCCCGCAGCAATTTTCTAGGTAGAATAGTCCTACTATAATAATGTTTTGATTGGCCAAAACGTACATGATTGATTTGAATTGAAAGTTTCCATTGATTTCTGGAAATGTCAAGAAATAATCAAATATGTAGTATGGGCCTGAAAGGATCCTGGACTTGTGTTTGTCTTATAGACATAACTCATATAACTAATTTAAAAGGAAGTGGACTCAAAATATTTTGCCTTTGAGGTACAGATATGGAATGATTGAGAGAAATTATCTTTTTTAAATTTCAGTAGTCAAACATTCGCAAGCTCATAAGCAAATACCTGAAAAATCTACTCACTACTAGAGAAGAACTCGAATTTTTTTGGATACTGCTCTACATGACATGACAATATGCAGTATATATTTGTCAAGGTTGTGTCAATTATGGGAGTTTCGAGAAGCTGTAGAATTGATCATGATCATATTGGTGACAGAGGAAGTGTTGTGAACTACTAAAACTCATGAAGAAATAACATTCACTGTCGCCAATGGAAGTAATGCTAGCCATGCAATTGATGTATTTCAGAAACATAGGGAACTGCGTTCGAAGAATATATTACATACGCAGCTATTCGTGGACTCTAAGAATAAAAAGTGCATGGTACAGCCTGTAGGCTCCAACACATTCCCTAAGATGCCATAGAAAATGCATTATTATACTGCCTCCACATATTCACGATAAGAGCGCGAATATCGATGCGAAAACTGCGACTCCCTCAGGCGACTGCAGACAGTTACTCACAAGAAATGTATATCTCCAGATAGAAATGTCATTTTGAGGTCAAGTTATTTAATCTTCATATTTTACAAAACTGTATTTATAATCAATCTATATTAAAATGTGTCAATGTTTTCATCGCATCTTTCGATTTGATACACCCATCGATTACTCTGTGATATCTCAATGGAAGGTCGTCCGCCTAAAGAAGAGAGTACGGGCCAAATCCTAAGGGCAGGGATAGACGAAGTATCCTGTCAAAGCATCAGAGATAACGGGTACACTATCCATTACAGGTTTGGGAAAACCCCCATGCATGGCCTGAGGAAAAACGAAGAGGGGAAGAGTGGAGGAAGTGATTTCCATCATCCCTGAAGAAGATGTGGAGAGCACAGGAAGTCTTCACATCTCCAACCTCTGTAGCGGAGAATCATCATCCGAAGAAGCAACAATGGAGGTTGAAGAAGTGAGAGTAGGGGACCGCACTCTTACTTAAGGGGACAATACCCCCACCAAGAACCAGTAAGATGGCAGGCATTCACATCGCCCAGGTGAACACTCACCACGCCAAGGGAGCTGGGTGGTGATCTCTAGAACGTTCACCAAAAACCAATTGGGGATCGTGTCGATCCAAAAACCTTGGGTCCACAGAAACCACTCCAAAGTAATATATCACATCAGTGAGAATACAACCAAAACATGCGTTAAGGCAAGAAAAAAAATCAATCACTTTTGTCTTTCAGAATTCATGACGGGAGATCCCGTCCGTATCCGAGCCTACCTCGGATTCAAGAATAAACGCCATGCTATATGGCAGGAGACGGGCCTGTAGTGCATCCAGAAGTCCATAGACTAGTAGAGTACTACCAGAGGAAGAAACTGCCACTAATTCTAGGATGTGACGGCAACGCACACAACACTGTTTGGGGCAGCAAGGACACCAACCAGAGAGTTGACTATTAATTAGAATTTATTTTTGAAATGGACCCCATTCTACATAACATGGGAAACACGTTTGTAACAGGGTAAGGGGACAAGTATTATATATTACGGTAAGTAACTCGAGCCTGGAAGATCTAGTGACAAACTGACGAGTGATCTCAGGATAATCACGTTCAGATTATACCGACCCTCGTGAACCAATTCTCATGGCAGGATGCCTAGGGAAACAAATTGGGAAAAAGATAACACCAATCTGAAAGCAAATCTAGCACATGTCCAGAACAGAAGGGCCAGGTACCATCTAGAACTGGAAAGTATTAATGAAAAAGTAAATGGAGCAATACTAGATAGACACTCACTTTCCTGCAAACGAACCTATCTCCATAGGTAACACTCCAAAACGGCACAGTAGACCTACCAGAGAAGACATAGCAATGGCCAGATACATTTGCAGCAGTAAACGGATGAGATGGGCCAAGAACACCTTCCAACCGTTCAAATCAGCAGGAATTGATGGAATATTTCCAGCACTGCTCCAGCACAGTCAAGAAGAAACCCTACCACACATAGTGAGAATTAGTCGCAGCAGAACTGGGATATATACCAGAAGTATGGAGAAGGGCCAGGGTCACCTTTATTACTCAAGCAGGAAAAATGGATTCAACCCATCCCAAATCCCAATGACCAATTAGTCTCACATCGTTCGTCACCAGCATGCGTCCAAGGGCAAACCTATTGGTGCAATTGACAAATGAAATCCGGGATGCACTGGAGACTGAAGAAACTGTAGTATAGAAGGGGCTTTTGAAAACACACCATACGAACCGGTCAAAAGAGCACTAGAAGACAGATGAGTAGACAACACGAAAACTAGGAGGGTGTCTCAATTACTGTCTAACAGAATAGCAGAGACTTGAATAGGACAAGACACTATCTCCATATGCACAACCAGAGGATGCTCACAGGGATGGGTGGCCCCAAGATCGGTATATCGTGTCAGAGCCATTCAGATTACATAGTATAGCAAATTCGAGAGTATTCTCTGAGATATAGTTCAAAGAAGTTTGAACTACACTAAAGAATGGTGTAAATCGATGGGACTTACCGTGAACCCCACCAAGACTACCCCAGTTGCCTTCACAAGAAAAAGTAACATTGACCTCAAAGCCATCGAATTATACGTGGAAGTTATTGAATGGAAGCCAGACGTCAAATATCTGGGACTCACACTGGACAATGAACTCACCTGGAAGAAGCATGAAAAAGTAAAGCCACCAAAGCTCCAATGATGTGCAGAAACTTTGCCGGAATGAACTACATGGGGGTCTAATCCAAATATCCTGCAGTGGATGTACACGTCAATAGTGATACCGACCACCACTTACGGGGCAGCGGTCTGAGGCAGCAGAACTAAGCTGGCTAGTACAAGGGCAAATCTATGGAAAATCCAAAGACTAGCCTGGGTATGCATAACAGGTGCAATGAGAACGTGCCCAACAGCCGCTATGGAAGTAAGCCTCACATCCCTCTGTATAGTAGTGGAGAATATAGCGATAAAGACAACATACAGAATGACCAGAGAGGGAACCACCTATCGCAAGTTTCAACACCTTCCTGGAAATCACCAAACCTGGGATATGCCCTAGGATGAGATGACAGAAAAGTTAAGCCTTGTGAAAGAATTCAACACAGAGCTAAGTATCAAAAGTAATGGGATGACGACACTATCCCAAGACTCAAGAGAAGTGCCATTGAATGGTACACAGATGGATCCAGAACATCAGAAGAACTGGGCCTGGAACCAAATACTACGAAAATCAAAGCAAATCCCCGAGCATTTTCCAAGCAGAAATCTACACCATCGGAAAATGTGTCCAATTCAATTTAGAGGGAAATTGTCGGACAGCCAAAGAGCCGTTAATGCTCTGAACTCCCATGTTATCAACTCCTATATGGTTTGGGAGTGCCTAGAGAAACTAAATGAACCAGGCAAGAACAACACTGTTACCCTCTTATGGGTTTCGGGACACACTGGAGTGGAGAGTAATAAAATAGCAGACGTACTCGCAAAAAGGGTCATTTCTGGGACCTGAACCCTTCTTCGGAATAAGTACCAGCACAATACTTGATGAACTTGAAAAAGAAGTACATAACAAAAGATCCCAATACTGGATAGAATCACAGGGGATAATGCAGGCCAAGGCACTACTGGGGAACTACAACCAGAAGAGATCAAATGACTGCAACAATAAAAGTAAAAACAAGCTCAGAATACTAACGAAAATTCTTGGCGGTTGAGAGAGCACCTTAAGAAACTTGGATTAGTATAGGAACAGGAATGCAGATTTTGCGAGAAAGAGGACGAAATCTCTATCCACATTCTCTCGAAATGCACTACCCTGAATTATTCGACTCCCAAAGTAGAATTATTTACACGTGAATATTTTCCCGAAATGCATCTCTCTATGTGAAATAAATCACTGGCACCGCCGCACAGAATAAAATTCCCATTGACATAGGTATTTCGCGAAATAAACAAGAAACAAGAAAAATTGTACAAATACATAGAACTTCGTAAGGTTGATGTAAAATTAACATACCCTGGCCGATAGGGGTTCTTCACTCAGACAGCACCATCAAACTGCGTCCCATAGTTGGCAATAGACGTAGAAGATTCTGTTCGGCCCCCATCGCAACTGTTGATAGGGAGAAATAATGTTGCACTCATGGATTTCAATAAAAGGGGGTTCGAAATCATGACAGGCATGGACGAATGCACACATACCTGTTTGGTTTGATGCAATAATGTCCCAGGAGTCCGACACACAGGTCGGCGTGGTATGGCGTTTCAAATCCTCCTAAGAGTGCGAATCCAGATACAACAAAATATGTCTGCAGGCCCAACCAATGTATCCTGAATTCGCCGAGTTTGGTCCGGAAAGATATCCCATCAAGGGGTGTTCCAAAGATCACAGATTTCCAAAATCAAAGCCACACGCACAACCTTCATTCTTGACCCTCCAGCAACAAGTGACAGGAAAGTGGAGTTTCCGCTTTGACAATCGAACAAGTGTCTTAGTTGACCAAACAAATTCAACCACCCCTCAAACATACCCGCCTACAGATGCCGTTCCTCCAGAGATCGCCTCAGGACCTGGAGCATCCTTTCGACTTTTCCCCGTGTTTCATCCCGTGAAATACACAATATAGGTTTTCGACATGATGAACTCATGATATCAGACACTGACGATAAAATAGAAAACAATATTTCTCATATTTCTCCAACACAAAATCAGAGGGTACGATACCTTGGAGAACATCAAATAGAAGAGGAAGATCCACCTTACCTGAAGCCATCGGATATCCTGAATACAATAGACCGTATAGGTCGCAGTGTATTGATACCCCACACCAAATAGAATAGAACAGAATGTAATCTTGTGGATTTCTCATTAAGGTGTAGAAATGCTGATGGACTAAATTAGGACTAAGTTTCGATTTCAGATCACGAATTTGGTATAACTTCCCGTATTTCATTAGTCGAATTGCAACACCTCAATTGTTGTAATGGTTACCTTTCCACAGAAGCGACGATGATTTTCTGTACTCTGGTATCTATCTTCTTCCATTTGGATATTTCATTCTTCCGTCGTTGGATGCCAACTGCTGTCGCACCTTCTTCTCAACTAACACTTGTTTTCTCCAGTTACTACCTCAATGAGGTCACTTGAAATAGGATTATTGTGACCTGAAACGTTCACTGTTCCCAACTGCTGCTTTCTCGCAATTTATCGATTTTCACTGTTTCGCGGTAATTTTCTTCCTTTCAGAATTTGGAATATAGATTCCAATGAATGTACTGGGTCCATAATCGGTAGAGAATTGTATCAGAAAATTAACTTTCAAGTTGATCGAAAATTAAATTGTGAACACTTCATTGTTTCATATAACTACAACATCACAATATAATTTGATTGCGATTTATCTCCATGAGATTACCAAATATGCTCCAGCTGCTCCTCATCATGAATCACTCTGTATCATGTAAAACAGAATATCGAACAATGAGGTGAAAATCAAAATAGGAGGAAGACATGATGATTGAACCTATATTGGGCACGAAATCTATCGAGAACTAATAAAGGGAATTGGGAATTGCCTATTTCGTGAGGAACAGAATCGAATAGACGTCGAATATATCTGGAAAGAGTCTTTGACATTCGGTTGGAAAGACGGCCTCAGAATACAGAATACGTATTCTTTCGAAGGTCTTTTACTCTACAGAAAAGTGGGGATTCCTTGTTTGGCTTAGTTGAATATCGATCGAGTGAAAACATATATTTCTGAGCGTAGGACAAATAAGGTTGGCTTTGAAGAAATATGGAGCACATAGAAAAACATCCGAGAAGATGCTGATGAGAGTGCTGAAGGTATCAGCAATAGGCAGAGCTCTCATGACATGAAAAGAGCTTGTTATGTCTTATGAGATGGGATACGTTTTTTGTTCATCGGAAAAGTTTAGGTTAAAATTCCATTGATTTTTCAGACAGTCTTAAACAGACAAATGAAACGAATTCAGTATCTCAGTTTGTTTGCCGACAAAACTTTTTTCTTTCAGCTTCTGAACTTTTTGTATCGATATAGCTTTCTTGTAAACTTTGGGTAAACTTCCAGGAAACGTTGCAACGGTTCGGAACAATTGTGACTTTGACTTCAATCCACTGCTCTATAAATGCCAATCTCAATACACACTATATTGGTGGTATTATACAGTGCTAGTCAAAAGTCCCCTCCCCCCCTCGTATCTTTTGAACGGGTATACTTATAATAATGAAATTTGGAGGGTGGAAATAAACGGATGTAGGCTTCTCAACTGGTCATAACAGGTGACGCAATAGTCATAAATGACGTCACAAGGCCACTGTGACCAATAATTTTGAATGGGACCCTATGGCAAGTGACAGCTCGTTTGAAAGGTATTGAAAATACCTATTCAGTCATACCAATTTTGTTTGGGTTTCGGCTGATTTTGATTGATAAATTGAAGAAATACGAAAATTATAGTTTCGCATTCAATTAATAAAGATTTAAGAACCAGTTCTTATAATAAGTGTTCAAAATGTGCTCCATCTACTTCCTGGCAGTAATGCATCCTATTGCTAAACTCTTGTCGTACTCGTCCCAGTGTGTCAGCGGAAATTGCCCTACATTCTTCAACAATTCGTTGTTTCAGAATGGCAATACTGTCAGGTGCTGTAGCGTAAACCTCAGATTTCAAGTACCCCCATAGAAAAAAATCTAATGGTGTAAGGTCCGGTGACCGAGCTGGCCATTCGATCGAACCTCGTCGTCCAATCCATCTACCACGATATTCTTCATCTAGGTAACGTCTTACTGCACCGTAATAGTGTGCAGGAGCACCATCTTGTTGAAACGTTATTTCCAAGTTGTCGAATTCATCTGGATTATCTTCTAGAATTTCAGAATTAACGCCTCAATATCATTTTGTAACATCTCCAGATACAATTCACCGGTTCAGTTGGCATTGAGAAAAGAGGCCCAACTATGTGGTTTCCCAAAATACCTGCCCAAACATTTACTTTTTCTGGAAATTGAGTATGTTTTCACGAAAGATGTGAGGATTTGTGTCACTCAATACCTCACATTTTGAGTGTTAACATTCCATTGAGAAAGAAAGTACTTTCGTCACTAAAACAAATTGTCTGTATGTAGCCTGGTTGTTGGTTCATTTTATTGGACATAGTTTCACAGAATTCTAGTCTTCGGTCGGGTCATCATCTGAAAGTTGGTGCACCATTTTAATTGTATGGATGAAATTTGTTTTAGCCAACACCCTATGTACTGTCCTTTGACTGACTTCACAGATAGACGCAACTTGGGCTGTGGAAGAAGTAGGGTTTACTACCATTTCTCCAATTATGTCAATTTTTTTGTCATCACTAATTGTTGGTCGACCAGATCGTTTGGCATCTTGAACACTACCTGATGCTTCAAACTTCCGAAGAAGCTCCCTCAAATAAACCCTCGATATAGGGCGATCGGGGTACCTCTCATTAAACAGTCGTTCCGCTGCATGGAAATTGTTTCTACATTCACCAATTATTAAGATAGCTGCTACTTTGTCGGCTACAGTACGTACCATTTTGCCTATGTAAACACTTAAACGTCTCGTTAAACAATAGCTTGGGTAAATTTTCAAGGTATAAACACTTTTGACAAGTAGAGAATTCAAAAACGTCAACCTTTTTGACAATTAACCAGAGGCGTACTTTAAAATCTTTATTAATTAAATGCGAAACTATAATTTTCGTATTTCTTCAATTTATCAATCAAAATCAGCCGAAACCGAAACAAAATTGGTATGACTGAATAGGTATTTTCAATACCTTTCAAACGAGCTGTCACTTGCCATAGGGTCCCATTTAAAATTATTGGTCACAGTGGCCTTGTGACGTCATTTATGACTATTGCGTCACCTGTTATGACCAGTTGAGAAGCCTACATCCGTTTATTTCCACCCTCCAAATTTCATTATTATAAGTATACCCGTTCAAAAGATACGAGGGTGGGAGGGGACTTTTGACTAGCACTGTATAATTTATTGCTCATAATTCATTCATTTGATTATATGGGATGATCTCGAAGACCTTTGCTAATACTTAAAATATATTAATGACATGAAATGCCTGAAATTCTGGTTCAGGTTCTCGGATAGAAGGAATTACAAATTACATTTTCCAAGTTGTAGATAGATTCGATTTGGTGATGCAATGTCCAAATATACATGATAGGCATCACTTTGAAATTAATGTCAAGTACATCATCATTGAAACATTAAGGTATAATTGGGTATGTTAATAATGGATTGTCTTGAATAGAATCATTACTTCACTTCACAAAAAATTAGACATATATTTGAAAATAAATATAATGACCGTACACTGATGTTGCGTCAGGAGCACTAGACCGAAAATTGATTTAATTACCATATGAATATATGTAGGCTTCGGTAAAGTGAATTTGAATTCAATGTCGAAATGTTTTTCCATTTGTTTTATCTTGCCAAATACATCACCACTCATTACTACTTGAAAAACTAAGATTATCTGATATTGGAGCACGAAAATCTTGTATAATAATATAATGTTGAAAAAGTATCCCTTATTTTCATTGTAGATGTGTCAAAGTCAAGATGGATGTCATGGAACTCAAATATAATTTGATATTCCTAGAACAATTAGCTTATTTCCATGACCATGCTTTAAAAAAATTTGTTATTATTACAGTATTTCGTTCAATTACGGTCTTGATTCACTCTTCTTGTGCTCATTTCAAATTTACTGCTGGGTCGAATTGAACTGTTGAATGGAAAATGAAATGCCAACAAAAAAATGGTAGAGTAAGTGCCAGCCACAACATTGTGCATGTCTAATCTTCGGAACTCAATCCACCAAAGAATCTCATATGAAAATCAGAGGATATGAAGTCTACGACATCCAGAGCTGAAAATCAGAAAGACAACTTACACTGGTATACAGTGCGGCTTTTAATAGTCCCCCCTGTTAACTTTTGAACGGTTCGACGTAGAACAATGAAAGAAAAATGTAGTATATGATGAACTAGAAATTCATCAACTGAAAGAGAGTAACATTGATATGGTAAAAATGCTTGCAAACCACCCGCACAATAGTATAGTCGTGCAACCGGAAATATATACGAATGATCAGAATGATTCATTCTTATCAGGCGATACAGTCGTGGAAAACGCTCTGCAAAAAAATGTAAATATGTTATTGAATAAAAACGATAAAACCAAAAAAAGCGATGAACAAAGAAACTCGTATTCTGCAGTGACCAAAAGAAGTAGGAAAAGCAGAGACAGACAGGTTTTAGTTGGTACCGGGATGGAGAACAAAACCGACCCCGATGAACCAAATGAATTCGATGACTTTGGTGCATCTCCGCGACGTTTGTGGCTATATGTCGGCCGCTGCAAACCATCCTCCACACCTGAGGCTATCAAGACATATTTAGAAAAACGATGCCCAGGACACGAATTCGAGGTTAGCAAACTGAACTCTTTCCTACAGAATTGAAGCTGACTTGGAACTGGAGAAAACGTTATACACACCTAGCCATTGGCCAATGGGCGTAATAGTTAAGAGATTTCGTTTTCGCACCCAAAATAATAGAGATCGCGAATTCTAATTCTCCAAAACTGATGATTATTCCACAACAAAACTTGAAAATGATGTATGTCAACCATCAACCAATAACAAATAAAAACGAAGAAATAGAAGCGTTACCACCAGATCGCGACCCTCAAATAAGAATATCGGCTGAAGCCTCAAACGAGACAATTTTCTTTTTGTGTGATAATCCTATCAGTCGAACTGAAACTGACATTTTATTAAAAGAAAAAAAGGGAATAAAGCACCTTTGAATGGCCCGGTGAGTATCTTACACTTAAATATATAATCTATTTCTAATAAAGTCGAATCTGTTTTGCTATTTCTCGAAAAACATGACTTCTCCGTATTATGTTTCTCTGAGCACAGGCTAGATGAAAATTCTTTGCAAACGGTTAATCTTGGTAAATATGTTCTGGCCAGTTCTTTTTGTCGAGCCCGAAATAAACATGACGGCGTATCAATATTCATACAAAACGATCTGATGTTTCGACCACTTGATTTAAAAATATTTTCCAGTGAATTTCATGCAGAATTCTGCGGAATTGAGATTCCTGAAATGAAAATTCTAATTGTAGTACTCTACAGATCCTCGCTCCATGGAGATGTGAATAATTTCCTGAATAGCCTTGGTGAAGTGTTGGAATTCCTTACTGGTGAAATATCACATATCATAATTCTCGGTGATTTCAATATTAACTTTAGAGGAATAAGTAGCGCATTAACAGAACTCGTCAATCTTGTAACATCTTATGGCCTTGATATCACTATTGAAGATTTCACGAGGGTTGACATATGAGTAAACTCTAAAACCTGCATTGATAACATTCTCACCAACCTGAAATCGGAGAGTTACGTAACAAGAGTCCTTGATACCTGTTTATCAGATCATTTTGGTCAAATTATTGAGATTGTAAGAACTACTGCTCAGAAACCGAAGGTTGTGTTAAGACGTGTATTAAACACCTCCAGCTTGAGAAACTTCAAACAGCATCTGGCTGAAGTTAATTGGGATGTATATGCCCAAACAGAAGAAATTGAGCCCTTATCAGATTTCATGATCACCACACTGAATAATTATGTTAACAAATGCTTTCCGTTCAAACAAAGGAAACAAGAAACGCCCACTCCTGTCAAATTTTTCAATGATGAATAACGACACAAGCGGGATACATTGTCGGCATTGAAAACCATCAGTGCCTCATCCAGAAACCCACAACATATAGAAATTTTTAAGTCTTACCGAAAGCAGTACAATTCTTTCCTAAAAGGTGCAAAAAGGAAGGCATATGATGAATATATCCAAAAATCTACCAATATCAGTAGAGATTCTTGGAGGTTGATCAATTATGAACGCAACAGTAGTCAGAGTATTGACACCCACTGTGACTTGACGGCGGACAAATTCAGTGATTACTACTCAAAAGTAGCAGAAAATATAATAAATGAACTCCCCTTCAAGAACATAGAGGTCTCTGATTTCTTGAATTCCAAACCCAGACCGAAGGACTCATTTTTTCTTGTTCCCGTAACACCAGAGGACATCATCACTGCTATAAATAAACTCAAAAATAGTCATTCTTGTGATATATATGATCTGAACACCCAGATGATGAAACATGTGGGTGATATTCTTGCAAAACCACTCGCATGTCTGGTAAACCTTTGCTTTAGTCAGGGTATATTCCCAAATAATTTGAAAGCGAGTAAGCTGATCCCGATCTTCAAGAAAGGCAATGTAAATCTTCCTGAAAACCATCGCCCTATCTCCATTCTCCCCATAATAGGTAACATTGTGGAAATAATTATCGAAAAATCACTATCCAAATATTTTGAGAAATTCAACCTACTTCATAACAATCAATTTGGATTTAGGGAGAATCGTTCCACAGGTCAAGCTACCGCCAAATTAATTTATGACATAGTCGAGGGTCTCGAACAGGGTAAGCACACGGCAGTTACCATGTGTGACCTGAGCAAGGCCTTTGACTGTGTTTCACACAGTACCCTCCTTGACAAACTCGAATATTATGGCATAAAGGGGGTAGCAAATGATTTCTTCAAATCTTACCTCTCTAACAGATCACAATCAGTCTTTTTGAAAGAAGCCCATTCAGTAAGCTCAACAGTTAAACACGGTGTACCACAGGGTTCGGTGTTAGGTCCGCTTCTGTTCATTATATACATCAATGATATCTTTGATTATATGAATCCATGGAACTGTGTACTGTTTGCAGACGATGCAACCTTTTATGGGGCTAACCCAAATCACGATGAGTTGAAGTACCAAATGGAAGTGTCCAACACTAAAATGGAACGATGACTGGTCCCCAATCATTTCAAACAAAATCGTTGTAAAACACAATCCATCACATTTTTGACAAATACCTCACTGAATGAAGGGTCTATTGTAAATTTCTTGGGCATTACTTTGGATGAAACATTGAAATGGTCTTGCCATATTGAAAAACTCTATAAAAAACTCAGTCAATTATTTCTCCTTAGACGTCTCGCAAAAGTTCTAAGTCCAGATATACTCAAAATCTCATATCTCTCTCTCTTTCACTCACATATCACATATGGAACTGTACTATGGGGCAACTCAAGTTACTCTAATCAGGTATTCGTTCTACAAAAAAAGGCTGTAAGACTTGTTGCCAGGGCAGGTTTTAGAGACTCGTATCGCCCAATATTTCGGGATCTGAGAATAATGCCTCTACTCTCTATTTACATTTTTCATTCCCTCCTGGATATTCATAAAAACCCAACAACTTATGCTATTAATTCTGATAATCATTCTTATAACACTAGAAATTGCAGTAAAATAGTTAATCCGAGATATAGACTAACCACATCTGCGCGTAATTCACTAGACATAAAACTGTTCAATAAATTGCCTTCTGAAGTCAAAAATATGAACATAATCAAATTTAAATATACAGTCAAAAAGGCTCTCCTCGAAAGTTGTTTCTACTCCATAAACGAGTTCATGGAATCAAAGATATTCGATACTTAACGGCTTGTCACAGTGCTATTCATTGTTGTTTTATGACTCCATAAATGTGTATTTATATTTAGTATTGTAAATCTGTCCTATGAATCTGTCTACTATTTGAAATTAGTCTCTTATATGTTGTATAAATTCAAATAATTCCATTTCATTATGGCAGATAATTTGAATTTTAATTTTACCCACCTCGCCCGACTTACTACAAATGTATTTTATATATGTGTCACGTAGTCAATAAAAACCATCTATGATAACCGATACTATTTTTTGAAATGAAAGCCAATGTGATTAACCGATAGATGGCGCGGGGGGAACACATCAACTTCAGAATTTCAAATAGCATGGGTGGTCATGTGGCACAGGTGTTCGAAATGTCCGCCAAATGCTTCTCGACAATAAAATATTCGATCCGAAAATTCTTCCGGAACATTATTCAACATATCTGCAGATATACCAGCACACACCCGTGTTATTCGTTGATTCGGTTCTTCCAACTAGTTGGATCGTACTTCATATAATTTTGATTTGATGTAACCCCACAGAAAGAAGTTACAAGGTGTGAGGTCTGGTGATAGTGCCGGCCATTCGATTAGTCCACGCTGTCCAATCCATCTCATAGGGTATCTTACATCCAGATACTCTCGAACTTGACGTTGGAAGTAAGGAGGGGCCCCGTCTTGCTGGAAAGTAATGTGTTCTTGGAATTCGTTCCCATTTTTTTCTAGTAATTGGAGTATGAGTGGATCGATCGTTCCTTGTAGCATCTCCAGGTAGAAATTACCGTTCAAGTTTTTTCCCAGAAATAAAGGACCTACAATATGGTTTCCCAGAATCCCTGCCCACACATGCAGTTTCTGTGGGAACTGTGTGTGGATTTCTCGAAAGATATGGGGGTTTGTGTCCCTCCAGTACCGCATATTTTGTGTATTCACGTTTCCGTTAAAAAAAAGTACTATCATCTGAAAAACAAATATTTTTAAAGTAATTGCGGTTCCCAGCTATCTTTTCCATCATAATTTTACAGAATTCCATCTTTTGGTCTGGGACATCTTCTGTGAGTTGGTGTAACTATACCAACTTGTATGGATGGAATTTGTGTTCCTTCAAATATTTTTTTTATGTCGATGTTGATACGTCGATCGTATTTGCTACAAGTGAGGTAATTTGTTGAGGATTGATCACCATTTCGGCAATTACCGAAACTTCCGTTTCCTCCGAAATTGATTTTCGGCCAGCTCCACTGGCCCTATAAACAGTGCCATTTCTGTTGAATTTTTCAACCAGTTCCCTCAAATACATTCGAGTTATTGGATGATCAGGAAATTTTTCATTAAAATAATATCTGCTGCATGGTAATTCCGACATGCCTCAACAAAAATGTAGATTTCTTCAGTTTTATCTTCGATAGGACGAACACGAATCATGATAATGTTTCAAATTCAAAATAATACTAGTGGAAGCAGAATGAAACTCTTCTTCAAATACAAATGCGATAATATAAAGAGCAGGTAAGTTATGATATGATCATTGTAACATTAGAAATTTTTAAACATCGACAAAATAATCCAATTTCATAATGGGCATTTCTAGGTTACTGCTTGATTATCAGTTTACTAAATCCGATAAATGATACCCTTCATAATTATGGTCATTAAAAATAAGTGAGTTGGGTATTATTTGGGTTTAATCTCTAGGAAAGGCTATAAAAGGTATAGTGAAACAAGTGTCGTGGTTTTGTAAACCCAGTTTGGTGGAAATCATTCAGTGAATTGAGAGTCTTTCGTTTACTTCAATATGGATTTTCTTCAACTATCGGCCACATCAGATAAAAAAACTGGATTACTGTATGGATTCAAAATTTCTACCTAATTAAGCTTTGAAACGAATTCGAAAATGAAAAACAATTTAAGTAATGAATCTTCCTCTATTGACCGTATTCAGTGTTACTCAGCTCAATTGTGATTCCGTAGAACAACCATGGTTGAAACTATAATTGAATAACCTTTTCAACGGTGTGCAACTCGACATCTATGCCTTTCGAAATTTTCAAGTTGTTATACCATCAGCGCCCTCTGTCGAGTAATTGTAATGTTTCTTCTCTCAAAAATTAGTATCGGTAATACCATTCTGAATACCTGTTGTACCATTGTTTCATATGGAACCGTTCAAAAGTTATCGATATAAGGGTCCCATTCAGATCCGCACTTATGCTTGACATTTCAAATGCACATTGTGAATAAACAAATCAACGAAATGATAAAAACAATTAGATGGTTGGAAAGAGAATTGAACTATCTTATCAACGATTGCCACATGACTCCCCCATGCCATTTGAAATTTTGAAGTTGATGTGCCCCCCACGCGCTATCTATCGGGCAATGGCAATGTCTTTCATTTCAGAAAGTAGTATCGTTAATATCATACAATTTCTTTTTTTCATTGGTCTACGTCGAACCGTTCAAAAGTTATAAGAGGGGGGGACCATGAAAAGCCGCAAAGTCGCATATCAACGGAAAAAAAAAGATGTTTGGAAATATAATTAAATTACCTTTTCAACGATGTGCCACACGACCCCCCATACTATTTAAAATTTTGAAGTTGATGTCCACCCCCGCCATCTTCTACCGGGCAATAACAATGTCTTTTATTCCAAAAAGCAGTATCGGTGATGTCATAGAATACTTTTTTTTTCAATGTTTCGAACCGTTCGAAAGTTAACAGGGTGGGGGGCTATAAACAGCCGCACTGTATATTGAATCCGCTAAACACAACAAAGTTCTGTATCTCAAATATATAGAGCTCTACGTTTATCACACCCAACATTCCATCAAAAAAATATTGGAGCTGTTAACACCTACCTGATTAAAAATAATTATCCATCAAAAAATTGATGAAATTATTTTTTGAAGAACAAGATACATATATTCCCAAACTACATTAACATTTTTCTACAAATTTCATGAATATCAGGTCTCTCAGAAAAGTTGAAAAAAAAATTCACGCACGACCCTTGCAGCATAACTTACCAAAAATAAAACACTTTGAAAACGCACTTCACCAAATTAAATCTCTGAAACACCAAGAGATCTCGAGAGTGGCATAGTCCACAAAATACCGTGTGGCGAATAGTAACAAAATGTACATCGACCAGATACTCAAAAACTAGAATTGTCGAAAATAAACGCAGTCAAACACCTGAAAATCTCCTTGAGATACTAATAAAACAGGCCTTGTAGAGCACACAGACAACCAACTGAGAGTTCCATAGTAGACTTTTTCCCATATTCAGTAGACCAACATATCTTGGACGCCCATTGATCTCATAGACCAAGAGCCAGCAGAAAAAAACACCTATACATAAGACAGCCAAAGTATGAAGGTGTTGTATGCCATACCATGCAGCGTCGCAAACTGTCCGCTATACTCAAGTAAAAGTGTAATTTTTTCATGCTCTTTCGAAATACGAGCTCAAAGCAAATTTTTTCACCCACTGATAGAAAAAAATGTCTCATCACCGTTTATGACCATGCCATACTGTTTTGATGTCGCTAAATACCCGCCATACTGATTCAAAAATGTAAAATTTTTCACTAACCATATATCATAGGCACAAGTATAGCGGTCCGTTTTCATGACCCCCGTGGTCCATTTTGATGAATGGAAGCAATGCCATACTGATAGGAGGTCGTTAAATGGCCGCCATATTGAAAAAACTATTTTTTTTTCAAAATATCAATAATATAATTGGTAAGTTTTGGAAAATAATTCTCTAGTCTTTACATTAATGAAGAAGTGATGTGAAATTACATTTGCAACGTTTTATAAAAAATTAGGAACAATATAATTTATTGAAAGAAATGAAAAGAAATTTACTGTATTTCATTTCTTTTAATGAATTATATATGTCCTTATTTTTCATAAAACGTTGCAAATGTAATTTCACTTATGTAAAGACTGGATAATTATTTTCCAAAACTTACCCATGATATTATGAATATTTTGGAGGAAAAAATAGTTTTTTCAGCATGGCGGCCATTTAACGACTTCCTATCAGTATGGCATTGCCTCTATTCATCAAAATGGACCACGGGGGTCATAAAAACGGACCGCCATACTTGTGCCTATGATGCATGGTTGGTGAAAATTTTTACATTTTCAATCAGTTTGGCGGGTACTTAGCGACACCGAAACAGTATGGCATAGTGATAATCGGTGATGAGACATTTTTTTCTATTATTGGGTGAAATAATTAGCTTTAATCTTGTATTTCAAGAGAACATAAAAAAAACTTTTTATTGAGTATGGCGGACAGTTTGCCACGCTGCATAGGTATGGCATACAACACCTTCATACTTTGGCTGTTTTATGTATAATATAAAACAAGAATTAGCTTTGAGCTCATTCCCCAAGTACATCGTTTTTTTGACACATTAAAAAATTGCGCAGCGCAACGCAACGCATACTTTCGCTGATCTGTCATTTATAACACTGGCTTACTTCTCAAAAAGTTTTTGCTTTGAGCTAATCATGCGTGTTTTTTTCTGCTAGCTCTTGGTCTATCATACACCTCATCGATTTAAAAAACATCATGAAGAAATCCCCAAATCAGGAAAATAAAGAGTACTTTCAAATTGTGATTGTAACTTTCGTTTAAGAACAACCTCTCCTCCAAACATAATTATAAGAAGGAAGGAAATGAAATAATTTCCTGTAAATTACTACTAATAAAATGTTTATTGCGCGAGATAGCTCCGTGAAAATTTTAATTCCATTTACACCAATGTCATCCATTGAAATAGGAAATAACTTCCAAGAGAACGTAATACGTACGTTCGCCAATAATACGAAGATCTGGGCTATGATTTATTAACGATTTATCGCCCATCTCCTTTGGATATCTATCACTGAATGCATTCTCGCAGCTTGACATTGATTAATGAAATCGTATAACGTAGTGAAGCCACAAGTGGAACATTTGGCATTCGGGATACTGACGAACCGATACATTCCATTAATGAATATTTTTTTAAATAATATATATATATTTATATATATATATATATATATATATATATATATATATGTATTTATGAAAAGATTATAAAAATAATGTGTTCGGAGAATTGAACATGGTGTTCATAAAATCAGGTGTGGAATCACCTGCAGTTGACTGCGGGCCCAGATGGAATACCAGTTAAACTTGTTAAGTCTCATATACTGCTTCTCCTTCGTCCTCTTAGTATTATCTATAATCTTATGTAAGGAACTGTCAGTTTCCTAATATCTGGAAATCATCGAGAGTGTGTCCTATCTTCAAATCGGGAAACAATACTGAAATTATAAACTACAGACCGATTGCCTTAATATCAGTTTTTTCGAAAATAATCTAAATAATACTATCAGACAATCACGTGCGAGCCTTGATTTCTGAATATCAACATGGTTTTGTGAATTGTCGTAGTTGTGCATCAAATCTTTGTTTTTTCACGTAGTATATTTCTGAAGCTCTCGACAGCCGAAGGCACGTAGATGTCGTATATACAGACTTCAGCAAAGCTTTTGATCGGGCGATTACCGAAAATACTCTCTGAAAGAGAATTATTTGTGGAATATGGAAGTACCAGATGTTCCACTTTTATTGCAACTTCTGGGGTGCCACAAAGTTCAAATTTGTGCCCCCTATTATTCTTACTCTTCATCAACGACATTTCTGAAGTTTTAAGCTCAAAAAAACTACTTTATGCCGATTATATGAACATTTTCAGGGAGATCGTGAACCACTCGGACTGTGCACTGTTACAAAATGACCTCAATAGGCTACATAACTGGTGTTAAGAGAATTATATTTAAATATAGCTAAATGTAAGATAATGACTTTTTCAAGAAAACCACTTTTTCCTTCATTCAACTATCATCTGAATAATATCCGAATAGTAACCGAATCGAAAGATCTGGGAGTCCTATTTGACCAAAAACTAACGTTCACATCACACATTGAAAATATTGTATCACGTGCTATGAAAGTCTCAGGATTTGTAATGCGTAATCGTAAAGAACTTTCTTCGTGTGAGGCAATCTGTTCAATATATTTTCCACTAGTGAGGAGTAAACTTGAATATTACAGTAAGGAATCCTTGTCATGCAAAATATATAAATTATATCGAATCTGTACAAAAGAAATTCCTGGGGTTCTTATTTTTTTAAATCATCGATTTTATCCTGAAAGAATATAAGTTTCAATTTCGATTTAGAGTTCACTACTACAATACACTATAAGATTTTTACTACTTAAGGGTTCGCTAAAGCACGACGCGTGTTTCGCTATGCTTCATTAGGTTCATTTCGATTTAATACATTACAATTTCCATAATATTAATTGACTTTTTATGTTACGGTTGAGTTCCAAATTGTTGTTGAGTGTGGTCTGTGTTGTTTATAGTATCAAATAATTGATTTCGAAAAGTTTTAAAATAGAATTGAATGTGTCGAAAGGTTACCTAAAATTTTGTAAAATCGATAGGTTACCCCATATATCGTAATACCGTAAACTTCAAAAATGCATATCTTAGAAACGCACCATACAAAGTTGATAAAACTATCGTATATGATAGTAAACATTTTCAAAATATTGTGAGTGAAATATGGTCCAAATTAACCGAAAAGTTTTCTAGATATTCAATAAAAACATTGTAAATGACCTAAAAAAAAATGTAACGCACCCTTTATCTAAATGAAAGGTAATATTGAACAACTGAGTTCATCAGAATGTTACCTTATCATTTATTCAATGGGCAGTACAAATTAATTCCTTTTTTGTGATCAAAAACGATCTGTCAATTGTTTTCAGTGTAGGGATATACTCGAAAATTTAAAAAATATATATTTCAAACAGAGAGAGTCATCAAGAAACAAAACACGTTTTTTCGCCTACAATAGACTGAAACTATGATATCAACTTGTTGGTTTTGAAATAGTGCCCCGTATACACCCTAATGTACTATCATCAATAAGATTATAATTGAACATGTTTATGAGTTCCGATCAATACATTTTCATCCTTACTTTGTCTTATTTCGACTAAAAAAACTGTTTTTTTCTTTGTTATTCCTACCCCAATTCGACGTCTTTACGAACTTTGGCCGTTTATATCTCAGAAACTAACCATATAAAATCATTCGAACTCACACTTTTTTCTAATGGTCCATCCTACTATAACATAATAAAATTTCAGCCAATTCGACCGAGATCCAATTTCCCATATGATTTCGTGCGGGGTTGACGGCCAAAGATAAGTGATAAGTGGTAAAAGTATACTATAAATACCTCTTCTTTCAGTGATAGTGTATTTTTCTGCTTACACCACAACTCAAATGCTGCAAATGTTTTGTCGTAACACCAGCGAGACTTTTCTGGAACTAACTGGCTACTTATAAAATCGCCCTCATCCAAAATTTTTGATGGAATGTCACTCAATCAATCTTCTGAATTGTTCATTTTTTATATCAAATTGAAGATTAAATTTGATATAACTTTAGGGTACCGCAATACTGTTCTGTTGAAGTTAACAATCGCTACTCATTACCCTACTCATTACCCGATTACCCTACTCATTTACCCGATTCTATGGTAACGAGAGAATGTGACCGCAGAATGAACGTACCATGTATCTCAGATGGATGAACCTATCATTCGCTACTGTCATTCAATTTGAAAAGTTATACGCAAAAGTTGAAGGATATAGGAAGTCCACTAAATCTTACAACATTTTCAAAGTATCTTTGGACCAATATGATTCGAACGATTATAATGAAATTTGCAGAAACACACGCATATACCTTTTTGAGCTCAGTTTATTTGACATTTTTGCTTCAATGATACATCAGAGTATTGCAGTGTCATTCAAATATCTCCGTATGAACAATACAAGTCAAATACAATGTTTCACCGAAAAAATAAATAGTCTAAGAACTTGAGTGCCACCGTTTTTTGATCAGTCGAGGAGTCTCACGTACAGCGACGTGATATGGGGACAAATTATGCATATTCGTTTCAATAATTCTTAGTATTTTGAAATCGTACGGAAAAGTACTTCACCGCACTAGAGCGAAAAAGTGCTTCTTTCCAAACGATAAATCATTAAAAAAATTGCACCTCTCCACCTAATCGTAGGAAAAAATATTTGCATATTTCTTTGTATCAATGTTTATGAGAATATTGAATATGAGTAGTAGGTTGTCGTAGAAAAAGTATATTGTGCAACCCACACAAAATGGCAATTTTTGACTCATTCAATGAAATTTAACAAAATTACCCCTCATTTTGTGTTTCTTGCATAATATTCTATTCTAATTGCAACAATATGAATGGTTTTACCAAAGAATAATCGAAATAAACTGTTTTACTCTGTCATAACAATTGTTTTTTTGTTCTGGGTGATTTATATGTTTCTCTTTCCAACACCTACTGAAGAGTGGGTGAATTTCTTCATAGCATACATGATTATGACTGGGATTTTATAATGCTTTCAAAATCCGATAGAAATGCAGGGTTTTTTCGGAATCAAATAACATAACTCCACCTAAACAATTAGGCTAATGATAATATTTCATACCATCAAAACTAAACTCGATAAAAAGTTATAATTCTTTTCTACTTCCACTTCATCCCCCAGGATATTTCTGTGAAATGTATTTTATTATAAATTCACTTTGTCTCCGGGAGATTCCTACGTATTTGCGAGATTCGGATTGAAAAAACCCAACAACAAAGTAACTTTTCCCATTGAAAACACTTTAGAATTGTGCAATGAATTCCAGACGAGATAAATTCAATTCATCTCCCTCGGAATTGTCTCGAGTCGGCCATATAATTTTTTTTGGTTGGTTGGCAATGGGGTCATTTCGGAATAAAAACTTAATCTGTCATAAAAGTCGTTACCAGCATCAATATATTCATGATTAAGCTCCGAATGAGATCATAGCATATTTCTGTGAAATACAGTTACAAAAAAAACTCATTGGGCATCTGAAAAAAAAAAAAAACGATTGACCTGTGAAGAGAAAACTAAAGAAATGTATGGAGAATATTGTGGAGAACCATCTACTGATTCTCACAACAAAAATATGATGTGTTGATGAATGATTCATCGTCCCAAGAATTGAATATAGTTGGATTTAACGGGAATTAGGACTAGGGAGTAAAACTAACTTTTTATCGCTGACGTTTCGGAATTCATTTATTCCTTTTTCAAAGCTGAAATGACAATATTCACGTATAGATTGAAACAAAGAACATATCTATGACCCACCTTAACTAAGTTCTTCTTTCTCATGGATTCAACTGTTGAGTAGCCGATACAAACTCTGGTCAATAAAAATACATTGGCACAAATTACACATTAAAAACTTGAAGAATGTATATAAACAAATACAAACACGTTGAAATGGAACAACACACCACCGTGTATGTTCAATATGCAACTGATCATCCCACCTGAAATATTCGAGCACTACATAGATGAAGAATCGAAAAAAACAAAACAAAACAAATCTTTTGTGTAACATTATTCATCAGAAATATGTTTTTCTTTTGAACCTTCTGTCAGATTTTATGAATCACTTTTTTGGTTTACGCAATTATCAAGGAGATCGATTTGAATCATTTCTCCCAACAATTTCTTTGAATAAGTCATCTTTTTTCCAAAATTTTTACTGAATCGAAATTAAAATTGCACGACGATTCAAAATGATGTGCAGCAAGTGCTGTTTTTTATTTTTTATTCTTATTCTGTTCATAGCAGTCATATTTGTGTTGATATATTCTGGTTTTGAGGTATTGTTCAGTTTGCCCTATATAACATTTCCCACATTCACAGGGAATACTATATATCACTCATGAATCTGATTTAGCTGGTATCTCATCTTTCAACTTTTCGAATGATTTTCTTTTAGTCTTCAAATTGTAAAAAGCAAACTTGTGAGAATCAGTTGATAAACATTTTTCAATTGTATATGAGAGTCCATAAAGATATAGAAATTTAAAATAGTAACGTATTTCTTTCAGTACTGTTGCCACTATTTTTCTTATATTTTACTTCCTCTGTATATTGCTTTATTTATTTATTACTATTTTTGATGTATCGCCAGAGATGTCATAATGATAAAAAATATTATTTTGGAAAACGTCATAAGCATTTTAATTCGAGGTTTTTTAAAGTAAATATATATAGAAACAACATTTGGCAAAAATTTTTTGATGCCATCGGTTTCTTGTGTCTTGGGTGGGATCAAGAATTACCACCAGATATCGGCAAAAAATTTCAATTCTGGGTTGAACAATTGGATTTATTGACATATTGCAAAATTCCAAGAACACTTTGTAATCATTGTGATTTAGAGGATTCATTAGATTCAACGATACACGTATTTTGCGATGCAAGTAAATCAGCCTATGCAAGTTGTATATTTCTGGGAACTTTCATTCAAGGGGAAACATCAGTCAGAATGGTCTTTGCTAAATCCAGACAAGCTCCAAAAAATATCACTTTATCTAGACTCGAATTATTAGCGGCATTATTGGGTGTAAAATTATACATAACTTTGAGAAAAATAAAAGAGTTCAGTGATATCAAAACTTATTTTTGGAGGGATTCAATGGTGGTTTCAACTTGGATACGAACGAAAGGACAATGGAAAACATTTGTTGAAAACAGGGTGAAAGAAATAAAATTGAATACAAATATTTATGATTGGTATCATGTCCCAGGAAAAATGAACCCCGCAGACTTGGCATCAAGAGGATGTTATGTCAGAACTTTGTTGGAAAGTAAGTGGTGGTTTGGTCCAACATGGTTGAAAAATAATTGCGAAGAATGGCCACGTAATGAAATTCTTTGTCCGGAAGGTGAATACAGAGAAAATGAAATCAACACTCACCCTTATTTCTAAAACAGAATTATCAACTGAAAATTTTCAATACTTTTCGAAATACACAAAAGTTTTGAGAACGATTGCATGGATTTTGGGATTTTCATTCAACTGTAAGCGAGGACATTCGGAAAAATCTGGTGAAATTACATATGAAGAAGTAAATGATGCAGAAACCAGATTATTGAGAATGATACAAGAAGAAGCTTTTGGAAAAGAGGTCAATTTGAATCTGGAAATAATCCAAGATGAGAAAAAACTATGGAGGATAAAGTCAAGGCTAGTTTTGGGAGATTTTGCAGATAATTTCAAGTATCCAATTTTACTTCCTAGCAAGCATATATTAGTAAATAGGCTCATAGAGGAATATCATATACTCAATTGTCACACAGGAGTCCAAACATTGTTGAGTATACTCAGGGAAAAATTCTGGATTCTAAAAGGCAGAAAAACTGTGAGGCAAGTAATTTCAAAATGTTCTGTATGTAAGAGGTATGATAGTAAACCTTTAGAAACACCATTTGCACCTTTACCTACAGAGAGAATAACGTGTGCTTTCAATGTTGTAGGTATAGACTTAGCTGGGCCGCTATATCTCAAAGATAAATCGAAAGATTGGATTGTTTTATTTACGTGCGCAGTTTATAGAGGAGTCCACTTGGAATTAGTGAATTATCTTTCAACTGAAGCATTTTTATCAGCTTTGAGGAGATTTTCAGCACGGAGAGGAAGAGTTGCTGCCATTTACTCAGACAATAGTACTAATTTTGTTGGTGCATTCAATTCGACGAAGAAAATTGACTGGGATAGGGTATTGGAATATTCCTCTGTTCATAAAATTAAATGGATTTTAAATGCACCAACAGCTGCCTGGTGGGGAGGATGGTGGGAATGCATAGTTCGAATTATCAAGAATCTCCTGAGGAGAAATTTGGGAAGATCATCAATCGATTACGAAGAACTATCAACACTTTTATGTGACTGTGAAGCTGTGATGAACAGTAGACCCTTAACTTATTCTTCTGACGATGAAAAATATCTGACCCCTTTGAGCCCTTCTATGTTCATTAGTGATATCATCAACAGTGACATACTGGAGTTGGACGAAATAAATAGAACCAGCTTAATTAAGAGATACAAATATATACAGGACCTTCGAGACGGTCTAAGACCACGATTCAGAAAGGAATATTTTGCAGAACTGGTCAACTCTGGTCAAAGAAAGCCACTTGGATTAGTGATTGGCGAAATTGTACTAATTGGGGAAGATAATATGAAACGTACCGATTGGAAGATGGGAAAAATATTAGAAATTTATCCCGGAAGAAATGGAGTATCAAGAGTAGCAAGAGTAAAAACAAAATCAGGAGAACTTGTACGACCCTTTCAACGATTATACCCGATGGAAATTGAAGATAGAATGAATATGCATGATGAACACGGGAAAGGTAAAACTAGCCGTAATGAGGGTATTGAAGAAGAAAAACAGCGAAAGTGTACAGAAAACCAAGGAAATGAAAAAGAAGTAGAAGTTCGAGAAGATAAAGGGGAATATACAACTAGAAGAGGACGAGTGGGGAAACCACCAAAACGATTTGTTGTTCAATAATGTGGCGGGGGGAGAATGTTGCGACTATTTGTCTTATATTTTACTTCCTCTGTATATTGTTTTATTTATTACGGTTTTTGATGTATCGCCAGAGATGTCAAAATAAAAAAAAATATTATTTTGGAAAACGTCATAAGCATTTCAATTCGAGGTTTTTTAGAGTAAATATATCTAGAAACAACAGGTACTGCCTATCTGTTCTTCGACGTTTGTTGATGATAGTATTGATTAATTTCGTGGGGTAGTTGATGTTGTCTCTCTCTTTACAAATATTCCCAAGAATTTGATTAGAAAGATTTGGATATCAAAATGGGAAATAATTTCTGCTTATACAGATATTTCAATGTACATTTTTCTAAAATCAATCGACTTTATTTTTAATGGAACATTTCACAAACAAAAAGATGGAACCGCTATGAAGATCCAGCCAGTCCTGTGTTGGCGAATATACTTAGTTGTTGATTATATTATTACAAAAATAACATCGGGATTACCTTTTGATATAACTCTCATTAAATATCATGTGGATGAATGCATTCTTGATATTCCAGGTGTTAAAACTAATGATGTATTGAATATTTTCGATAGTTTCAACCCAAATATTCAGTTCACGTTAGAAATAGAAGAAGAAAACAAACTGCTGTTTGTGGATCTCCAGATCATAAGAGATAACAATGGAAAATTACTCAGCAATTGTTTTATGAAACCTACCAATTCGGGGAGAATTTTGAATAACTTATCGGAACACTCTTTCAGCCAAAAGGTTAATACAGCCCCTAACCTAATTTCAAGGGTACTTACTCTTAGCGACAATTGTTTCCATTCGGAAAATTTAGTTGAGGCGAATCACTTTTTGAAAAACAACAACTACACCACGAAATTAATCAATAATATGATTAATAAATGTCGAAAAACAGATAGGCACGATATATTTCCGAAAGAAATGTGATACGATTTTAAATTTCCATATCTAGATGGACTCTCATATAAAATTAAAGAATGTTTATCAACTGATTCTCACAATTTGAAAATTACAGGAAAATTATTCAGATCCATGTGTTATATATAGTATTCCCTGGAATGTTATATAGGGCAAACTAAGCAATACCTAGAAACCAGAATATATCAACACACATATGACTGACTGCTATGAAAAGAATAAAAATAAGGAACAGCACTTGCTGCACACCATTTTGAATCATCGCGCAATTTTGGAAAAAGACATGACTTATTCAAAGATATTGTTGGGAGGAATGATTCAAATCAATCTCCTTGATAATTGTGTAAACCAAAAAAGTGATACACAAAACCTGACACAAATATACATCCATATTCTAGAAAGGTTCAAAAGAAAAACATATTTCTGAATAATGATACACAAAGGATTTGTTTTGTTTATTTTATCTATGTAGTGCTGGAATATTCCAGGTGGGATGATCAGTTGTGTTGTTTCATTTTAACGTGTCTGTGTTTGTTTATATACATTTTTAAAGTTTTTAATGTATAATTTGTGCCAATGTGTTTTTATCGACCAGAGTTTGTATCGACTACTAAACAGTTGAATCCATGAGCAGGAAAAATTCAGTTTCAAAGGTGGGCCATAGATATGTTTTTTGTTTCAATCTATACGTGTTTGTTGTCATTTCAGCTTTGAAAAAGGAATAAATTAATTCCGAAAAGTCAGCGATAAAAAATTTGTTTTACTCCCTGGTACTAATTCCCGTTGAATCCAAGTATAAATACAAATATTGTTAGATCAATAAACAGGGCGTTGGAAGGTGCTGGATGGTACAGACATATTTTCTTACAAAATCGTATTAGATATCTGTACATTTTCATATATTTGGTGAGGACTTCTGCTTTCAAGCCCCTTCTGAATATGCCACTGTTAATATATGGAGAGAATAATTTGTTTGAGAATTCGAATAACATAATTTGAACAAATTTGTATTTTTTGAGTCGGGATGTAATGAAAAAACTGGAATTGTTGGATATCCAAATTTTCTATCTAGGCAGAGTTTCGCGTATGTTACTTCGTAGAAAAAAACAGCAGAATTTTCATAACTTCTAATTTTCGCGGAATATTTCTTGTATACTAAGTGTAATCTGACATTTTTTTCGTCTTCCTTCGAATTTTTAACCTCTATAATTCGTTGTAAAATGGCATTATACACTCGTAATTCACGGGTGTGCAAGAGGTTTGATAACATCCTGTATACATGTATATATTTTTTATACATATATATATATATATATACATATATATATATATATATATATATATATACATATATATATATATATATATATATACTCCTGGACCAAATTAGCTCAACAACATATTAAATCATACAAATCGCTATAATGAATTAACTTCAATAATTTTTTATGGACATTGGTTACATTAAAGGTTAGAAAAAATAATTTCGGGTACTCTAAGAGTAGCGCCGCTTGCCTGATTTCAAAGCTCAGCAGAAAACGTTGGCAATTACCGAATGCAATAAACATTTCACTCGACATTTGAATAATGTAGAATGTTCAACTGATTGTGTGGTAAATGGACATATTGCAGGCTGCCTTGGATAGATATTCAATTTCAAAGTAAAGAAAACAACTGGCCTTGTTATATCCAAACTGGTGATAAAGTCAGAACTAGTTGACTTCATACTCTGCTTTGCGGCACTTCATAAATATCACTTGTAAGAAACAAACACAAACACTATTGAAAATGGAAACATTCGCAAGTGAATATTGTTTTGAAAAATAACATCACGATCATTTTTGTGATTCAGACATTCCGAACACGTGAACTGAACACTGTTGCCAAACAAAATTCTTGCATGCAGGTATTACAATGCTGTCTACGAACCAAAGTTTGTTAGACTCTATTAGTGTTTTCTGGCTGGTGAATGAAAGATCCTAATTAGCAAACCAATCAGAAAATAGTACGCGATGTGCACAAGAATTAATTTGAACATTAGTTCCTTTGACTTTTGCTGGCTCTTGAAACTAAATACCGAGCTGTCCCGTGCGTATTTTGAAGAGTAGAAGACAAGATGAATCACTCGTCGCATTTACGAATGAGTAGTAAATTTCATTTCTGGTTGAATACTGTGCTTTTTTTACTGGAAATATTAATATAATATAAATTATTTTTTGATTGAATGGCACACTTTTTGAAAGACAGACAAGGATGTTCGAATTTATTCTCGTGCACATCGCGTACTATTTTATGATCGATTACTAATTATAAAACACTGGTAGAATCTAAGAAACTTTCGTTCGTAGACAGCTTTGTAAACCGTGCATGCGAGAATCTTGCTAGGCATCAGTGTTCAGTTCACGTGTTCGAAATGTCTGAATCATTACAATGGCCGTGATATTAGTTTTCTAAACAACATTCAATTGCGAATGTTTCCCTTTTCAAAAGTGTTTGTTTTTCATAAGTGTCTGTGATACTTATGATAAGTGCCTCAAAGCAGAGTATGAACTCAACTAGTTCTGACTTTATCGCCAGTTTGGATATAACACGGTCAGTTGTTTTCTTCACATTGAAATTGAATATATATCCCAAGCAGCCTGCAATGTGTACATTCACCACACAATCAGTTCAACATTCTACATTATTCAAATGTTGAGTTGAATTTTTATTGCATTCGGTAATTGCCTAAGTTTTCCTTCGAGTGGGTCACCTGAAATTAGGCGGGTGGCGCTACCCAAAATTTTGTCGAATTTTACAAAGAACAAAACATGTTTTCTAATTTGTTTTCAGATTTTTAACCACAGTAATTCGTTATAAAATGGCATTATAAACTCGTCCTTCACGGGTGTGCAAGAGGGTAGATAACACCCTGTGAACATATTTGGGAATTTTCCCAAATAGAATGAATCATCCACTTTTTCCTCCCATAATTGAACGGATAGTAAACATGGAACAATCACATCAATAACATTATTTCCAAGGCCACAGGTAACCTTCCATCACTCCACTTGCATATAATGAAGAAAGCAGCTATGAGTGCCTTCAGGCTGCAACAGACATCAAATTCGAAAGCTATAAATCCAAAGATTCTGGAAAATATTCCCCTAGAATCCATTAGATATTATGCCAGCTAGACACGAGTTCGAAGTATATTATGAAGTGGTCATAAACAACACACAAGTTCCTGAGACCAGTAAGTCTCATGTCCTTCGGACTGAAGACTCTGAAGAAGCTGGTGGATGGGACGGTGCACTGGAGAAAGACCACTGCATCGAGAACAATATGCATACAGGTCCAGCTGCTCAACAGAAACAGCACTTCACAAACTAGTAGAGAGTGGAAAATACGCAGGTATTGAAGGCGGCCTTTCTAGCTTTCAATAACACCTCTATAGACTCAATCATCAGGTCTCTTAGATAGTGAGGAATCGAGGAACCTTGCATGGCCAGTTAAGACTCAATGGTAAGAAATAGGATGATACACACAACCCTACTGGAGGAGACTGTAGTGGCCCGGGCGGCCAGGGTATGCCGTAAATGAGAGTTATATCTCCAGTTCCAAACAAACTACGAGGTCCCTGAAAGAAAAAGGTCATAAAACCCCTGGTTACGCTGACAACATAGTTGTCTTGAAACAGAGTAAATTCAACAGCTCGGTTGGAGATCGTATGCACCTCGGTTAGTGATCGCAGCCAGTTGTCTCAGGGAAAATTTGCAGTCCAAATTCAGTCTAGATTCATAAGTGTGTTAGTTTAGAGCTTCTCGTGCTGCTTGGCTGTCTGAACGGATACAGATTCTGCCACCCCCACCTGGAGCCTCTAAAGAGGTTCTAAACTCAGTAACCAGATGGACGGACTTGGAGTGATAAAACAACAACTCTCAAAAAGGCCACTATAGTAACATTCACTCGAAGACGTACACTTGAGGGACTGGGACCCATACAAATTCGGGGAGAAACTATTCAGAGCGAAGAAGTCGGGGTGATACTGGACTCAATCCTGACCTGGAACTAACATCTGATGAAAGTGATCGGAAAAGCGGAGATGAAATTGATTGGGGCAAGACGCCCTGTTGGGAACAAATGGGGGCTAAAACCACAAATGGTACATTGTACGACATGGTGAAAAAACCGACCATGACGTACGTCTTCCTGGTGTGATGGCCAAAGACACAAGAAAGAAAGAAACAGAAGCCCCGAAGGCGCAATTCGGACGCCCTTCCGAGTACCTTTTTCCATATAAACCCACCTCCCAGGAGAAGGTACCTGCCTTTCGGCTTAGCAATCTCCTGAAAGAGGTTTAGGGTGCAGGAGAATTCGGATACGCCGGATCGGCGCGCTAAGTAATCCTAGCTACCGTTATAACTCAGCCACGGTAGGGCCACTTGATAAGACAAGCTACTGGCTCTGGGATGTCAGTGCCCGAGCGGGTTAATGCGCCGCTCCCCGCCGAGTCAGCAGGAAATGCAATCACCACCATAGGTGAAGGACTTCCCCGTCTCTACCAAATTACGGTATGTGTTTTCCATCGGTCCACTATCTAGTACCACGCGCCCAACACCACGAGTCCAACACCATGTGGAGAGGCACCGGTGAACCGGTGGGGACATCCTCCTCCCCCTGGGTACCCATGTTAACAAGACTTCTCCTGTCAGCGTTTGATGGTTCACCGCCATATCAGACTTTCGACCTGATATTACTCGTGTGACGTTTGACGAGTAACCGTTCGAATGAGGGTCCGCCATGGCTCTCGCCATGACTACTAAACGCGCTGCCATGGTTACCGAGAGAGGACCCAGCGGTGACTTTGATCGTCCCAGGCACCCCACTCCCGCCAGCCTTGTCACATGGTGGGGCTAGGCCCAGGCCATAGACACAGCGAAAGAGCGCTAAAACACTAGGCGAGGTGAAAAGACTTGCCTGCGTAGATATTACAGGGGTTATGAGATCAACGCCACTGCAGCCATGGAGACCCTGTTGGCATTGCTTTCCTCCACTGTTACAAGGAGAAGCAAGGCTAGGTGACTTCAGACTGAGAAATACACTGGACAACATAAATGTTGGGACAGGACACATGAGCATCGTAAGCATTGTAACCAGGGACGTGACCTGACATCAGACCACATTGCGAAACGATTCTCCTTTGACAAGTCAGACAGGGTATATATACCAGACAGAACTGTATGGAACAACACAGAACGAGACAAGGTTCGGTACACAGACGGGTGTAAGATGGAGTATGGTGCGGAACCAGGAGTCTTTTCTAGAAATCCAAGGACCGAGTTCAGCTACTCACTGAATAATCACACTCCTGTATGTCTGGTAGAGGTCTACCCTATCCTTCAGTGTGCGAATGAAAACAACAGGAGAAGTGGATCCACATTCTCTTAGACAGCCAGGCGAAACTGAAGACTCTGAGTAGCCAGGAAATGACGTCAAAGAGGAACTGACAATACTGGCGGAACAAAGCTGGGTGACAGGACATCAGGGATTTGCAGGGAACGAAAAAGCCGACAAAACGAAACAGGTCCACTACAGACCTTCGAGGATCCGACGCGCACGGCACGTGCGTCGGTAGAAGACTGGATCCAGGAGAAACACACACCCTGAAAACTTTAACGAAATTACTGGAATATGTGCTGTGAATGTGAACAACAGGCAAGTAGGCCAGTAGGCCCAAGTGTCATTGAGAGTTATTACCAGACGAGCTAACAGGCTGGAGTTTACAGTGGAGGAACATAGGGTACACAGACTCCAGAACTCAGGGACTCCCACACTAACGTAAGGTGTCCAGAAGGAATTTTCTTCACCCTCCCACACACAGAAAAAAACAACGGACTATGATAGACGAAAGGGCTGAGGGAGTAACAGAACCCAGTTTTAGGCTCACAGAACCCCTAGGCAAAGCCCCTACAATTTTCCAAGCCGAAATCTATGCTATAAAAGATTTAGCCCAAAAATGCCTTGCAAGAGGCTCCAGGAGGGGGAGGCAGAATATATCCTATCAGACAGCCAAGCAGCACGAAAAGATCTTAACTCACACACTTGCGAGTCTAGACTAAATTGGAACTGCAAACTTTCCCTGAGACAACTGGCTGCGAAATCAACTCACTCGGATGTGGGTGCCAAGTCACAAGGGAATCAAAGGCAATGAAGAAGCAGACGGCCTTACTGAGGAAGGGGCAAACACTCAATGTCCTAGCTCAGAACTCTTCTGTGGTCTCTCCAAAGCACATATTAAGGAAGCTGGGATGCCGACCAAATCAAAACCCTCTGGAATATGGTGTCAAGACAAAGACAGCCTATAGGGCTTCTGAGCTAATCGCCACAGAAAGCTAACCAGTTCCGCGAGTTGGACAAGAAATACTTGAAATCAGTTACGGAGCTGCTCACAGGTCATTGTCCTCTCAGGTATCACCTCAAAAAAATTGAAAGATCAGAAAAAAGCAAGGAGTTTTGGAATCCCGGGTCTTGAATAGATGAAAGGTAATGTACAAAAGACCTTATAGGGCGAGGTACAGAGAGGCTGAAGAGCCATATCGACTCTCATATAATTTTCAATCTACATATCTCCCTTTCACGTACCTAAGGACTTCAAGTATATCCAGACATGATTGAGAAGAGACAACATTTCCTGGATTGGGGATGGTTGGAAACAACTTTCAGACTCTTTTTCCATAAAGTAGAAAGGGCGCCTTGAATGAATGAAGGGGGAAATTTTCATGGGTATCTGCACTCGGGTACCATGTGCTTTTCATATCCATTATTACAATTATCAGAACTGGCATGGCTCGGCCGTTTTCTTGCAGTATACCAAAACTATCGAATAGGGACATTTACAATTTATTTATGAGGAATTATCTTTGTCTCAGCGCAAGCATTAAGGCGGCCTTCCTTACCAGCTTTTTGAAGCCGGCTCCTTGCTTCCAGCTAATCAGAGTACTTCAAAACTAGCCACCGCTTTTTCAAGGTCATGCCGCTATTTGTTGGTTCAAGTTTTACTTTCAGCGTCAAGTTGTTGACCATTTCTGCTCATAAAAATGTTGCTCTCCTTTTCTATGGACAAATATAACCAAAAAATAATAGATTATGAAAGTTCCGTTTGGTTTGCCGAGGTTGTGGCAACTGGCAAGGAAAACACAATGGGCAAAATTAAATTTACTGTAAATGAGCATCCTATAACTTTAACCTGAACACTAAGCATTGATTGACAGTTGACGTAAAAACGCTGCGTTTGTTCTGCTCTATGTAAACGGTCATTTGGAAAAAAAATTGATGGTAAAAGCTGGTATGGAAAGTCGCCTTTACCCATAAAAAGACGCACAGTTTCTGCATGTGCCAAGAGAATTCCTGGTTAAAAATTGAAAAAAAAACCTCGAAAAATCAATATTTTCCAACATATATTTTTGCGAACCACTAAGTGACTGTCTAATGGTCTGCTAGTGGGTGCCGTAACTCTTGCAATCACAGGATGCAAGTTTCAACGTACCACAGTCTGCTCTAACTGATAATAACTAAGAGTAAAAAAGGGTGCCTAACCGGCAAATAGATTGTTTTCTTGAATAAACATTTGAACATGTGTGATTTTCAAGCAATTGTAAAAGTAAAAAGAGAGTCTGTTGAATTATTATTCATAATGAAAAAAAAAGACAATAAACAACAATATTTTTATAACTGGACTGGAATATAAATACATTTTTTCCATTGCAAAAAATGGGTGGTGAAATGTAGCATGAACAGAACTGGAGGTATCCGCTGGTTTGTGTTGAAGAAAGAGGCTGATTCATTCATCTCAGTGCTGCAGGAGAACTCAAATGTTCTGAAAGGATGCGAATGGGGGCGCACCAGTACAACCAAACATGATGATTTTTTATTACTTATTTTCGAATTTTCGTAATATTTCCATAGGAAAAACTTTATTTTTCAGTGTACTATGACCTGCAACAATGCACTCTTACGATATTCGTTCAGCATTGTAAGAGATTTGTGGTTTCTCCGGATGACGTAAGAGCGCCAAAAAAAGAGTAAGTAATGTTGAGGGCATACATTTGGTGTTGACATCAATGAGTCCTTAGCGGACCAGGGATCATAAATACTCTTGAAGATATGAAACCAACGACGACGTAGTGCATTCATCTTCCTGAAACTAAATATTTTAAGGAAAACAAATGTATCGAGGATGTGCTTTAATTAATAATCATGGACGCAGATACACTTTGAACCATAGTGATTCATAGCCGATATCAACTGATTTCCTTTCAATTCGAGGCATAGTGACAGTTTCCTGACACTTTTCTCTTCCAGATGATGTGAGAAAATATTTCCAAGAATTATGCTATGATCTCATCGAGCGCTATGTACCTTGATAGTTATATAAGAACTACAGTCCACCTCCCATTGTTCTCAGTATATCTCTTTCTTTTGCTTTTTTATTTGCTTCGAGAAAACTCCTGCTCTAGGGAAAACATCGATGACATTCTGTGGAGAAATACACGAAGTGCGTGGTCTTCCTGTCACAAACTACACAATTTATGTCTCCCCAAGTGACCATTCTTTTTCGGAACGTGGATGAAAGAGGGACAACCGATATCTAGAATCAAAGTATGAATTGAATTGGAAGGGTAGTCTGTTTTCTACAAAGGCTACACACCCATAATAATAATTAATATTCAAAGCAGTCTCTAGTTATTTGATTTCCAGTGAATGCTATATCATATGATAAAAAGCAAGGTGAATATGAGTGGTTTGGAATTACATCTTGCACGTGGAGTGGGATTTCTTGTTCTTATTACGCTTTCATCAATATGATCCCACTACCGCAATATAATTCCAAAGGGGAATAAGAAGAAGTTGAGATTCCGAGCTCAATATTTATAGCGGAAAATTTTCTCAAACGGAAATTCAAGAGCTTTCTCGTGCAAGAACCTGAATTAATCCCTCAAAGAGTTCAAAGAGAGGGGGACTGTGTATACCAACAAGCACAACAATTATTCTCGAATCGAATATACCTTATTCCTCTATAATACGATAAATAGGGTTCTCTGAAATGAATTCACATTTTTTTTCTAGGGTGATGAAATAGACTAGCAATTGAGTTTCTTTCCAAAAATAGCTTTTAAACATGTTTATACTTGATAACTTTCGAATAAAAATATATGGTTTATCGTCTTGAGTTACATGATTTGAAAATAAATTATTTTGTTGAATGAATTATTTCGATTTTCTGAAAATAAAATTTTGAAAATTTGAATGAAAGCAACTGACTTTGGTTGAGAAAAGTGATTTCAGATTTCATTTTTTGATGGACCTGAGAAACGATTAGAGGTTCCTTGAAAATATTGTTGTCGCTGCTTTCAATACCTTTTTTGTGAGAGAATGTTTTGAAAATAACAAAGATGTAATGTAATGAAAGAAGGGAATTTTATGGCATAGTGGACAATTATTAAATTAAAGAAAAAAAGCATCCTCAAATGCGAGTCGAACCCACGACCTCATGATGTATTTCGGACGCAATTTTTCCACTTTCATGTAATGTAATATTTTGAAACGGGTAAGAAATCAAACCAATTTTTCGCGTCGCTTTCATTTTTTGAGTTCATATATTTGATTTAAATTCGCTGTTATTATGACAAGGAAAAAAATAAGTCTAGTTTTTCCCAGATTGATTATTGAATTGACAACGATATATTCTTTTTTAATACTCAATAGAAATGGGTAATGATAGTAAAATATTCCATTGGTTCAACTACGATGATTAATCCTTTCAAGAGAATCTTCGAAAAATATAATGTAACATACCGAGTGACACAGACTCATGTTTCACCCCCCTTTTCTCCTTCGTTTCTCCAGCTACAGTTCTGGAATTGAATATGCTTACTAGACGGCATGTTTTGACATATTCGAGAAAAAATCAACTTCCAGTTTTTTCGGAAATTACATTAACTTTCGATTTTCTAATAGGACACCCTGTACATTTTTTTAAATCTTCGTAATTATCTGAATCCAATGATACCTTATAGTTGATATTTCATTTGTCAGGAACACCCATTTTATTTTTCGATCTAGAGAGCCATGAACTCCCTAAAATTATTCCAAATAATCAAAATAAGGCTATTGCATTTCCGATCAAAATAGTATTGTGGTTCGAAATATGTGCCAAAAAAATTAAACAAAAGATTTTTCACTCGGAACTCCATTTTTTCAAATGGTACCATAATGGTAATCTGACGTCATTCGAAAGTACCATCGGTGCGGTATCCATCCATATCAACTCTTTTTGGTATTACCAATAAGAACAAAATAATGTAGTTGAAAAAAGCTCAAGTATCTTCTCGGTTCAATAACAATAATTTATCAAAGTGGCTATGGAACACAAATCAGATTTTGACGTTTCGATAATCTGTAATTGTCAGTTGATCACTGAATACATTATTGAATTAATCGTATTGAAGATAGAAATAATTGAGAATACCACCAGTTTATAACAGAAACGAAAAAGTAGATATACTGTTAACTGATGGGGAATGTCGGCAAAATGCAGTTGTTGCTCAACAGCTGTACTCGGAAAGATACTCCGAACGAAAATGTCCGGCTCGAAATAGAGTAGTTCAGAAGATATGTTGGATGGAGATGAATGTTATCATGAGAGTGGAAATCGATAAAACAGCATCTTTTAGGGAGGGAGATCGCTTCCGATTGGATACCAGTCGTGGAAGCGTCGGAACAATTTTGAAGAAACATAAGTATCGATCTTATAAATATCAAATACATCAACATTTATACGAAGACGATAGTATAAGAAGGATGGAATATTGCAGGAGGGTACTACGCAATAATGTACAGCTAAATACTGAGTTACTGAAAACAATTATATTCTCTGATGAGTCAAGATTCACCAATCTTGGTTTATTTAACAAACAAAATACTCGACATTGGACGCAAGAGAATCAGCGTTCATTTAGGCAGGGGTATTTTCGAGAACGTTGTGGGTTCAATGTATGGCTAGGAATATTTGGAGTTCGAATAAATGGTCCCATAATATTTGATGGACCTTTGAATGGTGGTAGATACCTAAGTTTCCTCAGAAATGAAATTGAAGATTATTTAGAAGATTTACCGCTGAATCTAGGAACTTGACTGTTTTCTCAGATTTTTTTCAAAATTCGTACATATCTATGAAATGTCGTTCTAAACAACTTTTCCAAATAACATTTTTCAATATTTTCCCAAATAAGTGTGTTTTGAGACATAATTTTTATATTTTTTGAATTTTCCGCCAAACACGAAAAGACGAACGGCACTGTACAACGTCTTTTGGGGTTGCTTTTGATGCAGAAGCGATTGCACATATCGATATTCGTCAAAATTTATTAATAAAAGAATTTCCCATATGATGCGTACTTTCTGCCGGTCACTGTATAAAGTTAAATTCAATTTTTATTAACTCATAAAAATGATTCTTCAATTCAAGTATTGGATATTATTGATTTGTTTACTCAATTGATTTTAAGTAATAAATTCTTGATGAGATTACACTCAATTGTAACAACTATGAGTTGAGGAGTGCATTGAAAATATTCCAAGTTTCAAGAAGTAGAATTTTTGTATATCAAATTCTGACACAAACAATATTGTTTTTCATGTTAAATCGCTGAGAACACACTCAATGGAACAGAAGCTGATGCTTGTGTCAACCTGATCGGTCGCCTAGCAGCTATAAGTACCCCCTGATTGCGAGCCAACCAACTTCGTGAAGTCTAGCTACGTGCTACACAAAAATACAATCAAGGTACATCGTCATCGATAAACCGACAGGTTCAGCAAACAGAAACAGTAGGTATTAGTTTTCTTTCGTTGGAATTTAAATAAATCTTTCATTCAAAATATGTTAAAGATCTGGAAATGATGTAAATTTGTTAATATTTCATTCAATATATGTTAAAGATCTGGAAATGATTTAAATTTTGTAAATAGATTGTTAAAAGTTGGTATTTGTTTTATTGTTGTAGTTATTCACAGAAGGAAAGTTATTTGATGTGCAATCATTATTGAAAAGGAAATTTGAATTTTTGTCCTAGTTTAAATAAAAATTCTGGCGTTCATTTCACAATTTCTAAAACTTTGCTTGAAACATAAAAAATTTGAAACTAGCAAGGCGGTCCAAAGAACTCCACACCGCTCTCCACTGAATAGTCTGGGCATTCTATTATAACAATTAACTTGTTTCACATAACAGGCTTCGAGCCTTCGAGCTATCGGTTGTATGAAATATTGACCAGATCTCCGTAAAATAACTCATTTCTATTATCAATCCGATTAATTAAATTATGTATTCAGTGACTAACTGACAATTACAGATTATCGAAACGTCAAAATGTGATTTGTGTTCCATAGCCACCTTGATAAATTATTGTTATTGAACCGAGAAGATACTTTCGAGTGAAAAAATGTTTTGTTTAACTTTTTGGCACGTATTTCGGATCACAATACTATTTTAATCGAAAATGCGATAGTGTAGCATTATTTTGATTATTTGGAATGATTTTAGTTCATGGCTCTATCGAAAAATAAAATGGGGGTTCTGACAAATGAAGTATCAACTATGAGGTATCGTTGGATTCAGATGATTACGAAGATTTCAAAAATGTAATAAAATTTTTGAAAATCCAAAGTTGATGTCATTTCCGGAGAAACCGGAAGTTGTTTTTTTCCAAATATGTCAAGAAGTGCCGTCTAGTGAGCATATTTAATGTTCCAAATTTCAGAAATATAGCTAGAGAAACAAAGGAGGAAAAGGGGTGCACCATGAGTCTGTGTCACACGGTATAGAATATAGGATTGAATCAGCTAATTAACAATTTTGTGAAATATGCATTATTTCAGGAAGTTGAGAATAGCCTTGAAGAGAATGAAAAATCTGATCACGGAAAATCAAAGCAACTTTCCATAATGGCGTTATTGAGGGCGCTAGCGCAAATAAATAAAACATCGACCGTTTTACTGTATTACTTTAAGAACAACACACGACATTCCCGATTTTCTATCATTCTATTGTCTATCATGATATACAGCATTTGTCTTATTTGATCAATATTCAATATTTCATCATAACTGGGCTTGCAATAGCGTGCATTTGAAACATAGCAATCTTTCAAAAGTTTTTGTGGTATCACAAAACAGCTTGTAATTTCAATTGAAAATATTACCACCTATGTATCCATCCTAACAAAATTGAAAGTTATACAATTATTTTTTGCGTACACTAAAAATGAATAATTCAAAAAAATTGGTAAAATTAGTGCTGCTTTTTCACTCAAATATAATATACAGGGTGTCCCTGGACTTCCTCTTTTCCTACCGGAAAGGTATAGATGGGGTCAAAATATCACCAGTACTTCATATAACTTTTGTTCCTAAAAGCCTTCGTTACCAAGTTACGGGCCCTCAAAGTTACCAAATGAAAAATGTTTTTCTTTGATAACTTTCAAAGTGAACATTCAAAATCATCTAAATTTTGGTGATTGACTGAACAAATGAATTCCTTCGATGACCTTCCATGCAGGAGTCAGTTGTTTTGCTACAAAGTCAGGAACGGACTACCCCCGATGGTCCACACCCCAAAACTTTGAAATGACAGATAATTTTTCAATAGTTTTCAACAAAATAAGGTTACGTAGACAATTTTCTGTGTGGAAAGTCGATCGGAGCAACGATTCTTGATAAAAAGGCAGTTTTACTCGACGACATCAAACCCGATCGTCCACCATTATTTGAAATGAAAAATGTTCACAGTAGAAATACTAATGCTAACGTTGATTCAACAACATTTATAACAGGGATAATACAAAATATGCTAAATTAAAGTCGTAAATAAAAAGTACAGTACCTAGTTGAAAGTTTCATTCACAATGTAGATATTTTTTCAAATGAAATATCAACTTATGTATGTGGTGTCAATAATAACAACTACTCCACTATGAAATATCGAATTCAGTCCATATTTTGTATGTACGCGTGGAATAAGCACGTTTCGCGTTGTGTTATCTGAATCTCATGAAACTCAACATTTGGATGTTGCAAATTCGTATTCACAGCTTAAATGTTGAGGAGTTTCACTGATAAGTATAATTTCATGGGAGAAAATCTTTAACCCGAAGATAAATTTAGCTGAAAAAACGCACATCGGAAGACATAACTAATAAAAAGCAAACGAATAAACTACAAAAACGGCTGCACATGAATAGGTGAAAAATATCCGGTGAATAAATTTATATTCCATTTCTTCCACAGATGTTGCCAAAAACACCTTGTAGAAAGAAATAAAATTAGTGTGGATAAAAAATGACAATAGAATGCGATTTTGGTTTGATGAGTGGTGCGTTGTTATTGTATTGTAAATATTCTAATAGGACAGTTTGAAGTGTTTTGATATGGCCGAACAGTTTACATTCAACGAATATGCAGATATGCATGCATTGTATGGACGAGCATTTGGTAATGCTGCAAAAGCACGTCCTCTGTATGCCGAACATTTTAACAATCGAACGTTACCGGCAAGAGAAACGTTCGAGCGTGTCGAACGCAGCTTGAGGGAGAGAGGTATGTCTAATGGATAATTTATTGGAGCCTGTTGTTTTATTTCGATATTATTGTAGGTTCAGTTTTGCCAAAACGAGGTGGTGAAGGCGCTCTTCGGGCTGGGCGTACCGTTGTATTGGAGAAAAATATTTTGGAAGCTGTCGCTGATGATCCTTCAACGAGCATCAGAAACCTATCAGAACAGTTCCATACAGCCAAGTCCACTATTCATAGAATGATTAGGGAACAACTGCTCCACCCATATCACATCCAGAAGGTACCTGAAGATTTTCCAGCACGACTGGAATATGCCAATTGGTTCCTGGATAAGCAAAAAGAGGATATGACTTTTATTACTAGAGTTTTATTCACTGATGAAGCAGGTTTCAGTAGAGATGGAGTAATCAACTCTCATAATCTCCACATATGGGCCGAAGAAAATCCCTATGGAATATTGCAAACCAAACACTAACGGAAATTCAACGTGAACGTTTGGGCTGGTATCATAGGAAACCATCTTATAGGACTATTCGTTCTACATGACCGATTGAATGGAGAACGTTATTTGGAGTTCATTCAGAACGATTTGAATGTGGACTTTTGGAACATGTTCCATTGCAAACCCGAAGAGATATGTGGCTTATGCAGGATGACGCTCCCCCTCATTTCAGTTTGATTGTGCGGGACCATCTGAACCAGATTTTCCTCAATAGATGGATTGGTAGATGGCCACCGCGGTTTCCGGATTTAAATCCATTGGATTTTTTTCTGTTGGGTCATCTTAAAAGCCTCGTTAAGGCTACACCTATTCACACCAGAGATGCCATGTTGAAAAGAATTACATTACAGTGTGAAGCCATATGAAACGACCCCGGCATGCTATTTCAAGTGCAGATAGGGTGTTTGCGCCGATAAAGAAAATGTATTGAGAGAGACGGGGGTCATATCGAGCAGTTTTCGTAGCGGATTTTGCATTTATGTTTGCTCTTGAGGCTTGCGATTGATTATTAACATCATGAGTTTTGTACGGTAAACGTGTTTGCATGATAAAAATTCGTTATGAACATTGTACCTATCATTTCTATTTTCATTACAAATTAATCTTTTCGAATAATGGTAGACATCTCAGGTTGGATGTCACCGAACAAATATTTTCAAAATCGTTGTCGATCGATTTCCACACGAGACTTTTATTCGAAATTGTCAGGTAACCTTGTTTTGTTGAAACATATTGAAAATCAGTCATTTCAAAGTTTTGGGGTGTGGACCATCAGGTAGTCCGTTCTGACTTTGTAGCAAACAACTGACTCCTGTCATGAGAGCTCATCAAGAATTCATTTGTTAAGTCAATCACCAAATTTAGATGATTTTGAAGATTCTTTGAAAGTTATCAAAGAAAAACATTTTCAGTTTTGGTGACTTTGAGGGAGTCTTGACTTGAGAAGAAACTTTGACTATATGAAGTATGGTTATTTGCCTCTAACATCCCGAAAAGGATGTGAATACTCGAATATGAAATGAATTTTATTATTCATATATATTTCATATTAAAATGTTCCAAAATTGAAAAAGAACTTGATAACTTATTAAAATCGAACTTCAACGGCATTGATAACATTTATGTCTAACTTCAAAATCAAATAAAATAAAAAAAAAACGAAAATCCTTTATTTTAACCACAATATTTTCAAACTTCCGAGAATAAAATGAAATCCTAACAACATTCGATTCAGTTGGTTCGAATATATACCATCTTTTCGTAACTCGGAGTATTTTACCGAGGGTAATGCATATAAATGATTGCAAACTGAAGTTCTATTATATGATAAAATCACAACACCGTAGCTTGAGTAGTTCAATCTTTGATGGAAGACCGCATGGGTTGGCTTTCTCCAAGGCGAAAATTTATGAGAAAATTAACCAGCCTGAATGATATTTGCTGAATATATTACCGAAATTAATGAAAAGTCTATTGAAAAAATATGTATGCTGTTTTGTTTGAATCTCCAGCGAAAGACATAAAAAAAATTATAGTTTCTTAATGACTTAATGTTCTTAATTGATTCAATCGACCATTGCGATATTTTTCATCACCAAATCATGAGGGAAAGTTTCCTATAGAACTTGGTGTTGGAACTATATTCACCTTATACTGCTTGATGAAAAAAAGTAAATACTCATTGATATCCTTTTGTAATTATTGAAAATGAGATCGTTAAGTTTACTTTGCTAACGTGGAATGAACCAGAAATCAATATAATTTAACGTATTATCAGAATATTCAGATACTGATAATCTGAACCTCTTTTTATGGGGATTATTTTTTGACATTCATGTACATTTTGGCCAATCAAACATTATTATAGTGAAAATAGTCTACCTAGAAAATTACCGCGGGAATAATTTGAATAATTTTGTTTTTATTCTTTGACAACCTATATTTTCAATTTGACGTCTGTCATCAATTCGCATGGAAAGTGAGAAATGAATCGAAACCGGTTTAGTTCATTATATCATTTTGCGAGGAAGTGTGTTTGTGATCGTAAATTCAAAAAATAATCTACAGAATACCACACGACAGTTTGATAAAGTAAAAAATAATTCTCCAGATTTATTTCTCAAACTTGTTGCCATTTGGCAATAGCCACTCGAGCCCGTCGGGCTCTTGTGTCTATTGCCTGACAAGTTTTCGAAAATCTGTCGATTCATTTTCACTTTATTCTCACTCTCTTGTGGTATTATAACTGATAATATGGATTTGAGAACATTTTTGACTATCTAAAGGTACTTCTCCTTTTCAATTGAGGAAATGAAAAACTCAAAGAAAATTTTAAAGAGCTCTTTTAGACATGAAATCTCATTTAAAAATTTCTTTCAAATAAAAAGACTACTTGATTTGAGGTGCGTGGTCAGCTTTAAAGCCCCTACTTTGATGCCTCTTGGTCGGGCCCGTTATACAACCACCACCATACGTACACACTCGAGAAGTCAGTGAACCAACTAAGCAAGGCAATACTCGCAGCTTACGAGGAAAGTCGCCCCGAAAAAACAAGTCTACAGAATAATAAAACAGTCTGGTGTAATAAACACTTAGAAACTCCCAGAAGGGCTATCTGACAGAGCCAAAACCAACACTCACGCAGTACAGTTAAGAGATCAGAAAAGCAAAAACGCAATCGTGGAAGAAGTTCTGTGAAGAGGTAATGGATACCCCCACATGCTTTAGAACCCACAAGGTGCTGGCAAAGGAGGGTACTGTAGATCTGGTAGGTTTCCAAAAGAAGGAAGATGATACCTACACAACAACTTTTGAGAAAAGTATATAAATGCTCATCAAGGAACACTTTTTGGCCGCAACAATTCTAAAAGACGCAGAGGCGCAAGGCGAGCCAAAAATGCCCACTGCCCCGGACTGGAAACTAGCTACAGATATAACAAGGCCAAACAGAATTAGGTGGGCTATAGATGAATTTCAACTATACAAATCACCAGGAGAGGATGGAATATATCCTATCCTACTCCGAAAGGGACAGGAAATATTAATCCAATTTCTATGTAAAATATTCAAGACTTGTATAGCCATGCGATACATACCGACCGAGTGGCAGAAGGGGAAAGTCATTAACATACCCAAGTCATACCACCCAATGAGTCCAGTGTTCTTCCTGCTGAAACCCTGGAGATACTAATAAACAGATACATAAGAGACGAGGTATTATCAACAAACCCTTTTAAAGAACGCCAATATGCGTATCAGCCAAGTAAGTCAACAGATTGGCACTGGATGATCTCAACAGGCTACTAATAAAATCCCCGGACGACAAAGAGATAGCCACCTTAGTCGACATCGAGGGTGCTTTCAACAATGCATCTACAAATTAAATTACCAAAGCTCTAGAAAATAAAGGGGTCTTTTCCCTCCTGTGTCAATAGGTGAACGCCAGTTTGGTGAAAAAAGTAATCATATCAACCATAGGCGAACCCACAGTCACAGCTAGAGCATGTAGAGGATGCCCACAAGGAGGTGTACTATCGCCTCTTCTGTGGGCTATCCTAGTTGACAAACTACTGGTAAAGCTAACATCCAAAGGCATGTATTGCTCAGGATATGCCGATGATCTTTCAATTATTGCAAAAGGCAAATTTGCAGGAACTGTCTCGGAGCAGACTGCTCTAAACATAATAAATAAGTGGTGTCAGGAGGAGGAACTAACTATAAACCCCCACAAAATCACGATAGTTGCTTTTACAAAAAAAAAAGAACTGAGAGGACCCAAGCCATCAGTTCTGAACGGGGTAGAAATTCCAATTGCACAAAATACTTGGGCGTCATATTTGACCATAAGCTGACATGAAATCAACGCCTACAAAAGTTATTCAAAGAAGCACGGTAGCCCTCAACCCATGCAGAAGAATGTATGGAAAAAACTGGGGGCTACAACCGAAAATGATCATTTGGCTGTATAGCAAGGTCATCTGACCCATGATAGCATACGGGTCGGTGACATGGTGACATAGCTGCCACGGGAGTTGTGATGACCACCCCAACAGCGGCCTTAGAAGTCTTGCTGGATTTTAATTAATTTCAAACAGACGTCTTTAGACTGTAAATAAAAAAATGAACGTACCAAAATTGAATGTACCTATTGAAGAAAATCAATTAGAAATACTTAAGGCAGTTGTTGAAAACCCTAGGAGATCCACCCAAGAAATGTCTGCTTATACGGGTGTGAAAAAGGCTCTATTAAGAAGATTCTTAAGAAAAATATATATCTTGCCTATAAGCCAAAGTTTATTTGCACATTTCGAGAACGATAGTATGCATTGCGGTATGACTTCTGCATGTGGATTCAAGGACAAATAGAAGACCAACGTGAATTTCATAAACATATTTTTTGGGGGATAAATCCACGTTCACAAATGGCGTTGTCTCTTCCCGAAATTGTAGGTGGTGGTCCGACAAAAATCCAAATTTTGTCATTGCCAATTAAAACCAGTATTATCAAAAAACAAACGTGTGGTGCGTTATTATGAACGACAAAAAAATGGGGCCGTTTTTTCCTCCTAACCTGATACCCATTCACAGTTTTTCAAAAACGAACTGACGGATTTTTGGGATAACATGAGTTTACAAGAACGAAATAAATTGTTTCTGATTGGTTGAATGAGGAATTTGGTGATAAATGGTTAGGACGAAATACCGATCGACGGTGGCCTTCTCGTTCACCCCAATAGAATTTTTTATGGGGATATTTAAAGCAAGACGTATACAAAGGTCGACCATTTAATAATGTTGAGGAGCTTGAAATTTCGAAAAGATTTCATGGCAGAAATATTCCAGCAAATATATTGCGATTTATTCTCAGTGAATTTTATGATCGGACAGTCAGATTGATTGAACGAGAAGGGTACAGAGATAATTTTTTTTCACACATATTTTTTGCAATTTAAATGTTTTTCGTTTTACTTTATTTTGATTTGTTAATTGTTGTTATAATTAAAAAATGAGCCGATAAAAATTGGCAAAACCATCGGCACCACATTTAAATACGTTTAAAAACATTGAATTAAAGCATTTGAGATTTGGGTGCGGTTAGTGCATACATTACGGATACATTGTTTTGTTAATGTTAATTAATAATAATAAAAATGACTACTTCTAACCCTCATTTGTTTTTTTCCATGTGTGTCTGCGATTATTTTAGTGAGATTTCATGTTTGTCTATTGATCTGTACAGTTTTTTTATGAACATTTAAAAAACAAATTTTGCACTTTAAATTAGAGTTTTTAATTTTCAATATGCATATCATTATTATTACTGTTAGACCTTCTCAAAGAGATTTTTTGCAAAATTTCAAATTTGTGTTTAATATTGTTGCAACAAACATGAAGTTTGTGATTCCGTAAAAAATTAAAAATCTAAGTTAATTTTACAAATATGCTTGAATTTGAGCAGATGTTATGTGAAATTGATTAGATTTTGATTGATGTAGGAACGTTTTAGGTAATATAAAAAAATAGGAAATTATCAGTTTTTCAAAAATAATTTTTTTGGGAGGCCATGTTTTCTATTTAAGTATAATTTTTTATTCTAACAACTTTTCACTCTAACATTTTGCTGATTTTTTTTGAAATAAGGGTAATTCACCTACTCTTGTAACTTTTTTATATTTTTTGACCTACCCTGTATGCTGTTTGACTTGCAATGATTCTAAGTGCATCTAATATGATTATCGCACAAGAACCAACTTTTGGCGAACTTTCTATTCTTGTTGTGCAATTAATTAAAAAAATCCCATATATTGCACACTTAAATGACCACACTATGGAATAAACGTATTAAAAAAAATCCGTCAACAGGAATCGAAACCGATCCTCACTAGACCACGACAACCCTTCTTGATTTCCTGAAAATACTGAAATTCAATTATTCATTGCCTCACTTGAAATCCCGAGACTCATATAACAGGCTAAAAAAGGATATTTGTATTCCAATACCAAATTACTGTACGTAGTGAGCTCAAGAGACAGCATTTACTAATAATTCGTGGGTTAGAGGACAGGAACGAGACAACAACGCAATTGCTATGCCGACGTTTCGTCTATATTTTTAGACTTCTTCAGGGCTACAAAGAAAAGGCTTACTAAGTTACGTTCACACATTTGACATAATTTCAACAAACAACAATAATAAAAATAGACTTTTCTCAAACAATTAGATACATTGGAAAAACATTAAGGAAACAGGAGTAAAATTTCAAACAAGAAAATCATTAAATTTCACTCTTGTTTTCTCAATGTTTCCTCAATTCATTTTATTGTTTGAGAAAAGTCTATTTTTATTTGGATAGAATGGCGACCATTGAATATGATTTCAATCGTTGAATTTGCGGGAATTCGGTCGAAATGTTGAAAAAACCAATTTTCAACTTGTCGAAGTTTTGAAACTTTTTGTTTCATTCTCAAGAAGTACAAAGAAGTACAAAAACAAGAACAAAAGAGATTCTAAATGTGTTTTATTTTTGATAAAAACAGAATAAATTAAGTAAAATAACATCGTTAAAAAAATTTAAGAATAAAAACACTTCGAACACATTACAGAAAACAACAATGATGAGTACTTACATTTAGTATGGCTTTCCGAGTTTGAAAAGGGTGAAATAAATAATTTCGACATAAAATATAAATAGATATTCAGGTTCATGGAAGACGTTAACACAGACATGAAGTAAAGAAGCAACTGAACGGTCGGTGAATCGTGTTTTTATAATGTAAAGAAGTTCATGAGAGAAATGAGTATTGGAATCGAAAAAAGCTGTTCAATAATGATCTAGGATTAATGTTTGGTTTTTTCTATTAGATTGAAATATGAGGTTGTGTAGGTTTTCAATATCGAACCTTTTGTTAACACATTTTGTCCATGTCTTGTTATTTCAATCGTTCAAGAGTCTTTTTTTTAAATCGTCTGTTGTCCTATAATACTGGCTGAACTAAAGTCGAAAGTATGAAGTGATGATTTATAAAGCTCTGCAAGACTAGTGGGATTTTTGATAGTTTTGAGCGGGTTGTGTATATTTTACCATCCCTCATGTGTCAGTCAGCTCGCTTTAGATACCTCGTTTGTCTATATACACCTTTCATCAGCACATGATATTTTATAGATAATATTGATTTTGTTCTTTGTGTTTTAGTTTAGTTTCGTAGGTTTGACTGTGTTTTCCATTTCATGCTGACTTTAAGATTTTCATTTTCTAAAACCTTGCCAAGTTGAGGTGTTAGACCTGCCACGTGCGGTAATTTGAAATATTTGATGTTCAATGGTATCTTTTCTTCCTGTGTATTGGTAGCAGTTGCTGCTTAAGAACTGCTACCCTGAATCCTTGACTAAAAAATTAGTATATTCTGACATAACAAATATACAGAAAGGAAAGATACCATTGAACATCAGATATTTCAAATTACCGCACGTGGCAGGTCTAACACCTCAACTTGGCAAGGTTTTAGAAAATGAAAATCTTAAAGTCAGCATGAAATGTGAAAACACAGTCAAAAAACATTTTTTCACGAAACTTAAAACTAAAACACCAAAAGAACTAAAATCCAATATTATCTACAAAATATCATGTGCTGAGTGTGAGAAGGTGTATATAGGACAAACGGGGAGGTATCTAAAGCAGAGGCTGACTGAACACATGAGGGATTGTAAAAATATACATAACCCACTCAAAACTATCAAAAATCGCACTGGTCTTGCAAAGCATTGTAAATCATCACTTCATACTTTCGACTTCAATTCAGCCAGTACAACAGACGATTTAAAAAAAAAGACTCTTGAACGAAATGATTGAAATAACAAAACATGGAACAAAATGTGTTAACAAATTTATTGAACAGCTTTTTCCGATTCCAATACTCATTTCTGTCATTAACTTTTTTACATTATAAAAACACGATTCACCGACCGTTCAGTTGCTCCTTTACTTCATGTCTTTGTTAACGTCTTTCATAAACCTGAATATCTATTTATATTTTATGTCGAAATCATTCATTTCACCCTTTTTAAACTCGGAAAGCCATACTAAATGTAAGTACTCATCATTGTTGTTTTCTGTAATGTGTTAGAAGTGTTTTTATTTTTATTATTTTTTTTAACGATGTTAATTTACTTAATTTATTGTTTTTTATAAAAAAAAACACATTCTAGAATCTCATTTTAATTGTATGTTCTTGTTTTTGTACGTCAGAGTCTTGAGGATGAAACAATAAAGTTTCGAAACGTCGACTAGTTGAAAATTGGTTTTCTCCAACATTTCGACCGAATTCCCGCAAATCCAACGATCGAAATGTATTTTTATTATTATTGTTTGTTGAAATTATGTAAAATGTGAAAACGTAACTAAGTAAGCCTTTTCTTTGTAGCCCTGAAGAAGTCTAAATATAGACGAAACGTCGGCATAAAATTTGCGTTTTTGTCTGGTATCTGTCCTCTAACCCACGATATTTTTTTGAGATTATAATCTAAAGACAAGAAATCTCATCGACATACCGTATTTAATCGATTTTGCATTGTCTCTGTTTCCTTATAGGAATTGAATGTGTTGACATAATTTTGGCAGGAGGTCCTATCTATTTATCGTGGAACAATCGCGAAGCTAGTGTACATTCATCAGTATAAAACAGTAAGAAGACATTGATGGGGAAACTAGTCTTTGCAATAGTTCATTCGATTCGAGAATAAATCTTGACTGATGGCCTATGACTAAATGGATACCTAGAACGATAACTCTCAGTCGAAATCCTAGTACTGGTCATTCCACTGACGAACTCCGGCTCAGGAGAAGGCGAACACGTGGGGTCTGGACTCGGCGTCGGGGTGGCTTCCTCTGGAGGGGTACATGAAGGTGTCGGGGACTTCTGAACCGGTTTCTTCAAACCGCGAATAAGGGACCATAGCAAAAATAATAATGTCAGCATGATACGGTTATGAAACGTCCATGTGCCGCATTCTATCACATGCACTACTACCGGCACATCTTCGTGTCAATGGGACACACACATTTAACGCGCAACAGTCTATCGATCTAGTCGTCTGGGACGTCGAAGCCTCTCTGCTTTAGAGCTTTCAAACCTTCGTTTTGGCCTTATTTCACTCACAACATCGCCTTTATCTCTTTAACACTCAAACACTTTGTGCACCTGAATAAATCATTAGGTCCGCACGCATATGTAATTGTCGAATCTGTCAATCGCCATTTTCTCCGATACTGCTGTACGTCCACTTGCACTGATTTAAATATTCATCCAGCAACTGCCGACCACCGAAATATCCTCATTTAATTTTCACATAGTTCAATTTTCAATGGAAAATTGCCAAAAAGGAATGAGCATTTTATTACGACGATGTATTTGCATGTAAGAATCTATGAATACTGAATATTTCCAATACTTAAGCTATTATTGTCGTGAACGATATTAATTCATCATTACTGATATGTTATGAATCCTTCAACACATGGCACTTGACACACTAACCTCAGATGATGGTTTCAATAAGCGTTTAGCTTACATCCGCATTGGCATTTTGAAGTGATCACGTGTGCGTATGATCCTCGATTCATTTGTTTACAAATCGATTGCTCGATCCACCGCTGTAGTATTTTTTTTCTCGAAACCCCTCGAAATCTCCACACTCCAATAAACATAGCGAGTGAGCATTATAATCAAAACACATGATTATTGAAACATTAATGTCCGAAAATAACCAAGCACTCCAACATAAACTGTACGGTGTCACTATTATAATTTTTCGCGTGTTCTCATGTGACGTTGCTTTGCGAAATGAAAAATCCAAAGGAAATCTGTGCAAGGGGTGGCAGGAATGAAAGCTGAAATGTAATGCGTGCCATATCGCAGCGGCCATAACTGCGGGATGGCGCGCATGATCGCTGCTCTATTGTTTTCACCCCCTGCTAGCGGCTGACGATGGAAAGCTTGAAAATGTTTACTTTCCTCGGGCTTTGAGGAACATAATAGGAGCGGACTGGCAACTGGATGATACGGAAAAATAGAAAAAAAGGACAGTTCCATGGAAAATTCGGAGAGATGATCATAAGATCATTCATGTATCTGTCTGTCGATCTATCTGCATGTAACATCCGTTTTTCTTAGAGACTGCTTGGCGTCGACATATTTGATTTGACCCGCATATTTTTTTTTTTATGTTCTGGTTCCCACGAAAAGGGATATCCTGTAATGTTCAGAGAACATCGTGGGAACCAAGGGAAAGAAGGTAGGAGTTGGTGTTCTTCTTAAATTTCTGGAGGTTGTATGCCTCGGGGAACACCTCCCTAGGCAATGAGTTCCAAAGCCTCGCTGTTCGTTGGATGAACGAGTCTTTGGAAAGTGATGTTCTGCAGGTCTCCAAAGTGACCACGAAGGGGTGTGATGACTAAACTTGACGGGTTAGTCTCGAAGAGACTGCCAAAGCAGGAACGATTGTTGATATTTCAGAAGAGCATCGCCCATGAAATATCTATAAAATAGAGACAAATCGCCAACTTTTCTACGGTGTTCCAGACAAGTGAGCGAGTTTGTAAGCGAGGCATCACCGACGAGACGAATTGCCTTTTTTGGACAGAATCCAATAGCCTCAGGATATGTTTAGGTGCCGCGCTCCAAATATGGGAACAGTATTCCAGGACAGGTCGGATCTGTGCCTTATAGATCATAAGCAGCTGAGTGGGGTGAAATAGCTCTTGGCACGAAACAAAAAACCAAGTTTTTGGGATGCACTTTGGCAGGACCTCACGTGATTTTCCCAGGAAAGGTTATTGCTGATAGTAATACCAAGCATCGATATGGATGACTTCAGTGGTATGGTTACTCCTGACAAAGTTATGTTAGGCACAGTGAGATCGACTTTTCTAGAGAAAAGACATGCTTGTGTTTTGTTTGCATTGAATTCTACCAAGTTATTAGATCCCCACTCGAGAATTGTTGCTAAGTCCATATTTATATTATTAACATTTCTTCCTCGTTCATTTCTGGTTTCACGGGCTGATATAGGGGCCCTGGAAGAGAAAGCGGTATGGAGGGTACTATCATCGGCAAAGCTGTGTACTGGACATGAAGTTGCTTTCAACAGGTCGTTGATGTGAAGTAGAAATAGTGTTGGTGCGAGAATAGATCCTTGCGGAACACCAGCATTTATGAGTAGAGTGTCAGATGAAACTCCATCGACCACTACATGGAGAGACCTGTTTGAGAGAAAACTAGCAAGCAGAGAACACAGCTGAGGGGGCAAGCCATAAGACGGAAGCTTGGCGAGGAGTCCCTGGTGCCAAACTCGATCGAACGCCTTGGAGATATCTAATGCCACAGCTAAAGTTTCTCCATACTTTTCAATAGATAGCTGCCATATATGTGAGACGTAAGCGAGCAGGTCACCAGTTGATCTCTGATGGCGGAAGCCATATTGCCTATCGTTGACAATTCCTGAGTCTTCCAGATATTTCATGAGCTCGATGTTGATGGCTTTTTCCATGACCTTTGAAATAATAGATAGCAGTGTGATAGGTCTGTAGTTGCTAGGTAGGGCCTTTTTGCCTTTTTTAGGGACTGGCTGTACTCTTGCAATTTTCCAATTGGACGGAAATACCCCCAAATGGTAAGAGTGGTTGAACAACTTGCAAAGAACAGGTGATAGTTCGGGGGCACATTTCTTGAGAATATCTCCCAGACAGTAGAAAATCTACAATGTATTCCTTCTCAAGTGAATGTATTGAAAGTAGTTTGGTAGAACGTATTGAAAGTAGTTTGGTAGACAGATCACAGATAGTAATAACAAAAACCATGCGATTGAAAAACTAGAGTGTGTTATGAAAAATGAAAGAGCCTTTGCAGATAAAATAAAAGACCTGAGAATCGAGTATGAAGAAACAATCATTATCAAGAAAATAGAATGTAGATTTTTTTACCACTTCATGTAATATATACATCTGTACCAAGTCTAGAAACGAAATTTCACATTTATACAGGGTGTTACCAAACTAGTGCAAAACTTTGTAGGGGGTGATTTGTTGTCGAAAATTGAAGGAGGTCTTTCATGTAAACAAAAGGTCTTAGGCCTTTCTTAAAAAAGTTACACGTTTAAAAAATGAAAAAAAAATAAAAAAAATTTCGCTTGAAATTTTCGATGAGTTGAATAAATGACATTTTGTGGGCGTGTTCTACCGATGAAAAGGCTACCTATGAATATTTCTTATTTTGTTATGATCTTTTATAGGGGTGAAACATGCATCCCCTATGCCATTTTTTACAAATATGTTTTAAAAAAATCGATTTATTGCAAAACTTTCTTAACTCCTGTGTTGTTTCCGTGAAAGCAATAGTTTCTTGATGAAAAATCAAAATACAACTTCGTGCATGAACGGGTCTGCTGTAAATGAAATAGTTGTCGAGTTTTGTTTGTTCGAATTATGACTTCAATTGTAGTATTTTAGAATTATTCCGCTTGTTTCAACTTAAATCTAGTAGGTGGATGTCAAGTCGCTTTGATTTTGATGTGGTAGTTGGAAGTTCAATGGTGCTTTTCAAATCGTCAATATGAATAATTACACTAACGCTGAAATGGCCGATATGCATTTTATGTATGGTCGTGCCAACGGAAATTCTTTGGAAGCTAGACGGCTCCATGTAGATATGTATCCTCAGCGCGTGATACCTCATCACACAATTTTTGCACGTCTTCACCCACATCTCTGTGGAAGAAGGACTTTTCAAAAACGAACAACTGATTAAGTTCGCCCACTAGTGATAAGACCGCTGGCACTGGAAAATGAGGTTCTTAATATGATTGAATCTCGCCCGGAATTAAGTACAAGACAAATTGTTGACACACTAAACGTTAGCAATAAACTAATCTGGAAAATTTTGAAGGATCACCAATTGTATCTTTGCCATAGTCAACGAGTCCAGGCACTTTTCTCCATCGATAGACTTCAATGCTCAATTTTCAGAAAACTTATTATTCACCGACGAATCCAGCTTTTCAAGGCAAGTGATAACAAATGTTCATAACAATCACCTATGGTCCGGAGATAACCCACATGCAATTCAGGAAGGTCGGTGCCAATATGAATTTTTACTTAACGTGTGGGTCGGAATTAATGGCGAAAATATCATTGGACTATATTTTCTACCGTTAAGGCATCCTATGCAAATTTTCTCCAGATACAGATACAGATTTTATTTGAAAATGTTCCACTAGCTAATCGACCACGAATGTGGTTTATGCACGATGGTGCGCTGGTTCATTTTAGCATAACTGCTCGTCAGTACTTGGACGACGTGTATGCAAATCGTTGGAAACGCCGAGCAGGACTTCGTAGGCCTCCCAGATTTCCAGACTTCAACCCCTTGGGCTTTTGCATCGGCGGTCACCCAGAGTCCTTTACATTGCAGCCTGCGAGACAAACCAGAACACACCCGGAATATTTCAACGTTTGCGACAATCTAAGAGACGAAGACTTGATTCCTGTTGGAGGTGGTCATTTCGAACAGTTTTTATAACTCCGTTTCGTTTGATATTGTTGTCTTCTTCTTTGTTGTAATACACATAATTTTGTTTTGTTTGTATTTTCAATTTATTATTATTTTCAACACATATTGTTAAATTAAGAAACTTTGTACTGGTAAAAAGTTCTGGTAAAAAATGGAATAGGGGTGTCATGTTTCATCCCTTCAAAAGATCACAACAAAATAAAAAAAAATCATGAGTACCCTTTTGATTGGTAGACCACGCCCACAGAATTGCCATTTCTTTAATTCTTCAGCAATTTCAAAAAAAAAAAAATTTTTCTCATTTTTGGAAGCGTGTTACTTTTCAAGGGAAGGCCGGAGTGCTCTCAAATACATAAAAGACCCCATTTGATTTTCGACAAGGAATCACCTCCTCAAAACTTTCGCACTCATTTGACAATACCCTGTATACACACAGTTAGAAAGTTAATAAAAGATACATACAATTGAATACGTTAGGGAATCCTTCGACATGTTGCTATGCTACATCATGCACAGATGTGACGTTGAGTGAATATTCTGAGACAGAGGGAATACAATTATTTTGGAAAAGTATATTTCATTACGAGTCCGGAAATAAGAACTTTTCCGTGCGCGCGTGACAAATTCGCCTCACACGGGAAATCATGCCTTTCGGAAAAATCTATTTCTGGACGTGCAATGAACGATATTTTTCATTATACTCCTTTGAAAACGATACCATAAAAATAAATATGACAAAATCATACATACGAAATAAACTTGGAATATTTTTATTTTCATAACAATTATAGGCAACATAAAAAATGTAACGAAGAACAGGAAAACTTTTTCCGTGCGTTGGCACGGAAAGCTCATTTTACTTTATTGCAAAGACATACAAAAATAAGATGTTTTTAAAAAAGTATTATGAAAATATGTTTTTATTACTTTCTTGAAACAAAACATATTCTTAGATTTAATATCGGTAAGAAGAGCATAGAGTTCAAAATGAAATGAATTCTATTTGCATTTTCGGTCGTCTGAATCGTTGAGTTCTAATGAGATTATTATGTATACTCGAAATCTTTTGGAGAACAAGGGAGTTCTCTTGTGAATCTCCAGTATACCTGGAGAGATATACATAGAAGGTGGTGACATAACTTCGTGGTTGATGAATAAAGCATAACATTTTTTTTTTATGAATAGAAGCTGATTATGAGTTTCAATTCCGAAGTTGAAATATAGCACTCGACAGTTTATCTTTTAATAAAGTTAACCTGTTAACTAAAGTAATACCCAATAATTTGACACTTTCAGGCAAAGGGTTGCCTATTGAAATAATCAGGTTTTGAGTTTTATTATTGCTCATCTGGATTTGATTGACACTACACTAGAATTTAGTTTCATCTCGTACTCTTTCCGTCTGATTATCAAGAGAATAATAACTGTCACAAGAATATATCAAAGATGTATCGTCGGCAAAAAAAAACTATGACATGGTTTCATATAGTTGTACAGTACGACAAGCCAGAACTGAGGCGTGAGAATTGGATGCGTAGTAGCAAATCTGAGAATGGTGGGGTTGGCTCAGTTGTCAGCTGACCAGCGTTACGATTGTTTCTCTGTCCTAACATATCTCTCTTTCTGTAAAGATCATTGATATAAATAACGAATGAGAGAGGACCCAGTACCAATCCCTGCGGTACACCTAGGTCGATGGGCCTCAGCTCAGAGAAATCATTGTTATGAAATACTCTTTGAAAACGATCATTCAAATACGTTTCAATTAGATTCAGAGCAGTACCCATAATACCAAAATATTAGAGCTTCTCGAGTAGAATGTTGTGGGAAACACAGTCGAAAGCCTTCGATAAGTCCAAAGGTGTGACTTCCCACAATTTCACCAGTTTTAATACCCTTTACTATGCTATCGACAACACTCAGTAGCATCTGTAGTAGAGCTATTTTCTCTAAAAACGAACTGGTATTTACAGAAAAAGTTCTTGCTGTCAAAATATTTAATAATTATTTTTCCAATCATTATTGAAAAAATACCTATTATTTATTGGTTTATAATGATTACTTATTGGTATTTAATTATTGACTAACCATTCATCTTGTTTCTTGTGAAGTGGAAGTGGAAGAGAGAGAGAGAGAGAGATATATAAATCATTTATTTAGCTAAGAGCTAATACAAATAAGAAATAATTCAATAAAAAAATATCCTAAAGCTAATTTTAAAAGTTTGAAAAAAAAAACAAATAGATGTTCAACTTTCACAAATTAAAAAAAAACGATCACCACAAAACATGATAAATACATATATTTCTCATAAGAGAAGTGAAGTAGAGTAGTTTTGTTCACAGTAACAATTCATAATGTTAGCTATTTGAAAGATGCTCTTTCAATCTGTTAATAAATACTCGAACGTTTCCTGATGCTGTGATTAATTCAGGTAACTTATTATATTCAGTCATTCCTTCATCATATATATTTCGTTTGGTTTTCATTAATGAGGTAGGAAATATTTGTACGTGGTTTTTTGTCTGGTATTATAATTGTGAATATCTTTCCTGAACCGAATATTTTCGCTCAAATAAGTCGGGAGTAAATTACTTAAAATCTTGTATACGAAAACTAATGTGAGAAATTGAATGTATTTCTTGACTGGAAGCCAATATAATGTCCTTTGCATCAATAAAATGTTAGTGTATTCAGAACTTCTGAGAATAAATCTCATACAACGATTTTGTAATATTTGAAGTTTTTTTACGTCTGTACTATTACACATGTACAAAATTGTGGCACAATAATCAAAATGCGGTTTCATAATTGAGTTATATATAACTTGCGAAGCATATAAGGTTAAATTCCTACTCACACGATACGCAAAACCAATCTTCTTTGAAATCCTTTTACAAACATAGTCAATGTGTGATGAAAATGTCAATTTTTTATCAAGAATGATTCCCAAGTATTCAGTATATTCCAGTTTTTTTGATATTACACCTTCAAATTTCACTGTAGAATTATGTTGCTCTACAGGATATCTGTTTTTTCCTATTATCATATAAGTTGATTTATTAGGATTCACAAGCAGTTTGTTCATTTTCATCCAACTTTCAATTTTTAATAAAACTCCGTTTAATTTTTCAATGGCAGCATCCACACATGTACCGGAAACATATAGAATTGTGTCGTCAGCAAAAAGGTTCATTTTGCAGGCACCCAGCTCAATTAAAGAAATATCATTTACGAACATTATGAAGAGCAGAGGTCCCAATACACTACCTTGAGGTACTCCACTGTTCACCTCTATTTTTGTTCAATACTCTTCACCAATTTTTGTCAGTTGATATCTATTTTTCCAATATGATTCAAACCACGCGTGAGTTGATTCGTCAAAGCCAAAATAATGTTTCAACTTCAAGAGCAAAATGTTTCTATCTACAACTTCAAAGGCTCTTTTCAAGTCTAGAAACACTAGTACGGTGACAAGATCTTTATCCATTGAATATTTTAATTCACTTATAATTTTTTGAAGAGCTGTTTCACATGAGTGCCCTTCTCTGAAACCAAACTGATTTATTGATAATAGTTCATTTTAATTAATAAATTGGGTTAATTGTTGATGAACCACTAACTCCAATATTTTTTCGAGACAAGGTAATGTATTAATGGGCCTATACTCCTCAAGTAACTTCGTCCTTTCGACTTTTGGTATAGGTATTATCAAATATGTTTTCAAAACATCTGGAAATAGAGATTTGGTCAATGATGTACTGATAATATTTAATAGGGGATAACCAATATTACTAAAAATATTCTTCACCACTTTGAAATTGATTTCATCCTCAGAATATTCATTTTTTTGAGTAAATATTATTTCCCTGAAGTTTGACAATTCTATATTCCTCAATTTCTCAATAGTTCTTTCCCATTCAGATTCAGAGAACTTGAATAAAGGGATTCTGTATTCAATACAAAGGTACTAGTATCAAACATTTTTGTGAGATCTTCGATACTATTCACAAAATATTCGTTGAAAATTTTCGGCAAATTTTCATTAACCATTACACCGTTTATTTTTACTGATTTAATGGTACTCTCACATTGTGGATTGACCATTTTTTTCAACGTCTTCCACATAAGTCGAGAACCGTGTCTAACTTCATCAATTTTTTGTTCAAAGTAATTTAACTTGGTATGTTTCAAGAGAATAACGACTGCATTTCTTTTGGTTTTATATTTGAGCCAATCTTCATCAGACTGAGTAATTTTGACTCGATTGAAAGAATAACATTTTTAACATCTGTATTGAACCATTCCTTTGATGGGTGTATAACTTTCGATTGTAGAGGACACTCTTTATTCAATATATACTTTAATATATCTGGAAAATGGCAAGTAATGAAAATTAAATCGATTAATTATGGTAAGTTTGGTGATGCACATATATGTTCTTCAAACGGTTTGGTTGGTATTAGGATCAATGTTTTCGAAGAAAAACTATTGCTTTCTCGCCAACGTTCCGAACTTCAATGAATTCATCATCAGGGCTAAGTAACAATGAGTTTTACTTTACTTTTTTTCCAAAAAAAATTAATATGGTAAAATAATGAAAAACATATAATGAGTAAAATGACCACAAAATATTGAAACATTTCCAGGGGTTTGAAATATTAAAAAGTTTTCAATTATATAATATAAGAAAACTCACAAAAAAATAGTTTTTCCGAGTATATACAGTAAAAAATATAAATAAAAAACAGACATTCTATATACGTGAATAACGAACATTTACGGCACCACAGATTCCACCTTCAGCTGGAGACAAATTAAAACTGAGTTAAAATCCCGAAAGTGACTGTAAATCTATGATATTCTATTTACATTGTTAGAAAAAAAAAACACAATACAGTGGTGGTCAAAAAACCTATACTGATAACGAATCATTTCGGTAGCTGACATATCAGGTTGAAATATGCCGTGTTTAATCCTTCTATATCTCTTCTGGTATTTACACTATCTTGATAAAGAATTTGTATCATTTCGCTGATCAGACTTTTAGACCAAGAGGATTTTTGAGCAATAATGGTGGGATTTATAAAATCAAAAGAATTGCCATTTTCTCTAGTGTCTTCAACTAGGGCTGTAGGATTATCTACATCAAGTTTTCTTGTGTCCCTGTCATGTTCAGATATACGTTTTTTCAAATAACGTCCTGTCTGTCGCTCATAGCATTTTGTGCACTTGTTAGAATTAATTTTGTATACAACATTCGATTGTAGATCAGTGGGAGTTTTTTCTTTTTGACGTGAAAAGAATCTTTTTTCACATTGTTTTCGTTTGAGAATGCAATTTTAGATTGTTAATCATACAAAATATTTGCAAGTCTTCCAGAGAGATTTCTTACATATGGTATTTTATCATTTGATTTTTAGTTTTGTTAGATGGTTTATTATCATGAAGAATTTTATTAGTCAAAGATGGAGGGTAATTATTCTTCAATAGATATTTTTCAATTTGTTCAAGATTTTTTGGTAATATTCCGAGTTTGAGATTGAGAGTGCTCTAGTTTTTAGATTTCTTATGAATCTATGGATTCATTTCAGTTCATATGGTCTGCAAAGAGGATGGGAAATGCATGAAATATCGAGATTTTGGTAGGTTAGTAGTTTATCATAGTATTATAGTAGCATGCACAACATGGCAGAGATTGATTTGTTCGGAATTATGAGCAGGATGTTCATTAACTCAGATGTGGAATCATCTGCGACTGAGAGATAAAACTTTAGTCACTATCGTCCATTGTTCGAGATAACCTCTTGGGGGTATTCATGTTTAAAAAGTGAATAGAAGTTTTTTTTTAACTGAAAAATTCACGACAATAATGAAGTAATTTTTTGTAATATTCAACAGAAAACAACTACTTAAAGCCACACTGGCCATTGAACTACATCTGATACATATTGAGAAAAGACCCTAACTCGAAAAAAAAAATCTAAAAGTGAAAATTTGCATTTTTAGTCAGATGGTTATTTGATTTTCTATTCCAGTCTTAATTTAGAACTCATATAGATGAATGAGGTGAAGAAGAATGTTTTGCAAATAAGAGGACTCACCAGAAATGATTTGTGAAAATGAAAAAATGGGTTTCATCAAACGATAGATAAATATTCCATGATATAGTTGATCTATGATCGAGAAAGCTTAATCAAAACCATTTAAACTCCTCCTTCATTTATACACATATAAATTAGTTGAAGCGTATAGGTATTCATTATTAATCTAGTGCATTTTTTGTTTCATTGTTATATCGTGTTATATTGCTTGCCCTTAGTCCGTATTTGATAATTTGTATCGATAGTTATAGTAGAAATCTTATATGTTTGTATAGATTTGCAGTACATTTCAAAGCAGGCTCGCAAAAATGAAGAATTACCCATAGACAAGCTCTCATCGAGCATTTTTGGAGTTTCTATTCATTTATTCACCTCTTCAGCAATTCGTATTTGTAAAAATTTCATATACATATATTGTATTCTGTGTGAAGTTTGTTGTACTACATTTCATTCAGGTAAAAATGAACGTTATTATTATATAATATTCCATGATATAATTGATCCATGATTGAGAAAGCTTAATCAGAATCATTTAAATTCTACCTTTATTTATAAACTTATAAATTAGCCAAAACGTATAGATATTCATTCTTAATCTAGTGCATTTTTTGTTTCAATGTTATATCGTGTTATATCGCTTGCCCTTAATCCGTATTTGATAATTTGTATCGATAGTTATAGCAAAAATGTTTGTATAGATTTGATACATTTCAAAGCAGGCTCGCAACTTCAAAAATGAAGAATTACCCATAGACAAGCTCTCATCGAGCATTTTTGGAGTTTCTATTCATTTATTCACCTGTTCAGCAATTCGTAGTTGTAAAAATTTCATATACACTATTGTATTCTGTGTGAAGTTTGTTGTACTACATTTCATTCAGGAAAAAATGAACATTATTATTATATATTATTATTATTTTCCATTCAACGCTGAAAGATACCGATAGTTGATTTCACTTCAGTGCCAATGGAAATAAGTCAAAAACTGTATCACACACAATCCGATGAACTCCTTTGGTCCCAATCCCCCAACAGTATGAAAATCTCATTAAGGGCAGCAGACAGCGTATTCCACCTTAGTGAAACGGGTTTCAGAATATTTCACAGGTTCCGTTTCAGGGACTGACTAGCCAGATAGGCGCCTGTGGAGAATCGGCCTCTTTCATCAAAGACCAGTCTCACGTTGAAGAGAGAAACATTCCTCATCTGATTTTATGATCGTTCATATTTTCAAACAAATCAAACAGTCTCACGTTCTTTGAAAAACTTTTTGCAACGAAATGTATCGGAATGAATCACAAAAACAATACCGGTTTCCCATTGAGAATGAGCATTCACTGCATTAAATCTCCCACCACAAGAAACACCAAGTGAAAGTTCGATATTCTGTTATATTATTGGATATCTACTAGGGTAACTCAATGTGATTTGGGTTCAACTTATCTAAAGTACGAGTCCAGGATTGATTAGCAAGGATTAACAACGGCTAGTCCTTTCTATTGCATTGATGTTTGTTCACGGTAATGTAAGGGTTGCGTATCTGAAAAAAAAGGCTGTCTGTCTGACAGAATATAGTGATTACATGATAATTTTCATTTGTTGATTAAATGTGTTGTTCTATTAGATAACTATAAATTGTTTGTTATGACTTTCAGAATTATCCATAAAGCAGAACAAAATGGATTATAGATTATAGGGGTCGATATGGCACTTCAGCCTCTCCATACCTCGACCTAAAGGATCTTTTGTACAATATCCTTCACCTATCCAAGACCCGTGTATCAGTTTCCTGGCAGCTGAATTCCTGATATCTGAGGGCGTTAATGAAACCCCGTCGAAGAACTTGAGCCTTTTGCAAAAGAGTGCTTGGCACTCTTGAAGCAGATGTTCTGCAGTTTCAACGAAGTTCTCGTAGTGACGGCACATTTCACTATGCTGTTCTGTCCATTTTCTGGGGGTGATATCTCAGAGGACAATGTCCGGTGAGCACTCCCATTATCAGTTTCAAGTTATAATTCACAAGACGATCGACTTGCTTCAAATCCATTTTTCAAACATGTCTATGAATCACTCGATGGAAAGAGGTATGCGGGGGCACTTTTCTTCGATCTAACCAAAAGCATCTGATAATGCTACTGGACTAATGGAAAAAGGGACTGGAAAGTGAAACTATTTTCCTAGTGCTAACGTTCCAGAATTGTTCATTCCTTCTTCAAAGATGGAAATTACATGTTGGTAGAACATATAGATGGAAACAAATCAAGTTATTGGAAAAAAATTGAGTTATTCCAGTGATGGATCCTCCTCCAATAAAATGTTAAACAATGGACATGAAAACAAGCTTTTGTCCCAAACAAAATAAAATTCTCACATTTGCACAACATACATAATCAACAATATACACACGTGAAAATAAATGGATAAATAAAATAACCTGGACCAGGTAGCAATCAAAACAAAAGAACCTCCTATGTATTCGGCGGTACATCGGCAACTGATCTTTTTATAATTATCATCCGAAATGTGTTTCTCTATATATTTGGAAAAGCCTACAAACATTGAATATACCGACATTCTGGACTGTTATATTATTGTGATTTCTCTCTGAACAGTCCCAAAATATGTGTATAGATTTTTGTTAGATTTTGGGTACCACTTTTTAGATTAACACAATTAATGTTCAAATTTATTTGGATCATTTCTATTACAACAAATAGCAAAAGTAGATAATCATATCATTCAACTGGTGATAGATGAAGTAAGGTGGGTAAGTATTTTGGAAGTTATAAAAAAACAAGTAGGTAGTAATTAGTAGATTTCAGCCACAAAAAATCGAAAAATAAAAACTTTTCAACAAAAAATTAAACCGGCGAAATGCGGAACTGAAAAGTCAAAAATGAAATGAACCTTCTTAGTCTCCATAACTAAGCTCCTGAACTAACGTAAGTTACTAATTTTGAGTCGGCGCCAAACGAACAATCAACGAAGATCATTAAATTACTCCAAAAAAATTATCAGAATGTCACCGCGCAACTCGATGCCATCATTTTACGTCTTATCTAATCCATTTGCTTGTCTGTTTGGCGCCGACTCAAAATTAGTCACTTACGTTAGTTTAGGAGCTTAGTTATTGAGACTAAGAAGGTTTATTTTATTTTTGACTTTTCTGTTCCGTATTTCGTCGGTTTATATTGTACCATTATCCTCTCTTATGACCAATAATTCTAAAAAAGGAATATTATCCATTTGTTTCTCTTCTAAAGTGAACTGGATGTTTTTGTTGGAACTATTAATGAATTTTAGTACTTCCTGGTCTTTCAGCAGGAATATCTAGTATACAGTCATCTACATTATACTTAATGAATTTGTTGTCAAAAGGTAGATTAGAGGATATTTTAGTGATCATATAAGTCACCACTATGTTTGCTAGAACAGGGCTGGCTGGATTGCTCTTGGCTGTACCTTCTTCTTGTTTGTAAAAAGTTCCATTGAATACAAAATAGCTAGAGTCAAAATGAAATCCACCAACTTCACGAAGAAGTTCAATGGAATAACCGTATAAGCATATATTGTATCCCATTCCGATATTAAAATCTATTTGGTGGAATTTTTGTGAAAAGGGAGACAATGAGATAACAATAAGATTGTTGGATAAAACAATGTCTTTAACACTGTGATGAAATGTGGTTAATATATTGAACAGTATTTGGTGGACAAAACATGCTATATTGTATGCTGGAGAATTCACACAGCTGACTACGAGTCTAAGGTGGACATACTGTTTGTGCGTTTTTCTCAGTCCATATAAGCGGGGAGCAACGGTATTGCGTTTCTTCATTTTTTTCGCGTTATCCAACGTTATATATCCTTCCGTTTCTAATGCGTCAATCAGATCATTAGCTTGCGACTTATATTTCTGTGTTGGGTCCTTCTTCAACTTTTCGTATGTGGTTGTGTCTTCTAACATATTTTGCATTCCTTCTGAATATTCATCTTTGAACATTATGACAGTAGAGTTGACTTTATCCGACCTCATTACGATCATTTCTGGATGTTGTTTAGAAAACCTGACAGTCTCGTAAAATTTGAGGAAGTTGAGAGATATATTAAGAACCAATAATTATCCTGATACACTAATTAATAAAATCATTATTAAAAGACAACGAACAGACATAAAAGAAACAAACCCCAATGGTGGAGTTTATCACTTCAAATTCCCATATCCATTTTTCTAAAAATAAAAAAATGTTTATAGACAGATTCTCATGAGTTTGCTTTCTACCATTTGAAAACAACTGAAGATTTATTCTCCCATTTGAAACAATTCTCCCATTAGAATTGAACGAATAGTACAGTAATCCTTGAGATTGGGGAAAATCTTATAGTGGACAAACAACACAATATATAAAGGATAAAACTTATCAATATAAATATGATTGTTATGAGGAAAAAAAAACACCATTTTGAGTCCGGTTGCACGCTTCTACATTTGCCTATATAACTTGGGTTTGTATTTTGATGTCAACTTGAATTGATAGTGAGTATCAATCAGGAGAAAACATGCTTTCCAACGGTATATTTGACATCATTGATTGAATTTTGTTTTTTATTTTAAGTTTTTCGAAACATTTTGCTAAATAAATTGGTATCCGTTACGTGTCCCAAACTTTTTTGTTTGTCAGAAAATTTCCTCTCGAATGGTTTGTATGACTTTTATTTTATCACAAAAAGTTGCTCAAACTCTGCCAAAACAATGTAGCGGTGCACACGGAGTCGTTATAGCAACAATATAATTTATTTGGATTCCGAAAAGTAATAAAGCGGGTTCATAAATGTTCACCTAGCAAATGTAATTATTGTAATTTTGATGTATCTGTAAATAAATTCTAGCTTTTTCAGGGGGTATTTTTAAAAATCGTAGACTCCTTTGAAATCAAAATTTTGGGGGGCAACTTCAAAAATGTAATAATAAATAAAGTAGATTAAATACATAAGATTCCATTCAGTAATACTGAATGAGTGTTTCTTTTTCAGGCAGACGTTGTGTGAGGAACTTCACCGTGTAAAGAATATATTGCTTTTGTCTACCTCATAGAAAGATGAAAATTACCCAATCATGTAAATGAAGAGAAAGCATGAATTTGTTGACTGATCCAGTGGTGGCTCCATTTGTATGGGACCTGTGTTTGTTTTTCCAGAAGCATTCAAAAAAGCGCTAAGTCATTCGGAAATATGAAGGTTATTCAACAATGGCGAAGAATCTTGCAATTTTTGCTGGACATGGTGAGCTTTCAACTGCTATAAGAAATTTACATCAGTTGTACGATGGAAGTAGCCTATGCAGCAAAATATCACACATCTTGCGAAAACAAATATGACGGTCAAAAGGCAGAAAGTCTATCTGTTGAAAACATACAGAAAAAACGTCCCCATTACTCAGGCCAAACACCATCTATATCCAAATTAATAAGATCATCATATTTTGTTCAGATGTGAAAAATGTTTGTCTATTTTGTGATGAAGGAGAAGGTGGATACAAGCCAGTAACTGCATCCACGCTATGTATTGGCTATCAATGCTAATAGTCATTCCTTAAAACGTGTTCTATTGATGTTCTTTTCGCCAGTTTGTATTCCTATGTCCATCATGCGCTGAGACACTGATTTTGAAAAATGAGAAAGTTTAAATACTGGAGAAGTGCCGCTAGATGAGTACAAATCCTGCATGTATTGAACCAATTCCGTTATACATAAACAACTTCTTCAGGATTATGGCAATCTTCTCTTCGAGAACGTTCAGCATTTCGTGCAAGTGTTAGAAAGCGAGTATAGCATAATTTGTGATATTTGGCTTCTAATGCTACCAAATATGTTGACGATATTTTCTTCAACAGTTTTTATCTTGTTATTGTAAAGCATGACTACGCATTATAGACCCAATACCCAGCGTGGATGCAGTCACAAGTTTGTCTCTACCTTCTCCTTCACCACAAAATAGACACATCATTTTCTCATCTGAACAAAATGATGATGTTCATTTTGATAGATGCAGTTAGGTCCGAGCAGTGGGGACGTCCTTTTTGTTTTTTTTTCACCAGATATCCTTTCTGACTTTTTACTGTCATATTTGTTCTCGCAAGAATTGTGATATTTTGCTGCATGGGCTACTAGTGTTTGTGAAAGACCACTTCCATCGTCCAACTGATCCAAATTTCTTATAGCACCATGTTCTGCGATAATTGAATGATTTAACGCTCTTTCGAATGCTTCTGGCATAACAAACACAGATCCCAAACAAACGGAGCCACCACGGTCAGTCGTAGCATCAACCAATTCATGCTTCCTCTTCATTGACATGATTGGGTAATTTCTGTCTTTCTATGAGGTAGACGAAAGCAATATCTTCTTTACACGGTAAAGTTCCTTACACGTCTGCCTGAAAAAAAAACACATTTAATATTACTGAATGGAATCTTATTAATTCAATCCATTTTATTTATTATTACATTTTTGAAGTTAACTCCAACAATTTTAATTTCGAAGGGGGCTATTTAAAAAAATCCCTCCTAGGAAAAGTTGAAATTCGTTAACATATACTTCAATATTACAATAATTACATTTGTCACTTCACAGTTATAAGCCGCTCTTTTTCCCATATAAATTACATTGTTACCATAACGAATCGCTGTGCTGTGCAACGCTACATTGTTTTGAGAAATTGTTAGCAACTGTTTGTGATGAGAAAGAAGTCATATCTACCGTCGAAATGTTATTTTCTGACGAACAAAAAGTATGGGACACGTTTCCAGCTACCTGTAACGGATTCCAGACTATTTGGGAGAATTTTAAAAAAAAAACAAAATAAAAAACAATTTTTTCAATAAAGTTGCAAATATTTCTGGTATCATGAACCTAAACAATGATGTTAAATATACCATTGGAAATCGCGTTTTCTCCTGATTGATAATCACTAACAATATTGGTTGATGTCAAAATACAAACCCGAGTTATATGGGGCAATGTAGAAGCATGTTACAAAATTCTGGCAGCCATATTGATTTCGTCATCAACACCGCTAGAGGGTCAGGAAAATTTGTGTCCCGGGCTTTTCAGACTCATATACCCATGTACTTTCTGAATTTAAAGGGGCGCTTTAATTGCCAGATTTGAAATATTTTGGTATAATTTTCAGCTATCCCACGCCACTAATGCCTCTGATAATATCAGCATCACCCTAATTCAAAACAAATATTATTCTCTAGAATCCAGGAGTGAAATGTCATACCCGATAATATATGTTGAAATAGTCAATGAAAAATCAGATATTTATAACACGGATATTGACGTTCTGTAGGGCTCTATTTTGAATATATATATATATATATATATATATATATATATTCAATATATATATATTAACAAAAATTACAATTTATCAATTCGTCCCTGGAATCACATAGCCATGTCCAGATAAAGGCAAAAAAAATCGGAAATGTCCTTTAAATTCAGTCAAATTCGGTCAAACTCGAGAAGCTGTTGAGCTATCTATGGCGATGGGCTCAGAAACCTTTTTGTTCGTCTTTGTCCTGAGTTTCGATTTAGTCGGTTTCACAGCGAAACTTCCATGATGTGGGCTTTGGAGACCACAGAAGGTTTCTGGGTCGGGAAATTGGGTTTTTGCCCCTTCCTCCTCAAGGTCGTCCTTTGATTCCCGTGTGACCTGGCTCCTACATCAGAATGACCTGATTATTCGTAGTCACTTGACTCAGTGAGAGTTTGCAGCTCCAAGTCAGTCTAGACTCACAACTGTCTGTTTTCAGAGCTTTTAGTGCTGCTTGGCTGTCTGATAGGATATAGATTTCGCCCCTAGGGCCTTTTGCAAAGCATTCTTGGGAGGGAATTTCCATAGCATGGATTTCTGCTTGAAAAGTTGTTGCGGCTTTACCCAGGGGTTTTGAGAGCCCAAAACTAGTACATGTCACCCCATCCCAGCCCTTTCGTCCAGCTTGGATCCATCAGTATACCTCACTGATGTGTTATTTTCTAGTTGAAGCCCGTTCGTTGTGCATGTAATTTATTATCACTTCATCATGCACTTCGAAGTCTAGCTGGCATAAAATCTGATGATTGGAAATATTCTCCAGAATCTTCAGATGTTCCATAAGATTTCCAGCTTTCAAGTTTGATATCTGGTGTAGTCTGAAGGCACTCATTGCTGCTTCTTTGATTGGACCCAAGTGCAGTGGCAGCAGGTTCAACATTACTTCTAAAGCTGCAGTGGGACTTGTGAATAATGGCCTTTTATTTCCCAGACAAACTTACCACTGCATTTATTGCAGCTTGATTTGCGCCAAGTTCTGTTGTGTTTTTGACCACTCTACTAATGAAGCGTAGGTGACCATGAGTTTGATTATTGTTTCATATGACCAATATATATTTTTGGCTTGCAAGACAAAATAACTGTAATAAAGCAATAAATGTTTGTGTTTTAGTAAAGTGTACATATTTGGTGTGATAAAATTGATGACTGAATTAAGTTACTTCCTCTAAAGGAGTACCAATTCCTAGAGTCGTTTGATTCATAATTTCTCCAATCCTATTTTTAATAACCTTAGTTGCTCACTTCAGTTGCCTTGAAGCATCAGAAACAAATTACACTGGATCGCACACACGCGAACAAAAGTAGACCACCAAAGGACAGGAGTTTCAACAATAGTAAAACTAACGGATGATTTGAAGACCTAAACCAAGTTGAAATCATTGTTGCTTCAATGGAATTCAGAATGTAGTCAGAACTACTGTTCTTTACAACTGAAAAATATTGAATTCACTGAAAAAATATGGGTAAATCCGACATCCTCATATCATCCTCAAGATATGCTAATTGAATCTTCGAATGACCCCAAGGGAACGCCGTGTTGAAAATTGGTTCCAGAATTTATTTTTCTAAAAGTTACAGAGGCTTGAATATGCATAATGAAGCGTAAGCACCATACGTCTGAATAAAAATAGTAGAAACAATTGATTGGCTACAACTTAGTCAAACATCGTCAGTGAAAGAAACAAATACATCTGCATGTAGAATAAGGACTTTGCTCTGCCATTTTGGTCTTTGCACTAAAAGTTCCACAGGCTGGATCGTTCAAGGTCCACCTAGCTGGTATATAGGTATGATGTCTCAAGGCTTACTCAGTATATCTCACTAGGTAATTTACCCCCACCGACCTACTCTGGCAACGACAAGGGTATCAATAATTGATGTTTTCCTCACTAAATTCTATGAAAATCAGGAAATAATACTGTAACAAAACTGTTTTATGTGAAGTATTTGAAATGCAAATGGGCAAACTCTTTATTAGAGGTAGTGTTCAATTTATTTTACCTTTAAGTTGTACTATTTTAATATATTTAAAACTATCGCCTATGAAACAAAATATTAAACATTGTTAGAACCTAAAAGCAACATAATAAGTATGTGTAAGAAACTGTTTATTAGTAAGTTTGTTATATCCATGTATATTTTAGTTATAGAATCTATAATAAATGTGAAAATAAAAATTGGTAAAAAAAATAATAATAATTTCTATTTTCATAATTTAAGAAATATCATATTCTCCAACTGAAAGATGATACACCGCTATCCATAATGTTCAAAATATAAAGAAAGATATACACTGATACTGATGAAAAATCTAACTCCCTTGTTACACAATTTTTATTCTGCCCTCAATGCATTTTGCATCAGCTCAGAGGTTATTAAGTCATATTTTCTCCGTACTGTATACCCCGGCAATTATTTTTCCACTACAATGTCCCACAGTGTTCCCTGTGGAGTTCGCATGGCTATTTTGACGTGAATGGTGCCTTCAAACATTTTCGTTTAGACATTGAGAGCTGTGGGTGGTTTCGACAATATTCCTTCGCCTGGCTGCATAAACCACATGTTCAGATGATGTGATGTCTAGAAAAGTATTTTTTTTTTCGACAGTTCTCCAACCATGACGCCAATTATTAGATAGATAGACTTTATCAAAGCTTCAATTTGAACAGTTGAAAAACTCAAGTCAATAAGTGCAAATACACGTAGATACAGATATATATATATATATATATATATATATATATATATATATATATATATATATATATATATACATAATAATTTGCAGATATATGTAGAAGTTGCCTTCAAAAGTACAAAATTTTAAATCTTAACTTGCACTAGAATTAAATATTTAATAACATATCACAGTCAAAAGAATAAAATAAATTACCTAGTCACAATACCATATAATATACAATAGAATATAGATAAGAAGGGAAAATAAAAAATATATGATATGGTAAAAGTTATTTTTCATAGAATTCTTTTATTGAATACGGTTCGATGTCACACAATAGATCAAATACGTATTTTTTCAAAGTGTTTTTGTTGGTGCTCTCTTCTCTGATCATCGAGGGTATATGCTTATAAAATTTGATACATGCATAATGTGGTCCTTTCTCAGTATTTTTCAATCTGTGCTTGGGTATAACGAAATAAAATGTGTGCCTTGTGGAGTACCTATGTTTGTATTTGTCACTTTCAAATTTTGATTTATTGTTATTTACAAAAAGAACACATAAATATAGATGGCATATACGGTGAGCATTTTGTGACCCTTGAAAATCCCACGACAGGAGTCTTTGTATTTCATATTCAACATGGTTTTCATAATTCTTTTTTGCATGATGAAAATACGTTGTAATTGAGAACTACCACCCCATATTAAAATTCCATACTCCAGTAAAGGGTAGACTGTCCCATACTATGCCGTTTTTAGAGCCTCAAATTTTAAGTTTCTTTTCAAAACTCTTATTGCAAAACATTTAGATGCTAGTTTTTTTGCCAGACTGTCAATGTGCTTTTCAAAATTTAATTTGTCATCTATATATATATGCCTAACACTTTACTCTCAGTAGACAAGTATAATTCTTCTCCATTTCTTAGAGGCATCGACTCCGAAATGGCAATATTTTTGCAACTTGTTTTGAAAATAATGCAGTCCGTTTTCGCAGTATTTAGAAGTAATTTATTCTCATTTAGATATGTGGATACTGTAGAAATATTTTTTTGTATTGTGTTCTCCAAATGAATGTAGTTATCAACTGGTAGTATGAGATTTGAATCGTCCGCATAACTAACAATTTCAGTATTTGATTATTTAAATAGTTCCGAGAAATCATTTATATAAATTATGAAGAGTAGCGGACCTAATACATTCCCTTGTGGAACCCCTCTTTCAATTTCAGTAAAATCTGATAGAAATTCTTCATTTTTTTGCTGAGGTCTTATGCTTACTTTTTGTTTTCTATTGCTTGAATAAGATTTCAGGAGATCATGCGCCTTTCCTCTAAATCCATAATTATATAGTTTATGAAGCAAAATGGAGTGATCTACACAATCAAGCCGCCCGCAATATTCAGAGCTTCCTTCCATATGTCTCTATTCATCAGTTTTCCTTCTTTCAGGAGAAATAATGGTAGACTAATTTGTCTATAGCCTGATGATATGAATCCTGCCCAAGTTTTGGAAGAAAGACCACTTCGAGGTCCGAGGTAACCAACCATACTGTAAAGTCTGCATAATACTGGGGCCAGATCTTGAATGCTCTTCTGAGATAGAACAGGAATAATCCGTCAGGCTCAGGTGATGTTTATGGGATGAGAAAGTGTTTTGCCCAAATTATTATTACTATGGGTTACTATTGCCTTGGCTATTTCCAAGTCTGCCCCCTTCGCCCTTTGTTGAAGGTTTACCGGAATTGCATTGAGATTGTGACGTTGTTGCATCTTGGAAAGTGCGTGTATAGCATGAGCTCTATAGTTTTTTTTCCAGTTCCAGTGTAACCTCCAGAGAACAAAGACTTCCAATGACAAATTCACCTGATTCAACCGAACGAGATCGAGATGTTTTGGCATGGTAATGAAGTATACTGACCTATATATTTCCCAATAAATGGATAGAACTGACAAAATATTCATCTGAAATGTTTGATACATGATTTTTTCATCGGTCACATACTATTTGAGAGGACCATAAGGATTCCAAACCATTTCTCAGAGAGTCGTGAATAGGCAATCACGACAAATTTTCAGACCGTCGAGCATTGAGTGTAACGAACATATTCGAAGCACTCAAGTCGTATAACAACCCCCTAGTTCAGTCTGACGTGGATTATACAACTGTATGGAGTTCAACTCATAGTTGAACTCTCGCATTATCCCATCACAACCTACTTACCTCGTTAGCAAAATTGATTAATTTCACTATGGGGAACTCGAGTGAGGTATCTAGTTTGAATATACCGGTACTGATTTATTAATAGGCAGAGGACTTTACACCATTTTCTGTCATATATTCTATGTATGAACATGAGCATGCTTTCCCAATACCAGGATTTTACAACTAGTATTCATAAGCTAAGTAAGCAGGAGAAATCATGCAAAGCACAATGGAATTGCGATTCTCAGATATAGAGGTAGTATTATTAGACATAGAGGCACACTCAGTATTCACAGACAGTCAATGTGTGGGCGGGAATAGTTGGTAATACAATTCTGGGACCTTTTTTTATTGACGGTTCATTGAACGGTGACTAATATTTGGATTTACTGCAACATTACATATTTCCCGCACGTGCGGCTCTGTACCCACATCCTCAGAATCCTCAGCTAGCGTACAATTCACTATGGTATCAGCAGGATGTAGCGACACCGCATTACGCACGACATGTATGTGAATACCTCGATAATATGTTTCCCAATAGATGGATTGACAGACGAGGATTTTTATAGTGGCCAGCTAGATCTCCTGATCTAACCACACTAGATATTTTTTTTTGTGAGGATACCTCAAGTCAAAAGTTTACGTTAACAGACCTTATACTATTGATGAACTAAAAGAGAGAATTAGAACCGAAATTAATCTAATTAACGCTGCTACTCTTCCTAATGTTTTGCAAGAGTTTCAACATCGCCTTGCATATTGTCAAGGGGCAGATGGCTTGCAATTTGAGCACTTAATTCGATAGTTTGTGGGTTAATTTAGTCCTGTTGTAATTTTTATAAATTACATTGTTATGAATGAAATGTCTTTTATTTCTCGAACATACGGTTATGTAACATAAAAAAAATATGACATCCATACACAGAAAAATGCTTTATTTTTCAAGGTATTATCGAAATAGGGTATTGCCAAAAAAAAAGATAATGACGTCATAACTCGAACAGTGATGACGTCATCAAAAATATGAGTAGACTTCGAAAAAGCATTCGATAAAGTTCAATATAACAAATTGATGGAGATACTAAAAAACATAAGAATTGATAACAAGGATATTCGGGTCATTAAGAATTTATACTGGAACCAATCTGCCAACGTAAAAATCGGAATTAATATCACCGATGAAATGCCTATACAGAGAGGTGTTAAACATGATTATATTATGCCCCCAACACTGTGTATTTGGATCAGCTATTTAAAAAATACTTCGTGGCATGCCATACGGGAAAAAAATTGAGAACTACTCAATGTAATTAGATATGCGGATGATACGGTGATTCTATCAAACATTGAAGTTCTCCAAGTTCTGCTTGATCGTATTCTCGAAGTGGTAGAGGAAATGGGCATGAACTTTAACGAAAATAAAACCAAATGTTTTGTTTGCAGCCGTAGCCCATATCCAGATGCAAGGTTCCAATTAAATGAAGTGCAAGTTGAGAGGTTCTCCGAATTCACATATCTCGGAACTATCATAACGAACCAAATGGATCCAGACATAGAAATAAAACAAAGAATTGCAACGACTAAACCACTTTCCAAAAAAATCAGATCGTTTCTTTGCCAGATCCATCTCAATTTAGAGCTAAGGTTCCCTTATTTTTGTAGTCAGAATAGTCACTGCCTATTTTCAACCAACGAAACCAAAAAGGGGGAGGTTCTCTAGTCGACGCGTATTTTTTTTAATGTATGACCACACATAACTTTTTACTGACACGTCCGATTACGATCATTTCTTTTCCGTGGATAGGGTATACCTCGAAGTTGGTCCCATTCGAATTTAAAAGATGAAATCCACCCCTAAGGGTAGCAAAATGAAGGACATTGATCACTCACCCTCTGAATTCTGGTCCGTTTACCGATTCTATCAGGCATAACTTAGTACTGGGTTCTTCGATTTGGATGATTCCTTTTTAATCAGATAGAGTATACCTCATAGTTGATCATATTTGGATTTTGAATGGAATTATCCACCCTTACGGGTAGAAAAATAGGGGATAATTGATTTTTCACTTGCGAACATTGGCACACATTATTTTTGTTCTGCTATATCCGTCAACGTCATTATATTCTATGAGAGGACGGAATGATATACAAAGTAATGGAATAAACTAACCAGAACAACAAAAATAATTTATATTACAACAAATAGTAAAAGTAGATAATCATATTATTTAACTGGTAATAGTTGAAGTAAGGTGGGTAAGTATTTTGGAAGTAATAAAAAACAAGTAGGTAGTAATAAGTTGATTTCAGCCACAAAGAATTGAAAAATAAAAACTTTTTAACAAAAAATTAAACCGACGAAATACAGAACTGAAAAGTAAAAAATAAAATTAACCTTCTTAGTCTCAATAACTAAGCTCCTAAACTGATGTAAGTAAGTAATTTTGAGTCGGCGCCAAACATACAATCAACGAAGATCATTAAATTACTTCAAAAAAATTATCAGAATGTCACCGCCCAACTCGATGCCATCATTTTACGCCTCACCTAATTCATTTGCTTGTTTGTTTGGCGCCGACTTGAAATTAGTTACTTACATCAGTTTATGAGCTTAGTTATTGAGAGTAGGAAGGTTTATTTTATTTCTTTCTTTTCAGTTATGTATTTCGTCGGTTTAATTTTTTGTTAAAAAAATTTTATATATTGATGCCAACAAATACTCACGAGATGAAACAAACACTGATAGAAATAAAGAAAGTGCGCTGGAATGGATGGATTAACTAGGAGACTCTTACGGAACCCACAATTCAAATATGTACTAGCAGATGTAATCAATAAATCTTTTGAAACTGGAGTATTTCCCACAGGTTTGGAGACGGCACTTGTAATGCCTCTTCATAAACCAAACTAGTCGTTGTCCAAAATTTCAAAGATCATAAAAAAATTAGTGAAGAAAAGATTGGTTGCAATTTTTATCAAATGGAAATGTATTAAATGAATGTCAATTCGGGGTTTCAAACTTCCAAAAATACTAATGACGCAATCTTCTCATTTTTGGAAAAAGTTCACATGAGTTGATGGAGGTGAAGCTATTGCAGCAGTATTCTGCGATTTTTCAAAAGCTGTAGATTGTGTAGATCACGGAATATTGCTGCAGAAAATGCATCGCCATAGAATAAGAGGAACATGTATCGAGTAGTTCAGGTCATACTTCAAGAATAGATCACAAATGGTGGAAATGAACTATGTGTGTTCTGATATTTCGGCGGTATATCCCAGAGTACCTCAGGGATCTGTTTTGGGACCAATCCTGTTCTAACTGTAGATACCACATTACTGTGGTATAGAAAAAACACTGAAATTTTCAAACACGTGGTCCCTTCAGATTTATCGAAGGTTAAGCAATGGTGATTGAAACTATTTTCATTACAATGTAATTGTCAACTTCAATTTCAGCTATGATATTTCGCTATTAATATCGAAGAAACACTTTGTACTTGGTTTCTCGACTCGCACATCGATAATAAGTTGAAATTCAATGAACATATTTCATTCTGAAAGAAGTTAGCTTCTGGATCATTTCCTGTGAAAGTTGTTGCCAATGAATTTGACATAAACACAGCCAGATCGACCTACTTTGCCTTAGTAGAATCCCATCTATGATATGGAGTTGAGCTTTGAGGATTTTGTAGTCAAAAACTCCTGAACGAGGTATTCGTACTGCAGAAGAGATAAGTGATTCACGGAAGATATGTTACTTATTCTTCCGAAGAAAGATGTCACAATACCTAAACTGAATTGTATGAAGGGAAAAAAATACTAATATTCAATCACCAAGAATATATTATACCATAAAATATTCAGAACGTCGGTCAAAAATCTGCTTCTTTTGAAAGCATACCATAGCCTGGAGGAATAATGAGGATATGTCTTAAATGCTGTAATGTTATTCAAATAATATTTTTGTTATTGTTGTTATTGTTTTCAGGTTTATTCGTTCTAGTATAGCTTTTATTCATATATGAATCGGTGCATATATAAGTATATATGTGTTTATATTCAGGGTGTTCTTAAAACATGCTAACATTCAAGGAGGTTATTCTTGGGGCCATTTTGAGAAAAAAATTTCATATGAGCATATGTCCTAAATATCCTAACTTTTGAACAACAGAGTTTGCCAAAGGCGTTTTTGCGGGATATGCAATGAAGTAAAAATTATTTTTGAATTCCTCATTCCTTTCTGAGCTAACCTGGTCTTGATTGATTTTTGTTTGACGTACGTTTTTCGAATGAATTTTTTTTTTTCATTTGTATCCCGATAGACCACCAACGGAAAAAAACAATTTATGTAACTTCAAACAAAAAATTATTCGGGAGAATGATTTTCAAACGGTAAAATTATAAAATTAAAGTAATCTAAATACATTTTGGAATGACATAATTACCCAGATGGCACAAAAAAATTAATTAGATTTGATGTTCGAAATGTGAACCTCCTGCAAATATGCATGCCTCTGATTTTTTTTCTCATAGACTCACGTACTCTTTGGACAACGCCGTGACTGTTTCCAATAGTTTCGCAAGAAACTATGATGCGATTTCTCAACTGCTCTTCAGAATGAATTGGTGTGCTGTAAACCAATGTTTTAAGATGACCCCACAGGAAACAATCTGAACTATTGAGGTCTGGCGCCCCGTCGTGCATAAACCACAGCCGATTTTTTAATAAAATGGGAACATCTTCCATCAAACCGGGCAATTCTTCTTCGAGAAACTGCCGGTAATTATGCCCATTCAATCTCGCATGAAAAAAAAAGGCTACAAATTAAATAATCACAGCATATTCCAGCCCACACGTTAACGGTAAACTGCTCCTGGTGACGGGATTCCAAGATTGCATGTGGGTTTTCGCCAGCCCAAAAAAAAATTGTGAAGGTTTTGGACTGGTTTCTGGAAAAATTGGCTTCATCGGTGAATAAAATTTCAGTATCAAATGGATTTTCATACTTTTTTTGAAGAAACCATTGGCAAAAGTTCACCCGTAATGGAAAATCGCGAGGGAGGAGCGCCTAAACCCGTTGGATATAAAAAGTCATTGAGAATTTTTCAAACGAAAATATGTGATATCTTCAAATTGTTCCAAATTTTTCGTGTACTCAATTTATGGTGTTCTTAGAGTACGTTGTACTCTTCTTGGATGATGATGTCTGGTTCGCACAACCTTCTATGAATGTTTGAAAATGTTCGTGCATCCAGAATATTTCTGCGTCACCATCAGCAAAGCCATACATGTAATGCATATCTGCAAACTCAGAATTCATAAAATGGACAATGTTTTTTTAATAATATTGTTAATTTTGATGACTTAAATACGTAACAACTAGACTAGGTAGACAACTGTCAAAACTATTTATGTTTACAAAACAAAATTTGCTTCGTACCTACTAGATACGTTTTTAATCCTTGATAATATCCAATTCCATAACGAAGTGCAAATGAATGAATGCAGTGCCGGTTTTAGCACTATCAGCGCCCTGGGCGGGATTTCTACGGCGCCCCCTAACTTTCTACGGCGCCCCCTAACTGCAATTCAAACCAATACGAAAAAACGCAAAGGATATAATTAAATAACCATTTATTAAAAGAAATAACCAACCAGCCTTTCTATCGGCGAACTCTTTTATTGGGTTATCAAAGTCGATGTTTTGAACAATTTCATTTTCGATTGACAAAGTTGCCGAGTTAGTTTGTCAATCTAGATTGAGATATTGATGATCAGATCAGCTTAAGCTTAGAAATACTCCTCTACCCACTAGCAACCGTTACGGGTATAGTCAATAATATTCGCAATGCTATCCATACATTTGAATATAGTTCTTGTAAGTTGCGATCTTTGATAAGATTTAAAACAAAAATAGGAGTAACCACATTTTGATCAGGCAGAAAAGATTTCAGACTTACGAGTTCATCACTCAGCATACAACCATCTATATCTGATTTAGAGTTTAGAGAATGTTGACACCCTGTATCTTGAAAACTAAGCATTACCGGACCCCTATGTTTATATGAACTTTTCGTCTTGGAATTACTCGAAGAATCACCCCTTCAAGTTTGGCCACGTACTTACATAACACCCTGTATAAAGATGCGCCTGCGGCGCCCCTTCATATCCGGCGCCCTGGGCGGTCGCCCAACCGCGCCCTACCCTAACGCCGCTACTGAATGAATGAATTTGGTTGTTTCTTACGAAAAACCGTACGTCAAACAAACAAAAAATCAGACCAGAAAGAAATGAGGATTTCAAAAATAGTTTTTAGTTTGAGAGAAAGCAGTGGCGTATTACTTTTCTCTTTTGAATGATTAAATCCCTCACAAACATCACTAGCAAGAATGCAAAAATATCATTTCTTTAGATCTTTAGCACCCTGTAGTTCAAAAGTTAAGACATTCAGAACATATGTTCATATGAAGTTTTTTCTCAAATGGAAGAATAACCTTCTTGAATATTAGCATGTTATTAGGAAATACCCTATAGATATGTAGTTATATGCTAAGAATTTGTATATATTGTGATGCATTAACATTTATAGTATGCAAGGATATTTTCCATTTCAAGTCTGTCTATGTTTTCATACCTATTTGTATTATGTTTATTCAATTTTTATTTTTTATATGTTCTACCAAAATCTATATTTATATTTTTGATCTTACTTTGTCAGTGATCATATTCTTGGAGTATATTGAAATTTTTGGAGCTGTGTGCACGTAACATAATAGCAGGAGTGGAAGATTATTGTATTTCGTGCAAAACAAATTGTAAAAATCGTAACAGAGCGCTTTCAACTAGTTTCATCAGTGCTTACTCGTCAGGTTTCATAAGAAGTCCATCATATCTTTTTCCAGTTTATATAAAAGAAGTGTGGAATATCAAGTACAGATAGCATGTTAAAATATTTCTTGAAGTACATGTGCTATACATTGGTGTATTTCATTAATTTAAAATTCAGCATTGACTTTCAGGAATCCAGGTGGAATAAATTTTAAATTGATGAAATTTGCCAATTTATAATCCATGGGGGTTAGTTCAAGAAATATTTCAACATGTTATCTGTACTTAATGTTCACATTCCTTTTATATAAACTGGAAACAGATATGATGGACTTCTTGTACCTGACGGGTAAGCACTAATGATGGCTAGTAACTAGTCGAAAGCGCTCTGCTACGATTTTGACATTTTTTTTTTGCACGAAATAAAAAAAAATCCACTCCTGCCAATAAAGTATACAGTGCGTCCGAAAATTGTGGAAAGTTAAAATTCTTACGAGTCAATTCCATAAAAAAAAACATTTTTTTCTCCTTACAAGATATACGACGTCATCGATATTTTTTATAAATTGAAAGGGTATATTTTTCTATCGAATTTTGACATCCCGTATTTTTCTGAGTTCGACCATACCACATACGTCATATGTAACACTTCAAGTTACAGTATTCTGATTATAAAGGAAACCAGTGTTCATTTTCATTATTCATTTAGCAATTAAAACCTGCGAATTACTCAGTAGTTAGTAAGAGTATATTGCCAAACTTGAGTAGGCTTTGAGAACATCTGAAAGACCTTAGCAACCAGTCAATAAGTTCTAGTTACCATTGCATATGTCAGTATTAAATAGATTTGTTGTGCAGCATATCGATTCTGAAAAATGTTATCCTGAAAGAAATTATTTGGAATTACGATGGGTCTGTCAGAAAAACAGCGAATAGAAGTTTTGATGATCTTAGGTTACGGCGATCGTAAAAGAAGTATGGCAGAAGTGTGCGACATCTTTCATGAAAAATATCCTGATCGAAAACCAATAAGCATTTCGACGGTTAGCAAAATATTACATATATTTAATGAGATTGGCAACGTTTGGAATGAGCCTAGGAGTGGCAGGCCTACAGTTACCAAAAACACTCAATTGAATGTATTACTTGGAATTGAAGAAAATCCTCATTGTTCAATTACAACTTCATCTGACAACAATGAGATCTGTCGAGGTACTTTGCAGAAAATTCAAAAAAATGCCAAATTTCATCCACATAAAGTTGAACTTATATATGAACTTAATGAAGACGACTTCAATGGACGCATGGAGTTCTGTGAAATTATGCAAGAAGTGTATAATCAAAATAGTGGATTTGACTGTAATGTCTCATTTTCCGACCAACCAACTTTTTGTATAAACAGTACCGTGAATACACAAAATTGTCGATATTGGTCAACAGGAAATCCTGGGAGCTTATACCCAATATCCCAAAAAAGTAACTGTGTGGGCTGATATTCTTCGGAATACCATTGTAGAGAACCATATTTTCTGGCGGTACTGTGACAGGTGAAAATTATTTGGAAATGTTACAAACTTATGTAGTTTCACATTTAGCTGTAACATTTCCAGACATTAATCAACCTTGTCGAAAAGTTTCTACTATTTGGTTCCATCAGGATGGAGCAGGTCCACATTATACTCGAGTGGTTAGAGATTTTCTCAATGAAACCTTTCCCAATTGCTACTACGACGCGGTCAGATTGAATGGCCTGCTAGGACCCCAGATTTAACTCCCAATGACTTTTTTCTCTGGGGTTACTTAGGAAAAAAAGTGTAAATAAACCGACCTACCAATTTGGAAGACCTTAAAGAGAGAATTCGAACTGAAATTCAACGAATTACACCAGAGATGTTGTCAAACGTAACCCAAGAATCCATCAGACGTCTTGGATATTGTCAACTACCCCAAAGAGCTCAGTTCGAGCATTTGTTGTGGATTTGTTATTTGTACTACTTACTTATGATATTTTCATTGCCAAATAAATAATTAAATTAATGTTAAGAAATATGAACACTGGTTTCCTTTAAACTCAGTGTACTGTTAATTGAAGTGTTACATATGACGTTTGTGGTATGGTTGAAATATGAGCTTTCGATGTTTGATATAATAATATACCCTTTCAATTTAAAAAAAGATATCGATTAGGTACGTCTTATCTTGTAAGGTAGTGGGGAAAAAATTAATTATTTGAAAAAAAAAATTGGTAAACTAAATTTCAAAATCGACCTGTCCGAGCTTCACCTCCGAAAATTATTAACTCGTAAGATAATGGAGTGTTTCCACTCTTTATTAACGCACTGTATATCTATCTACCATTCCAGTGTTTCCAAACACCATGAAAACAGTGCTGAGTAGGAATGTGTGACTTCTGGAACACACCCTTAGTTACGTGTGAGATGAATGACATACTAAATGATCCTTTGGAATCTTTCTTGGGCGTAAAGTCCTTCGTCTACAATAATATGCGTTCATCCGATACTTGGTATAGATCCTACTACATCACTAAATTAGATGAAGCCATACATATGCATCGATATGTTTGATATGACAGAGAGTGTGTCCTCCATACATTGCTTCGATGTTAGGCTTCTGTTTTTTGAAAGAATTCCATTGAAATCTTATTATATCCATACCAACAGTTTGTTTTTTCGGTTCTTGTTGAGATGAAGAATGGAAAATGAATGGAATTAACATGAAACCGACAAGTGAACTGATAATTCAAATTTTCACTTTTCACTCTTTCTGACAAAATTCCATTTCTTATCAAAATATATCGAGTTTGAAATTCACTGACAACTGACGTATACCAACTGTTTCAACGATAACTCTAGATCATGCCAACCAATAAAGCGTGTAGAAACAGATATCTTTATGATATCATGTTGAGCATATTAACATGTATATAAACCCAAACTACAAGAAAGAATAGCAATTGTAGCACGTATTTTGAAAATGGTCAATGTGCTAGAGCTGCGGCTAAAATTTTCAATCAAATTCATCCAGGGAGAAACGTATATCGTGGTATAAGTGATGCATGAGTTCATGAAATAAGTGCAAAATAAAAAACATGAACGAGCAAAGTCTATGAGAAATGAAGGGGTCGCTGTTGCAGTTATAGGACATGCATTGATGAATGCATCATTCAATCTTTGGGACTTGAGACTATTTCTGGAATTTCCGAAAGCAGCACACATCAAATCCTGGAAGAAGCAAAATTCCATCCTCATAAAATGCGGAATGTACGAGAATTGAATGAAGATGATCCAGACAGAGTTTTGTCAAATCAAGAGTCAATTATTGATTGGTGATAATGATTACCTCTACAATGTGTGTTTTTCTGACGAATCTTCGGTTTAATGTAAATGGACATGTGAACAGGCAGAACTGCAGATACTGGAGTGATGTAAATCCACATTGGTACAGGGAAGTTCATTAACAAACACAACAGATATTTAAACCTCAACCTCAACTGACAAAAGTACCTTGAACTTCGTGATACAACTGTAAACCACTCAATCACTTGAAGGTCAGCTCACCTTTCGACAAGATAGAGCTCCTCCACATTTTGTTGCACCTGTACGTCAATTTTCAAGTGACAATCTCACAGGGAGATGGATTAGAAGGCGAGTGCTAATTGAATGGCCCGCCAGATCTCCCATTAGACTTTTTTATGGGGATATTTGAAATCCAATCACACAGCCCAATTCTCTTGATGATGTACGCAGAAGAATTGTAGATGAGTGTCGTGCAGTCATGTCAGAAATGTTAAGGAATTTGCGAAGACATTTTGAATATCGCTCATACATCTGTATGGAACAGAATGGTTCACATTTCAAACCTACTATAATAAAATTTCAGGTAATGAAAAAAACTTATCTTGATTTACACTTATTTTCCATTGAAACTTTCCCGACACCTTATCGATTCCCAGTTCCATCACACCGATGTGTTCGCAACTAAATTCCCTTCAAAATGATGTATGACAAGTATTGTCGCCCTATTGAAGATTCTGAAGTAGAGCACAATAATGACGTATTTTGGTGGAAGAGTTTCCCGTCGAAATTAAAATCGGGTCTGAGCGATTTATTTTCAGTGTTTCCCACGATTTCAGATACAACGGGGGGATGACAAGTTTTAGCTGTTTCTGTTCAATAGCTGCTGAATGATCTTCTGTATTTTGGTCTTTTGGATTTCAATTTACAACTTTTCAATGGAATAATATAGTTGACTCGAACTGAAAGAAAACCAGTTCTGTTATACTTCTTTCTCCGGATTTGAGTCAGATTACATAGGAATATCACGAAGCGTTTAGAGAGAATCGAATTCTCTTTTGATCGCGTAGAGTTCAAGGTTTATGGAAATATAAATGTTGGTTGCATAGTTTTTTCGGGCACATGGTTCGTTAGGTTGATTGATGGCAATTTTGGAAGCAATAAATACCTTATGAAGTCTACCTTTCCGATTGGCCGCGACATCGCTTTTTTGTTCATAATCTTTGTTCAGCATTGCTTTTTTAACCGACGAAAAAAAAGGAGGTGGTTCTTTATTTTTTTTATGTATGACCACTTATAACTTTCACAGAGTAGTCCAATTTTGATTATTATTTTTTTTGATAGGTATACTCCAAAGTTGGTCCCCTTTGTATTTGAAAAAAAATAGTAGGAAAATAGGGAATGATTGTTGGTTCACCCACTCAATTTTTATCCAATTTAGATGATTCTTTTTTTATTGTATAAGGTATGCTTCGAGGTTGGTCCCATTTGAATTTGAAAAAAAATTACACCTCCATGTGCAGAAAAATAGGGGTGCTTTATTGATTTAACACCTATGAACCGATTCTGTTGAAACTTGGCACACATAAATAGTTTTGATAACTCTACAACATAATGGAGGCTGGAGTTAATCTGATGATGAAAACGAAAGACAGTCGAGGGATCTCCTCAACGGTTTACAGCAGCTACCTCGTGTTTGGGATAATATGTACATATACAATCACATGTCCTGAATAACTGACTTACTGATTGACTGATATACGATCAACGCCAAGACCAAACCGCTGGGCCTTAGAGCTGAAATTTTGATAGCTTATTTTTTTATATTCCATCCCTAGAGGAGTGGAAAGGTGGTTGAAAAGAAGGGTGAAAGTGCAGTTGGTTTCGAAATTAGAGTCACGGAGATGAATATTTGGCTTCTTCTTCACAAACAAAGATAAATGCGGTAAAATGGGGGTTGAAAGACTGTATAGTTAGTTTTGAAGTTAGGATCATGAGAATTGGTATTTGGGGGTCTGTGTTACGAATAAAAATGGGGGTTGAATTGGGATTGGAAGTTTGTATAGGAATTCCGTAAGTTTCCAGGTTGGGGTCATGAAATTTAGTATTTGTAGTCTTTGTTACAAATAGAAGAAACATTTATTTCAGTGGGCAACCCCTAAAGGGGTGAAATTGGGGTAGTTTTCAAGGAGGGCCATGAAAATTGTTATTTGATGTCTTTGTAAGTGATAAAGAAAAACCTGTTTCAGTGTTTTTAGAAATTCCGTCCCTAAAGGAGTGAGTGCATTTGTAATAGTACCAGCTAGTTATGATATATTATAACAGGTAATTGTTAGTAAAATGAGTAAGTGAGTAATTTTAAAGTTATCCAAATCGAGTAAGTAGCAGGAAACTGAAAAATAAAAACTTGTATGGGGGTTTTGGTAGTTTCTTAAGTTTCGAAGTTAGTTTGAAAAAACACATATTTTCGGGTTTTCGAAAATTCAACCCTAAAGGGGGTATAAAAAAGTATAACCCAAAATGGTATTTATTGAATTCGATTATTTTATACCTCTCTGGTCACAATAACAATCTTTTTTTGTTGGATTTTCAATGTTTTCTTCACCGTCTCTACAAATTTTCTGAATCGTGCTACTTTTAGTACTCTTTATATAAATCGCTTTAACTCATGAAGATAATATCCTGTATGTGATAATGAGCTTTCGAATTCCACTACTAGATGGCGATAACATAAATAATGAAAAATGTAATTAACAGAAGCATGGGTTTTCGAAACTGAGAGTTGGTTGAAATTTGGCTTGCAAACTTTTGACGGTAATCTGCACAGCCGTCAGGGTTATTATGTTATATATGTATATATATAAATAATATATATATATATATATATATATATATATATATATATATATATATATAAATATATAACTGACGTCTGATGTATGCCACAATAGCCAATTTTATAGAACTCATTTTCAAATATGGAAGAAGACCAGGAAGATCCTTCCACATGGTATCAATAATTATCTTTTGGAAATGAGTGGAAAGTAATGGAATCAAATTTGCATTTATACCTACGTTTTGTTCGTACAGATTTTTACACTGCAGGTGGTCAAAAATAGGAAATTCAATTACTACTACTGCACTGTCTTGGTAGATGATGATAAATTAAACACTACTGGAGTTATTGACAAAGATTATAGTTCTACTCTTTGTTATTGATCAACACACTTTACGTTCAAATAAAAATAAAAAAGAAGTTTGGTGAACTCAAAATAAAGAAGGAGTACAATAAAAACAACTAAATAATTCGCAGTGGCACACTTTCCTCACCTTACGTCTGGTCACCCGAACTCTCATAAAGGTGTTTCATGCCCTGTCAGTATTATATATATATATATAATAACCCTGCACATCCGTTATGTTAATCTAATCTGCATTCATAATTTTTGAAAATGTGTTTTATTATGCGGAATTCAAAAACTATTCTTCTTATTTTTTTGAACCGAGTTGCCGCATCGTATTGGTTACATGATGTTCGCGCCATCTAGTAGTAAAACTCAAGAGTTCATTTTCATATATATTGGTAACAAGTAATAAATATATTGCGCTTCACTGTTAATATATATTGTTGAAATATTTATTTATGAAATAATGCTAAAATAAAATTTTTGTTCAGTTTCAATATATATTGGTGTCATCTAATGAATCAGTGGGACAAAAAAATAGTTCTGGAAATATATATATGAGAACAACTACTTTTGATACAAACGGCGCCCGATAGCTTTCACTCGGTATATATTGAATAGTATTTGATAGTGGCTCGATCTCGTAGCGAAAGCTAACACCAGATTTCATTATTGGAAGTGGTAGAAGCTTTTCCTATTCCACCTCAAATGCCAAATGTGGTAACTTTCCGGTAGATGGCGGGTACATTTTCCGCGATGGGAAAATTCGATCAATATCCACTCTCTGAAATGTCCGGACATATTTCGCTAAACTTCTAAACGAGGGCGGGTTGACATCTGAGGTTCGATGCAGAACGGTTTTAATTTGCAATTAGCGCTACTTGCAATTAGCGCTATTGTATACAATTCATTCTGAAATTTTGAATAGAATATATTACGGATGGGTATTTTACAGCAGGGTGTGAAATATAAATTAAAACGTGTTTCAGAGAATAAAAACTAAACCGACGAAGAAAGGAACTGAAAAGCAAAAAATAAAATTAACTTTTTTAGTCCTAATGACTAAGCTTCCAAACTAATGTTAGAAACTAATTTTCGAGTCGGCGCTGAACAATTAACGAAGATCATTGAATTACTTCAGAGAAATGATCAAAACAAATTAACATAAAAATTTAACGTGAAATCTCCAGCGATAAACAATGACATTCAAAAAATGCGATCCTCGCACGACTACTCGCAACGACGTGTACCCTCACGTGTGTGCCCGTTGATGTAGCTCGCCAATTTACGGCGAAAGAACGCGCCGCCGCCACGCACCTCACTGCCATCATTTTACGCTTTACGTTATTGATTTTCTTGTTTGTTTGTTTTGCACCGACTCAAAATAAGTTACATTAGTTTGTGAGTTCAGTTATTAAGACTGAATAGGTTCATTTAATTTTTTGTATTTCATTTTCCTTTTTCGTTGGTTTAATTTTTTGTTGAAAAGTTTTTATTCTCTAAACGTTTTAATTTATTTTTCACGCCCTGCTGTAAAATAACCGTCCGTAATATATTCTATTCAAAATTTCAGAATGAATTGTATAGACTATATACAAGTCGAGCCAATTTCAAATTAAAACCGTTCTGCATCGAACCCCAGATGTTCAACCCGCCCTCGTTTGGAAGTTTAGCGAAATATGTCCGGACGCTTCAAAGAATGAATATTGATCGAATTTTCCCATCGCGGAAAATGTACCCGCCATCTACCGGATAGTTACCACATTTGGCATTTGAGGTGAAATAGAAAAAGCTTCTACTACTTCTACTGCTAATGAAATCTAGTGTTAGCTTTTGGTACGAGATCGAGCCACTATCAAATACCATTCAATATATACCGAGTGAAAGCTGAGGGAAGCCGTTTGTGTCAAAAGTAGTTGTTCTCATATATATATATATATATATATATATATATATATATATATATATATATATATTTCCTTAACAGTTTTTTTGTTCCATTTATTCATTAGATGACATCAATATGAACAATTTTTTTTTATTTTAGCGTTATTTTTCAAATAAAGATTTCAACAATATATATTAACAGTGAAACGCAATATATTCAATACTTACCAATATATATGAATATTAACTCTTGAGTTTTACTATTAGAGGGCGCGAACATCATGTGACCGATACGATGCGGCAACTCGGTTCAAAGAAATAAAAAGAATAATTTAATTAATAAAACACATTTTCAAAAAGTATGAATGCAGATTAATATTACGGGTGTGCAGGGTTATTTTATATATAATACTGACATCATCTACCAAGACAATGCTAATGCAGTAGCGGTAATTGAATTTCGTAGCTTTGACCACATGCAGTATGAAAAGCTGTTCGGACAAAACGTAGGTATAAATGCAAATTTGATTTCATAACTTTTCACTCCAAAAGAGAATTACTGATAACATGTGAAAGGATCTTTCTGGTCTCCTTCAATATTCAGCCCAAGATATAGATTCTACTCTTCGAAATTTGAAAATAAGTTCTATATAAAGTTGGCTATTCTGGCACACATCAGAAGTCATCAGAATGGAGGTTTCGCCGTAACCCTGTCGGTATTATATATGTATATATATATACATACATTTATATATATATATATATATTTATATAAATATATGAATATATATATATATATATATATATAATACATAAAATAACCCTGACGGGTGTGCAGATTGCCGTTAAAAGTTTGCAAGAAAAATTTCAACCAACTATCAAACAGTATCGAGAACCCATGCTTCTGCTAAGTAATTTTGTTATTATCTATGTTATCGCCATCTAGTAGTGGAACTAGAAAGCTCATTTTCACATACCAGGTATTATCTTCTTGAGATAAAGCGATATAAAGAGTACTAAAAGTAGCAAGAGTACTAAAATTTGTAGTGTAACGAAGTTACTATTTTTCCGCTATGTTTATCAACAAGGGGCTCCCTGTAAGGATATAAATTCATCTTGTCGGTAATAATAGGTCTAAAAATACCATTCGTGTTCGTGATAGATCCGTGGTTTACACCTGGCCCGATGAATGGGCTGAGCACCCTCCGTAAATCACGCCAGTACCGCGATGCGTGTATATAAAGAATGCGCGAGTGTTGCTTGCGCTGGTCAGAGACTCGAGAGAACATTTCCCATCGAGCCAGCAGTGCTATGAACAAACGCCGCCGAGGCGATTCAGTCACCCGATAGAAGCAAGAGACATCAGTCCATTCGTAACATCAGTCCGTTCGAGACAAAAGCGGCCGTAGCCATCTGACGTCATCCGACTGACATCACATCACGTGGATTGTTACCAAGGAGAATTTCACAAGCTGGGTAATTATACTATGAAAATATAACTTGCATCGCAATCGGCAGAGTCCACAAAACGGCGCTCGCCTAGAATTCGATCGAGTGGCATTCGCAAAAGAGGGGAAAACCGACTGTAGTTCCGTTTGGAAATATTTCAAAGAATCATTAGCTTACCGAGTATAGCAAGAGCAGTCACGCGTCCGACAATTAGTATCCAGAGTGTGAGCCAAATACCGAAGCAGTCCACTACCATCCCGAGTCTTGCTGACCAGCTTGCCGAAGCAGTGAAAGCAGATTTGGTAAATATTCTCTCTCAGGTCAGGAAATATTTGTAAGTACCACAGGTGCGATGCGCGCATTTTCAAGCCACAGCCATAAGAGGCACATATGCATTTCAATGTTGAGCTTGCATACTGAACCTTCCTCATCCCCCACGCCTGAGCTTTTTGGTTCCTAAGTCTACTCCGCTTTATTGAAAACACCCTCCCCGCTTTCTCTGTATATAGTGCTTGCCTTTATTTGTTGTGATAACTTGAGGCTACCGTCAGCCGCCCTGCCTGTATTTCTTTGAATAATATACCTGTTTATCCTGTATTTAGAGTATTCTTTTATTCACTTTCTTGAGTAGAATTTAAGCACCTACTGCGCAGTCGGCACCCAGGTTCGAAACCCAGTGAAAGGTAATTAAAGCCTGCCTTGCTGGCCCCGTTACATTGTCACGACTATACTGACCCCTGGAGTGTTTTTCTTCACTGAGCCTGCCCGGAGCAAAAGTGGCCTTTTCCACTATAAACCAAAAGGCCTAGTGAAAGGCGCCAAAGTTTGATAGTAGGGGGAGAGACCCCTTTACAGAAGAGACGCCGAAGGAAACATTAGAAATCCAACAAAAATATATTGTGGTTTCTTCGGGAGTGACAATATTTTTGTTATTTTCAATAGGAGATCCTGTATTTTATGAATTTTTGAATTCGTCTCATGATTTCAATTCAAGTTTATGTATCATACCCAAAATGAACCGTTTTTGCGTTATTCAAGTTTCTCTAGGAAAAGTTACTTCTATGTGATTTACAATTTTTAGTAATATGCAGTGACTGAATCATGGATATTGATTATTGAACGGATCACTCACCATTATCACATCCTCTGAATAATTCCCAGGGTGCGCAAAACAGTGGGTCCAGAAAGTAAATGAGAAACATAGAAAATCTCAATTTTTCGAAATGGCAAAAAAGTCTCAAAATAAGGACATAAGGATTTTCAAGCACTTGAAAGGGAAATGGAAACGAGAACAAACATTTTTGGAACCAGAATCCAGTTTTAGCCATATTTACAGGAATATGCTGGGTCGCCACTATTAGACAAATGGACAAACCATATAATGGATATTTATTCGTAGTCAGTACTGCATCAAACGTAGTAATTCATAGAATAGAATAGAAGTTTCTTAATCAGACACCAATTTACATTGGATTGACAAGTCAAATTACACACTTAAATTATACTTAGTGCTAAGATAAAATCTATTTATTAATTTCCTCATAAAAAATATAAATATATAAAACTATCCAGCAGAATTAAAACAATCTGTAGGATGCTGACAACACATCGTGAATTCTTTTATATCATAAAATGCATTTTGGAGTAGAAAAGACTTCAGTTTTGATTTGAATCTGAACAAATTCGATTGGTTTTTTAGTTCATTGGGCAATAAATTGAAGAAATTTGCGCCTGCATATTTTGGGGATTTTTTGTAGTTTGTGTAGGTGGCGATTTTCAATCTTAATTCGTTTTTTTTGCGAGTTTGGTAGCTATGAAAATTTGAATTTTTTGTGAGACTGTTTCTATGAATGTAGGTGTGAGTTAAAAGTTTATATAGATAAATACAAGTGAAAGTTAGGAGTTTTTTTTCCTTAAAGATATTTCTGCAAGATTGTTGATGATCCAAGTGGAAGATCAGGCAAATTATCCTTTTCTGGGCGAGGAAGACTCGAGCACTATCGGTCGCCAAGCCGTAAGCTACAATGTTATAGCTGATAGTTGAATAAACCAATGCATAGTAAACAGAAATTATTTCATCTCCAAGATAACTCGTCAGATTTTTTATCGCGAAATAGTGTTTATTCAATTTGAAGCAGATCGTATTGATACATTCTTCCCATCTGAGGTTGCTGTCAATAATTGTACCTAGAAATTCACAGTTTTCTTGGAACAGTATTGTGTGGTTATTGATATTCAATTTTTCGGTAACAAGTGTTCCCGACTGAGGTCTCTGGAATTGTACAGCGGTAGTTTTGGAGTAGTTTACGATTAAACGGTTCTTTTTACACCAGTAGTCGAATTGGCGGAGAACGTTATTAGTTTTTATAAGTAGCTCATTCATATCTGGGCTAGATACTATTATAGATGTATCGTCTGCGAACATATAGACCTCTCCGTCGCTTATGTAATCAGGAAGGTCATTGATGAATTATAAGAATATGAGAGGGCCGAGAACACTCCCCTGTGGAATACCCGAGTCAATTAAGAATTCATCAGAAGTTTCCTCATTTATTTTCACTATAAGCTTACGTCCTTCTAAGAACGAATGAATCCAATGTGATATGTTTCCGCGAATCCCGAGTGCATTTATTTTTGTTATGATGAACCCAAAGTTCAGCGTGTCGAATGCACGTGACAAATCAAAGAAGAGTCCAATAATGAAATCTTTTTTCTCTAGTTTTTCATGAATTGTTTGAATGAAATCGGTTGTCGCCGTTTCAGTGGAATGCCCTTTCCTGAACCCATGTTGTTTTTTATTTATTATGTCAAACCTAGCTAGGAAGCTACTTATTCTCTTTGATATTCCTTTCTCCAGAACTTTGGATAAAATGCTCAAGAGCGCAATGGGTCTGTAATTTATGCGATAGTCTGTCTCCTTTTTTGTGGATTGGTGATACTAGTGATATTTTTAGTCGACTTGGGAATTGCCCTAGTTCAACTGATTTATTCAAAATGAATGTTAAGTATGGTGCTATGTCTGAAGCACATTTTTTCAGGAGATGAACTGGAACTTCGTCATTTCCGGTAGCTTTCTTGTTTTTCAATTCTAGTATTATTTCTTCTATCTCCGCAACGGAGAAAGGTTCGAAGAAGAATGAATTATTAAGTTCGGAACGGGACGTTGTGCAACTCATAGACAAATTTTTGCTGAAATGATTCTCGAGTTGTTCATCTATAATTGATACAAAAAAGTGTCCAAATATATTAGCTATTTCTCTTTCATTGGACAATTTTTCCCCTTCGTGGTTAAGTTCAATATTTTCCGGTAATTTTTTCTTGTTTTGGCGTGAATTTACTATATCCCAAATAGCTTTAGTTTTATTGTTAGAGTTTTCTATAACATTTTTATAATAACCTTGTTTCGCCTCCTTTACGTGTTGATTGTATGATTTTTTTAAGTGTTTGTATTCATTTTGTAGATCGATATTATTAGGATATTTTTTCCGTAAGATATTCAAATTTTGTAAATGATTTGATTCGGATTTGAGTTGGTGGGTATACCAAGGGGCAGGCGTTCGGGATGATTTCGCCTTAATAAAGGTTTTAGGAAAAGAAGCTTCGAATGCAAATGAAAAATGTTCCCAAAATAGTTCGAAAGATTCGTTTATATTTGGGGTCTCCAAGCATCTTATTTCAATTTGGTTGGGTAATGTTTGAATTGACTGATATTCAGGTCAGTAAATTTTCTCCTATAAGTGACAACATTTTTTTTCGTATTTTCAATAACTGGACGGGCGAGTTTGATAATTTGGGCTGAATGATCTGAAATACATGGATCAACTATTTGAAATTTTATGTCATTTTTTGAATTCGTAATTATATGATCGATTGTTGAAGCACTTATTTTTCCGTTTATATTTGCGATGCGGGTAGGCTGTGTTATAAGTGATTCAAGGTTATGTGACTCTAGAATATCACACAATATGTTTTTGTATGTGCTTGGTTGTAGATAATTTATGTTGAGATCGCCGAAAATAACTATTTGTTTATAAGTATTGCTCAGCATATCAAGAATCCTGCAGAAATTGATAAAAAATTAATCTATATTTCCGATTGTGGATCGATAAATGACCATAATGCAGACTTCATTGTTTACCGAGAGTGCGCTGCATTCAATATCTAATTCGAGGGAAAAAACTTTTGACTTGTTTTATTTCTTTGCACAATTTTAGGTGTTCTGGCCTAGTGAATATAACAACACCTCCATGACATTTAATACTTCTGCAGAAGCTTGTGGCTACTTGGTAGCCACATACTTTTATATTATTAATATTTTCATTTGTTTGCCAATGTTCAGAAATTAGAAGGAAATCTGGCTTATGCTCTCCTAAAAATACATCTATGATATTTAACTTATTATTTATGCATTGTACGTTGAGATGAATAATTTTTAAAGAGTGATTGTAATCTGGAAAAACCTGTTTAGATTCTCCTATGTTTGGTTCTGCTGCGAGGCTTCTTGTTGGAAATTTGTATTTTTCTGGAATTTGTATCTGTTCACCAATGTACCATCGGGCCATATTTCGGGGTTATATACTTCTCGAACATAGCCAATCGGGAATGTTACAAGCATGGAGCATGTTTTTTCATTTTTGTGGAGGGGTTCGCAATTGAAGGGTATATGCGGAACAGTTTCTTTAAGAATTTCCGATAGATTTTTTGGTGTGGTTTCAGGGGACAGTCTGTACACATGGAGGTACCCTAGTTTAGGAACTGATTTCACTGTGGTGACGTTTTTATTCGATCCTACAACAGGTTTTCTGTGGGGTCACCGTATCGATGAATAATCGTTTATCGATTTATTTTGTGTTTCATCTAGTGCTTTTTTTGTAGCATGATTTACTTCGTCTAGTCCAAATACATGTCGATTTTTATCTGAGCCGTTTTTTGGGTCTGTGTTGTTTTTACGGGGATACTTTTCGTGGGAGGCTAATTGCCAGTCTGGTTGATCGTCTACTTGTACAGAATGTGAGGCAGATGGCACTCCTGTCTTCATTGTAAATTCGGGATCCTTCATTGATTTCGAGACGATGTTTGCAAAGGTAGGTTTGCGATTTTCGTTGAAGCTACTGCTCTTAGATGGCACTGTATCTCTTGGTACTCAGTTGGGTGCATCGTTCTTTCTTCTTTCAAGAGATTGATAATGCATTCTAGGTCATCAATTCGTTTACCAAGCAAACAAATTTTTTCCTCTAGAAATATTTTTTCACGGTTCACACCTTCCAGGTCATAGTACCTCCTAACGCATTTTTGTTCATCACATGCAACATAATCACAATCTGTATTTCTGGTGTAATAACTATTTAGTTCACTGTTATTTGGCGATGTATTTACACGGTTTTTGAAGAATTCGCAGAGTACTTCATTAGTCACACTTTCTGGTAATTCATCACTTATTATGATGTCAATTAATTCTGCTTTTCGTAGTTTATCAAGCTCGCGACTGATAGAGTGATCTACTCCGACCGCCATCTTACTTACTTAGTTCGTATATCGTAAGTATCGCATTCAAGTAACCAAGATTGATAAAAAAAAATTTGAGGGATTCAAGTACATAATTTCAGAGGCGAGTTATCTCCAAAATCATAATGTTTTCCTTGAATGAAGAGTATTCAGATAGCGCGTGCTCACAATCGAGCTACAACACCCATATTCCACAGAAAACTTTCAATCGTTTCAATTTAATCCCGATCAGAAGGATCCAATTCAATATACTCACTTACGTGTTCGTATGTTATATATTCTTTCCCTTGTAGTCGATCGGGTGTTGGAAATCAAGCAGGCGAAATGGAAGAATGAGGAACATTCATCATGAAAATATGTTGCAGGGCAGAGATCGAGCTACATATCAATTACACAAGCGTTGTCAGATGTTTAACGTGTCTAGTGTCGGCCACTACATATCCACGTTTTTGCCAGGTGATCACACCACAACGTGGTTAGAATGGGCTATCTGGGATCCAGGAACGTAGATCGGAACGTAGCGGCCACCAAAAAAGTGTTTTCCATTTTGGTAGCCACCGCGTGATAGAACTGTGTATATTACAGAAAAAAAAATCGAATTTAAACGGTTTTCTCCACATAAAGGATTCAATATAAAATTAACCAAAGGTAGATCTCAGGTGAAAAACAACTACTTTCCTGGCAAATACCACGCAGAACGTTGAATGATATTCACCTGAAAATCCATGAAGTGGAATGAATAAAAAAATTTAAATTTTCAGATTCTTTAACCAACATGGACTTATCTCTCACTATATGCTAGACGGGCTTGCCACTTCTACTGAGAAGGAATCTTTTATTTAGAAACCTATCGAGGTGGGAGATTTTCGGAGTGTTTCTTTCTGTCACAGGTACCGCCAGTTAAAGTTTATCTTTTCCGGCGTACCTATAGGTTTACAAGATCGATGATGGTTTGTTTACGTTGTGTCTCACTTCAGCCAGAGTTCTTTGTACCTTTGGCTGGTTGACTACTCCGTACTGATGAGGGCCAGAAGCCTGAAACCGGTATGCGGATTGTTAGGTGAACACGACATAAATTAAAGATAATCCTTATCGAAGAAACATTTGCATTCAATGTCCATTGATATTTATGGAAGTATGCATGGATTTTCAGGTGAATATCATTCAACGTTCTGCGTGGTATTTGCCAGGAAAGTAGTTGTTTTTCACCTGAGATCTACCTTTCTCTGGTTCAATTTTATATTGAATCCTTTATGTGAAGAAAATCGTTTAAATTCGATTTTTCTATTCATTCCACTTCACATGGCACTTATCTCTCACTATATGCTAGACGGGCTTGCCACTTCTACTGAGAAGGAATCTTTTATTTAGAAACCTATCGAGGTGGGAGATTTTCGGAGTGTTTCTTTCTGTCACTAGGTACCGCCAGTTAAAGTTTATCTTTTCCGGCGTACCTATAGGTGTTACAAGATCGATGATGGTTTGTTTACGTTGTGTCTCACTTCAGCCAGAGTTCTTTGTACCTTTGGCTGGTTGACTACTCCGTACTGATGAGGGCCAAGAAGCCTGAAACCGGTATGCGGATTGTTAGGTGAACACGACATAAATTAAACATAATCGAGCTTATCAGAAAGAAACATTTGCATTCAATGTCCATTGATATTATATGGAAGTATGCATGGATTTTCAGGTGAATATCATTCAACGTTCTGCGTGGTATTTGCCAGGAAAGTAGTTGTTTTTCACCTGAGATCTACCTTTCTCTGGTTCAATTTTATATTGAATCCTTTATGTGAAGAAAAACCGTTTAAATTCGTTTTTTCTATTCATTCCACTTCACATGGCACTTATCTCTCTGTGTATATTACGTCGCAGTGGTTTTGGTCCAACGCCTCAAAATTTTCGTGGCCGCTACGTTCCGTCCACTGAAAATGCTACTTGGGGTTACAAAGAAACGTTTCTTTTGAGACGTTACATGAAGACGTTGCACCCAAATTCGACTTTGGAATTTAATTTTCATTTCAAAAACAGGTTTCATTTATATAACACCTAAAACAATTAGGTTTGATTATACAATAAGTGCTCATATTCTTGTCCGTATTTGTACTATAAAAATTAACTTTCATCCAATAATTTCCTCACACATCATACCCAGATCACATGAAATTGAAATTATGCTTGTTGTGATTAATATTTTTCGAGAAACTGGAGATTTTGAGATTTTCACTAACATATTGAATTGTTATACCTATGTTATATTTCATTGTATTCAGAATAAAAAGTGCCACTTCAAAATAATATCAATGAATTTATGTAATGACGATGTTCCTGTTCTTCAGAGATAGAACAAAATACAAACTCTTTTTTTAAATTTTGAAAACAAAAGAATTCATCATACATTTTTCCACCGTTCCATTCAGCAATCAATTCTACAACTTTGTCCTAATTCAATCTTCCACGTACCTCTGACAATAGTTCTGTCATTTTCACCCAGTGCCAAGCAACATAAAAAAAACTCAACTTCTTTCAAAGACAGTTCGATCAAACGTTTCTTGCATTCAAATAACGCCATTATGCCATTTCGGGCTGAAAATAACTCGGCCAGTAATACTGCAGAAGATAGCATGTGAACGAGTCACAATTTCCAAAGTTTATAATCCTTTCTTATCACAGGCCAGCAGAACGACGACGTATGCAAATACGGAATTTGCATAGGTCACAGAAAAAAGGCGAATAATGTCAGCGAATGCTTTCATGTGAACATCGTAGAGTCAAAAGGCAGAAACTTGGTGTCCTCCTGGCTATTTCTGTCTATTCATCCAGGAAAATGAGTTGAATTGGTTTTTCGATGTCCTCGTCAATTTTGACGCCCTGAGGGAAAGAAGTGCCGTAATCGAATAAAAAAAATATTCTCAGAATAGGAATGAGAGGCCAGGCACTAGTGGGGGGAGAAACTGGGCAAAGTGCTCACTATCCTTCTCTAGGCGTAGTTTGGTAGCTTCTTTCTCGGACATGAGTACACTCACGGATACAGCTGTTGATTGATGGTTATTCGGAGAAAATCTTGGCTAGTGGCTCGAGACGGCAAAGCCTATTGAAAAATCAGGGCGGGACTTGAGAAATAATATAGAAAGGCATAAGAAGAGAATAACTTATTTAAACTTGACTGGTTCGTTTAGTCATGACGTTTGAACAAAACATTCTAGAGGATTTCACGTATGTTCGTGAAATACATTCAATGTATACCTGAATGAACTCTTCTCAATGAAAGTGAAAGGCGAAAAACGTTAGCTTTGCCGACGATACCACAATTTTCTATGAAAATCAAAGTTGGCTGAAAGTGAAGCAAACTGTTGAAGATTTGCTTTCAATTTTCAAATTGTTCAATAGTAAATTACTCACGCTAAACTATAGCAAAACACATTATAGGCTTTTACATCTTATGGCAAGCACCTACCAAAATTTTTCTCCATACCATTGAATCTGAATGGCGAAATCATTGATATATCTTCTGTACAGCAACTCAAGTATCTTGGTACTTTTCTTGATAGCCACCTGAAATGGTATATCCACACAGACTATGTCACTAAAAAGTTGAGGAGTACGGTATACAAATTCAAACATATCTCCCAATTACTCGGAATGAACCAAATGAAAATATTATATCACTTGCTTGTAAAATACTATATCATTTACTTCATGGAATAATAACCTGGGGCAGCACCACAACAAATCACCTCAATCTACCAACAGTACAAAAATTAATCATAAAACGAGTCTACAAATTACCTCGGACTTACCCTACTGAAAATCTGTTCACAAATACAGAAACTTCTGATATTAGACAAATATTCTAACAAATACTCCTTATAAGACAACATCAAAACAAACACGAACTTTAAGAGATTCAACACGAACACAACACTCGTTTCAGAAACAACGCATCTGTCATCCCAAAAACAAACAAAACGATCGCACAAAGATGCTTTGATTACTTAGGCGCAGAAGCATACAACCTGTTACGATGGAAAGTATTCAAAACATTAATTTATTTAAAAAAAAAGTTAAAAACTGGATTTTTCTGAAAAAAAAGGGAACAAATTCATAAAATAGTTGAAAATCGCTTATGATATTTCAATCTTTATGTTACTAATATACCAAAGATATATATATATATATATATATATATATATATATATATAACATACATGTACATCTGTTTGTAACCAAGTCCGTGAACATTAACATTCACACATCTCATTCTACACATTCTGTACGTACAGGTTATACCTTTCTTCAATGTGAGAATAGCTTCTTCTTCTATCGTTATGGCGTCTGACCAATCAGGTATGGTAGAACCAGAAATCTAATGAGGTCGTAAATCACCAACGACTTGAGTTATCAGCAGTTGGTGGATTCTACGCAGAGTTGTACCTGCCAGAGCCATTGAATTTTGTTGTATAGGTAGGTATAATGATATTGGGTTGAGGTAATTATTAAGAAAAATAGCTTGAATATAATTGAGAATTGTTTATTTATATATAATATCTGATAATGATATATATATATATATATATATTATATAATAATATATGATATACCTAATTAATGTGAAATGTCAAACTTTATACTTTATAAAAAGTTTCTCAATAAAAGGTATTTATAAACAAAATCACTCACGAAGATCAGTTTCACTGTCGTCATCCAAATTGATAATAAACTTTTCTTTGGGATTTTTTTCTATATCCATATATGACTTTTCCACCTTTTTAATATGAGAAACATACTTGGCCCAGCTGCTATTAGGAATGTTTGCAGTTTCTGTTTAAATGAGACCTACCACAGTTGAACTTAAGGTGAGAGGAGTAATATTTCTTTGAACTGCTTAAGCTTAAGCTGATGCCATATATGTTCAATTGGGTTGAACATACAGTGATAAGGAGGAAGTCTGAGCACCGTATGTCTCAAGCTTTCAGCCAATGAATCACAAAAATATTTCTTCAACTGCGTAAAACTTCTGGTAACTGTTTTTTGTGTACTTTTCCTCATAAAACATACCATTATTCAACATGTATTCTTGTACAGTGGCTTTGGTGTCATTTGAACATGGTGCTTTATCTAGTCTTCGACTGTGGCACAAGTCAGATGAGTCTACTTTTTTGTTTGTTTGGAATATCGTGTGTATCGAACAAAGTTTCATCCAAATACACTACTGTTCTACCATATTCTCTAAATTCGTTTATTGCCAATAAATATTCAAATCTCCATTTCTTAAGGCGCACAGATTTCATTATGATTTTTCTGCTACTAGTGAGTTCTTTAAATTTAAATCCGTTTTGTAAAAGAGACTTTCTCGAAGTCTCTTTGCAACACTGGATACTAGTTTCATTCTTTTTGAGCCGTTGCATTGAAATATCTAATGTAGGCACATATTGTTCTTCGAATTATATCTACATCACAGCCATCTAGTTTCCTTGAACCGCCAGAGTCTTTTCGTTCCTTCCTTTTTAAAATACGGTTACTTACTATTTTAAACACTGTGGAATACGGTGTTTTTGTTAAAGAAGCACTTTCTTGCACAGCTTGATCCTTGGACATTCCACGTTCCGGAAGGGAAATATAAACATTTAATATAATTTGTTTCTCATGATGGTGTAACATTTGCCGACTAATGGTACTACGACCACCAGTTGAAGTACTAGCTTCAGGATTAGCCCATGGACGCCACATTTTTCACGGCACAAAAATCGAATAGACACTTTAAAATGGACACAACTGACAACGGAATATTCGGTAGGTAATGACTAAATGTTGTTTAACTTTCCTCCTTTTATTTCTGAAATTGGAAAGCGGTCAGTTCTCAAAACTGGTAGGTCATTCATTTTGTAACCGTAAATAGACCATTATTGCTATAATCTCGTTAAAAGCCCATACCGAGAGTCTGGTGGCCAGGTAAGTAAATTTTATTATTTAAACACATTTTAACATATCCTTACCAAGGGTTTTATTTTATTATCAAATAAATTTAAATACAAAATTGTCAACAAAAGAAAAAAGTAATGGAGAGCCCACTATTATTAAAATGCCAAACTATTTCATGAGATATTCTGATCCGGACCTGGGAATCTTTGAGGGACACACACTTTTATTGCTTATCTATATTTCGAACAATAGGTAATAATGAGGGTCGTAATATTGATTTACGACCTTCTAAGATTTCTGGTTCTACTTTATACAATTCGCCAGTGCTGCCTCTCTCTCTCTTACGTAATCTCTGACGTGATCAAGACTTTGTGATTATGGGGCACCCTGGATGTCTCACTCGATGTGATACCACAAGTACCCCGTTGATTTTTTTTTCCATGCACGTATGCGGCAATATACTCCTACAGTTTTCTTCATCTTACCTGAAGTCGCCCCCTTCTTCCGACAAATACGTTGTCATCTGACCTGGTTACCAGCGCAGAGGAGAAGGGAGCATATTTCTAATATGTTCAGTTGTTAAACTTCACTAACATTTAAATGTTTTTGAAATGCACGCATTTCTACGGCTGGACACTCACATCAACTTGACTTCCAACCAACGAGGACGCCTCCAGTCCTCCACCCACCATGGTCGATGTCAAATCCATGTGAGAATGGCTACATCACACACTCAATCAAATAACATATATACAAACAATCATACATAAACATACTTACACACATATTTACTACTACTACTAAATATTATTTATTATTATAAGAAGAGAACAACTTCTTTGAATTCGAGTGCTCCGTTTAGTCATGACGTTTGAACAAAATATTCTATAGGATTTTACGAACATACCACATTCACCAACCAAAATACCGCCGTCCTCGGTATCCAGGAAATTACCAGAGAGATCACGAGGACAGAAAAAGAAATGAAGAAGATGAGTTTCAGAGTAGGGAGTTTAGGATTTCTTAACAAAATTGGAAAAAAATAATATCTTTTTGATCTTTATCGTAATAGAAATTGTCTTGCGAAACACACTCAGTTCCTTTGTTTCTTGAAAAATTATCCTTATAACTGAAAAAATCGTCACCGTTACGAGAAGCAGCGTCCCTGTTACTAGAAACATCGTTCCTGTCGGCATGCATAGATATGAGTGTATCAACATTAGGAGTATACCTTTGCCACATATCTTAGAGACTTTTATAAATGCTTATCCCATAATCTAATAATGGTCTATTGCTCGGGGTGTTGATATTCAATAGGAATTGGTCTAGGTACCGATTTAAAATACGTAAATAATGTCTGCGTTGATGTTCAATACACAGTATATCAACGCATCCATACCAACATAAATTAGCCGCATATAACAGTATGATACATAGATCAATTAATATTCCGCTTCAGAAGGAAATTTCAATGAAGAATTAAATCAATAACTTATGGATACTATTCTTCCAAGATAGCTTTATTGAAAAGCTATAACAGAAGTGTTATCACATATTTAGGCCGTCCTACCGAAAAAAAAAAAATAATATCGCATATAAAACAGATAATAATTAAGGTAAATTTATCAGGAACAATAAATATAAAACTGAGAAATCTGATGAATCGGGAGTACATAAAAAAATTGGGGCAAGAGGAACTAAGAAGTTGAAAATAATAAGAATAAAGTCATGTGAAAAAGCGTTAGGTGGTTGATATAGTTATCTTATTATCATTATATAAGTAAGTGGAGAGCACCCCATGCCTTTTTACATAAGAGGAAATTTTTTGGTCAATGACTTTATTCTTATTATTTTCAACTTCTTAGTTCTTATTGCCACATAAGCGTGTTAACTATAATTTAATTTTTAACGTTCTGGTACATATTGCTACAGACTAAAAAATATCACATGGGATGTAAGTTTTTACGAAATTATGGTGAATGAGATGAATGCTGCATTATGTTGAATCTGCGCATTCGCCATATCTTTGAAATGTAAATTATTTTTATCTGACGATCTTGGTGAGAAAACCAGGTCATAGCTATGAAATTATTGTCATCGGTTCTTAATACGTGCGCACAATTTCAACTAATTAGGATGTTCAAATAATACGGACGTGTATAATTAACTTGTGGCTCTTGTGCTAGTTTTCACATAGGTCAATAAAGCTGGAAATAATAAAATCATTTTCAATAAAAAAAACAATATTATTGTGACATTTTGGCAGAAGAAATGAGACATACAGTGGTAAGACTTCCTTCTGACCATTTCATATTCAATCCAATTGAACATATGTAACATGAGCTGAAAACATCGGCAAGGAGGAATACTGCTTTGCCACAAAATTCATCTGTATCTGTGGTAATTTTGATTCAGTCAGAAATGCAGAATAAATATTCTAAATGAAAGATGGGAAAATTGTGTAGCGGATGTACAAAAAGTAGAAACATCATATTCACATATAGATCAAGTTGCCAGAGACAAAAATTGTTATGAACTTGGATGACGATAGTGACAGTGAAACTGACTTAAGTTAAAATATATTGACTATTTTCATGACATTCGTATTGTATTTGTACCTGTTGAACTCAATTTAATAAAATTCATTATTTTTTCCACCATTTTTTACATCTAATTATGTCAACAATTCAGTCATATCTGTACCCGAAATTTATGAAGTTAGTTTTGATATACTACAAGCAAGTATAGTCCATCCAATATCAATTGCAGAAGCTGTTTCTATAGGGAGCAAATAGAAACTCACTTCGCTAACACGAGCGTATATGCGAAGAAACGGAACGAAAAATAATCTGTACTACTTGTATACAGTCTCCGTCGGCACAAAGAGCCCGCTGGTCAACGTGGACTTGAGTGACTGCTGTCTGTTCTACAACCGACTCGTCTGGGCCAATCAAGTCGGACATCAATGCTTGCAGGTGTGTCTATACGATGGGAGGTCATAAATCACGCGTTATATTTGTGTTTTGATAGCTCTGAAAGATTAAAAACCAGTAGCGTCTGTGGTCTACGATCGAAATACATTTTAGGATATTAAAATATCTAAATAAAATTAGTTATCTCCGCCACTGCTGCTCACAGGATTTTGCCGCAGGACTTTTTCATGCTTCTGCAATTGATATTGGGAAAACTATATATTCCGTAGGTATAGTATTTCTAATCCCAATTGGACCAACATAAAAAGTTCCGTGAAGGATTTCTCTTTCCAATTGCTGCCTTGACATAGGCGTCGGTATATTATTTTCCAGTGGTATTTTTTCATTACTTATTCTTACAATCATATCAATTGATCACCCCATGTAAAAGTAGACACATATTATCTCAACAGAATTTTATTATTTGTTTCGAAAGGTCAGCAGAAAGCCATATTGACAAAATTATTCTCAATGGATAATTCCTAACCTCACCAACACACGGCACTGATCAAGAAATATTGTGAACTGGGTAAATCATGCGGATTCAGATAACATATGTCCAATCCAGCTAGCCAAGCTTCTATTCCTCAAATATATTTGATAGCGCCTTTACTAATAATCTGGGCAACTAGAGACACGCGCCAGACCTTTTTTATGATCGTACCAGGAACGCTTTGAAAGTGAAAACACTGGTATATAGTATATAAATTTCCCATTTGCCGGGCAGTGAATATGAACACTACTCCTAGTGCTCTTATTTTTATTGACGTTCCAATTGGGATTAGAATAACTATATATGCATATTATCACGTGCATATAGATAAATTATTGTCCTATATTGATTGTACACTCTACTTTTCCGTACTGTTCATTCATTACTTGGTATTGATATCTTTACGTTTATATTTATTTTTTTAACTTTTTTCGATACATCAAGAATAAGTACCTTTTTTTACTCGTATTTGTAAAACTGTACTTTGTTGCCTACTAGAAGATAAAAAGGATATTTCAGTTCAAAAAAATACGAGTTTCGAAAAACTCATTCTCTACGAATTAACCATGAAGTACCACACTCGTTAGTAAATATGATATTTTATACCAGCGAAATAATTTGTTAAACCAAACCGTCAATAAAACATATCATCATTATATCGAGTACGTCCCTGCTTGTGGTCGATCGACGACCGCTTAGACTTAGCGGTAATTGCAGTACTATACTTTATATGTGAATTTCGTATTTTTGTTTGTTGATTTGATCACTCTCTATAATAACGCGACATAAAAAATATTCTTATTTTTGGATTTCAGTCTTCAGAATGTTCATGTGATTATTAGAAGTATGAACGATTTATCCTTGCTATCCTGTATTCAGTTGTTGAAAACATGTATTTATAACAATTCTGTAAAAGTCAAGAATTTCCTCAAATTAAATTCTAGTGATTTCTATATTTCTATTAAAATTCAATTACATGAAGAAGGTTCACAGTAGACTTTTCACATTATTTTACCCGAATAACTATTTCAATAACAAACTTGGAGATAACGATGTATATCACTATACTGTGAAAATAAGAATACAGTTATGGAAGCTCGAGCATCCAAACTAGTACCACTAGATGAAATGCAAAATATAACCCAGTCTGTCTGGATCTTGGTTATTTATTTTTTATTGCTTTTTGATTTATGGTTGTTTCCTGAATATATTTTGTTTTCCGTGCCATATTTATGACCATGGCTGAACTTCAACAAATCGAAGCAGAAATGAACCAATTAAAAATATTCAGGGATGGATAATTAGAAGTGTTAACATTTATCGGTTTTCAATGTTTATGTGAAACACGCAGAAAACAAAAATGAAACCAATTATACCAAAGAAATAATATTGTTGAAGAATGATTTGTTTGAAATTATGAACAGGATTTTCATAAAATCAAATGTGTAATCATCTACGACTCAACGATAAAATTCAGTTATAACTTCGCACAAAAGAACAGACGAATCTTCAGATCCATTGAATCACTTCCAAGATGATTCAATGGAGAAATAAAGGCTTTAAGAAGATATATGGGTATTTTCATTTTTTTTACGATCTGAAATTTTCGAAGAAAGTTTTACAGAATACACAAGATGATGATTTTTCGGCAAATAGAAAAGTATGTAGCAGTTCATTCAACAAGTATGCAAAATGAAGCTTCAGCGGACAAATCGAAATAGTTACGAACGAGGCGCCAGAAAAGTCCGATATATGAATATGAGATTCGCTAAGGCCATCTTCTTACGTGCTGTATACTAAGTGTTGTTTGCATTAGCTTGCCAAAATTAATAGAATGGAAACGCCGACACTAGTCGATGATGAACAATATTTCATTTGTTAATCATATGAGAAACTACTATTCAAGAAATTTTTATGAAATAATATAAAAAATTATAGTTTGAAAAAACAAAAAAAAAGCTTATATAGCAATAAGGCCTAAAAAGTTAAAAATAATAAGAATAAAAACATTGACTAAAAAATTTCTTTTTTTATAAAAAAAGCGTGAGGTGCTTGTTACCAGTTATCTTATGGAAAGAAGAGAAAAGAGCACCCCACACTTTTTTAACAAAAGGATTTTTTGGTCAATGACTTCATTCTTATTATTTTTAACTTTTTAGTCCTTACTGCAATATAAGCGTGTTTTTTTAAACTATAATTTTATTTTCAATTGTTCAGCCTATTTTTCTACAGAAGACAACGGGAGAAAAACTCTTCCATTGATTAATCCACATGGGATGGAAGTTTTAGTAAATTTTGGTGAACGTACTGAGACCATTCGCGAATTTGCCATATCTTAAATTATTTTTTTCTGACAATTTTGGTGAGAATACTTGGTCATAGCTATGAAATTATTGTATTGATAATAATAAAAATAATTTGTTTATTTCACTCGTTAAAAAGTACATGACAGCGGATAATTCCATCAGTACAGTAGCAAGGAAAACGTCATGTGAAGTTGTCTTCATACAAAAATTTTCTTATTTATATATACTAAGTAATTCAGACACATTTACCGATATATTCTGAAGAATTTGTCTCAAAAAGTTAAAAACATGTAAGGCTGCTAGTCAAATGGTAACAAAACACTTCAAATCCATAAAATAATAGCACACACACTTATTGTGCCTTATTGTGTTCTTTTTGTGAAGTGTAAATGAAGGAAAAATAATCAGTTCAGTATTTTCATAGCCACGAACCACAGATTCGTAATTATACTTTTTGAATGTCCCCTTTTCTAACACATATAGGGCTTACTCAGTTAACAAATATTTATCTATCTTCAACTCTTCTGATCTGACAAATGCACAAATCTTATATATCGGGTTTATTATCCATCAGAAATATGCAAAATCGTCATAATTTCTGGGCATATGTTAAAGTCCACAGATATCGCAATGAACTGTTTAATCTACCTTTACGACTGGCTGTGTCATTGGATCGTTATTTCGCATTCCACCAGGACTCGTGGCGATTTTATGTGTCAGATGCTCAAAAATTTAAAGTGAGCCAAAAATTATTTTATTTATACTAGTGATATATTATAAGTTTATGACTGTCCTGTCTACGATACCCATATTCGCAAAATGAAGTTATTTTATTCCAAGGTATATTGTATTTCATGTTGAATGCAGTGGGTACCGGATTTATTTGTGAAGCCGACTGATTTTTTTGTTCGCAAACGAATATTTCTTATAACCATGGAGAAATGAATAAAAATAAAAATATAAAAAAAAACCTTTAAAAAACAAGATTTTATTCAAATGCTCTAAAAAGTAAAAAATAATTGCTTTGGATGTGTGATGTAGGTTATTCCGTGAGTTATAGATTCAAGAGCTTGTCGCGCAAAGTTTTCATTTCGAATACAGATGCGACAAGCTTTTGAATCTATAATTCACGGAATAACCTACGTAATATTTTTTCATGTAGTTGTACTTAAACCTATACACAGAAAAGAAACAAATTGTTGAGTCAAATAAAAGTGATTTGTATCAAATACATACAAGTGTCGTATATGCACTACAGAATATAATCTCAAAATGAGTAAAATTATTTCTTGGTTTTGGATCAAATTTGAAGTTTCCATCAACTGAAACCAATTTGCACGAACCAAATATCTAATTCGACCAATTCTATTCATAACTCGTTCAGGCAGAAATGTTGTTTCAACCATGTAATCATTCTGTTGAATCGAATAATCAGATCTACAACCAATATAATATTCTTCTATTCGAATTAATCTATTTCTTGAATACTATCGTTTTGGACGTCCATCGTCTTAATGGATTTAAAATCCACAAACCAGACATGCCACTGAGACCGATCACCAGCTGGCGGAACTAACCAACCTACAAGTTATCAAAATACCTCATACCGATACTACAACCCTCACAAGGAAATAGCAGTTCATAGGTCAAGAATTCCAAGCACTTCGTTGACACCATCACATATGTTGAACTTGGACCAGAAGATCGTTCCATCAGCCTCGACGTGGAGAGTCTTTACATCAATGTCCCTATAGAGGAATCCCTCAGTATCATCAAAAGGAAACTCGAAGAGGATAACCAGCTGCACAAGAGGGCTGACCTTCCCACCCAAGAAATATTGGAATTACTACAGTGCTGCCTACAGAACTCATATTTCCAGGAAAAGGACCGATTCTTCTCTCAAGTCGAGGGACTCCCGATGGGATCTTCCCTTTCTCCGATCATCGCCAACATATACATGGAGTGGTTCGAGGAATTGGCTATACGGGAGGCGGAATACAAACCAAAGCTGTGGTTGAGGTACGTGGATGACACCTTCATTTTATGGAATCACGGAGATAAATATCTCCAGGATTTCTTCTCAAGAATTAACAGAATCAGGGATTCGATCAAATTCACGATGGAAATGGAAACCAACAGTGCCTTACCCTTCCTCGATGTGAACGTTGAGAGAATAAGCAATGAAATCCCCACCTCTGTCTACAGAAAGAAGACACATACGGGACAGTTTCAGCTTCAAACATCCGAGTTCGACGATGAGAGGGATCGTGAGAACATTGGTAGAGAGAGCGACGCACATATGCAACGACGTGGAGTCACTAGATGCCGAATTGAACCACATCAGAGAGGACCTCCACCGGAATGGATATCCCAAGAAACTCATAGGAGAAGTATTGAAACAACTGCAGAGAACGAAGACATCTGAAGAGCAACAACAGAGCACAGTGATCTGCCTTCCGTACATCAGAGGTGTCTCCGAAAAGATCACAAGGATCGGAAACAAGTTCAACATCAAGAGCTGCTTCCAATCCGGCAGTACTTTACGGAGATTCCTGACCAAGACCAAACCTGACAACAAAAATGAAATCAGTAACAATTGGATTTATGAAGTTCCATGTGAAAGCGGAGATTCCTACATTGGAGAGACAAAGAGGCCGTTATCGGTAAGATTGGATGAGCACAAAAAATGGACTCAACGTGGAGAAACATCAAAATCGGGAATCGCTGACCACGCCTGGACTGAGCACCATCAAGTTCTATGGGACGACGCAAGTGTTCTACATAGATTCATTGATTCAAACGAAAGTTCAAAGAGGCCGCTTACATCGAAGCCAATAACGCCTTTAGCCAACCAAGCGTTGAGATCAAGAACGTATGGAAACCACTAATTGCCCTTTCTGGCGGGCTGCAGAGGCGCGAAACTCCACGCACCACCACACCGCGCGAAATTACACGCACCACTGCACATGGCGGAATTACACGCATCATTGTACCGGCAGTCATATAAATTGGCAAGTAGCACCTGAACTTGTCAGTATTCACCTGAAGACGATTGCAGATACAAGCATTCGAAACGTCGTGGAAACCTTTCAAATCCATCAAGACGATGGACGTCCGAAACGATAGTAATCAAGTTACCACATCGTCTACAACCTTCAAACAAACTGTTTCTAGAAAAATCGAATTAAACAGTTTTCTTCACATAAAGGATTCAATATAAAATTGAACCAGAAAATGGTAGATCTCAGGTGAAAAACAACTACTTTCCTGGCAAATACCACGCAGAACATTGAATGATATTCACCTGAAAATCCATATAATATCAATGGACATTGAATGCAAATGTTTCTTTCTGATAAGCTCGATTATGTTTAATTTATGTCGTGTTCACCTAACAATCTATTTCTGTTGCTTGATTCAAATAAATATTATATTCAATTATAATTTTCATCCAATATGAATTAGAGATTGTTTCAATAGATGAACAGATATTCAAATAAAAGAAATGTTAGCATTGCATTGAGAAATCCATTTTGCCATCGCAATATAATGATTCCATCAATAGAATACTTCTGTGTTTTGGGATGAATTCCATTTAGTCGGGTCAAGCCAATAAGAGTGACTAAATAAATTTGGTTGGATTAACAAATCCTTTTTTCCGTGTAGTATTAAAAAAATCTTTGACAATTGCGCATATTAGCGACGTTGTGATTTGTCATCTAATGATGTAATTATCTTTTCAACTGAAAAAATCACGAGCTTCATGCAACAGTAGTCTACAGTGGAATCAGATTCCAAACCTATTAAAGCTTCACTAAAGGTAAATCTTTTGTAGTTTGAAATTTTCTCAATTCTGTTTTATCATATGAAGGTCATTTCGGAATCCTGGAACTTGCCTATTGCTAACTTTCCACTAATGTAACAGTGGGTTGGTTAGTTGAAGAATGAAGAACGAGAAAATGGGCTTTTCTTTGGGGATTTCCTTGACACTGAGTCCTGCGGAAGACTATGGTATCTTTAAACAAGGTACATTCTGTTTACTAGTTTTTCAGGATGCATGCCTGTTTTTGGGATGATTTGTGTCCAGCGGTTGGTGCAACAGCCATGTTTTCTGTATGCAAGTGTTCTGTATGCAAGTGTTCACGGTACAGGCATACTGAGATAGGATTATCACATATGTTACACTGATAGTATATTTAACAACAGGTTTCAGACCAAGAGCCCGTGTCACTTTTCAAACTTCACTTGTAGTGTCGATGTCGACGATGGTACAAACATACGCACCATACATTTTTCTTGGGCGAAGTGATGGAAGGAGGGATGCTGAACGTTTATAAAAAAAAAGGTGAAAAATATTGGAAGTTCATGATTGAGGATGGCAAGAAACAAAAGTTTGCAATAAAATAAGGTGACGCTTGTTGACTGTCAGTTGTCTTAAACTTGGCGTTCACCTTCTGCAACGTTCAAAATTTGCCAAAAAAACAGTCTCGATTTTTTTTTCAGTTTATTACTGACAATGGAGGAAATCTCACCAGTAGCCTTGAAACGATACAGGTTTCGTCCGCCAAGTTTTTTCGAAATAGCGAAAGGGCCCTGGGCCCTCCGATTTTGGAGCAAATTTAGCCATTTTTTTATAAATTTACATTCCAAAATTCAGGGATAAGTTATCTGTAATGCACAATTTGAGAATATACAACCTCCAATTCGATACTTTATGGCGGGAAAGTACTATAACTTTGAAAAGGTACAGAAATTTCTAGGTATACTTCGATATTATAAGTTTATGGATGAAAAATTCACACAACGTTACATGTACCACAAAAATCGAATATTTGTTTCACGTGAAGTGTGACTGAAAATCCTATATATACAGTGTGACCCATTCAAAATGGAACCACCCCTGTAGAATACGCATTTTTCAGTCAATCTCAAAAAAAATTTTTTTTTAATATTGAGTAACAAAAACTGTATCTTGACACAAATTTTCATAAATTTAGTTTCATTCTATGGTTTTTTTTCATTGTCAAAAACGGCAAAATTTTACTAGGCATGTTTTTTTTCCAAATTTGACTACACCACTGAATTCGTAGTCGTTATAAATGAAAACCATCAAAATTTCATATAAAAATATTGGTTACCAACGAAGTTACAACAACTTTAATTTTGGAAACAAAGTATTTGATTATAATTTTTATTTAGATTGCAGACATATTTCAGATCTGGCAACAGTGCCGATACAAAGTAGAGCACAAGTGGATTTGTACAGCAAAAATTCGAAGTCAATCCGTTCAACAGTTATAACTACTGAAAGTATGGTAATGTGAGCGATTTGTGGTGTACTAAATCACAGCCTACTATTGATTTAGTACAATACCTATGCCCAATGTATTAGTTCAGATTTCCTCAAATTATCGATACCTTCTCTGAAAGCTTGTTTCAGTTGAGTTTGGCAGAATAAAAAAGAAACATTTTTTCGTCCTGCTTTCTGTTTTATTATTGAATAAATAATTTTGATACTTTAAAACTTGATTCGGTTCATTTCGTTTTTATCGGCTATTGAAAACTGCATAACTTGAAAATGAATTTTTAATTTTCTGTTCTTTTCGAATACACTTATAACCTAAACTTGAATAAATGATTATAAGAGAATATAATTCTCAAATCCAGTGGCGTAGTTAGATTTTTATTACAAAATCGCTTCCACCAGAAATCGCTCACATTACCATATTTTCAGGAGTTATAACTGTAGAACTGAATGAGCTATTGACTTCGGATTTTCGCTGTACAAATTCACTGGTGTTCTACTTTGTATCGGCAGTGTTGCCAGATTTTAAATATGTCTATAATCTACATGAAAATTAATATCAAATACTTTGTTTCCAAAATTTAAGTTTTGTAACTTCGTTGTTAACCAATATTTTTTATGAAATTTCATGGTTTTTTTATAACGACTACAATCCAGTGGTGTAGTCAAATTTCGAAACAAAAATTGCCTAAAAACTTTTGCCGTTTTTAACGAAGAAAAAAAACCATAGAGTGCCTTGGAAATAAAACTAAAGTTATGAAAATTTGTGTCAAGAAACAGTTTTTGATACTTAATTTTAAAAAATGAGAATGACTGAAAAATGCGTATATTACAGGAATGGTTCCATTTTAAATGGGTCACACTCTATATATATATATACTTTATATATATATATATATATATATATATATATATATATATATATATATACATGAAGTATTACTTCTACGTCCATTCGCACAGGCATAGAACAAATGCTACCACCATTTCTGTACAGAACTGTTGTGTGTGTCGTTTATACTTTTATCCACGAAGTCACAATGCTTCTGTTTACAAACGTCTTCCGAAGTCAATAAAACACTGCCCGATTTTCTTGTGATAAAAAATACACGAATTCTAGTTGTTCATTATTTAAATTTATAACTGACATGGATATTTCAGACTCCGAATGCAAAACATATTATATCTTTATTTATATATATATATATATATATATATATATATATATATATATATATATATATATATATATATATATATATATATATATATATATATATATATATATATAATTCTACTGTACGTGTGTGGCACTGAACTCCTCCTAAACGGCTGGACCGATTTGAATGATTTTTTTTTGTATGCGTTTGGGTGGCACCCTGATGGTTTAGATTCAAAAATCATCCCCTAAATTTTAAGGGGTCCCCCAATTTTTTTTTTTATTTTTTGAAAAAAAATTTTTTTTATTTTTTTTATAAGAATCCAAAAATACATACAACCCGAATTTTTACCCTTTGATAAACCCCTTTTTTTGGGAGGTTTTTTATTTTTTTTGCATTTAAATTAAAAACATATCTTTAATTTTCCCCCTTTCAGATCAACCCCTTTTTTTTTTTTTTTTTTTTTTTTTTTTTTTTTTTTTTTTTTTTTTTTTTTTTTTTTTTTTTTTTTTTTTTTTTTTTTTTTTTTTTTTTTTTTTTTTTTTTTTTTTTTTTTTTTTTTTTTTTTTTTTTTTTTTTTTTTTTTTTTTTTTTTTTTTTTTTTTTTTTTTTTTTTTTTTTTTTTTTTTTTTTTTTTTTTTTTTTTTTTTTTTTTTTTTTTTTTTATTTTTTTTTTTTTTTTTTTTTTTTTTTTTTTTTTTTTTTTTTTTTTTTTTTTTTTTTTTTTTTTTTTTTTTTTTTTTTTTTTTTTTTTTTTTTTTTTTTTTTTTTTTTTTTTTTTTTTTTTTTTTTTTTTTTTTTTTTTTTTTTTTTTTTTTTTTTTTTTTTTGGGGGGGGGGGGGGGGGGGGGGGGGGGGGGGGGGGGGGGGGGGGGGGGGGGGGGGGGGGGGGGGGGGGGGGGGGGGGGGGGGGGGGGGGGGGGGGGGGGGGGGGGGGGGGGGGGGGGGGGGGGGGGGGGGGGGGGGGGGGGGGGGGGGGGGGGGGGGGGGGGGGGGGGGGGGGGGGGGGGGGGGGGGGGGGGGGGGGGGGGGGGGGGGGGGGGGGGGGGGGGGGGGGGGGGGGGGGGGGGGGGGGGGGGGGGGGGGGGGGGGGGGGGGGGGGGGGGGGGGGGGGGGGGGGGGCATTTTCTTTTTTTATAATGAAAAAAAGTCGATGGTTTGTGTTGAGGTCGTATTTTCCAATATTGTCTGACAAGTTCTACAATATCTAATCCTGGATATTCCCCAATGTTACAAAAAAAAATTCTCGCATTACCTTTGTTTTCGTATTAGGTAAGCAGTAATTCTAAAAACGGATCCTTTATTTTATCACATTTTGAACAAGCATATTTGTCAGTTCCTCTTCTGCATGCCGCTCCACTTAGTCCAATTATCATAGTAACTTTTTAAATAAATATGTATCATCTGATGCTTCCGTTAAAAACTTTGTGACATCTTGTTATGAACATTTTGGATTTTTTTAGCTCTGTAACCTCTTGATTTATTGCTTAAGTAATGCAACCAAATTGTAGGTAGTACTACTAATATCAAAAAAATTCCGTTAATTAAATAATTCCTCTTTATCAAATTGAATAATACGACCAGAGAGAAGATGGTTTTCTTTCCTTAGATGAGCATTCAAAGTAAGCCAACAATACTTTTCATATAGTAATAACGCTTACTCTACATATTAATCTACGATATTTGCGTCATTTCCTTCCGTGTAACCGAAGGCAAATTAGCAGTTTCAGAACTTCACTCATCATTATTCAAAATTATATTCAATTCTACGACAATTGTGTTTGACAGTAGATAAATAAATATTGCTGCTACAACCTGACGTTGTCAAGGAAAAAAATGTATAAAAGCACAGCTCACTAACCTACTCACATTTGAAACTACATATAATTTACTCTTTGAAAATAGTTGTCATTGGTGACATGTCAAAATGCAGTTTTTTAATTTTTCTGAAAATATATTAATGTAAACGCTATCAGATAAATTTTGTATGTAAATACAAATCATAAACAATCATTATGGCATGTCAGGTTATCAGACTCGGCTACGCCTCGCCCAATAACATTCACGACTACTAATCCAGTGGTGTAGTCAAATTTCGAAACAAAAATTGCCTAAAAACTTTTGCCGTTTTTAACGAAGAAAAAAACCATAGAGTGCCTTGGAAATAAAACTAAAGTTATGAAAATTTGTGTCAAGAAACAGTTTTTGATACTTAATTTTAAAAAATGAGAATGACTGAAAAATGCGTATATTACAGGAATGGTTCCATTTTAAATGGGTCACACTCTATATATATATATACTTTATATATATATATATATATATATATATATATATATATATATATATATATACATGAAGTATTACTTCTACGTCCATTCGCACAGGCATAGAACAAATGCTACCACCATTTCTGTACAGAACTGTTGTGTGTGTCGTTTATACTTTTATCCACGAAGTCACAATGCTTCTGTTTACAAACGTCTTCCGAAGTCAATAAAACACTGCCCGATTTTCTTGTGATAAAAAATACACGAATTCTAGTTGTTCATTATTTAAATTTATAACTGACATGGATATTTCAGACTCCGAATGCAAAACATATTATATCTTTATTTATATATATATATATATATATATATATATATATATATATATATATATATATATATATATATATATATATATATATATATATATATATATATATATAATTCTACTGTACGTGTGTGGCACTGAACTCCTCCTAAATGGCTAGACCGATTTGAATGATTTTTTTTTGTATGCGTTTGGGTGGCACCCTGGATGGTTTAGATTCACGAATCATCCCCCTGAATGTTTAGGGTGGTCCACCCCTTAATTTTATTTTTATTTTTTGGAAAAGAAATTTTGTTCTAATTTTTTTATGATACAGCATCCAAAAATACATACAACCCTGAATTTTTACCCTTGTACGATCAACCCCTATTTTTTTGGGAGGATTTTTATTTTTATTTTGTCATGACTTAGAATTAAAAAAATCATATCACTCTTAATTTTCACCCTTCGACGATCAACCCCTTTTTCTTATTTTTTTTATTTCATAGAAAAAACGGGATGACAGGATAAGGGAATAACGAAAAAACGGAATAACGGGATATATAAAAAACGGGATAACAGGAAAACGGGATAACGGAATAACGGGATAACGAAAAAACGGGATAACTGGATGACAGGATGTGGGGATAAGGGAAAAGGATATAGAAAAGAATGGGATAACAGGAAAACGGGAAAACGGGATAATGTGATAACGGGATAAACAAGATAACGAAAAAACGGGATAACGGGATGACAGGATAAGGGGATAACGGGAAAACGGGATAACAGGATAAAGAAAAAAAGGAGTAACAGGAAAATGGGATAACGGGATAACGGGAAAGCGAGGAAGCGGAAGGAGTCAAAAGCATAATCTAGATGGAACAACATGAAGGATAACATAAAAAAAAAGAAATTCTACGCGGACGAGAGTTTTCGGGAAAAACATTCTAGGGAACATAGGAAGTTGGACAGGACAACGTCTGTCGGGTCCGCTAGTTTTGTATAAAATAAAAAACATGTGATTTCGTAGATTGAATATTTCAATAACACTTAAATCCAAGAGCCTGCAAATTTTTTTTTAGTCAATTACATTCATTAGGTATATCCACAATGTTATCGAAACCAATCCTAACCTCACATTGAAACTTTTATATCAATTAATAATTTTACATCAGACGTTATGGCATGTATCCTATTTTTGCGACTGGTAGGGCTTTATCCATACCAAAAACAGCTGCGTGCTTCTGTTACAACTGAATTTTCGAGTGTCAAACACTCACACTTTATATAAACCATGAAAATCCAGAAATCGCAAATTTATAGCTCCAAAAACAGACCAGGGTGCTACACTCGGCGCTCCATTTGTTCACTGACAATACTCCACCGACATATGAAAATAAACCTTTTTTTTTTATTGGTGCCCCTTTTTACCCATTTAAAGCACGCCTCAGCGTGTTTAAATCGAACTTTAAAAAACGCGCGTTTTTCAAAGGTAACCATGACAACATCAACAAATCGAGAAACGTGAAGTCTAAATGACAAATTTTTTATTATTGATCTGACAGGAGTACCTTGTAACGTCAAATAAAATATTACTCACAATTCGTTCATTTATATGTGCTCCTCCATCCATTTGATGAACTTTTCATATTCTTTTTTATATATATCACTGGATTTTCGCGGTATTAACCGCGATTCTGTCTCACTATTCAAAAAATCGATATTAGAATAATTCATTTTTGAGCTCTGGTGACAACAAATATTGATCTTTGGTAACAAATTGCAAATGAATGTTTTTCTCATTTCCATGACAACGAAAGGTATACTGATGTCACATCACGAATTCAACCTTCTTGCATTATTGGTTCTTATTTCTATTTTTTGTAGTAATAATACCAGTATATATGATTTCAAAGTGCACCAATAAAAAAAAATTACGTAAAGTATTCGTGGATAACTGGTCTTAAAAACACTTGCTCTTTCGCGCGTGTTTTAAAGCCCTTTTTATCCACTTATACTTTAATATACTATTATCTGATGGCATGTCATAATGACAACGTTATGTCACTCAATTTTGATGACATAAGGAAGCTCATTATGGTACTTAGTCCCATAATGAATTCATTATGGTACTTAGTACCATAATGAAATTCTATATGAAAAACATGTGATGGTGAGATCAAAAAAGCTTATTCAAAATGCATAACTATGTACAAAACTATTTATTATAAATGGTAAAAGAGCAATTACTACAATTTGCAATATTAATTCCAATGGATTCTAGAGTTTTTACATCAGTTGGCACCAAAAATTGCTTCTGCTATTTTTTTGTTTTGCTCTATCAAATTTTCGATGTAACCTTCAGCAACAGTATTGCTTTTCTATCCGCCATGGCGTTTCACGGTACACAGATCAGCTCCAGAATCGGCCAAAAATGAAGCAGACGATCGCCGAAAACAATGTCCGGTTATATTCTTCAGGGTGAGGTAAATTAAAAAAAGTGGCAATAACTTTTGGCATTTTACCAAAGGTGTGAATTCCAACGGGTTGTTTAAGGCATTTATCATTTTTATAAGTGACAAAAACAAGTCGATGGTTTGTGTTGCAAGGTCGTATTTTCACATATTGTCTGACAAGTTCTACAATATTCAATCCTGGGATATTCCCCAATGTTACAAAAAATTCTCGCATTACCTTTGTTTTCGTATTCGGTAAGGTAATTCTAAAAACGGATCCTTTATTTATCACATTTTGAACAAGCATATTTGTCAGTTTCTCTCTTCTGCATGCTCCACTTAGTCCAATTAGCATAGTAACTTTTTTAAATAAATATGTATCATCTGATGCTTCCGTTAAAAACTTTGTGACATCTTGTTTAGTAAACATTTTGGATTTTTTAGCTCTGTAACCTTCTGATTTACGTTTAAGTAATGCAACCAGCTGTAGGTACTTACTAATATCGAAAAAAATTCCTTGTTAATTAAATACCTCTTATCAATGAATAATACGACCAGAGAGAAGATGGTTTTCTTCCTTAGATAGCATTCAAAGTAAGCCAACAATACTTTTTCATATAGTAATAAACGCTATTTCATATACACTCCACGATATTTTGCGTCATTTCTTCAAAATCAGAAGGCAAATTAGCAGTTTCAGAATCACTCATCATTATTCAAATTATATTCAATTCTACGTGACAATTGTGTTTGACAGCAGATAAATAAATATTGCCGCTACAACCTGACGTTGTCAAGGAAATGGCAAAGCACAGCTCACTAACCTACTAATATTTGAAACTACACATATACTTACTCTTTTGAAAATAGTTGTCATTGTGACATGTCAAAAATGCAGTTTTTAATTTTTCGAAAATGTATTAATGTAAATGCCATCAGATAAAATTTTGTATGTAATACAAATCATAAACAATCATTATGGCACATGTCGTGTTATCAGACTCGGCTACGCCTCGCCCAATAACATTCACGACTTGTATCATAATGTAACGTAAATAAACTTAACTTGGTTTAACTAATTTATTTAACATTTAATCTACAACTTAATTTATATTACTACGCCACTGAATAGCTCGATCGTATGGGCTCGTTCAGACTGTTCACTCCCTCTTGAGGGCTCTCTATTTATCTCCGATACAGCATTCTCGATGTTTCGAATTCTTCCAGTTGGCGACGGCATGTTCCAATTGTTTCCAATATTGACCGTTGCATTACGCGGAAGAGGGACTGGATGGTTCTCGAATATCTCCGGGGATGATCTCATCGCTGTCGATGGCGACGCGGGAGGCGACAGGTCCGGCCTAGGTTCGTTACAATAATGATCGTCTTTATGATCCTTATTACATAAATAACTATTATTTCAAACGTTGTTGAATTAACGGTGACATTACAATATAACTGACAATTATATGTGGTAAAGTACCACTTTAATAAACGGTTTTGAATTTAGTGAAATATCACATTATTAGTCAAAATGCAAAAACTACATTATTGATTGTTTTTCTTAATTTTTGAAAAGTTGTTATGCGACTAAAACCATAGAGGCATTTCTAACATCACCACTGTATAATAAAGGTTATCTCATTGGATTTTTTTGTTGTCACACCGACAAATTTTCTTTTATTCCATCATAAAAAATTAATCAGGTGGTACTATCATTACGTCATCAGTTATATAAGGAACTCATACGTAACTGAAACAACTTAATTATGAATTCATAGATAAAGTTCATTATCATATCATCCCAGTAAAACAACTTGCCCGACTGGATAATATTTTTGATTAATTATGTGAGTCCATAAACATATTTTCTCCCATCTATGAAAATTATGTTTTCCCCAAACATCATAAATGCATAACGTTTCATGACTGAGCTCTTCCTTTCAACGCTGAAAATTTTTATAGCATAATTTTAAATCGTCATTACCCTGATAATTTATTCTACTCTGAGACCAGCCATGTAGAAATGACCTATTTCAGTCTCTATTACACAATATAAATTTTATTATGATATATTTTATTCCAACCTTCTATTGCATATAATGTGAGCAGATTTTTTTTTCAGAAATTAATTTCAAAATTCACTTTCATGAATGTCTCAACTTTTAGTAAAAAACACATGATATTCGTATGATGGAATGAACATTGAAACCCAACGAGGTAATTGAACCATTTTCAGCCTGGAAACTGAATATTTTGAAAGTTTTCAGTTGGAAACTCGAGCTACGACTGCCCCAAGCAATGTGTATCTTTTGTCAGAATGATTTTAATGAACAATGGAATCTCTGTAAAAGTTTCATGAACTTCATATTCTGAAACATTGGGGCATTATATTCATACTTATTCTCATTATTTTAATGCTGAAAAAGTATCATCGGATGTTTATCCAATACGAAACTTCAGATTTCAGATACCAGGAGATATAACAGGTGATATTTTTTCCATCATGTGGAAGACGCATAAGGGGGCGTACATAAATTACGTGAGGCGTTTTTTTAAATTTTCTGTCCCTCCCTCCCCCCCTGGTGAGATGTCGTGAGATTTTATTCAACCCCCCTCCCCCATCCCCCAATCTCACGTGAGATTTTTCGAAATGTGGGTTTCTTACGTAAACGCGTTGGATTGTTATTGTAAAAAGAAAAAAAAATTGCTTCGTGCTTTTATTTACGACTAGTTAAGACTAGTAATCAATATTGCTGAGAGTTTAATTATAAGTGTAATAAAAATTTAACAATAGAATACGTAGCGCGCGAGCTTCAGACATTCAGTAAATTCAAACTAAACTTCAATGCACTTATGTTTTTCATACATACTGGACTCAACTGGAGCGAAAGGACTTCCTTAATTGTAACAATAAATGTTATATAAAAAAAGTATTTTCTCAAAAAAATATATTTAACCTACCTTTTGAAGGAATGCTAAAGTAGACCGAACTTTTCTCTCAGTGGCTTCCCTGAGAAGCCGTTCAATCTCATGTTGAATGTGATGTATTAACTCTTCTTTCTTCGGGAATTTTTGCTTCGCTGTATTTCATAATGTTATCACATCGTCCTGGCAGGACTTCTTCGTCTTATAGACGTGTCTTTTGACGTATGCGTTATAAAAATCTTGATAACTCATTTTAAATTAGTAAGAGCATGCACTGAGTCGAGTAAAACATTTACAAGAATAAAAAAAGCAGGTTGGAACCTGTCCGTGTGTCGCTGCCACTCAGCTCGTACGCTCTCGTTCATCGAGTCGTGCGTTCGGCTGACAGTGGCGCGAAAACAAAGGATTTGGTATAAAACAAATATGGTGGTTTGACAGTCAGTAAATGTATAACGTCGAAGTATGAATGAAATTATTTTCTTTCGAACGAATTAGTGAATGATCTTAATCGTATTACGCGATTACGCTCAAGATTAAATCTTAAGCATGTACAATCTGGATTAAATAGACCAAAATAGTATAATTTTTTTTTGTTTCAATCAGAAAAAAATTGCGTGATATTTGCCGAGATCCCCCCTCTCTCTAACGTAAGATTAGATGAGATTTGACTCGACCCCCTCCCCCCCTTAAACACCTCACGTAATTTATGGACGCCCCCTAATGTATATACACTTTCTTGTTTGAGAAACATGTAGATTATTGTTTTTGTTTCCAAACGTTCCAAATCCTCAAATGTGGATAAAAATCGAGCAAAATCAAAAGAATCCCAGAAAAACAACTATTACTACGGATGGGTAAGAGGTCAATTTCACTCAGCCTTAATTGAAGAAGTTGAAAAATAAGTAATCTTCACGAATATATTGAAGAATGGAAATATGAAATATATTTTGGGTTTATGAAAAACAATCTTCACTTGAAAAATACATAATAATGAACTTTTAAATGAAAAAACAATCAAGATTCAGAACAAAATGGCGTGGGTCAGATAGGGAGTACTCACATTTAAGCAAAATACATCTCAAAATGAAGGATGATTTAATCAAATCCAAAGCTGGTTAGGGTGAAAACTTCCACTCTTTCGAAAAGCCAGCATAATGACAAAGTTGTGACTTAAAACTAGGCATCATTTTACATGGATGCCATCAGATCTAAAGTGACGACGGTACAGATTACGCATGCGTAATAGAATTTGTTCTGTAAATTGACAAGCTAGTGACATCTGGTGAGCTGTTCTACAGTTGATTCGAGAACCAGTGGAAAAAACAATGACAGACTTGGCGATACAGTCATTATTTATAGTTTTTTCCATTCGTGAAGTGTTCTCTGAGTTCGCAGTACCCTGTTAGAAGTTAAATCAAGTCTGCTGAGGCTAACTAATGCTTTGGATTTTTCCTGTTTGATGTTGTCGAGGGGTGCTTTAGAGTGCTGTATGTCGCGAAGTATCTGCCAATGTGCTGTTCCCAATTCTCATTTCTCTTCATTGAGTTCCTCCGGAGAGTGAAAATTTCCCAGGCCTGTCGCAAAACAAAATAGTTATAAATTATTTCTCTACAAAGTCGCCAAAAATCGACAATACACAAAAGCATATATTTGTTTTGTTTCGAATGGTTAGAATCGCAAAGTCTTTGTTCGTGTAATTCCTGTCGACGTAAAAGTGGGATGGTAGCATGTTTGGAGATCTGCCTGCTCTCAGAGCCATCCGTGTGCTATATTGTGGTATTTTATCTGCGTGTGTGGATATATTATATGCTCCATCAGCCAAGGCACGTACCTTCAGTGGGGCTTGAGATCCCAACATAATCCGACCTTAATCACACCGCGTAAGATGTGCAGAAGCGTTGGTTTTAGAATGAATCTTTGCTCCTGTACTGCGAATACATGCAAGTCTATCTTTACAAGTTATCCAATATATTTCTTATTGTTCCTAGCTTGGTCTTGCTGGACATGATAGAGGGCAGTGTGAAGGACTAGATAGAGAGTGCCTGTGGCTGAAATGCACACAACAAGGAAACCAAGCGGCGAATTGTAAGAATAATCCCCACTGCGTTCACTGTTAACAGAATGATCACCAATAAGGTAGTCCAAGATGGGGAGATGAAAGTTGGATGCGCCAAAACCAGCTGAGATCACGGAAGGAAACAATGGTTGAGTTTCTACGAATCTCCAGTTTCAGGAGGAAGCCCTGTCACGACTTAACGCTCGCTATGGCTGGAGACATGGGGTCGGAGTGATTGTTATGAGCGAACTCAACCGGAACACCGTGAAAAACATGAAATATTGGTTATGTGACGGTGATCTTAACACTGGTATAAAAGTCGACGATAAGCAACACGAAAAAGGTTATACTTTCAATGGGGTATGGATGCGACAGACAGAAAGGGGCAACTTATCACTGGATGGATGGTAGACCATGACCTGGTGATAGTGAATGAAAAAAAAAACCACAAAACAATATTCCAAAGGCATGAACGTGCCTCCATTCTGGACCTGACGCTTGCCACTGTCGGCCTCAGGACTGGTATGTCAGCGACCTCCAATCTCTATGTGGACATAATTTCTGTCTGTCTGTCAAACAAGTGCGAAACATGAAGGCTGGTATGTCAGGAAACTGGACAGAGATAACTTACGTCAGTTAACGGTGGAAGCTCCAAAGATAGATTAAAACATCGGCAAAAGGGATCATGGACGCACTGTGCCAGGTATGTGATAGAACAATGTCTAAGAAAAAGGGCGCACTGAAAAAGCAACCAGTTGATTAATGGAATGATGAGGTCATCCAGACCCGAAAGGAGTGTACGCACAAAAAAAACACTATACAAAAAATGTGAGAAGAAAACAACCGGAAGATATCCAGCAGTTCTAGGAAGAGTATGAGGAGTCCAAAGAAGTACTTAATACTATCCAGGAATTATCAAGCAGGATTTTTGAGGAGATGGCTATATGATTGTTATGAGGAGTTTGACAAGCTAGCCTCCTATGCAAATGTTCGACGAAGTGATATAAAACTGTGATATTTTCGAATTTTGGTTTAGATGAGATATGTATAGCGTGCAACAAAGTGAAGTATAATAAAAAGTTCCTGCACCTGAGAATTATCCACCAGAAATAATCGAAGCCTGTAGATTGTAGTGGGGTCCATATGGCTCTTCAGCCTCTCCGTACTCCGACCTATATGGTCTTTTGTACATTACCCTTCATCTATTCAAGGCCCGGGATTCCGAGACTCCTTGCAAAGGGTATCAGTTTCCTGGGAGGTGAGTTCCTGATGCCTGAGGGCGTTAATGAAACCCCTTAGGAGAACTTAAGGTATCTCTGTATGTACACGTATCAGCCAAAAGTTTCGACCGCAGCGTACAATCCAATGCTTATATAATGCTGCTGGTATCGAACTTTTGACAGAGTTTGTAGACTCTAAATCATATCTCGTGCTTGAATTGGTGCGCTACATGTTATAAAGAGCGGTGCTGCAACCGTGACAACACCGCACTTTCACCGTGTATCTCCATCCTTCCAAGCCGATTGATATTGATGCTTCTATCTCACATTCCTGGAATCTACCACGCCCCCATCGGTTCGCTGCAGCGTACACTGTTGCCAATTTGTCACAGTTGGTCGTGCTTTCGTTCTGTATCCAGTGAAATCAATATTTTTCATCAGTCGATATCTTCGAAACTAAACGGTAAAAAATCACCATTATTCTTGTAATCAATCCCCCAATATTACTGCTTACACGAGTGGTTTTTCTTGAGATCCGTTCAGCGTCTATAATGAAAAATGTGAACACCATTCTAAAATTTCAGGCGATTCCTAAGATTTGACCAAAACTACAGATATACTTCAAGCCTTTTACAAAACAACGCTCGGCAGTCGCAAAGCAGGTGTTCTGCAGTTTCAGTGAAGTTCTCGCAGTAACGGTACAGTTCACTGTTTGATCAATCCATTTTTCAAACAATGTTCGGTAAGCAGTCTCGTTGCCAGTTTCGAATATTTCTTGTCAAACTCGAGAAGCTGTTCAGCTCTCTTTGGCGATGGGTTTAGAAGCTTCTTCGCTTGACTTGGCCCTAAACCCTATTCCAGTGGGTTTTAATTTGGTCAGCTTCCCAGTGTCGGAACTCTCAATGTGGGATGTGGAAAGACCACAGAAAATTCAGTGTTTGCCCCTTCCTTGGCAAGGCACTCCGCTTTCTCATTGCCTCTGATTCCCTTGTGACTGGCACCCACATCAGAGTAACCTGATTGTTCGTTGCCAATTCTCTTAGGGAGAGAATATTTCACCAGAAATAATGAAAGCCGTAGCTGCAAAGGACCCGGAGTATATCAGCTGTATACCATGGTTTAGCTAGCTGTGGATAATTTCCCATAGAATGAGAAAAGGCGATTCTCATTAGGCTGAAAAAGTTCGACTGGGAGGACTATTGGTGAGAGACAGTTTGGCTTTGTTGTGGGAAAGCAGATTGTAGATGTCATAGATGGGCCTAGGCCCGCCATGTATCTAGGCAGAGGGAGGGAATGCCTGTGATGATCCCAGATACCTCTGGGCAAAGTCCAGGTCCCCTCTCAATTAACATGATAGCATACCCAGAGGCTTCGGCAAAGACGTATGCGTTGGTGACTCGTCACACGTCAACACGAATAGCGAACGCGAAAGCCTGATGCAGCGGACACCCACCAAACGTAACTTCAGTTTTCTGGTTGATGCAAGAGTGATCTTGTGATATTGGAACCGGCTTGCAGGTGCCCAATGGAAAACAATACCGTAATTCGGTAGAGATGGGGAAGTCTTTCATCTATATGGGCGCAGATGTTTGTATTTTCAAGAAGTCAACAGAGATATAATTATTTTCACTATATACTGGGACACACACCTACACACACATATTTTATACAAAGTAATAATTGTGTAATGTACTATTTCTAATTTTTGCTACAGGTAGTATGTATTTTTTGTATCAATATACTGCTGAATCATCAATCGAGGTATAGAGAGAATTCAACTGTTTTATTTCAGGGGGAACAGTATTGTATTGTTTGGGTCCCAGGAAGACATAACTCGGTTATACAATGTTTTCCTCAGGTTTTGGGACGTATGAGGAGCTTGTTCTCTATCTGGTGTTATATTTATGTGATATTTTGATTAGATCACTTTTATGTTGTCTTGTTGCTGTTGCAATGAAAAATAATTTCCGTATATCAAGAAAATGGGTTTCATTATACGACTATCCACCCTCAATAACTCCCAGAAAAATTATTTTACAAAAAATCGCCGAGACACATCGATTTTTGTCTGAAGGGGGACACCATCTGACGAAAAGAAGATATGTTATACTCCGACTCCCTACTCCCCAGAGCAACCCCCTCTATAATTTCAATAGGGAATGAGGGTCTTGTCATACATCATTGTAAAAGTAATTCAATTCTGATACTAGCAGTGCAAAATTTTCTGAATTTGAAAAAGGCGTGCTCGATATATTCGAGTTCAAACGGTACATTGTTGAATTGTGAGTAATTAAATTATACGAAATAAATTATCAAACATTTTTCCACAAAAAATGTTCAAAATGACTGTCATCAACTCTCAGACAGTAGTAGAGTCTATTTTCAAATGCCTCCTCCACCTTTGAAACTGTTTCTTTCCAAATCGTTCAGGTCAGTAGGTTGAGTTTTATAAATAACGGATTTCAAATGATCCCAAAAAAAATATCATTGGGTGCCAAGTCCGGCGAGCGTACTGGCCATTCTATTGGACCTTGACGACCTATCGATTTGTTTGGAAAAGTTTGGGATAGCCATTCTCTCACTTGTAATAGGAAATGAGGTGGTGCCCCATCTTGCGGGAAATACATGTTATCTGCCAATAGATTTCGATTACCATCATCATCAAGGTATGTGCTAAGAGCATCCAAAATAAGTGGTTCAATCAGATTCTGCAGCATATCCAAATAAACCGCACCATTTGAATCACCATGGATAAATATTGGGCCAATGATTTTATTACCCAGAATCCCTGCCCACACATTAAACTTTTGGGGCCTTTGCGTGTGCTCTTCTTCAAGTAGGTGGGGGTTGTTCTGATTCCAATAACAAGAGTTGTATCTGTTCACTAACACGTTCAAAAATGAACACTCATCACTGAAGCAAATATGCTTAATGAATCCGTGGTTTCTCTGTACCATTCTTGTTACATTTTTGAGAAATTCAGATCGTCTGTCGTAGTCATCCCCATTCAGTTCATGGTGAAGATGCAACCCTCATTATGGAAGTTCTCGATATGCCTGTTATGCTACTGAGTTGCCGTGTAGACAAAGTTAGGTCAACTGCAACTTGTCCCAAACTTCTATTTGATTGATCCCGTTTGTAACAGACGCCATCCTATTCTTTTTTTTATTGGCGACTGATTCAGTCTCACGGAATTTCACCACAAGATATATCTAGAATGATCAAAAAATACCAAAACCTTTTTCTATAACCATTTTTCCTAATACTCACTTGTGAGTTACGTTTCTGTTTTCGTGTCTCTCATTGAAATTCGAGCTGTTGCTCGTGCACACTCATTTTGAGCAGCAAAAATAGAAATAATTTCAACTTTCTCGTCTTCTGTGTAAACCATCGCGATACAAGTAGAATTGTTGAAATACGTGGTCACTTTTCGATTCTACACTATTACCATTCCACAAAAAAATGGTTCTCAGTGATTAGTATTTCTTCTTTGACAATCATGTTAACAACAAAAAACTGAAACGCGTACTCGATGAGCAAATAAAATGAGACAATCGGTGGATAATTACGACTGAACTGTCTGGGAGACAATAATGGAGATAATTTTGAACATTTGAACCCGAATATCTCGAGAACGCCTCATTCAAATTCAGAAAATTTTGCACTGCTAGTATCAGAATTGAATGACCTTCACACGACCCTCATTCCCTATTAAAATTATAGAGGTGGTTGCTCTGGGGAGTAGGGGGTTGAAGTATAACATATCTTCTTCTCGTCAAATGGTGTCCCCCTCCAAACAAAAATCGACGTGTCTCGGCGATTTTTTGTAAAATAACTTTTCTGGGAATAATTGAGGGTGGATAGTCGTAAGTGGACCACCCGGTATAATAGATTTGAAGGGTAAGTACGTGTTTTATGGTGTATAATTTTCAGGATTTTTTTTTTGATCTTCTCTAGGTTTTATACATGTTCATTGACAGCATCTCCCCACGCTATAAAAGCATAATTTGAATGGTTTTGTACAAGCTCATGATATAAAATTCGTAGGTGGTCTGGGGCGAGAAATTTTTATAGATATTTGAACCTATATAGGATGGATCAAAGTTTTTTGATATATGATTGATATGTACATCCCACTACAAGGTGTTATCGATGATTCAAGTACTTGGTATTTTCTACATTATTTATGGAAATGGTTTGATATTCATCAATGCAGATCATCAATGATTTATAGTTTGTGGTAGGTATTTAGAATTTTAATGGAAGGAAGGGTGTTTCGTCGTAATTAACTGTCAATAGGCGATTTTTGAGCCAATTTAGAATTTAAGTCAGATACCTTTTAACTTTTTCATAGACTCCCAATTGTTATCCTTTAAAATGATAGCCGTATCGTCGGCAGAACTTACGACTTCTCCGTTTAGCGGTAGTTTGAACAAATCGTTCATATATAAGTTAAACAGAAGTGGGCCACACCATATTCCACTAGTTTCAAATCGCTCTTGATATTATTTATTTTGACTTGCTGCTTCCTGCCAGTTGAGTAATCTTTCATTAGATCAAACGCGTGTATATTGTCCAAGATTCTCAAGAGGTGATTATGGCTGACTGTATCAAACGCTTTCGCGAGGCCTTTTAAATATACAGAGTTCTGGGTTTTTCTATCGAAAGAGTCACTAATTGCTGAATTGCTTATCTACAAAAATATCAAATTTATTGAGGAAGTTTTGCCCGAATTTGATGCATTCAGTTTTTTCCTTTCTTGAACAACGGTTGCACTACAGCCGATTTGAAAGCATTGGGGAAATTACCTGATCTGATGCCCCAGTTTATAATAAATTCTAAGGGTATTTTTATGTCATCAGCAAGATATTCTAAGATTTCAGCTGTTAATGTATCGTCTCCAAGTGATATTTTATTCTTCAATTTCAAATGCATTCCTTTATTTCGCGTTGATTAGTTTACAGAAATAATATAGTGTTTGGGATATAGGTCTCAGTGGTTAGTTCTACCATCTGATTTTTTAAAAGGGGGTCAATATAATGCTTTGGCAACATAGTTTCTTTTTCAAATTTGGTAATTTTGTATGGATTTTAATATCCCAAGCTCTATAATTTTATATGTGTAACTCAATCTTTGTCTATATATATATATATATATATATATATATATATATATATATATATATATATATATATTTTGAAGATTATTTTTTCATTGGATAGGGTATACCTCAATGTTGATCCCTATCGAATTTAAAAAAACATCCACCCCTATAGGTAGGAGAATAGGGGATGAATTATTTTTCACCTGTGAACCAATTCAGTTGAAACTTGGCACACGTATGTAGTTTTGATGACACTACAACATAATGGAGACCTGGAGTAATCATATGGATAGATAGATAGATAGCTCTTTATTCCCAACAGGTGTACACCCAATTACAGGAAATGCTTAGGAGGTAATATTTAACATAACGAATTACAGAAAAGAGAAAAAATAAAAAAATGTATATTCACACATATACATATGCATATAAATACACACACACATACATACACACATATATACGAATGCATGAACGTCCAAATAGACAAATTAAATAAATGTACATGCGTGTATGTAAAATAAATGATTAATTTGCTTTAGAATGAAGGAAAGCTACTGCTGAAGAAGTAACGATAAATTACTCGACAGTTCAATGAGAATAAGATGGAGACAGGAAACAGTCGAAGGAATTTCTCAACGGTTTACAGCAGCTACCTCGTGTTTGAGCCTATTATTTGCTTCTAACCTTTTTTTTTCTCATTATGAGATTCTTCTCAATATCATTTTCTCATTCGAGTAGCATTTTTTGCAGGCATATCCATGTTGGTATTAAATAAAATATATTATATAAGTATTTATATTATATAGTTGAAGTAGAGTATTATTGATTTGTTTGAAAATATGAACAGGATGTTCATATAATCAGATGTCCAGCGTGGCTTTAGCCAGGAAAGTAGTTGTTTTCTCTTAGATATTCACAAAAAATAACTTAGTTTTTATCATTTTTCAATTCACAGAAAAATATTTCCATTCAATTTTGGATTGAGAATGTTTTCCTTTTCAATATGGAATAATTTTTTTGTCAAATCCAAATGGGACCAACTTTGAGGTATACCTATCCATTTAAGAAAGAATGATCAAAATCGGAGTACTCTGTAAAAAGTTATGCGTCGTCATACATAAAAAAAAATACGCGTCGACTAGAGAACCTTTCTTATTTTTTTTCGTAGCTTAAAAATGAAAGTGGGCGGGATATACGATCTCTTACACAATATACAATAGCTTTCTGCTTCAATCTGATGCTTCATGTATGTATATATATATATATATATATATATATATAAAACACAATAGAGAAAAACATCAACACCCACGCGCATCCCAACTAACACTGGACGAATCAAAATCGAAAATCACGAACACGTCACATCCGTCCTCTTCGTTTCGCCAACATTTGACATTTCACACATACAAACAATATCCACTCGCCATATTGGGTATAATTATACATCCATCAAAGGACTCAAAAATAAATAACAAAACCACAGGAAAAATGTACCAAGTCATTTATAAACACCACTGCCGATACAAAAGAACCAACACACTACCACACAATCATTAGACGGTAAAAATGTATTTTTTTATAAAATGTTTGGAGGTATCCTTACAGGTTATAATTAATTAAATATCATATCAACAATGTATTCCCTTGCAGATTACCAAACAAAAGTAATTATATAATTAAAAACATTAAAAAGCTCCCAACAAGCCAAATTTTAAAATAAATAAATATAAAAAAAAACGACCTAATTTTTCAAGAATCCAAAAACCTAAGAAAGATGTAACTAATATATATATATATATATATATATATATATATATATATAATATATATATATATATATATATATATATATATATATATATATATATATATATATATACAGTGCTTCTCAAAAGTCCCCTCCCCCCCTTTTATTTTTGGAACGATTATACATAAACAAGTGAAATTTGGAAACTGAATATTAAAGGTTGTAAACTTCCTTACTAGTGATGATAGATGACGAAATCGTCAAAGGTGACGTCACAAGGCCATTGTGACCAATAATTTTTAATGGAACCCTACGGCAAGCCACATCTCTCTTAAAAGGTATCGAAAAAACCTATTCAATGGTACTAATTTTGTTTGTGTTTATGGCAGTTTTAATGGCTCATTAGTAAACATTAAAATTTAAATCCCATTCAGTATGATATTAATTACAGATTCAAGAATCAGTAACTACTTGAAGAAATTGCTCGAAGTGACCTCCATTTACTTCCTGACAGTGAAATATCCTATTTTTAAACTCTTCTCGTACTTTTGCAATTGTGTCTGCAGAAACAGCCTCACATTCTGCAACAATACGTTGTTTTAAAACGTCAATATTGTCAGGTTCAGTGGCGTAAACCTTCGATTTAAGGTACCCCCACAGAAAAAAATCCAAAGGTGTGAGGTCCGGTGATCGGGCTGGCCATTCCGTTGAACTTCGTCGTCCAATCCATCTACCACGATACTCCTCATCCAAATACCGTCTTACTGCACCGTAATAGTGTGGAGGAGCACCATCCTGTTGGAATATTATTTCCAAATTGCCGAATCCATCTGGATTATCTTCCAAAATTTCAAGGATTAACGGTTCTATTGCGTTTTGCAACAGCTCCAGATAAACCTCACCAGTTGAATAAGTATTCAAAAAAAGAGGCCCAACGATGTGGTTTCCCAGGATACCTGCCCAAACATTCACCTTCTGGAGAAATTGGGTATGTGTTTCACGAAACAGGTAAGGATTTGCGACACTCCAATACCTCACATTCTGTGTATTTACATTTCCATTTAGATAGAAAGTACTTTCGTCACTAAAACAAATTATTTTGACATAGTCTGGCTGTTGGTTAATTTTAGTTTCCATACTTACACAAAATTATAGTCTTTGGACTGGGTCGTCGTCTGAGAGTTGATGAACCATTTTTAATTTGTATGGATGAAATTTGTTTTTTTTCAACACCATGTGTACTGTACTTCGATGTAGATGCAACGTGAGTTGTTGAAGAAGTAGGATTAACTATTACTTCTGCCACTATATCAATTTTTTTCTCATCAGAAATTTGTGGTCTGCCAGATCGTTTCGCATCATTAATACTACCCGTTGTTTCAAACTTACGAAAAAGCTACCTTAAATAAGTCCTCGAAACGGGGCGATCTGCTGCATGAATATCTTGTCCAGTTTCACCAAGAATTAGGATCGCTGCTACTTTATCACCTAAAGCACGTACCATTTTGCTTCTCGGAGCACTTAAACGTTCGGCTCACAACAGTTTAACAAATTATTGAAATGTACAAAAATATTAAAAGTACCAAAAGCTGCTGAAACAGTTAAACGTTCGATCAACAATATACAAATTATTAAATGTACAAAAACTTGGACAATTACAAAAACGTCAGCTTATTTGATAACTATCCAGAGGAGGAGCTTGAATTTTGAATTTTAGTATTCATTTTTTTTAAAATTCCAAAACTGCCATAAACACAAACAAAATTGGTATTATGAATAGGTTTTTTCGATACCCTTTAAAAGAGGTGTCGCTTGCCATTTGAAATTATTGGTCACAATATATATATATATATATATATATATAAAATAAGAAGCCATCATTTTGGTTTATGTCACCATCATTATAAAAGAGATCGTATCTGTCTAATTTGAAAACAGATATATCAGCAATTTGCCAATCAGACAGCACTATGAGATCAAAATCGAATTGGGTACTACTGATAAGAATTGTTAACTTATGGATGGAATATTTTTATAGTTTTGAGTTTTTTTGAGTTTTTTTGATTGATTTGCCTAATTTTATAAATTTCAGTGAGATCATCAGTCGAATCTGTTCGTAATGTATTCTTTTTTCGTTCTTTGAAATCTCTGATATATTTATCCATGATTTTCAATGATAATTTGAATAAAAGACAGGACAATGGTCAGATAAACTGAATAAGTAGGAGCTGCCGCATGGGTATGACAATCGTGATCTGATGGCATTCACATCCAGTACTGATGGTAATGTGATAGTGGTGGTGTATATGTCATAGAGAAAATGTTAAAAATTGCACACATACAGACGACTTTGCACAATCATCAAACTGGACATCAGAAATGCCTTCAATAATGCCAGTTGGCAGAGAATCCCTGATGAGCTGAGAAGTAGGTAGATATCATTGTGATAAACGCCCACCTGCCAGAAAGAAAAATCATCCTGGAGGCAGGATCTATGTGGATGTGGTTCTGACTTTATGCAGTAGTGCTCAAGCGATTTCTGGATATCATCAATGATCTCGAGGAGTACGTTTTCCGTATACCTCAGTTTTGATATAGTTTCAGCATCTCTTGTAGGAGATAGGACGAGATAAATTGGTTCTGAACAATTGAAGGGAAGGATCTTACTTCCCCACTTGGAATGAAAGTCACTCAGGTCATTCTCCATTCGCTGGGTATATCCTTTGAGGCTTTCAGCTATTCTTATTGGATATGGCAAAAGTTCCATTTGCCCTTTTCGTGAAGGAGCTGGAAAAATGCGATCAATTTCTGGAGACTAGTGGTTGAAAAGAGTTGCCCATGTAAAAATTTGTGAAGTAGATATACCACGAATAACGTGGTCATAAAACGATATTCATTCATCACATCTGGAGAAAAATAATGTCCTGTATGTTTTGTGAATACTGAAGTGTACATCATTTATACTTCAGCATTATATATTTCCTTTTTATACATTGTACAAGATGACTCACGTGTTGAATCGTCTGTATTGTGTCATGATTCTTCATATCAAAACTCCCCAATGTTTTAGAATATCAAGTTCATGGAACATGTAACCTCTACAAAGAATCAATTGACTTTTCCTTTGAGTAGATGAATGAATACCAAAACAATTCCGTCAAAAGATACAGATTGCTTGAGGCAGTTATTCTTGTTCGAAATTTCAGTAGGAAACTCATTGAAATATTCAGTTTCCGGGATGAAGGTGGATGGGAAATTTCTGACAAATTATCTTTTCCATGGTTCTGAATGTTCACTGTATTGTGAATATTATATCATTATCTTTTGATATCAATGAAAACATTCATGGAAGTGAAATATGATTCCAGTTCGGGAAATTCGTAACACACAAAGGACAATATGAGGATGGGATACAGTTCATTGTAATGGGAGAAAATATTATGCTGTGTTATTATGGCTACAAGTGGCCACTTTAGGAAGGGTAACCAGAGGGATAATGTTATAAATTGATGAGAAATAAATATTTTTTGTAAGATTGAATGAATGATAAACTTAGATGACTGTTTTTATTTTATTCCATCGGGTCAGCATGGATCTGTGATATAATAATCAATTCAATGTTTCAACACCCTTACTGAAACTGGGTTACCAGCCGGATCATTTCTAGTTCACTTGACATTGACCATTCCACACTCAAAAAAGTATACGTCTGCGAAAAAAAATTATGGGACTTTTTGTAGCTGAATTATAAATATATACAGTGTCCGCCAAAAAGTATGTACCATATGGGAAAAAAGTTTATTATTGGAGTATTGGAAAAAATATTCTGGGGAAAAGTTTGTGCATGTCCGAATACCTAAAAATCGATTTTGACACATGTCACGTGATCGCTAGTATGGCGGCAAATTGAAAAAAAATTTTATGAGAAGGCGAAAAGTGGGGTGAGATGGCAAGATATCAAAAAAAGTTATTTGAAAAAGTTTCAAGAGATAACTCAAGAAAATTGGAAATAGCTATTTATTTGAATATTTTCCCATCTATTTAAAAATCTCAATTTTTTTTCTTATGTATAGCTTGACTATACTGAAACATTTGCAATTCAATGATAATGACAGAACTTTCTCATTTTCTCCTCACCAGAGGGCACTACATTTAAAAAATAGGATTTTTTCAGAACCCTTGCTGTTACGTCGGTTCGTATCTAACAGTTATATCAGAAATCCACGACCATTGTGATGACATGACACTTCAAAAACATCGTGTTTTCTAGATTATAATCAAGTTTCGATGATAATCGTGCATGAACATTTCACTTCGTACATAAACTGGAAAACTATTTAATTTATCGCACTATTAATCTAAAATAGAGATTCTGAATATTTTCATAGTTTTTTCAGTATTGATCGATGGCTAATTATTGGTTTGAGATATAAATGTATAACTCAATTCAAAATGATGACATGTGGTCCTGAAAAGACATTCTGCTGAACAGGTTTTTTTATTCAATCAAGTAATTCAAATATTCTATGAACAAAACAACAAATTTTCAACTATTTCTATATAATAACAATTTATATCTCAATATGCATTCCTTCTCTTTCTATACATAAAATCGTTTTATGATATATCTCTTTTCGAACGTTCAACTAAAAATTTGGAGAAATTTCTGCTGCACAATGACGGAAAGTTTCTTCCAAGTGCTCGATATTTCGTAAAGAAAAAGTCACATGGGGTCAGGTCAGGTGAACGTGGCGGCCAAGGAATTTCTGAAAACCTACCTATCCACTTTCCAGGAAAAGTGGTGTCCAGCCAATTCCTTATTGCCAAAGTACTATGGATGGGAGCCCCATCCTGTTGGAAATACATTTTTCGCCTTTTTTCTAACGTGAAATTGTCTAATTAATTGTGGAATTCGTTCCTCAAAAAATCCAAGTACGTTTCAGCATTCAAATTCCGACGAAAGGAAAATGGTCCAATTATTCTGTCATTGAAAGTGCCGCACCGAACATTCACTTGAATTAATATTGATCACGGGCTTCTACTGCAAAATGTGAATTCTCATCCGACCACCGTCTATAATTTCGAGATGAAACAATACCATTTGAAGTGAAAGTTCACTCAACACTAAATAAAATAAATTTCGTAAATTCTATATTTTCTTCAATTTGTCCCTGCAGCCAAAAGGAAAAATACAAGCGGGGATCGTAGTCTCTCTCCTCGAGCGTGGGAATGAATTTCAGTTTATAAGGCTTGAATTTGTTTTTTTTGAGCAATCTTCGGATATAAGTTGAAGATAAACCCAAATTCCCATAAAATTTACTAATTGATGTTCTTGGAGTTTCAACTACACTCTGTATAACTTCAAACTCTCCTCAGCAGTAACCCAGTGCCTATGTTGTTTTCCACGGACCCAGTGTTTTTGAACTTGGAAACAAATCTTCCAACAGTTACATGTGAAATAATTTCATTGGTATGCTTCTAGTTGAAAATCGCTGCGGCTTCTCTATAGCTTTTGTAATTTTCTCCCACAATCAAAACAATTTCGATCTTTTCTTGCTGACTTAACTTCGACATAATCAACCAAAAACTTGCTGGTATTATCATCGTCACTATGGAGTTCTTACTTAGACTTTTGTTGCAATAAGTTTACGTATTTTCTGTCAAATGAAATCCATGGCTATTTTGTGGAATGAGTGGAATTTTGATGCAATACTTAAGTATTGCACTGACTATTTTCAAGAGATCAAAATGTCATGTTCTGGTGCATTTCATACTCAAGAAAGCATGTTTGGTGTACTACATTTTGATTTTGTGGATAAGAAGGAATTTTACTATGCTCTTCTATTATAGAATCCTGATGTGATAAATAAGTAGGTAGGTATTTGGAAAGTGAATTTTCTGACATAATTGAGGAATATGTTCACGGACACCGATGTAGATCACTGAACGAACCTGATTTCATTTCAGTATGGTTTATTTTCGATGTTTATATTTGCCAAAAAATTGTGAAAATATTCAGAATGAAATAGTGAGTCAAATTCAAGAGACTTATAATTCACATGTTTATGTGCGAAGTGAAACGCTCATCCACGATTATCATCGGAACTTGATTATAATCTGGAAAACACCATATTTTTGGAGTGTCGTGTCATCACAATTGTCGTGGAATTCTGATATAAGTGTTAGATACGAACCGATGTAACAGCAAGGGTTCTGACAAAATCCTATTTTTTGAATATAGTACCCTCTGGTGAGAAGAAAATGAGAAAAATCTGTCATTATCATTGAAATGCAAATGTCTCGGTATAGTCAAGCTATTCTTAAGAAAAAAAATTGATATTTTTGAATAGATGGGAAAATATTTAAAAAAATAGCTAATTCCAATTTTTTCTTTTTTAAATGAATTTTTTTTATATCTTGCCATTTTACCCCACTTTTCGCCTTTTCATAGCAATTTTCATCAATTTGCCGCCATATAAGATGTCTAAAAACCCTGGTGCTTGCACTTATAACTGTAGAAGTTTGGGATCGACTTGGCGACACTTGGCCTACTTGATAATATAGATTACTAGCGTGTCAGATGGCGCCAATTTCTGTTCAGTTTCAATTCAGTCAGGGTATATTTATTTCCTCAGATTTCTTTTTGAGGCGAACTGTTCGCGGGTTCTTGTTCTAGCTTTGCTATTGGTTGAAAACAGACATCTATCAAACTTCACCAATAGCAAAGCTAGAATAAGAAGCCCCCGAACATTGCACAAAGAAAGCACTGTCGTTTTGTTTTTCATATTTTATACCATTAGAATTTGAGGTTAAATTTTGACAGGCGGAGAATCGGAAATGAAATTGACATTGAATTGCAGAAAATATAAAATTCAATGCACAGAATATGATGATATGAAAATATCATTATTAGTCAATTCGTCAAGATTTCTACTTGATTTTGGTACTGAATACAGGCGAAAATTCGAATCTGCGGCTTTATACTGTCCACACAAAATACAAATGTGGCCCATTCTACAAAAAGTATCCTTACACACTACACTATCTGAAAATAAACAATTCCTCACGCACTAATGAACTGATGAACTAGTGATATTTTAAAGAACTCTGGAATAAGCTAAGCAGGATTTTAGATCAAAGAGAAGGAAAACGCGTAGATACCAACAAAACACTGAAAATAATTTCATATAAGATACTGCAGATGTCAGAAATTAAGCTCTGACATTAAGCGAGAATATGGATAAACATTTTTGGACGGCGCCATCTACCACAGAGAGATAAGCTCTGTTGAAGTAACAGGTGGTGTCCCCTCGAAAATCTAAACAATATCGAATCAGTTCATTCACCAGGGTTTTGAGACATCTTACCGCCATACTAGCGATCACGTGACATGTGCCAAAAACGATTTTTAGGTAATCAGCAGGCACAAACTTTTCCCCAGAACATTTTTTCCAATACTCCAATAATAAACTTTTTTCCCATATGGTACATACTTTTTGACGGACACATCTATATATATATATATATATAGGCATAAATTTTTGTTATAAAATGTAAAGTGAGCGCCGAAATACCAGACTACTAATATTTTTCAGTTTGATGTACAGGGGTGGGAGAGCTCACTTCCTTTTATAGGTCAACCTGAAAAATCATCGATCAGAATATTTTCCTTTCCAAAATAACCGTGACTGGCGTATATCAGATAACACCAACAAGAACTAACTTCTTATCCCTGCAGCTCTATTCAGTCCTATTCTGTATTACTATCCCAAACTCGAATTCGGGAATTGATTTAAATTCATGAATGTGTAATTCATCCATGTGATTATCCCCAATTTTGAACTTGAATAAATTTGCTCCAAGTTTGACGCGTAGCAAAACCTCACCCTCACTCGGAGTCCACTCGTACTCTTAAAAAAACTATAATGATACTACACCTGTTAAATGTCTCAGAACCTATCAATTGTTTATGTCCCTTTCACAAAGCTTTGTCAACAAGTAACCATCTTAGACAATGAAGTATATTTTGATTGATTGATTGATATCGAGTTTACTCTAGAGTATTAAGGCCATGGTGAATAGGTACACTGACGCGATTTTGTTTAGAATTCTTGGTCGTCAACCACCTGTTTCATTGTGACTATTTCGCATTTGTCATTTAAAGATGATGACTAAAGTTGATATAACTTAGACGTAACTTGTGTTCCTTTATTGTAACACCCTTCGTTATCTCGCAGAGCGCAGATTGCGAATACGCGGATGTCATTTGAAATTTTTCTCCATTTGTAAAACTCAATACTTCCTATATTCAGTATGCCATTCAACATCTGATAATATGCAAGAGTCCAGACAACTATCCTGCTTTTCAGGTTATGTTGAATTCTAAAATACCGAATGAGCGCAAAAGTAACTTCAGTAACAATCTTTCAAAATTGGAAAAAGCAAATAATGTGAATGATGTGTTCAGTCAATTATTTTGTTGAACAGAATGATTCAAAATCAGAATTTTTAAGACGGATCTTATCTGCATGGTAATAATCAAATAGACTAGGATGAGTGCGAGTGGATATTATATGCGATTTGAATATGAGGGAAGGAATATTTTGACCCAGATTAATATCAACTGTTAGAAGTCATATACTCACGATATATATTTCTAGAATGTGGGTAGATAAATTATCTTTCCAAACTTACCTGAAACAAAAAAATAAAATCATTAGATACAAATAATATGTGGTTCCCCACCAGGAGTACTTCAATGGACAGTTTCAAATAGTCTAATTATTATTTTGTCTACGAATACCTATCGACAAAATGTTCTTGAAAAATATCATACAATGTTGCATTTGAAAAAGTCGAGTTATTGCCATTTGTAATTTATCTTTTTCGAAAAAATGGAACATTGACTTCGTGCGTTCACCTGCATCTTAAAACATGCGCTAAAGCCTGAGGTATCAAATGGAAAAAAGTTGGTTGGGTTATCTGGTTACTGGTTACTGAAGTTATGAATTTTTCTATGGATCTAGGCACGACGCTATTTTGACATATACATTGACATAAGTCAAAAATTATCGCAGATAAGTCTAAGAAACCGGGATGCGTTATATGACAATTCAGTGGCAAATCCGAAAATGTATAAAAATGGCGGGTTGCTATTTTAAAAATCAGAACTTAGTTGTATATCTCATTTTGGGACTTCCTGTATATAAATAGAAACATTTTTAGGATGTGTCTCATCGTCGGACCTATCGTTTGAGAAATCAAGTTGATAACTTGCATGGAGCTTGCACGCACCATTGCGTCACCCTGTATGTACACAATGAACAACAAAAAACACACATTAATGGAATTGCAATGGAAAGTAAATCGTATGAGAAACCAATCTAGAATGAATGTACGAAAAGACGAAAATCAATAATGTAGGCAGTAGCAAAAAACAATACTCGTTAATATGAAATTGATCATTTGTGATGCGAGATCTTCAGTTTAACGGAAAGTTTTTTCAAATTTGGCATTCCTTCGAATACATTTTTATGATAATGCCTCTCCTTCTGTCGCCAATTATTGGCATTTTCAGCACTTAAATCCCTTTCAGTAACGATTTTTTTTGTTTGAATAAAAAAATTGGCATGCAGTGAAAGCTAATGTTTGATTTAAATTAAGAATTCAGGAATTCACGATTCTCCCCAAGGACTCCCAGAGGGGGGTTTTCATGTGTTCCCAAACGAGGACATTGTGATCGGACGGTTGCCAAACAAGACATATATTGTAGAAATCTTTCAAGTTTATTTTATCAAAATAAAAAAGATTCTGGAATACTGTAACATATTGAGACAAAAAACTTTCTAACAAAAAATTAAACCGACGAAAAAAATCAAATAAACCTCCTTAGTCTAAATGATAATTGAGCTCCTGAACTGGTGTGAGTAACTAATTTTGAGTCGGCGCCAAACAAACAATTATCGAAGATCATTATATTACTTTGAAAGAAGTAATCAAACCGCAGCAGTGCATCTCGCTGCCATGATTTTACGCTTTACCTAATTCAATTGCTAGTTTGTTTGGCGCCGACTCAAAATCAGTTACTCATATTAGTTTAGGAGCTCAATTATCATTCAAACTAAGAAGGTTTATTTTATTTTTTGCTTTTCATCGGTTTAATTTTTTGTTAGAAAGTTTTTATTCTTCAATTTTTTGTTGCCGAAATCTACTAATTACTACCTACTTAATTTTTTATTACTTCCAAAATACTTACTTACCTACCTTCATTCAACTATTGACTATTGAATAATATGATTTCCTATTTTAACTATTTATTGTTATATAATATAAATTAATTTGGAAAGTTCTGGTCGGTTGATTTCATCACTTTGTATATAGTTCCATCCTTTCCTAGAATATAATCATTTTGACGGATGTAGGAGGGTCTGTCAATGTCAACTACATATGTGTGCCAAAGTTCACAAGTGGAAAATCAATCATCCCCTATTTTTCTACCCATAGGGGTGGATCGTTCCATTCCAAAGTGGAATATGATCAACTATGAAGTATACACTTTTTAATAAAAAAAGAATCATCCAAATCGGAATACCCGTGAACGATCAATATCCTCTATTTTGCTACCCTTAGGGATGAATTTTGTTGTTCAAATTGAAATGGGACCAACTTCGAAGTAAACCCTATCCAATGAAGAAAGAATCATCGGAATCGAACCGCTCTGTGGAAAGTTGTGCGCGATCATACATAAAAAAAATAATAAAAAAATATATGCGTCGAATAGAGAACCTCCTCCTTTTTGGTTTCGTCGGTTAAAAATGGAACATAGTTTATTTATTTATTCATTTATTAACGGACAAGCCAATTAAACAATTTACAAAACATATAATAAAAATACAGAGTATGAACATATGTCTACGGAACAGTTCCTCATCGATGAGTGGAATTTTTTCTATCTCGAGGCATAGCTGAATCTCCACGGTCTGAAAATACATTCAGGACATGCTTGGAAGGACTACTCCTCAAACAAATGGGAAATGGCTTTCTGTCTGATTTCGTTTATCATGGCTTTTTTATAACCTTATATAGTCTCATACATTATAAACACACTCCCCAACATATAAAAAAATGATGAAAATTCGACAGTTTGATTAGATGTGAGACTGTTCACTAGCGATATGCAGAAAACGTATATCCTCTAGAAAACATAGGATAGTCGACAACCACCGCAATGCTACGCCATTTGTAAAACTTCAAATACCTAACCTTATATTTACGTGAGTATTTATTTGAATTGCATATCACTAGCATTCACAATCTTTACAGCACGATATCTCCAAATGAGGACGACCAGAACTTCACAGATCTCACTTATCTTTTACTGTAAACAATTTTGTTAGTTTCCACAGTTACGCACTTTCCTAACTATCACCACGAATCGACAACAATATCAATAAACTTGGTGTATCTCAGATAGGATATCAACTTAGCCGAGTAGCGCTCTTTGTTGATACGCACATGAGACTCATGCAATGAGTTAACGTTGTCAAATGGAAACTCATATGAGGACAGCGTTGCCAAACTGTAATAAACAATGCAATTTTGATATATGAACCATGACCACTACCGAAATGGAATACATTTTTCATTAATAGTAACAGTTCTAATTCTGTGCCATTATAATAAAACAATATAACACTTTTAATCAGGCGAGAAGGTTGGATGCGCATAATACCGATTTCATATGGTTGACGCCCACTCTGCTGTAGGCAGCGGCGTGTATGTTTGTTGGATTTGTGCTCTGGTGCGACAAACTGATGATGGCAAATAAATTCAAATAACATACACGCCTAATGATAGCTTGCACCGACCTTCGCCAAGATAAATGAATATTACCATACGTTACTTGAAAAAAAAACATCAATATCATGCGTTACGAAAATGTAGAACACTTCATACCATTCGACAATATATCTACTGAGAATTACGAGAAACTAACGAAAGCGACATATGAGAATACAACATATAAATATTTATTAATTTCGCCACTGTCGCATGCGACATATCGAATTCGAGATTTGAGTATAGACCCCCACTAAAGCATATAGAAAAATCTGGCGAATTCACCTTGGGTGGGTTGTTAAGACATCATAAAACTCACTTTCCCTTTGTTTGAGACAACTTTCTTTGGAACTTTTTTCACAATAATTGTCGAGTGTAGCCTAATAGGCTCTACTTTTCCAACGGGAATAAGTGTGCACACGCCTATTCACGATTGGTTTGAATTTTGGGAGACTTCAATTCGGTAAATTGCTACAAGCAATAAACTTGGACTGCAGAAGTAGATAGTCCATCACTCAAGTGAGTACCTGGGACGCTTATAGTCTGAGAAAACTGTATGCTCTCTCCATGTCGACACTGAATTTTAATTTGAAAACTCTTTCTCCATAATGCATTTCCTCCCTAGGGTAACGTCAGGGGCGCGCCAAATATGTGGCGAATGTAGGAAAAAGACACGGGCGGCAAAATCTAAGGGCGGCAATTCGGCTAAATAAACCGTACTAACTACCTCTTCTTTCTAATGCCGCGCGTCGGCTCCAATTCATGTTTAATGCGTGATTCTCTTTCGGTACTCTTTTGCTATTAGCGATAGCGGCTAGCGGCTAGCTTAAAAAGTTCGAGTATCACAGGTGGCTTAGCGATAACGGTGAGTATCAAAAACAAAGAGAGTAAAGAGAAATGGTTTTATTGTTTTTATTGCTTTTTTTATTCGAGAAAGGCTTAAAAGTCGTCTGTCGAAAGCCGCAAAAATTGAAAATCTATATAAATATGTCTGGATTTTGTAAAATGGGTCATTCTAGTTTGTTCTGCAAATCAGATGAGTTGATCAGATAGAAGTTAGTGAGGTGAATATTTCAGTGTAACAAATGGTATAGTTTTCCCAATATCAATTGCAGAAGCATAAAAAAGTCTTGCGGCGAAAGCCTGTCAGCAGCAGTGGCGGAGATAACTAATTTTATTTAGATATTTTGAGATTTTAAGAATACTTCATTAATAATGAATAATGAAAAAAAATTAAAGATAAGCTTTTATTTATACAAAGACATTAAGAAAAAAAAACTAGAATATCCTACAAAACTAGAATATCCTAAAACGTATTTCGATCGGCACACACCAAGACCACAGACGCTTCTGGTTTTTAATCTTTCAGAGCTATTAAAACACAAATATAACGCGTGATTTATGACCTCCCATCGTATACGAGCAATGATGTCGGATTTGATTGGCCCAGACGAATCGGTTTGTGAATAGACAGCAGTCACTCAGGTCCACGTTGACTATCGGCTCTTTTGATCCACCGTTTGCCGACGGCGAATGTTTACGAGTAGTACAGATTATTTTTCGTTCCGTTTCTTCGCATATACGCTCGTGTTAGCGAAGTGAGATTTTATTTGCTCCCTATAGAAACAGCTTCTGCAATTGATATTGGATGGACTATAAGTAGTTTAACTAAAACTAAGAACGGTATATTTTTACTATTCTACCCTTAATTCTAATTAAAATTTCTGAATCATGTTCTATATCTAAACTCAGTAATTTTCGAGATATTTGACATTTATTTTTTTCCCCATAAAAGGCAATTAACAATATGGCCAATAATTTTACCCTGTAACTACCAACTACTAATTGTAAAGTATTTTCAGGAAATTTTTTTTCAAGGTTTTGTAATATTTATTTTCAACAAATGTTGTACAGGGTGTTCCAAAAATGGAATCCAATTTGTTGCTAAAGACAGATGTAAAACAATTGTTTTTTAAATAGATCACCATGTAACATCTGATCTGTTTTCGAGATATTCAACGTTTAATTTATTTTTCCAAAAACGTAAATGAGATTCCTAAAAATATGACATTTTCTATTTCAATTAAAAAGGGCAAAAAACAGAAAACGATTATCAGATCATCAGTTCCGCCAACAAAGGCGGCAGAAAATAGAAGAGAAGGAAAAATTAGCTGATTCTTTGAAGAAATATTTGAAACCGTCAGAAATAAGTGTTCTTCCTGAACTTGGAAATACCGACGATGCTCGCACTAGTTGTTCCTCAGCCCCACGTTCCTCATTTGTTTCTTATTGTAATAATTTAAATGGTACCCAAGAACATCATACTGAAAACGTTCCAGCAGCGGCAACATTACTATTTTCTAACTCCACCGTAATATCTGACCCGAAATAATTAATCCGCAGATGCAAGATTTTCAACGGAAAAAGGACACCATCAAATTACGAATTGGATCTAACCAGTAAACTCACAAGGCCGAAAGTTTTCTGCCAGATGTTTTTATCGTAACCTCACCAATGGAGAGAAAGTTAAAAGAGAGTGGCTGATTCACTCAACAACAAGAGATGCGGTTTACTGTTTCCGTTGCAAACTTTTTGGTAAGTCTTTGACCAACTTGTCTGATAAGGAAGCGTGTTCTGATTGGAAACATTTGTCACTAGTGCTAAACAGACACGAAAAGAGTGACTCCTATGAAAAAAATATCTGATCTTGGTTAAACTTATCGAATATGTTATCTAAGGGAGTTACTATGAATGAAAGTCAATCACGTTCATTGCATGTAGGAAAAAAAAACTGGTATCGTGTCATCGGAAGAATAATTTCAGCAATGTAGTTTTTATGTCGTCAATGTTTAGCTTTACGTGGTAGATCTAACAAATTATATGAAAATAATAACGGAAACTTCTTAAAATTAATAGAAACGTTCACCAAATTTGATCCTGTAATGGAGCAACATGTTCGACGCACACATAAAAATCAAAGCAGCGGCAGCGGTAGCGGTATGACGAACCAAACTATTTAGGCGATCAAATTAAAAATGAATTGATAAATTTAATCGGCTCAAAAGTGAGAATTACTATTTTAGATCTAGTAAGAAAACATAAATATTACTCTATAAGGATCGACTGTACAGCGGATGTCATACGGAACAATTAGGAATAGTTTTGAAGTTTGTTTCATTGAACGAGTTGACGAAAAAAATTGAAATACGTGAACATTTCATTTTATTTTGCCATATAGTTGATTCTACCGATGCTGGCTTATATAACTATGTGACATATTTATCAGTAGAATTAAATTTAAGTACCTATATATGATTTGCGAGGACAATATTATGATAATAGAGCAAACATGCGTGAAATATACAGTGGATTACAAATACGAATCTTAAATATAAACCCGCGAGAATTTTTTGTTCCACATTCGGTGCACTCATTAAATTTAGTTATTAACGATGCTGCTAAAATTTCTTTTGAGGTGTCCGGATTCTTTGACATTGTTCAAGAGATATATGTGTTTTTTCCGCGTCAACCAAAAGATGGTCAATTTTGAAAACGTGCCTTACAGATTTAACTTTAAAACCACTATCTGATACACGCTGGTCCAGTAGAAAAGACGCTATAAAACCTTTGAGATATCACATTGGTGAGGTTTATGATGCTTTTTTGAAAGTAATAGATGCATCCGCATCTTCAGAAGATTTTAGTACATCACACCTAGCTCGATCGCTCGCAAAAAAAATCCAAAACTACAATTTTTTATGCTCTGTAGTAATCTGGTACAATATTTCATTTAAAATCAATTCTCTGAGTAAATTAATGCAGAATCAAAGTATAAATCTAGAAGCTTATTTAGACTGTCTAATCAAAATAAAAACATTTTTTTTTAGACTTGAGAGATGATAAGGGATTTAGCGAACTTCTTGTAGACTCCAGGGAGCTGGCCGAAGAATTAGAAATTGAACCAAATTTTGTATCTTCACAAACAGTTCGTCAAAGAAAAAAGAAAAGACAGATTATGGAAGTACTGACGAACCAATAACAGACCCGAAAAATGAATTACAAAGTAAAAGTCGAAAAAGGAAACATTCTCAATTCAATATTGATAGAAAGGTTTTTCTGTGAATTGAAAAATCACCGAAGTAATTTTTTGTGAATGTCTAACAGAAAATAACTACTTTCGCGGCTGAAGCCACGCTGGACATTGAACTACATCTGATAGATATTCCGAAAAGTTCCTAACTCAAAAGAAAAAATCTGAAATTGAAAATTTGCATTTTTATTCAGATAGTTATTTGATTTTCTATTCCATTCCTGATTAAGAACTCATAAAGATGAATGAGGCAAAGAAAAATGTTTTCCAAAAGAGAGTACTGACCAGAAATCATTCGTAACATTGACGCAAGAGAGACATGGCATTCACTAGGTCTTCAATACATTTTTGTCGACGAAAATCTATTTCACGCTTCCACGATCATTTTCAAGAAGCAATCTCACTTTGCAAAGATGGAAAAAGTTTGAATCATTTCTTTTGGAGAGACACTTTGAAATTAGTGTTTTCTGACATTGAAATCTGATTTTATGAACATCCTGTTCATATTTCCAACAAATCAAAGTAAAAGTATTCTTCTCTATACTAGATACGACCTTATCATCTCCTAATGAAAGATTCAAGGGGTTGGAGCAATTTAATAACATTTTTGGATTTATTTATCAAATGTTCAGCTTGAATGACGAAGAATAAAAAAACTCGTGTGAAAATTTATCATTTCATTTGAAAGATGGAGCACGTAAAGAATCAGATATTGATGCAAATGACTTATTTGTTTAAAATGCCACATACCAGAGCAAAATGAGTTAGATCCTCAGTTAATTCTTCAGACCATTTCAGAGAATAATTTAGTTTCAACATTTCCAAATACTGCAGTGGCAATACGATTTCTTTTAACGCTCCAGTATCTGTAGCATCAAAAGAAAGGTCTTTTTTAAAATTGAAATTAATAAAAACTTTTTTACGATCAACTATGACACAAGAGAGACTCAGTGATTTGGCAATTATGTCCATAGAACCTTATGGATTGTATTCCTTTAGACAAGCTGATTAAATATTTTGCCGAAAAAAAGGCAAGAAAAGAGTGCTTCCAATAAGTTATTTTGTTATTTTTTTTCTGTTATGTAACTTTTTTATTGTTTTGTTAGTTTTGTTATTGCTTTGCGTTTTTTACATTCTTCGTTAATCCTTATGTCTTAGACTTATCAAGATCTTTTAAATGTTATGGGGATGAGTAGTCATTTATCACGCTGATTAAAATCAGTACACTTTTTTTTATTTGAGCTTTCGGAAATACTCATTTCCTTCATTTGCAAACATCAAATTATAGAATATACATTATTAGACTAGGAGGAATCGGCGCATGAGTACCGAAAACTATTCCACCTCAATTTTTTTATGCGATCCTCTTCAAATTGCCCTACTGATGATACAAATGCATGTTGCCATGGGGCAACCCCGTGCCATATTGTTTAAACCGAAATTGTTTGAACAATTGCAAGGAATTGTTATTTTTCAACCGGACAATTTTTTTTTATATTCTTTATTGAAATACGAATAAAAAAGGTCTCATGACTTTTCACGATAAAGTTAATATTTTTAGAGATATGAATTTTTAAAGGTTCAAAAAATCTCATATTTGGGTACTTTTGACCCATGAAAAATATATTGAAAAAAATAAAAAAATCGAAATAATATTTTTTTTCAATTCTTTATACAATAGTTAATAACATTCTTGATAGAGATTTAAAAAAATTTCATTGATTATACCTGTTTTTTAATTATCAATTTCGCGCGCTCACAAGTATGCATCGCTTACCTTTAAGTATCGCCGTCTCTCTCTGACTCATGCGCTGCATCGGCCTCTCTGTTTCCTGAATCATTATTTATCATTTATCTTAGAAACTATTAACTTTTTTGAGATTGTTAAAGAGAGCAATGTTATTAACAATTAAATTGTCTACAATTTGTTTTTGACAATTTTTTTTCTGGAATCAATTTTACAAACGTTATTTAAGCATGAATCGGAACATGTAATTAAAATTTTACCTGCTTTACACGCATTTACGGGTTGTGATACGACTAGTTAAATTGGCACAAAAAAAAAAGCTTTAGAACTGATACAAATAAAAGAAAATCGTGATGTCTTAGTCCCTCTTGGCAATGGCTTAGAATTAAGTACTAAGGAGTTGAAAGGCTTAGAAACAATGTATTTAAATATTTTGGGTAAAAAAGGTAACTCCGCGGATGAAGCTAGACAAATTATTTTTTCCCGTTGCTTTGGAACTAATATTAATTTATCGAAAATTCCGTGCACATCAGATGCCTTGCATTTGCATGCACTTAGAGCTTCTGCTCAAACATACATTTGGAAAAAAGCGTTGAATCCCCAATATAAAACATTAGATTTTACGAATTTCGGATACAAACTGGAGAATAGTACTTTGCTACCTTTATTTATGAACAAAAGCCCATTTCCAACTGATCTTAAAAAACCGTGCAATTGTAAGGAAGCCTGTAAAACCAAAGCTTGTTACTGTAAAAAAATAATATTAGTTGCATAATTCTATGTGGCTGTGATTCAGAAGACTGTAAGAATATAATATATAAAAATGATATTGATAATAAATAAATACCTTTTTTTTAAATCTTGTTTTATTATTTCATACTTCTACATCTATAACCTTCGTTTGAAGAAGTTATTCAATGTCATTACTTTCTGTTTTAATGACAAAAAAATAATATAAACTGATAAAAAAGTAATTTTAATTACATGTTCCGATTCATGCTTAAATAACGTTTGTAAAATTGATTCCAGAAAAAAAGTTGTCAAAAACAAATTGTAGACAATTTAATTGTTAATAACATTGCTCTTTTTAACAATCTTGAAAAAGTTAATAGTTTTTAAGATAAATGATAAATAATGATTCAGGAAACAGAGAGGCCGATGCAGCGCATGAGTCAGAGAGAGACGGCGATACTTAAAGGTAAGCGATGCATACTTGTGAGCGCGCGAAATTGATAATTAAAAAACAGGTATAATCAATGAATTTTTTGTAAATCTCTATTAAGAATGTTATTAACTATTGTACAAAGAATTAAAAAAAAAATTATTTCGATTTTTTTTTTTTTTATATTTTTCATGGGTCAAAAGTACCCAAATATGAGATTTTTTAACCTTTAAAAATTCATATCTCTGAAAATATTAACTTTATCGTGAAAAGTCATAGGACCTTTTTTATTTGTATTTCAATGAAGGATATAAAAAAAAATTGTCCGGTTGAAAAATAACAATTCCTTGCAATTGTTTAAACAATTTCGGTTTAAACAATATGGCACGGGGTTGCCCCATTGCAACATGCATTTGTATCATCAGTAGGGCAATTTGAAGAGGATCGCATAAAAAAATTGAGGTGGAATAGTTTTCGGTACTCATGCGCCGATTCCTCCTAGTCTATATACGGTATATAAATTAACACATATTTCATTTCAAAATTAGATAAGTAATTGCGATTATTTCAATTTTGTGTGTACCCCCTTATCTGATGTATCAGTATCGAAATCAAATTAAGGTATTAACACATATTTTAATTTGATTTATGTGTACCCACTCATGTTTAAATTTTTATTAAAAAAAGGATAAGGGGTGTAAAATTATATTTTGCCCACAGGCGGCCGCGTGGCTTGGCGCGCCCCTGGGTAACGTGGAAATATTCTAACGAATATAATCAGCACACTCATTTCTAATGTGCCCTTTTATTCACTGTTCTTTCGGATTTTAACAGCATTATGTCTGAAATTCTTCAACGACGTCAAAAGTGCCTAGGGGAGATGGGGAATTTCCGTGGAAAAAGCTTTTGTCGTTTATTCATTTAACGAACAGCTGGGGAAACATATATTCTGAGTACAATAACGAAGCATTTAGAAAGAATATTTCATTCCGCATGGTAAAACTTTTGACGCGACTCAAAAATACCACTTTGAAGAAATAATAATATATAATTCTATAAACACCTATATTTCAACTCTGCGATTGTTATATATTTTTTAATAGGTAGATAGTCTTGAATCTATTGGCCAGCGAATGATACTTATGAACTCTCCTTGAAATATAAACTCAATTAGAATCGTTGAATTGAATTTTACTAAATAAACTTATAGGAAAAGTGGAACGCTCTGAGCTAAACAATTGGAGAAATTATATTCATAATCGCGTCCTACGTAGAGGCAACCGAAGTTAATGAATACATCTGTGGAATCAAAGAGTTTATGTGAAGTTAGCCACACTTTTCCAGCAACGGTTTCTGACGTGTAGACTGTCGACTGTGGGATAGCGTATTTTTTTTTCACAGTGTTGCCAGATTGATCAAATAAAATCTGAATTCGGATAAACAAACCCAGCCACACTTTCTAATTGAATGTGCAGGTATAGTATCCATCCTTTGAACTCACCATGGATTTGCCTCAAAAGATAACAATCTCCCCTTGCGAATGAGTGGGTTGCGCTGCCACAAAAATAAAAACGATTGGGAAATTCCAAAAAAAGTCGCGCTGTCACGAGAAGAAAAATATAATTGAAAAGAGGATATCACAATGCATAAAATACGATGAATGGAATTCTTTGGACGGCCGTTTGTAACAGGGGAAAAAATTAAAATAACTTCAACTTTGAAAAAAAAAAAAAGAAGATAATGAATGACTTTCTTCGGACGGCCGATTATAACAAATTAAAAAATTGAAATAATTTCTCGCACTATAAAAAGTAAAGAAAGAGTCGCGCTGCCACGAAAACAAAGATACCATTGGGAAGAGGATATTGATATGCATATAATGTAATCGATGTCTTCTTGACGGCCGTTTATAACAGAGAAAAAAATTAAAATAATTTCTCGACTATGAAAAGTAAAGAAAGACGTGCCACGAACAAAAAAATACCATTGAAAAGAGGACATCAATATACATAGGAAATGATCAATGGCTTCCCTTGGACGGCCGTTTATAACAGAGAAAAATATTAAAATAATATCTCGGACCATAAAAAGTCAAGAAGGAGTCGCGCTGCCACGAAAATAAAAATACCATTGAGAAGAGGACATAGACATAGAAGGTAATCGATGGCTTTCTTTGGACGGCCGTTTATAACAGAGAAAAAAATTAAAATAATTTCTCCGACTATGAAAAGTAGAGAAAGAGTCGCGCTGCCACGAAAACAAAAATACCATTGAAAAGAGGACATTAATATACATAGGAAATGATCAATGACTTTCCTTGGACTGCCGTTTATAACAGAGAAAAAAATTAAAATAATTTCTCGGAATATAAAAAGTCAAGAAGGAGTCGCGCTACCATGAAAACAAAAATACCAATGAGACGAGGACATCGAAATACATAGAAGGTGATCGATGGCTTTCTTTGGACGGCCGTTTATAACAGAGAAAAAAATTAAAATAATTTCTCGGACTATGAAAAGTAAAGAAAGAGTCGCGCTGCCACGAAAACAAAAATACCATTGGAAAGAGGACATCAAAATGCATAGAACACGATAGAAGGATTCCTTTGGACGGCCGTTTATAACAGAGAAAAAAATTAAAATAATTTCTCGGACTATGAAAAGTCAAGAAGGAGTCGCGCTGCCACGAAAACAAAAATACCAATGAGAAGAGGACATCAATATACATAGAAGGTAATCGATGGCTTTCTCTGGACGGCCGTTTATAACAGAGAAAAAATTAAAATAATTTCTCGGACTATGAAAAGTAAAGAAGGAGTCGCGCTGCCACGAAAACAAAAATACCAATGAGAAGAGGACATCAATATACATAGAAATAATCGATGGCTTTCTTTGGACGGCCGTTTATAACAGAGAAAAAAATTAAAATAATTTCTCGGACTATGAAAAGTCAAGAAGGAGTCGCGCTGCCACGAAAACAAAAATACCAATGAGAAGAGGACATCAATATACATAGAAGGTGATCGATGGCTTTCTCTGGACGGCCGTTCATAACAGAGAAAAAAATTAAAATAATTTCTCGGACTATAAAATGTAAAGAAGGAGTCGCGCTGCCACGAAAGCAAAAATACCAAAGAGAAGAGGACATCAATATACATAGAAGGTAATCGATGGCTTTCTCTGGACGGCCGTTTATAACAGAAAAAAAAATTAAAATTATTTCTCGGACTATGAAAAGTAAAGAAAGAGTCGCGCTGCCACAAAAACAAAAATACCATTGAAAAGAAGACATCAATATACATAGGAAATGATCAATGGCTTTCCTTGGACGGCCGTTTATAACAGAGAAAAAAATTAAAATAATTTCTCGGACTATAGAAAGTCAAGAAGGAGTCGCGCTGCCACGAAAACAAAAATACCAATGAGAAGAGGACATCAATATACATAGGAAGTTATCGATGGCTTTCTCTGGACGGCCGTTTATAACAGAGAAAAAAATTTAAAAAAATTTCTCGGACTATCAAAAGTGAAGAAAGAGTCGCGCTGCCACGAAAACAAAAATGCCATTGGAAAGAGGACTTCAAAATGCATAGAACATGATGAGAGGATTTCTTTGGACGGCCGTTTATAACCGATAAAAAAAATTAAATAATTTCTCGGACTATAAAAAGTCAAGAAGGAAGAAGAAAGAGAGACCAGGAATCAGTCTGAGTGTCCGCTTTGGTTCGAGGAAAGACACAAAAGGATAACGGCATCTTTTTTTGGGAAAGTTGTCAAAGCTAGCCAGAATTCCACACTCGAGAAACTGGCATTGAAAATCATTACCCAGCCAAAGGTAACGTCGGAGCCAATAAGTCATGGAAAAATCAATGAAAGTAGTGCAAGAATAGCGTACGAAAATATAAGTAATATTCATTGCGAAACTGCTGGATTAGTTATTCATGAAGATTTTCAGTATATTGCTGGATCCCCAGATGGGTTTGTAGGGGAAAACGGAATTATTGAAATCAAGTGCCCGTTCAAAATTAGAAATATGGATCCTGATATTGCTATCAAACAAGGACTTCTTCCATATGTTGACAAAGCCAGCGGAAAACTGAAAACTTCACACGAGTATTATTATCAAGTACAGGAATATTGGGAAAAATTATATAATAGCGCATTTTGAGGAACTTTCCTGTACTGTTAATGAAGTGACCAGTGATGATTTCCAAATTCTGTCCACAAATCAGTGGCTTACGAATTTTCTAATAGACATCTACCTGAATCTTCTGAATAGTGCCATCCAAGAGTACCAGGTTGTTCCGTGCATATTGGCATCGAGACTTTTTTATTCTCGGCAGGTGAAAACCATGATGATACAAGATTTTTTCGAATTAACAGTGATAAATTAGTTCTACCGGTGTTACAAAACTATTCAGACGTTTCGAGTCTTCACCACTTCTGTCTCTGTTTGGTAGATTTTTCGAAAAAAGAATTCATATTTCTTAACCCTTCCCGTAGCACTGTGAAAGAATCAAGTTCATATATGAATAAATTCTTGAAATATTTGCAGTATTACGAGGAAGTTAATAACGAATTGATTGGGATTGATGATTGGTCATGTAAATTATTGAGTCATGACAGACAAACAGATGGTTTCAACTGTGGCCCTTTTATTTTATATTTCTTCGAAAGGTTCATTAATGGACAATCATTAGAAAATGATATTATCATGATTCAATATCGAAATCACATACAAAATGTTATCATCAGGGCATCCGATTCAATGACGAATAAATGTTTGTTCTGCGGTAGATCGATACAAATATTTGGAATTGACATTCATAAATGTGAAAACTGCATGAGAATGTATCATAAAACATGCAAAAGGGTTTCTGTACTGCATCCGGAGGAACAAATATGCGAATTATGTTTGCATCACTAATTGTACAGGAGTTCTCCACAGTCAAAATTCTAAACACTTCTTTATGTATATTTCCATTTCCTCAAACCGACTATTCGTCGAATTTTCACAGCCAGGAGAATAACCTTCATTTCAATTGAAAAGACAGGCGTCCATATGAATTCATTTATGTTTTAAATTTCAAGTCACTAAAAAATTTTTTTTCCTATTATAAACGGCCGTCTAAAAAAAATCATTTGATATAATACATTCATTTTGACGCCTCCCTTCCAATAGCATTCTCATTTTCGTGGCAGTGCGACTCTTTTTCGACTTTTTATACTCTTAGAAAATATTTTAAATTTTTTCTCAATTATAAACGGCCGTCCAAAGTAAGCCAATCATTATCTTCCATGCATTTTGATATCCGCTTTCCAATGGTATTTTTGGTTCCGTGGCAGCGCGACACTTTCTTGACGTTTTATAGTCCTAGAAATTATTTTAATTTTTTCCCCTGTTATAAACGGCTGTCCAAAGAAAGCCATCAATTACCTTCTATGCATTTTGATTTCCTCTTTCCAATGGCATTTTTGTTGTCGTGGCAGCGCGACTCTTTCTTCACTTTTGATAGTCCGAGAAATTATTTTAATTGTTTCTCTGTTATAAACGGCCGTCCAAGGGAAGCCATTGATCATTTCCTATGTATATTGATGTCCTCTTTTCAATGGTATTTTTGTTTTCGTGGCAGCGCGACTCTTTCTTGACTTTTCATAGTCCGAGAAATTATTTTAATTTTTTTCTCTGTTATAAACGGCCGTCCGAAGAAAGCCATTGATTACCTTCTATGTATATTGATGTCCTATTTTCAATGGCATTTTTGTTTTCGTGGCAGCGCGACTCCTTCTTGACTTTTTATGGTACGAGAAATTATTTTAATTTTTTTCTCTGTTATAAACGGCCGTCCAAAGAAAGCCATCGATTACCTTCTATGTATATTGATGTCCTCTTCTCAATGGAATTTTTGTTTTCGTGGCAGCGCGACTCCTTCTTGACTTTTTATAGTCCGAGATATTATTTTAATTTTTTTCTCTGTTATAAACGGCCGTCCAAAGGAAAGCCATTGATCATTTCCTATGTATATTGATGTCTTCTTTTCAATGGTATTTTTGTTTTCGTGGCAGCGCGACTCCTTCTTGACTTTTTATAGTCCGAGAAATTATTTTAATTTTTTTCTCTGTTATAAACGGCCGTCCAAAGAAAGCCATTGATTACCTTCTATGTATATTGATGTCCTCTTTTCAATGGTATTTTTGTTTTCGTGGCAGCGCGACTCCTTCTTGACTTTTTATAGTACGAGAAATTATTTTAATTTTTTTCTCTGTTATAAACGGCCGTCCAAAGAAAGCCATCGATTACTTCTATGTATATTGATGTCTTCTTCTCAATGGTATTTTTGTTTTCGTGGCAGCGCGACTCCTTCTTGACTTTTTATAGTCCGAAATATTATTTTAATTTTTTTCTCTGTTATAAACGGCCGTCCAAGAAAGCCATTGATCATTTCCTATGTATATTGATGTCTTCTTTTCAATGATATTTTTGTTTTCGTGGCAGCGCGACTCCTTCTTGACTTTTTATAGTCCGAGAAATTATTTTAATTTTTTTCTCCATTATAAACGGCCGTCCAAAGAAAGCCATTGATTACCTTCTATGTATATTGATGTCCTCTTTTCAATGGCATTTTGTTTTCGTGGCAGCGCGACTCCTTCTTGACTTTTTATAGTACGAGAAATGATTTTAATTTTTTTCTCTGTTATAAACGGCCGTCCAAAGAAAGCCATTGATTACCTTCTATGTATATTTATGTCCTCTTTTCAATGGTATTTTTGTTTTCGTGGCAGCGCGACTCTTTCTTTACTTTTCATAGTCCGAGAAATTATTTTAATTTTTTTCTCTGTTATAAACGGCCGTCCAAAGAAAGCCATGATCACCTTCTATGTATATTGATGTCCTCTTTTCAATGGTATTTTTGTTTTCGTGGCAGCGCGACTCTTTCTTCACTTTTTATAGTCCGAGAAATTATTTCAATTTTTTTATCTGTTATAATCGGCCGTCTGAAGAAAGCCATTTATTATCTTCTATGCATTTTGATGTCCCCTTTCTAATGGTATTTTTGTTTCTGTGGCAGCGCTCCTCTTTCTTGCCTTTCAAAGTCCGAGAAGTTATTTTAATTTTTTCCCTGTTACAAACGGCCGTCCAAAGAATTCCATTCATCGTATTTTATGCATTGTGATGTCCTCTTTTCAATTATATTTTTCTTCTCGTGACAGTGCGACTGTTTTTGGAATTTCCCAATGGTTTTTATTTTCGTGGCAGCGCAACCCACTCATTCGCAAGGGGAGATTGTTATCTTTTGAGGCAAATCCATGGTGAGTTCAAAGGACGGATACTATACCTGCACATTCAATTAGAAAGGGTGGCTGGGTTTGTTTTATCGAATTCAGATGTTCGTTGATCAATCTGGCAACACTGTGAGTAAAAACACGCTATCCCACAGTCGACAGTCTACACGTCAGAAACCGTGGCTGAAAAAGTGTGGCTAACTTCACATAAACAATCAAAGATGTACTTCGGTATTACGCGAATCGCTCGATCACACACATCTACAACATTGTATCGATGTTATCAAATATTGTTATGACTACCCTTAGGGAACAGGCGCCTCACTCGAACTCTGAAACTTCCGCACGGGAAAGGAAATTGCTGACAAAGTGAGCTTTGAAAGCGTCCTGAGTCCGTTTGAACCAATAGCAGAGCATAGGAGTTAGGCGCGGTGATTTTTGAGCGTTTCGAGGACAAGGAAATATTCAAAAGGGAGGTCGTTGGAAATCCGCGAAGAGGGTCGGTCGAGACTAGAGAGTCGTTGGGAACCAGCGAAGAGGGTCGTTTGATAATGAAAGAGTCATTAAAAATCCGCGAAAAAGGTCGATCAATATTCAGATCGTCAAAATTGGGATTCGCGACAGAGATCTGTCGATATCCGGATCGTTGAATATTTCACGGAGAATATGCGCGGTTTTGATACTCGCGTTACGAACTTCGATAGATGGGAAAGAACGGCATTCAAGAGGTAGGTGCGAGGAGTATCAAACACTGAGATTGGTGCTTTTTGGGTGATTATGAATAATAGTAAATACTAGATCGGATAAAACGAGTGGCCATTTGGGATTAATTGAAAAAGCTCCGAGGTTACTTGGTAGAATCAGCCCGGGGGTGAGGTGAGAAATACTTACGAACTCAATTTAAATTTGGGTGGTACGAAAACGTTTTGAAATATGCTTCCTATCCAATACATTTCATTCTATATAATATCGTTTGAGACGGACGTTACGCCCAGCGGCGCATTTTGAACATTCCTAAGGTCTCATTATCCCAAATAAACCCGCAGATACGAGTATTAGCCATGTCTAGATAGGCTCAAGCAGGAGGTTTCTTGCAGGTTTCATTATCGAAATAGGCAAGGGGAACTGACCTTGACTGACTGAATTGAGAAAGATCCAGGAATAGTCATAAGGTCTTTCTCCAAAAGGCGCGTAGTTTCCCAGATAAAGTAGAGTTACTTGTTGACCTCAATCGTCGGACTCAACTGACTGCGAACTAGACTGTGTTCTGGTAATTTCGCTTTTATATCTTGTACCTCGAAGATTCAGGCTTTTTTCTCAAAATAAGTATTTTGGTAATTGGTGTCATAATTTGCCGATCTGATCGGCGCAGAAGATTCCAGGGTTTAGAGGAGGAATCTCAAACCCTCAGGTACCCAACCCTAGGGAAGAGAAATCACATTAAGTCAAGACATCGCTTCTAGCCGAACTCACAGCCGTTCGGATGATCAGGTGATGAAATCCAACAGTATATCTACAAGGTAGGTACTTAATCTCAAACAACAAAAATTCTAGCCTACTTTCATTGGCTAGGTTGGTGACAGTGAGCGTCCCCTCGAAGTTCAACATCAAGAGCTGCTTCCAATCCGGCAGTACCCCACGGAGTTTCCTGACCCAGACAAAACCTGACAACAAAACTGAAACCAGTAAGAATTGCATTTATGAAGTTCCATGCGAATGATTCCTACATTGGAGAGACAAAGAGGCCGTTATCGATGAGATTGGATGAGCACAAGCAATGGACTCAACGTGTAGAAATGTCAAAATCGGGAATCACTGACCACGCCTGGACTGAGCACCATCGAATTCTATGGGACGACGCAAGTGTTCTACATAGAGAGGAGCATTGGTTCGAACGAAAGTTCGAAGAGGCCGCCTACATCGAAGCCAATAACGCCTTTAGTCAACCAAGCGTTGAGATCAAGATAGTATGGAAACCACTGGTTGCTCTTTCTGGCGGGCTGCAGAGGCGCGAAACTTCACGCACCACCACACCGCGCGAAATTACACGCACCACTGCACATGACGGAATTACACGCATAATTGCACTGGCAGTCATATAAAATGGTAAGTAGCACCTAAACTTGTCAGTATTGACCTGAAGACGATTGCAGATACAAGCATTCGAAACGTCGTGAAAACCTGTTAAATCCATTGAGACGATGGACGTCCGAAACCAGAGTGATCAAGTTCCTCATTCTGTTTACAAATAAATATTATATGCTTTATTGATTTGTTATTGCACACGGTTGCCGAAACAATAATGTAGGCAGATTTCTCGAAGCTTGTCTACTGTTCCAAAAAACAGTATTTCCCGGATTTGTTGCTTACATCACAATTGTTGTTTATTCATCCAAAGAACGACTGGGAAAACAAGAAGTTTCAGTACAATAACGATCCATCTAGAAAAAAGTCCATTCATAGTAATAGAAATTCAATAGTCAATATTCTGACTTTCGAATATGTGATTATACAATTATTTCGTAATGATTATGATTTATTTCAATTTCCTTGTGTATTCTCATTCATTAGTAACAAATCAAGAAAATTTACATTTTTATTTCGAATAGTAGCCTCATGTTCTACTTATGTCAGATATCAATTTTGTGAAACATGATTGGAAAGAAAAAAAAATTGAATTGCGGTTCGAAAATCAATTTGGAAAGGTTGCAACGTTCATCATCTAATAACGTTGGTGTCACAATGCGGGGCCACATAGATGGAAAATGACAGCAAATCGATAATAAATATGTGGAATGAATTCCTCAATAATAAATATTGATTTGTGGTTTGTTGTGGACAATCATATTCGACTGTGTGACAGTTTATTCAAACTTGGTTAAATCGAATGACTAAGTTCAACCTTATCTAGTGAATAAGCATAAGCATGCTAAGAATTCATTCAACACTGGGTTTATTAACATTAAATCTACATTATTCATTTCCTGAAACTCCGCTGTTTGGCATTCACAATCGTGTCTCAGCAATATGAATAGAAACCAGCCAAATTCCATATTTAAATGCGAATTTAAAATGTGAATCCAAAAATCTTGATGAACCAGTAGAATCAAGGCTTTTATTTTTTATTGAAAATATTATTTTTGTTCTATATTTCGAGTAAAATTTTGTTTATTCAAGCAAAGCGCTTTCGGCCTACTAGACCAATCAATAGATAATTTTTCGTGACAAAAATACTACCAGGAAACCGACTATGCCATCATACGAAAGATGGTCCGTAGTTATATCATGTTATGTTTTCTACTCCCAACTGTCATTGCTTAATCTGTTATGAACATTCAAATGCTAAAAAATCTGATTATTGTTTGTTTTTTTCTTGTAACATGAAAACTAATGGAGCAATCCACATATTGACAAATTGTAGCGATTCAAAATGAACACGACTCGATCGGATTATTAGTAACGGAGAAAAACCAGAAAAACCGGAAAACATCTGCGTTTTTTGAAAAATTCATAACACCGCCATTTTTCAAGTTTTAAAGCAGGCTCTCCACGACATAGTTGTGATTGATATGTACTTTATGTATGAACAACTCAGGCACAGTTGGATTATCAGTTCTGGCATAATTGGAATGTGAATTTTTTAATGCACTTTATTGCGGCAGACCTGGATGCGTCATAGGTGGTCCGAATCCAATTTTCCAGGAAGATTTCAAGAGTAGAAGTATAGTGCTACAAAACATATATTCTCATTTTGCGTTAAAATGCTGCGAAATAGGTGAGAAATACTTGCAAACATAACCGAAAACGAGCGAGTGCATGAAAGCGGCTGAGGAGTGGTGATAGAGCAGCAGATTCATAACGGGCGCAGCGCACTTGTATTTCTATCCGCTGTGTGCTTCGATTGCTTAAGTTTTCTTGTTTTATTTCCAATACTCACTATGTAACAATTTTTTTTTTGCAATTTCTAAATAATCTACCACGATGTAACAATTTTGTGCTCACTACTAGTTCCAGATGAAGGCCAGTTGCTTTTGTAACCGAAACTAGTTCGTGAAAGCTAAAACACAAATAATCCTCTGCGAGGTACTTTGTCCTGATAGAATGCCGTGTATTATAGACAACTCGGAAAGACATCAAAAGTATCTCTGTTTCTAGTTCATAAGGCTGATTGATCAGTTCACAACACCGTCCAGGCGTTCCCGAACTCGCGGTTCAAGTCGGTATTTGCTTTTTATCATCATCACAACACCATCCCACGGAACTTGGTTGATACTTTTACCGTTCACTTCTAGACGATCGAATGGAAATCTCACGTCCTGCTATTAGAGATTGAAATATCGTGGAATAACAGACGTGCTGCAGTTTATGTGATTCAGTTGGAAATGTATAAAATTTACACGTACTATTTTTGCAATCGACTAAAAATCAATAGCAAGCGAGGGTTCATTGTTATTATATGTATGTTGTTATACTACCCAACCGTGACCGTTGCCACTACAATAATAATAATGTTTATTCATCTGAAGTATAGTACAATATTTGTAAGTGATTGGGAATGAACGGGGAGACCTCAGAAACTGAAAGTTTTCAGCTTGTGCTTGTGATCACCAGGATCATTACCGACTTCTGCCACCATGGGCGCTGTCATAGTTTCATCTATCCCTTCCAGCCTAATGCACACAGCGAATAGGCCAATCAAAAGAGATGTTTGGCTCTACTGATTCTGTGACAAAAATACTACCAGGAAACCGACTGTGCCATCATACGAAAGACGGTTCGTAGTTATATCCTGGTATGTTTACCACTCGCAACTGTCATTGCTTAATTTGTTATAAACATTCAAAAGCATTTATTTTTTATGTTTATCGCTTTTGACTTGTAACTTGAAAACTAATGAAACAATATCGACACTCTCAATGGAGAGAATTGTAATGCAAAGAAAATGAGTCTCAGCGCGACTTGATCGGATTACCAGTAACGGAGAAAAACCGGAAAAACCCAGCGTTCTTTTTTTAAATTCATTAATCCGCTATTTCTCAAGTTGTAGTGCAGGCTTTCCACGACATAGTAGTGATTGATATGTACTTCATGTGTGGAAAAGACAGGCGCTGTCAGATCATTAATTTTGGCATAATTGCAATCTGGATTTTTTATGCATTTTATTGTAGCAGACCTGGAGGCGTCACAGGTGGTCCGATTTCAATATTTCAAATAGATTTCGAGAGTAGAAGTATAGTACAACAAAACGTTCATTCTCATTTTTCGTTAAAATGCTGCAAAAAAGGTGAAAAAAACTTGCAAACATGACCGAACATGGGCGCGTGCGTGAAAGCGTAAAGTATAATAATACTACCGCGCTGCGCCCGTTATGAACTTGCTGCTCTACCCCCACTCATGAGCCGCTTTCATGCACTCCTCGGTTTTCGGTCATGTTTGCAAGTATTTCTCACCTATTTCGCAGAATTTCAACGCAGAATGAGAATAGTCGTTTTGTAGTACTATACTTCAACTCTCAAAATATTTTGGGAAAATCGAACACATCCAGGTCTGCTGCAATAAAGTGCGTTGAAAAAATCAAACTGCAATTATCATAAAACTATTAGGGTAGGGCGGGGCTTGAAGGTCCACGGGTATAAGGGTATCTAAAAAACTAATGACGTATCGTTCTTTCTAACTATACGAGCGGAGAGAAGAGGGCGCGAGAGGCATAACGTTATCGAGTAAATTTGGGTTGTTTAATGAGAAACTGTTGCCTAGCAATTTGACGACAAAAACTGTCAACTATTAAAAACGCGACACCGAAGGTGGAGCGTTTTTACACGCTTTATATTAGCTTCACTTGTATGTTTGTAACCGTATGTTTGTTTGTAACCGACTCCTTTGGGCGCGATTTTGACCTACTTCCAGACGTACGAATGATTTGAAATTTGGCAGGTGTACATTATTCCGGTGACAATGCATTGTTCGAAAAAGAAACGGCTCCAATATGGCGTACGAGTTTTGTGATTATGGTCCGATTCGCTTCAAAATTGGTATCTGAGAGTTTTCGTGGTCAGAGTGATTTTTTGAAAAGGCCAAATGGCGGTTTTTGATTATGGTCCGATTCTTCAAAATTGGTATTGGTTTTTGGGTCAATTTTGATTCTTTTGTGAAAATTGGAAAATTCCAGATGGCGGCTCCAAAATGGCGGACGAGTTTTGTGATTATGGTCCAATTCTATTCAAAATTGGTATGTGGGGGTTTTTAGGGTCGGAGATTATGATTATTTTATCAAAATTGAAGGATTCAAGATGGCGGCTCTAAAATGGCGGACGAGTTTTGTGATTAATTAAATTAAATAATAATAATACTAGTTTGAAAAATTAAAAAACACGCTTCAATAGAAAACAAAACTAGAAATTTGAAAATAAATGATAGTTTAAAAACTGAAGAACACGCTTTAATAGAAAACTAAACTAAAAAGTAGAAAATAATTTTAAATGAGTTTTAAATAAGAATACAGTGATTACCAACAAATTTATTTCATCGTAAGAAAGCGTGGGGTGCTTTTTAAGATATTTTCATAATGATTCTACTTTTACCAATATTTGTCCATGAAATATTAACAACGATTGACATCAAGCACCCCACGCTTTTTTACGATGAAATAAATTTGTTGTTAATCACTGTATTCTTATTTCAAACTCATTTAAAATTATTTTCCACTTTTTAGTTTAGTTTTCTATTAAAGCGTGTTCTTTAGTTTTTAAACTATCATTCATTAGGTTGACAGTTTTTCGAGTCAAATTGCTAAAGGAAACAGTTTAGAATTTGAACAACACAAATTTACCTGATATCAATACAAACATCGAGTGTTATTTGGCAGGACAATTCAATGAATAAGAAATTCAGAAACATATCAATGCAAACTTCATTTATGAAACATGAAAAATAAACACATTTTTATTTGAATGTATAATTATTAAAACCGCAGTTATTGAAATTCATCCTAGGAACAGTGATGTCGCTGCGGGTGCCACAGCTAATCGTTTCTGTAGTAGATCTTGAAGTTTTTTCTTTTTTCAAACGAATTGTTTGAATTATGATTGAATGATACTCTTTGTCAACTTGTAAGTATGGTTTTATTGATGATGAATTGCTGTGTCCTCTTATTTTTATTAGAGCTTGTTCTTCAATTCGCTAACTGCTGCCGCTCGATTTGAGTGATTTGTAATTTTGACACGTTTGACATCTATACCAATACGTTCTGCTGAGCATTTAGTCCATTTGGAAATTTCATTAATTCCAATCGGCACATTCTTATACCAACCTTTAGAATTTTATTTTTTCCAAAAGGGATTTGGTGTAAGGAATACTCTGTCTAATGGTATAAAAGTGTCTCGTTTTTCCATTACCTTTTTAAATAAACGTATTGGGCAAATATCTTCCTCTAAAATATTGGGCGTAATCCATTTGCTGTCTCATAACTTATTGTTACCGCCTTGTCTCGTTTTCGAAAATAGAGGATTATACTCGATACGTCCAGTTTCTTTTCCATTATTTTCAATTTCAGATACGAAATAAGTGGTTTTGCAGTAAGCTGCTTCTCCTCCGCGCCAAGCTAATTGAAACGCCAAAATGTGATATAATTTATTTTGAATTCCTTCCGGTTGATTTTCGTCATATAATCTGGCTATTGCAAATACTTCAGATTTATTAGGAGCTGATGCACTAGATTTTCTCTTTTCGGGTTGTGCTTGTAGGATTTCACGTTTAGCATTACGTGCAGCTCGTGATGAATCAAACTGAACGTCGGTGAAAGGGTTAAATACAATATTGAATTCGTTATAATATGAACTTTGTAGGATTTTAGCGGTGGTGTTCCAAATTGTTTCAACAACCGCTTCTTTGTAGTCTTCTCCGTTGCCTTTTCGTATATCAAATGCCCAATCTTGCAATATTACATTCAATTTCTCGATGGAAGTATCAGGCTCAAATTTATATCTTTTTGCATCGCAAAACGTAGAAAATTGTTGCCAGATTGATGTTTGCGTCGCAACTGTATTAGTAGGCATACAGGTATCAACAATTTGACTAATTTCGGCGTTCGTAGACTCACCGAACCGACTCATTGTTAGTGCTTAGAAATTTAATAAGTTGTTGAAAAACATGTCAAACTATTTATTTTGGTAAGCACCACCGCGATAATTGATAAACAAATGAAAAAGTGGGAAACCACTAGTGCATTTGTCGCTGTAAAAGTTGCAGCTAACTTTTTCCGCTGTCAAACTGACAATTGCACTGTGGCATATGCGATTTTTTATACATGAGTTGAATTGTCATTATTATTGTTTTTAGTTTCGAACAGTTTCATTTCGTTTACCATGCCTAAACATAGTTTATTAGTATACGTGATTTATTTGTATTCCACGATTTAGTATTTTGATAGTTTGAACGGTAATTTTTTCATAACGTGGTTGGGGTGGAAAGGTGCAATGTGGACTTTTTCACTCCATCGTTAATATATTGGTTATTAAAAACTTTTTTGTTTCAGTATACGCAACTATGAAAGAAACAATGGGCCCATGAAAAATGTATTTCAAACAGAGGTTGCATTTACTTTGTTTGTAACAATTTTGATTCAGGGAACGATGAGTCTGATTACGATAAAATAGAGTTAACAATAAATATTACTTAAGTTACTATGTTGTAGTTATAATTAATTTTTATTTTTATTTTTGTGTATAAATATATTTTGTTTTTTATAAGATTGTTATAAGATTTTAAAAGATTGAGAAAGATTTGTTATAATATTTCAAAGTCATATCAGGGTATGGCAGAATTCATAAAGAATAGTGTTGTTTTGTTCAATTGTGTTGTTCTTCCGTATGATGGCAGAGTCAGTTTTTTCATGACATAATCAATAGAGTAGAACATCTCTATTGATTGGCCTGAACGGCCATCTTCAGTGCGTATCTGTCAAGAGAATAAAAACTCATCTTGATCATCATCTTGACATGTGTTGTATGTTCCTGGTTCAAAGAATCACATATATAATGTTAGTTCAAAGTAATGAAAATTTCCTAGCTTTAGTATAATTAATTAAAACTTTTGAAAATTATCGGCCAACGGCTAGACAGCCATGGTCAGAAAGCCAAAAGTTTAAAAAAGTTTAATTATACCAAAGTTAGGAAGTTTTCATTAATTTGAACTAACATTACGAATGTGATTCTGTGAACCAGGAACATACAACACATCGGAGAAAGCTCACAAGATTCACTTCAATCAAGATGATTTTTTATTCTCATGACAGATAATCACTGAAGATGGCCGCAGGCCGAAAACGCTTTGCCCATATATGTAAATTTTACACGAAATATAGAACTTCAATTTTCGATTCGTCGTCGTGGAATCGTCGTGTACAGAATAGAAGTGAATTTTTATTATTTTTGTGTTTATTCACTACATAAATTTGAACGTGCGACAAACGGATGAAAAATCCGAAAACCTCACCAAAATTATTTTTGTTGTCATAATCATTTATCTTTATATATATATATATATATATATATATATATCCTACTGTACGTGTGTGGCACTGAACTCCTCCTGAACGGCTGGACCGATTTGAATGAATTTTTTTTGTATGCGTTTGGTTGGCGCCCTGGATGGTTTAGATTCACATCAGCCCCCTATATGTTGAGGGTAGTCCTCCCCTTAATTTTATTTTTTATTTTTTAGAAAAATTTCTTTGTTTTTATTTTTTTATGATACAGCATCCAAAAATACATACAACCCTGAATTTTCACCCTTCTACGATCAACCCCTATTTTTTTGGCAAGATTTTTATTTTTATTTTGTCATGACTTAGAATAAAAAAATTCAAATTACTCTTACTTTTCACCCTTCTACAATCAACCCCAATTTTTATATTTTTTTCATTTCATAGAAAAAACTGGATAACAGGAAAACGGGATAACGGGAATTACGGGATAACGAAAAAACGGAAAAAACGGATAATTGGATAACTGGGTAACGGGATAACGTGATAACGAAAAAACGGGATGACAAGATAAGGAAATAATGGGAAAACGGAATAACGGGTTGAATAAAAAACGGGATAACAGGAAAACAGGATAACGGAAATGACGGGATAACGAAAAAATGGGATAACGTGATGACAGGATAAGGACGGATAAGGGGATAACGGGATAACGGGATAACGGGATAACGGAAAAGGGATAACGGGAAATGGGATAACGGGATAGGGATAACGGGATAACGGGAATAACGGGATAACGAAAAACGGGATAACGGGATGACAGGATAAGGGGATAACAGGAAAACGGGATGAAGAAAGAAAGGGGTAACAGGAAAATGGGAGAACGGGACAACAGGAAGCGAAAGGAGTCAAAAGCATAATCTAGATGGAACAACATAAAGGAAAACATAGAACAAAAAAATTATATGCGGACGAGAGATTTCGGGAAAAACATTTTAGGGAACATATAAATTTGGACAGGACAACGTCTGTCGGTTTCGCTAGTCCAGGTATAATGTATGAGACTCCTCCCAGTACATTCTAATGTGGATTAAATATTGAATTCCAAAAGTTACTTTGATGACTCCTCTTCGTATTAATGAGCATGCTCATTGATGTAATCCCATTTCCAAACGAATTTCTTCTACCATTTCAAACATAAACACAACAACAATTTCATACAATTTTACTACAGATATCTCCGTTACTTTTAATATATGTGATTTTCGGCATATTTACTTATTTTCACGTCCTATAGAAGAAGATGCATCAAACAGTTCTAATCCTTTCTCAGGATATACAGGTTGACCCAGGCGTCCAGGAGTGCGTGCACTCTTCATAACTTTTTTCTATCAAAGCTATCGACTCAATTTTTCCTGAAAGATATGTGCGACAATGAGGCACAATCTAAAAATGTTTCCATTCATATACAGGATGTCCCAAAATGAGATACACAACTAAGTTCTGTTTTTTAAATAATCCCCCAATTTTGTTACATTATTGGTTTCGCCACTAAATTGTCGATAAAACGCACCCTGTTTTCATAGATTCATCTGCAATAGTTTTGGAGTTTATGATGTTGATTTATGTGTCAAAATGGCGTCGTGCATTGACCCACAGAAAAATTCATAACTTCAGAAAAATTCAAAATAACTCAACCAACTTTTTTTCAGTCGCTCAGGCTTTAGCGCATCTTTCGAGATGCAGGTGGACTGCAAGTCGATGTTCCATCGCCTTCTACGATTTTTTGCAAATGACAAATTACAAATGGCAATAACGCGACTTCTTCAAACCCAAGCTTTTGCTGAAATGGGGTTTGTGGGGTCTACTATGTGATATTTGTTGAAAAATAAAAAACATTCATGGGGAGTACATCACAAAAGAAACAATTCCAGTAATCGTTCCAAAAACAGGAATGGATGATAAACAAGAAACAATGTGAAAAATTTGGGAAGAGGCTTCTTATAAATGCTCAAATGTGTCACCATCATGTTCCACACAAGCCGTTTGTCTTGTAGTAAATGAGCCCCGAACTCTAGCAAGCATTGCTCTATCAGTTGAACGGAAGGCTCGCGTGATCCTGTTTTTCATATCATCTGCAGTTGTTGTTGGACAATCTCTGAAAACCTTTTTCTTCACGTACCCCCAAATGAAGAAATATATAGGGGTGAGGTCTTAAGATCTCGTGGACCAAGAAATAGTTCCTCCTCTGCCTATCCAATGATTAGGGTAGGAATGACCTTAAAATGCTGGCACTATCCTGATATGGGTTGCACTGCAGCACCATCGTATTGCGAAAAAAATGTGAATACTTTTCACAATTCGGCACATCGGAAAAGTAGGATCCAATGATGTGATTTTCAATAATTATTTCCCAAACAACAAGCAACCATCACTTTTGGTGATGAACAGTCCTCAACCAGTGAGGATTTTCGATTGCATAATAATGCATATTAGGACTGTCGACCGACCCGTTGTTCTTAAACGTTGTTTCATCAGAAAACAGTATTTTGTGGGAAGTATTATAATCCTCGTCAAACATGCTATTCATTCGGATACAAAACGCAACTTCATTTGCGAAATCATTACCAAACAATTCTTGAGATAGGTTCAGATGCTAAGGATTCCGATGCGGATAACTATTCGGTTAGAGTCATATTGCGTTTTTTATGGATTTCCGAACAGCTTAATTGAAAATTTCCTTCCTGTTATTCCTAAACACCTCTCAATATTGCTACATGACTATATTTGATTCTATATTCCATACCCCAAGTGATGGTTGGTATTTCACATCTGTGAACATTCCAACCGAATGTGCGGGCAATCAATAACAATAGAATGATTTCATCACTAAGGATTCTCCCAAATTTTCCAGAAATGGTTACTGCTTGGATCTATTTGAAAATGAATAACTGTTATGTTAACTGTCGATTTTTGGCAAATGTGAGGAGATATTTTTTTTTTTCATTAATCTATAATACCCTTGGAGGACAGGAAATGAAATGTATCTTCGTTAATCCGAATGATTACATTTTTCAGTAGCTGTGATCACCTAAACAAGTCGGGATCCAGTAAAAAAGCCTGCAACTCAGTTATTAATGACTTAAATAGAAATGAATTTTTTAAGAGCCAGAATAACGTTCCATCGTGGAAATTGTGTTCTATCCAGACTCTCGAAGGAAGCAAGAACTATTTCTCAGTTAAAAGCCATTTCGCTTCAGAAATTTCCGCTATCATCAGAAATAAGCTACGAAGACAGAAAAAAACAGATACACAAATGACGTTACATACATTCAGGCTAGTTTCCTTGTTTCACAAAAACAGTTAATAATAATATCGACATAATACATCAATACAGACAGGTTTATGAAAGACGACCACTATACACATAAAGATGAATGAAATAAACTGTTGGCAATCGTCAACCGTGTTTGATATCTACCCAGCTTTTCAATTTACCAAAGAAAAAAACCAAGAAAGAAAAAGTCAAATAAACCACCTGCTCTAGACTCCGATTTACACTTTATGTTTGATCTTCCCTATCAGGTAAAATATGAGTCCGTCGATCTTCATCCACGCATTCACTTGATGTTTTGTATTTCAATAGTTTGTTAAGGAGTCTTTTTTTCAAAATAATTGACGTATGATGGTGACTGATCCGAAATCTATGGTAAGGAGGGATGACTTGGAGTATTCTGCAAGACTCGTAGTTTTTTTAATGGATCGTGTAAATTTTGCTGTATCTTTGTGTTCGGTCAACCTGGTTTTGAGTATCTTCCTGTCTGTCCTATGTATAATTTCTCAAATCAGCACATAAAATTTGTTTATAATATAGATTTTTGGTCTTTTGATTTTTAATCTTCTGTAAACATTATTTTTGACTGTTTCCACATTTCTTATTGATTCTCAAGTTTTCATCTTCTAAAATATTGCATAGTAGAGATGTCAAACCTTCAAATACGATAGCTTTATTTTTTGTTGTTGATTTATATTCCTTTTTTTTGTGTATTTTCTGATTTCAATATTTTTTTTATCAAAGATTTGCGGCAACCGTTCTTGTTTTCGATTATTCAATGTGCTAAGAGTGTGTCTATGTGCTCAAGATTGTTGATGGGATTTATTCTTTGTCTGATCGGGTGTGAAGAGTATGTTGGTAACAACCTAACCTATATACCAAGATATATTGATAGTAAATTCCCTCCAGATAGCAGTGCTTATAGCCGCATAGCCAATTTATGGTATTTATTTTACTTGTCCTACGACATATTCATTGCCCCCAAAAATGTATTCATTCATTTTATTTATCATACCTTTCCTCGTAAGATGATCAACAATATCGAAATCATTATTATTAATTGGTTACTAGCTATATGATGCCAAAGCATTAACATTCGTCATATTTTATTAGACCTACAATTCAATATTCGAATTTATGGAATTTTTTTCGAACCTCAACTACTGATATTCTGCATGAATGCAATTTCACAAATATTTAACCTCAAATTTATGTAGAACTTCATTTCCAACGATAACTGATAGTTTTCTTCACATGTGCAAGAGTATAGAATATAGCTTTTAAAGTGTTTGTATTGGGAAACAAGAACCTTCCATAATATATTTCAGTATTTTGGATATTGAAAAACATTGAGCTTTTTGTTGCTGGTGAGCAAGTCTTGGTTTGTCACAGGCGAAATCTTACTTTTGTGGTACAGCATTGATTTGCAACCTAATTTGCAAAAACTAATCATCCGATCTGGAGCTGGGTATGCATACTTACAAAAATATTTTCGTCGATTTTTTTTATATGGGTTTCCGTCAATTTTTCGCAAAAATATTACGACCAATTCTATGTTATATTATATCCTAACGGAGGATGGAATATCCAATACAAAATATTCCCAAAACTTCATGAAATCGAAACATTTCAAGAGTTACTATGAGTAATACGTTTTTTGTCGATTTTGGAAATTTTCACACCATTCTAGCCACCCCTTGCATTTTATTGTACAATTAACCAAAAAAAAACTGACAAAAAAACCCTGTTACGCCATTGAGTTCACTCCAAAAGCTTCACCGACATATTTAATTATAGATTTTCAATTCCAAAAAATAACTACACTGGAAAAACCATTTCCCGAATTGAAAAAAGGTTCATCATGCATCTAATCGAGCTCATTTGAATAATAAACCAAGGCACTCCATGGGAGATAGCAATCCATTTCATTTTTAAAGCCATCATCAATGTGTGAGGCGTTTAGAGCAATTTAATATTACCTCAATTGAAGGAAATGTAGGAAGATCGTAAAATATCACTCTCCAAAATCAAAAGAATATTGGTTATTGATTATTTTTCGTGGAGTGACATAGTAACGTAAATGTTTTTAGGGTATCTCACAATCTGAAAAAAAAAAGAAAATAATTCAGGGAATCTATAGATGATGATAATTATATTTAATAATTATACAATAATGAAAATATTATTCACGAGTCACATGTACATTTTCGACTAATGTAATTGGCTGAGATGATAAAACAGCAGAGGCGATCAAATCGATGATATTTCCATTATCACCGTATGTTACTCGTCAACTGTTTCTAATAAAAATTGTAGACTGTCAGTTTGACGTTAAGAAGTTCATTTCACCTGATAATGTTCTTTATATTCTCTCACCAAACATAACTCGTGCAATAATTATTCATCAGTGATAGCAGCGATGAAAATAGAACGACTGGGCAGTAGTAGATTCTTTACCAAAACAGATAAAACTCAAATTTTTAAGATTGTTTTGGAACATGTTACGATCCCATAAGAGTCTTACATCTGAAATAGGTTGAAATAAAAGTTAAACTACTGATTACACGTGTACATGATGGAAGGAAAATGGCGGAAAACTACTTACGTGGGGTTTAATATTATTTTGATATTGTAAATACATCGTGAATTAATACTGCAGTCCGTGAAGTTGGATAGATTCACATGTAGTGCAACTTTTTTTCAATCTATTTCAGATGTTTGACTGTACGAGCCTCTCATAAACTCGAAACTTGTTTCAGAACAACCTCAAAACTGCAGCGACTTTTTTCTGGCATTGATAAAAATTATAATTATGATCCCTGTCTCCTCTCTGATACCGGGAAAATGGTGGTTCCTCACCTCCAAAGACAAATCATGTTTAACCATATACACAGAAAAAAAAATTATGTGCGTTCGGGGGAGCCCCGTTAGGAACGTAGTTCCTTACGCTTTTTCTTCAACTCCGAATATAATTCGATATGGTGATCTAATTTTTTTATATTTTATATTTGTATATTTGAAAGGAAAAAGCGTTATGCGCCCGCCATGGTTCCAAGCAATTCAATAAATCAATTGATATCGAGGTACCAGAATATGTTGCCATCAATCTCATGTATCCACCATTTTTTTTCTCAATATTTTTTCCTTGAAAGCTTACGTTTTGTATTCCATAACATTCAATTGTCCCACAGTAAAAGGTATTTTATTCCGGTTGATATTATTCGTTATATTATCAAATCAAACTGACGTGCCACATATTGAATGTAAACCATTCATCCAACTTCGGCATACAAAAATAAAAGAAATTATGTCCACGTAAAACTACTCAACAATAATATCCGACTTGTATTTGCGAAGATATCCTACCGTCCATGTATCATTTTTAATTTTTCGCAATAGTCTAATCGACATGTTGAAAATGGTTTAAAATAGAGATACTGCTCTTAAAATTATGTGTGATAGCTCATGAATCCGAAATAATGCCAAAAAAAATGTACCAAAAGCGTGTAATAGCACATAAAAAATTGCAAAAGTTATAAACAATTAAAGATGAAAAAAAATGGCATTTCGTTTTTTGCCAATATTTTATAAACTATTAATATTTGAGAAACTTCAAGAAAAGATTCTGAAAGAGGAGGAAATTTCCAATAAAAAACTTTGAGCTCCCGGTACTCTGTCCCCATTATTTATAATTTCAATTTAACGCTGAAAATGGGTCCCCGCGCGACATTTTTAGGTTGCGCGCGCGGCGTTAAAAGCGAGTACGACAATTAATTTATTCAAGGTATTGAATATTTTTTTTCAATTTGAAAAAATTGTGGTGTATTCTGAACACTATAAATAATTCATTACCGTTGGAAATTTCACTTAAAGTTAATTTTTCAATAAGTTAAACGATTGTTAACTAACAAAATTTCCTCGAACTTCTGTCTCAATTGTAAATGAAAATATTTTTTTTAAATAATTGTCGTAAAAATGTTTTGCTTTGTAGAGCCTTTCTTATATACATACTTGACAAGATAAGGCCATAAAAGTTAACAAAATATTCATACTTTGTTTATAATAATTTTTGTACTCGAACAAAAACAAAAAAATCCAAGTAATGTTATTAAAAAATTGTTTTTTTCTTAATTATCATATTATTGTTTTTTTCCAATACAAGATATGAATTGATTTGCAAAAAAATTTTTTCCGCCATTTGTTGATAATTTTTTTATAAACAAATTGATTATTTCAATATTTTTGAAATTTTTTTTTCACAACTCAATTATATTACAATTATTATGATTTCTGAAAAAAAAAGGTCCTTAATAAATTTTTATACTTTAAATTTTTTTAAATATTTTCAATTTAAAATTTTTTTTGAAAAATTTTAACTTTGTAGATTTTTTTTCTGAAATTTCTTGAATTCACAAAAACAACCATATATAACAAAGTATAGAAAAAAAAATTACCAATTTTTCCCAATTTCAATCCCCAGAGTACAATAAAAAATTGGAAAAAATTGTTTTCTATACTTTGTTATATATTATTGTTTTTGTTAATTTGAGAAGTTTCAGAAAAAAAATCTAAATGAACGAGGAAGAAATGTTAATAATATAAATATGGACTTAGCAACAATTCTCGAGTGGGGATCTAATAACTTGGTAGAATTCAATGCAAACAAAACACAAGCATGTCTTTTCTCTAGAAAAGCCGATCTCACTGTGCCTAACATAACTTTGTCAGGAGTAACCATACCACTGCAGTCATCCATATCGATGCTTGGTATTACTATCAGCAATAACCTTTCCTGGGAAAATCACGTGAGGTCCATTGCCAAAAGTGCATCCCAAAAACTTGGTTTTTTGTTTCGTGCCAAGAGCTATTTCACCCCCACTCAGCTACTTATGATCTATAAGGCACAGATCCGACCTATCCTGGAATACTGTTCCCATATTTGGAGCGCGGCACCTAAACATATCCTGAGGCTATTGGATTCTGTCCAAAAAAGGGCAATTCGTCTCGTCGGTGATGCCTCGCTTACAAACTCGCTCACTTGTCTGGAACACCGTAGAAAAGTTGGCGATTTGTCTCTATTTTATAGATATTTTCATGGGCGATGCTCTTCTGAAATATCAACAATCGTTCCTGCTTTGGCAGTCTCTTCGAGATTAACCCGTCAAGTTCAGTCATCACACCCCTGCGTGGTCACTTTGGAGACCTGCAGAACATCACTTTCCAAAGACTCGTTCATCCAACGAACAGCGAGGCTTTGGAACTCATTGCCTAGGGAGGTGTTCCCCGAGGCATACAACCTCCAGAAATTTAAGAAGAACACCAACTCCTACCTTCTTTCCCTTGGTTCCCACGATGTTCTCCGAACATTACAGGATATCCCTTTTCGTGGTAACCAGAACATAAAAAAAAAAAAAAAAAAAAAAATTGGTAAGTTAATAAACAATGAAATTGTTGATAAAAAAAAATTGTTTCTGTTACTTCATAGAGGACTGTCAATTATGATTTTTGGAGAAGAAATAATTTCTCAACTGATTATTCAAACAATAGAAATATAAAAAAACCGATTATAAACAATTAATAATTGTTATTAATTAAATTTTTCAAAAATATTGAAATAATCAATTTGTTAATAAAAAATTTATCAACAAATGGCGGGAATTTTTTTTTGAAATTAATTTGTATTGTATAATTAAAAAATTATTATAAACAAAGTATAAATATTTTTCGAACTTTCATGGCGTGATCTTGTTGAGTATGTATATAAAAAAGGCTCTACGAAGCGAAAAATTTTTACGACAATTATTTAAACATTTTTTTTCATTTACAATTAAGACAGAAGTTCGAGAAAATTTTGTTAGTTAACAATCGTTACTTGTTGAAAAATCAACTTTAAGGTGAAATTTCCAACGAGAATAAATCATTTATAGTGTTCAGAATATACCATATTTTTTTCAAATTGAAAAAAAATATATTTAATACCTTAAATAAATTAATTAATGTGTCGTACTCGCTTTTGACGCCGCGCGCGCAACCTAAAAATGTCGCGCGGCGACCTATTTTCAGCGTTAAATTAAAATTTTAAATAATGGAGATAGAGTTCTATCATATTTCTTAAATATTATTAGTTCATGAAATATTGGCAAAAAACGAAATGCCATTTTTTTTTCATCTTTAATTGTTTATAACTTTTGCAATTTTGTATGTCCTAATACACGCTTTTGGCACATTTTTCTAGGCGTTATTCCGGATCCAATGAGCTATCACACATAATTTCAAGAGCAGTATCTCTATTTTAGACCATTTTCAACTTGTCGATTAGACTACAAGCAGAACAGCAGTTTGGATGGTTTCGTACACATTCGGAATCGTATGAGTAAGAGCTAGACGCTTGTCACACAGAGTCGCATATAATAGAAAGAGACACAGAGATAGAAAGAGAGAGAGAGAAAGTCACAAGGAGGAAGCATAACGCTTTTTTCTTACGTGACGATTTCTCTCAGTCAACACCTACCGCAAGCCGCGTGAAGGAACAATGAGTCTATAATAATAGTTGCTGTGTTCACATTATAACTTTTTTCTGTCCATGATATTTCTACTTGTTTTTTGAAACTGTAAAATATTTTGTCACCAGGTTTGTGGGAATATTCAAAGAATTAATTTTGAAGAGTGGAGCTCGATGCCAAGTTCGAACATTTGTGTTAAGTCCGGCCATATACAGGGTGTTATGAATTAACAAAACACACCTGCAACACCAAACTTGTTGTTAGATTGAGAAAACGAGCATCAAGAGCATCGACTGTCTGAGGATGGTCGAACCGAGATTATTTCACTGGAGCGGTCTACAGGAGATATCTCTCTCTCTCTCTATACTCTGGCGTTGAGTTGTTTATCCAGGAAGTACGTACCGGGTTTCAGAAAGATTCGAAAAAAATAATAATGCACTCATAAGAATATTAAGAATATACATATATATTTTATAAAAGTTACCAAAGTATTTCATACGTTCTACATACGGATAAGATACAATATTCCAAAAATGTAGTGTAGTTTACTTGAAGTTATTTTTTTATCAGTCTACAGATTAAATAGATTGACCAGAACCAATAGAGACATCAATGGTCAAAAACGACTGGAAATAATTATCTTTTGAAAACTTAGGGTACATAAGATTATAGAGATACAATTGAAGACACATTCGCAGTATGAAGGATTCAATTTGCCCAAAACATAAATACAAAAAACATCTATGAACTTACGATAAATCAGCAGGATCAACACTCATTCACTAGAGATGGCTTTTAAATGACAATTAGTTTGATTGTATTATTATTTTGATTAATCCCGCCGAAATTGGTTATTTCATTTTTACTTCGCACTGTATATTAGATTATCGATGTATGAGGTCAGGAACTTTTGATTTGAGATTTTTCGTTGACTTATCTCGTTCTTGAAGAGTTGATAAATAATAGGTAATTTTGGAAAAAATACTGGTTTACTCGTGAATTCACGTGGTTACTGTCATTACTCGGATTAACTTGATTTAGATAGAATTTCTCTCAATGGCTACTTAAGTTCACTGTCTGACGACTATATTCGTACTCTTCTCATCTTTATTTCACTATGTTTTAATCGAATGAAATCTAACCTCATTTTGAGATTACATATTCTTTGTTCCACTGCTGAACACCGAGAGAGAGTTTTTCCGAAGAGTTACGCCCTCTTATAATCCACTACCAGATCACGTGATGAGCTTTGATCGTCGCTGGTAAAAATTCCTGATATCATAATTATCTCAACTCTGTCATGATAAATTAGCGGCTTGATAATTGATGGCTTGAATAAAACATATTTATGGTATTTAGTAGTCGTGGGGCAATTAGGCGAGCTGTCAACAACTATTAATTTATAGAGACTTTGTTTAACAAGAAATTCTTCAGATATGCAAAACTAGGAGGTGACGATTTATTAATAGCTCTATCGAGAAAAAGGGTGATTTTTTATAGTAATTTTCAAGTGCATTTCCTTGTCTGAACATGGGATGAAGTATTTTTAACGTGCATGTGCCATATCAGTTTCAGTCGCGTATTTGACTTTTGAGTTTATTTTCATTCCCATTGAATTTTCTGGCTTTAACGTTCATATTAAGTAATATCGTGTTGTTTCTTGTGAATGAAAGTTTTTTGTAATTATGGGGCATGACATTTGAATTGCTTGAAGGCTTTATGAGGATGTGAAATTCGGCCAATATACTATGTCGCAGTAGGCAATACTCAACAATATGTAATAACACAATGCACATTTTCTCCTTACTGATATAATCTTTATGATGATATAAAATTTTGAGTTTGACCAGAGATTTTTTCGTAAAATTAATCACTGAAAAATTTCAGATTATTATCAAAATACAGGCCTACATTTTTTCACTCCCTGGATATTTCTAATTAACAGACGAAATCAAAAAGGAGAAGGTTTTTTTTTTTATTTATGATCACGAATAACTTTTTCCTGAGCAGTTCGATTTCGATGTTTTTTTTCATTGACTAGGGTATACTTCAAAGTGGTCCCATATGAATTTGAAAAAAAAGTCACCCTTAAGGATAGAAAAATAGGGGATATTTATCGTTCACCGATTCTACCACTCATAACTTTGTACTGGATTATCCGATTAAGATGATTATTTCTGTATTGGATTGGGTATTATTAATTTTTCACCTGTGAACCGATTCTGTTGGAACTTGACACTCATTTAGGTAGTTCTGATGACACTACAATATAATGGATACCTGGAGTGAATTGAGTATACAGGGCTTTTCACAATGAGCGTTAATTAGACGTTTCTGGCAAATCAGACAACGGATCAACCTGAAAATTTCACAGTATGCATATATTGATATGATCTACACGCTAAACTATTTCAGACGATGCGGCGTTGCCGCTTCCACTATGAAGTGGCGGCTTCTTTGATTTTTCGAATGGAACACCCTGTACATAATATCATATTATGATTCCTTATCACTTTGTCAACAACTTCATGTTTCCTATACCTATCTGTTACCGTTTGGAAGATATAAATTAATTTCGATTTTTTTTGACCAAACATGTACTTTTATAAACGCTGATAATCTTGAACTCTCTGGTACTAAGACGATCAAATTCGAAATGAAGTGGAGTGATACCATGAGGATCTTCACTTCGAGTCATATGTTCATGTGCCTCATACAGGGTCTTTCAAAAATGCAGATACTCTGTTCACATGAAAAAATGAGTGAAAGTATTTTTTTTTCGAATGGAACACCCTGTATATTCCCACATGTTTGAGCTCTACATCCAATTTTAGATTGACTTTGTTCAGATAATCCTATTTCGATTTCGAACCGTTTTCGAGATAAACTGTTTCCAACAGAAAATGACGTGGTTTCCTTGTATTCATCACTTATTTTTGAAATTTGACATCTATTTTATACTACGTAATATCTCTTTTCGATTTAGTTTTCCAACAGTCTCAAATCAGTCAATTCGAAATTGATATGTACCTTAGAAAAAGTTACAATTTGTATGCATTGAGGTATTGAGTGTCTCTACCGTACAACATTGCAAATTAATATTTTTTAATAGTGTGCTTTGGAAAAATGAGAGAAAAATGTCAAGATTAGGTTACAGTAATGAATATTTCTTGAATTTTTAATAATTTATGGTGAGTGCAATAGAATTGCAAGTAGAACATGCCGAGTATTTCATGGATGATATCCACAACTTCCGAAGCCAAATAATAATGTAATAAATCAACCATTGAAAAACTGTAGGCCCAAAAATCATTCGTAGAAAGCCTGAAGTGGATGATGATGATAATGTCATAACAGTTTTGAGATTTTTTCATGCATTTCCAAATGCTTCTCTACACGAGGCTGAAAGGGAGATAGGTATACCCTACGTGACAATTTATCGCATTCTTAATAAGCACAAATGGCATCCCTATAAATTCTCATGTGTCCAACATCTGAAAGAGACTGATTTGCCTCGTAGAGTGGAATTCTTTGAATGGTTACTTGTCAAGACTCAAGAGGATGAACATTTCCTTGACAATATCATATGGACAGATGAGGCCAAGTTTACAAAAAATGAAGTTTTCAATAGACACAACAGTCATTATTGGGCGCCAGAAAATCCCCATGTCGTTCGCCAAAGGGGTTTTCAAGAAAGATGACAATTTAATGTATTTTGTGCCGTGGAGTCAATTTTTTATATCGAGTTTTATGATGATAATTTGAATGCAACAAAATATGAAGATTTACTGAGAAATGGAATGGAATGGTTTTAAATAATAGGCCAGGAAGAGAACGTGTATGGTACCAAATGGATGGTGCTCCACCCCATAATTCTCATTCAGTAAGCGAAGCTTTAACTGAAATCTTCGAAGACAGATGGATTGGTGATAATGGACCTTTTCGTTGGCCTCCTAGAACACCAGATGGCAATCCATTAGATTATTTTGTGTGGGGTTTCATCAGAAATATGGTTTACTCCAACCCAGTAACAACAATGGAAGATATGAAATCGAGAGTTAGAACTGCTTTCAATAGTTTAACTCCAGACTCAATCAGAAGCGCTACACATGAAAATCTTTTGAAGAGATTACATGTTTGTTTAAGTAGAGGTGGAGATGTGTTTGAATATATTCTGAAATACACTGACAACTGAATTAACTTACTAATTAATGAAATTATTTTCAGTTCGTGTGTCAGCGTTAATAAAACTATTGTTTGAAGAGAAGTTTCATTTGATGGTTGAAGAGTATTTTAATAATTATTTATTCATTGTATTATCTGTGACTGATGCAGGAACATCGAACGGAATCTGTTGAATTTCAAAAATAAGTGATGAATACAAGGAAACCACGTCAGTTTCTGTTTGAAACAGTTTATCTCGAAAACGGTTCTAAATCGAAATAGGATTATCTGAACAAAGTCAATCTAAAATTGGATAAAGAGCTCAAAAATGTGGGAATACACAGGGTGTTTCATTTGAAAAAATTGACTTCCACTCATTTTTTCATGTGAACAGAGTATCTGCATTTTTTGAAAGACCCTGTGTGAGGCACATGAAAATATGACTCGAAGTGAAGATCCTCATGGTATCACTCCACTCCATTTCGAATTTGATCGTCTTAGTACCAGAGAGTTCAAGATTATCAGCGTTTATAAAAGTACGTTTGGTGAAAAAAAACGAAATTAATTTATATCTTATAAGCCACAAACTAAGTTTCTAGGTCTAATTATAGACAACAAGCTAAAATTTGATGAGCATGTAACGACCTTGAGCAAGAAGTTAGCCTCTAGCTGCTTTGCAATGAAAATTGTTTCAAGAGAATTAAACGTTGCCTCGGCTAGGATGGTCTACTTTTCCCTAGTTGAGTCACATTTGAGGTATGGCATTGCCTTCTGGGGTTTATGCAATAACCAGCTGTTTCAATGTGTTTTTATTCTACAAAAAAGAGCAATCCGATACCTGTGTAAAGCTCAATATCACGATCACTGCAAACCACTTTTTATTAGCCAACAAATATTATCACTCGTTTGTTTATTCATTTTGGAAACTGTATGCCTCATCCACACAAAATATGGTTCAACACCTACTGAAACACGAAAACATAAAACAAGAAATGAAGGTTGTGTTCCCTTACCCTTACCTAAATCTAGTCTGACAAAAAACTCCATCATATATGAAAGCAAAAAAATATATAATCATCTGCCAGCCAGTTATAATCTTTGAAAAAATTGTTTATAGTAGGATGATACATTTTTTAAATATCAACGGGCTCATAACCACACACCAACATGGATTTCGAGCAGACAGATCAACACAAACTGCTGCTTGCAATTTTTTTGAGCATGTTTACGCGCAACTAGATAAGGGAAAGCACGTGGCAGGTCTGTTTTTCGACCTATCGCGTGCCTTCGATAGTTTAGACATAAAGTTCATCGAGAATAAATTGTACAATGTTGGATTCAGAGGAATTTTCTTGGACTGGACTGTGGACTTTCTCAGCAATAGGAAAATGATAGTCAAAGTGAAGGATGCTACATCCAACTCTCATATTATGAATAGAGGAGTTCCTCAGGGCTCTGTGCTCGGACCGCTAATATTCCTACTTTTTATAAACGACTTACCACTTCAACTAAAATCGCAACTACTGACGATATATGTGGACGATACCTCACTGGCGGTCTCGGCACATACCTCAGAGGAACTCATATCATCCATTGCAGATACTGTAAATTCTTTCGTGAACTGGTGTAAATGTAACGGTCTAATGGTTAATATCGATAAGACAGAGTGTGTACATTTTCATTCCAATAATATTACGTCCACCTCATCTTCTCTAACATGTAGAGTCGAGAGTAATATGATTGAATCAACCACAACAACAAAGTTCTTAGGCTTACATATTGATTCTAGTCTCAGATGGACAGAGCAAGTTAACGCAGTTAACGAAAAAATGAATAAGGCCTTTTATGCAATTTCAAGAATTAAAGACTGCATGCCCACCAGTGCAGTAATCAATGTCTACTACAGTTTGGTGTACAGTCATTTATGTTATAACCTAATCTTATGGGGGAATTCCACAGATGCCAATAGAATATTCATAACACAGAAAAAGATCATACGAAAAATGTTCAGCCTAGACTTCAGACAAACTTGTAAGCCCACATTCATTAAATATAAAATTATGTCGTTCTACAGCATTTATATCTACTACTGTATCTTGAATGTAAGAAAAAATATTGATAAATTTGAACTGAATTCTTCAAATCATAATTATGATACCAGGAATTCTGATCATCTATGTGTCCCCAGACACAAAACTACAAAACTTGAAAATAGTTTTAGATACATGGGAATGAAAATGTATAATAAACTCCCACTAACTTTTACAAGTATGGACTCCTTCAGTGATTTCAAAAGGACCATAAAAAATTTACTGCTAGAAAAATGCTACTATAGTGTAAAAGAATACCTCCATGATAGCTTGTAGGAACTGTCTTTGTCTATTCCATCTGTATTTGCATAAATATGCCTGTATAGTGCAATAAATACATTCTATGTTAGTTTATACGGAATGTACTATTTTAAAACTATTTTATTTTATTTCATTCATACCAACTGTATTGTTATATATTATTCGTGTTCATAATTTCAAGATAACCTCAAAATACACCTTTTACAGCGGGTGACTGACTTGTCCTATACATGTTTGTAATGTCACAAAGGATTAATAAATATTTCTATTTCTTTCTATTTCTATAGAAACATAACTTCTCTGAAGAACTTTCGAAAGACTGTAAAAAAGGCTCTATTGCAGAAAGCTTATTATAACCTGCAGGAATATTATGATGATATACTATAGTTCCTTATGGGAATTGATTTGATACTGGATATTTATATTATTGAATTTTTTATTTTTTATCTCATGTTTTGATTTATTATGCAAGACTACTGTTAAATCTTAAGGTGGTAATTGTTAGTTAGTTAGTTACCCTTTTGTTAATGACATAGTATTTTATTAATGTGTTTGTTTATAATGTGTTGTTTAAATAGTCCTTCTTTTTTAAAGGAGATTGACAATATGTTTTTATTCATATATGTAATATTTATCTTTTATGTTTGTACATTTTATCCATTTGACATTCACGTATCTAATTATCTGTACATTTCTTATATATATATATATATATTTTTTCCATTTTCAAGCTTTGTCAATAAGAATCAACTCTTCAGACAATATTGATTGATTGATTGATGCCAAACGGTAACAGATAGGTATAGGGAAATAGTACATGGAGTTGTTGACAAAGTGATAGGAAATCATAATATGATATTATGTACAGGGTGTTCCATTTGGAAAATCAAGCCGCTACTTCATAGTAGAAGCGGCAACGCCGCATCGTGTGCATCATATTAATTTATGCATACTGTGAAATTTTCAGGTTGATACGTTGTCTGGTTTGCCAGAAGCGTCTAATTAACGCTCATCGTGAAAAGCCCTGTATAGTTATTAGTTGATTTCAGCCACACAAAAGTGGAAAATAAAACATATTTGACAAAAAATTAAACTGACGAAAAAATCTACTGAAGAGCAAAAAATAAAATGAACCTTCTTAGTCTTAATGATAATTGAGCTCCTAAACTGATGTGAGTATCAAATAACGAAGATCATTATATTACTTTGAAGAAGTAATCAAAACGCCGCCGTGCGTCCCGCTGCCATCATTTCACGCTTTACCTAATTCAATTTTGTTTGTTTGGTGCCGACTCAAAATTAGTTACTCACATTAGTTTAGGAGCTCAATTATCATTAAGACTGAGAAGTTTTATTTTATTTTTGCTTTTCAGTTGATTTTTTCGTCGATTTAATTTTTTGTTAAAATGGTTTTATTTATTATAATACACGATTTATCTTCAATAACGCTTCATGATTTTGCACGTCGAGAAGGGAATGGATGGGGAGTTCTAGAAGGGATATACCGATATTCCTAGGAATGTGTGATACAAACACAGCACCCTGAGATTTAAATAAAATGTGAAGGTTATTCACGTGGGTATGGAATATCTACAATTAATTCCAGTATAACGTCTTTGAGGTGGAAACTCATGAATATATGAACCTATCGCTCGAGGTACATATTCTAATAACAAGCGGAAAATCCAATTTGCAGATATTCTGTACGCCATTATTAAATTTCCTGGCGGAGCTAACCACATAATAATTCTCATTCTTACCAGAATTGGATGAGATAAACCTATTGAAACAACACCGCAACGCAAGAAATACTTAAGTTTTTAGAGTGTGATGTGTGTTCTTTCTATAATCGCTTAAAAAATTTGCTTTCGGTGCTTCCAAATATCAACACTACATTGACGTTTTTCGAGGACTAAAACGCCCAATTATCCTGCTGATGATACATACATATATATATAGGGTGTTTCCTAACTACGGTACGAAACTTCAGGGGGTGTTTCGTTAGGTCATTTGACAAAAAAAAGTTTCCATGAACATATGTCCGGAGTTGCTTCGTTTCTGAGATATAGGGCGTTGAAGTATAAAAAAAGGTATTTATAAAATATCCTGAATATCCTGAAACCGATGTGGTTGAAATGTGGTACAGCCATTTGAAGTAATGAGGCAATTATTTGGCCCTGAGTAGGTCCAGTGGCGTCTCAGTGGGCACCACACCCAACAATACTGAGAAAACAATTATTTTCTCCTTTTCAGTGCAATATAAGCGTGGGTTCTGAAAAGTTTTTTGTAAGCGTGGCTTTTTGGCCTCCTGTGTTTTTTTTTTCATATTTAGCTTAGTATTGGAGAACAAAAAAATGAAGGCACTCTACAATCATGATTACCTGCCATGGAGTAGCTGACAGTGACAGTATTGTCATATCAGTAAAAGTCAGAGTTGTCAATTAGCAGTGATTCCATCATGAATACTTTTACTAACGCTGAAATGGCTGACATGCACTTTATTTATGGATTAGCAAATGGAAATGCGGAAGAAGCACGGAGAATCTACCAGGATAGATTTCTTAACAGAGTAATTCCATGTGCTAAAACATTTAGAACGCTACATGCAAGATTATGTGAAACTGGAAGTTTCAATAAAAATGTAAGTGGTGGAAGACCAGAAACTGTAACAACGCCTGAACTAGAAGAAGCTATACTTGATGCGATAGAAGAAGATCCTTCAAATAGTACCAGGAAGATTGCACTGCAGCTTGAAGTGAGCCCAAAAACCGTTTGGAAAGTTCCAAAAAGAAATCTCCTCTACCCATATCACATACAGCGGGTCCAAGCTCTACTGCCTAGGGATTTTCACCCAAGATTAATGTTCTACAGGTGGTTGATTCATACGATGGCACACAATAATAATTTTTTACCAAATATTTTATTTACGGACGAGGCAAATTTTTCACGAGATTCTATTATGAACTTTCACAATAACCATTTCTGGGCCGACGAAAATTCCCACATTATTAGAGAAAGTCATTTTCAGCAACGATTTTCGCTGAACGTTTGGCTAGGAATTATTGGTGACTACCTAATTGGCCCCTTTTTTTTACCAGCAAGATTATCAGGTCCATCCTACACGGCTTTTTTGCGAAATCATTTACCCGTTTTGTTGGAAGAAGTACCCGTACTTGTAAGAGGCAACATGTGGTTTGTGCACGACGGAGCTCCAGCTCATTTTAGTGTTCTTGCCTACCCTACCCTAATCGCTGGATTGGACGTGCAGGAGGACCTCAATATTGGCCCGCTCGCATTCCCGATATGAATCCTTTAGATTTATATTTATGGGGTCATCTGAAGGCTCTCGTTTATAAAACCCCTATACTAGATGTGAATGACTTGAGGAATCGAATAAGTGACAATTGCAATGTCATAAGGAATACTCCAGGTATTTTTGAACGTGTCAGACAATCAATGACACATCGATTGCAGTCGTGTATTTTATCAGACGGTGGACATTTTGCTCATTAACTTTAAGGTCGAAATTGTTTATTTTTTACTTTAGGTTTGTATTTTATGTTGTCCATGGATAATTTGTAGAATAAGTTAAAGTATTTTTTTCTCGAAAACGAAGCTTGATATGAATGAAACACAAGGGACCAAAGAGTTGTATTTTCAGTTAAATAGTACAAAAAAAATAACTTTTTTTTTCTCAGTATTGTTGGCTGTGGTGCCCACTGAGACGCCCCTGGACCTACTTGGGGCCAAATAATTGCCTTATTACTTCAAATGGCTGTACCACATTTCAACCACATCGGTTTCAGGATATTCAGGATATTTTATAAATACCTTTTTTTTAATACTTCAACGCCCTGTATCTCAGAAACGAAGCAACTCCGGACATATGTTCATGGGAACTTTTTTTTGTCAAATGACCTAACGAAACACCCCCTGAAGTTTCGTACCGTAGTTAGGAAACACCCTGTATATATATTATCACAAGTCCTAAGTATATTATTGTTTCTGAACTATCTGAGATTGGTAACTGTACTACCAAATTAAGTCCCATACTGAGTGAGATAGCTCCTCAAGCCGCTCTGGGAGGTTGTCCAGTTATTGGTCACTAGACTAATAACGCTCAGTATAGTTAAGGCCTAGCTTTAATAAAAATATGAGCAATCGTAAGATTGGTTGGTCAGACGAGGGATATTTACTGATCCTCAAAAGTCCCCAGCTTTAACATTTGGTGTTGCAGGTGTGGTGGGTTAATAAATAACACCCTGTATATTGCCAGCTATAACATAAGCAATGCAATGTGAGTCAGTCGAATGTTTTTTTCCAGTGGAAAACTTACCTACTTGAAAATTGTCGAATGTCAAAAACATAAATGTTGTGAAAATTTGGAGTCAAATAAACAAAGTTGAGATCGAAAAACGAATTGAAAATTATATTTCTCAATAATGCATCCTGTATTTCAACAAGATATTTTTTCCATCCTAAAATTCGATGTCGACCAAAATAGTTTTTTTAATTTTCAGAAACATACGTATATTTTGTAAGGGGTTCTATATTATATGATATTAATTAAGCAGTGCCACTACAGTGAATTGACAAATGAAAGTCGAATATCAAAAAAATTTTCAAGAACATTTATCGGATAACATAATAAACATATTTTGATATATATATTTTTTTGTATACGGTCCCCAAAACGGCTACTTTAGGAATAAATAAAAAAATCTTTAAACTTCTACTTCTACGGAGTGTCTTCTTGGCAACACTTTACGAACTGAAATTCATTCATTCATAAAACATAGCTGCACATGAACGAGTGCTTATGAATACTATAAAAACTATGAACCGATAACATTTTGCCGCAGAAAAGCTAGGAATTTTGATTTTTTCAGAATAAAATTGTAAACCTACATATATTTATTGGATCATAACAATTTATATTTCATTTATTCCACATGTTACTTACTATTCAGGATTACCACGAAGTGGGCGACATCTAGCATTCACGATTCGAATGTCAAACTAGGGGAAAACAGGATTTTGCTATATACTGAATAATTTGCAATTTTCTTTCAAATTTGGAGTATTTTTCTGAATGGTTGTCATATTTACTAGAAAGTTCATTATATTCAACCATGTATATCCCCATAATACGTTAGTATAGTTGGATCCTGGAAAAAATGACTGAAAACACAATTCTCCCAGCTTCTTGTATCCAGAAGAATATGCCATCCAAATGGATATCAGCTGCATTTTGATGATAATAAATTTTTATTGTAGAACAACGCCCAACAATATACCATAATTTGCGTTCCGTAAAAAATTGGTCAGAGATACCCCCCATATATTTTTATATAACCATCCCAACACATATTAGAGAACATAACAACAAACGCAGATGGACTAGTTGACATATTTGACATGTCTGATTCGATATTTCACACGGCCTTCTGCCGGTGCTGCCTACAAATATATTCGCGTGTTGATAGCCGAAATAAAATCATAGTTCCTACATGAAATATTATTTGGTAAGATTATACAAAAAAATATTGTATGCAACACATACGCAAATGGCTTTTGCGGACTCATCTTCATATTACGATTCGTCAGCAAAAGCCTCATTTTGCGTACTTGTTACACAAACTACTATTATATATCATTTATATATAAATGATGTTTCTACAATTCTTACTTTATGTCAGTTAAATATATTCTCTTACAACTGAAAATTCACTCATCAATTGTTGAATGACCAGAACATAATTGGTTTAATTTTCTGGAGCAGAAAATGACTTATATGTGAAGGTGAATAATTAGAAAATTTCATTTTTTCACCAATGCACTTTGTATGTCGGGTGAATATTTTTTTCTCATAGCCAAAAACTTATTAGAGTTGAGAACGATGAATGAATTGGAAATTCCATTTTGAAATAATCCACCCAGTATCCTAAATGTTTTTTTTCCAGCCTAACGAAATTCACTCAATAATTGTTGAATTACCAAAACATAATTCGTTCAGTTTTTGAATTTCCTGAAGCAAAATTTACCAGAAGTATGTTTTTGTCATTCGACAATTGTCAAGTAAGTTTTCAACATTAAGAGAGAAAAATTAATTTATTTATAATATGTAATTCCCAAATTGCCCTCCTCTACAAACAAGTGTTTTTCTGCTTCAATACATTTGAACAATTATGTTTTGATCTTGCGACTATTACTGAGTGAGTTTTCGGTTATAAGAAGAGACCTTCAAATGACATACAGTTAGGTGGAATATCATAAGAAGCGTATATTTTCTATAAGTAATATTTAAGTGACTGTTTATTTTGTTGAATAGATTTCAACAATTATTAGTTTTTTTTATAATAACGTATTTAAAATTTGACTTTCAATCTTCAATTCACTTTCGCAAAAAAATTTTAATTCTTTGATTTAAATATGAATAGTTTGCCAACTGGCCAAACGGGAGAAATATGTCAAATCACGCGATAATAAGATGTACAATAATTAATAAAAAACTTTTTGAAGACAAGCTTTCATTCAAATGCAATGAAATGTAAAAACTAATTGCTTAGGATGTGTGACGTAGGTTATTCCGTGAGTTATAGATTCTAAAGTTTTCAGTTCGAATACAGAAGCGACAAGCTTTTGAATCTATAACTCACGGAATAACCTACGTCACACATCTCATGCAATTATTTCTCATTTTGTCTTTAAGAAGGTTTTTCATGAATTATTTCATTTTGTGATATTTAGTACTCAAGTACGCCTTAATCTATGCATTTTTGTTAAAGCTTCGTCATTATGAGGCCTTTTTTTCCTTTGAGTTCTGAGCTATATAGTCCTTCAATGATCTGAAGATTGACTCATCCGCCATCTTTGAGTTGCCACCTTCAATTCATGAATTTCAACTAAGAATCAATGATCTTCGACTAAATTCATAATCTCCGACCCCAAAAACCCCGACATACCAATTTTGGATGGAATCGGGCCATAATTACAAAACTCGTCCGCCATCTTGAATTTGTGAAATTTGATAAAAAATTCATAAACTTTGACCCCACATACCAATTTTGAATAGAATCGGACCATAAACACAGAGATCATCGGTCATCTTGACGAAAAATTCATAATCTTCGATCCTGAAAACTCCCACATACCAATTTTGAATCGAATCGGCACCATACACCTTAATCTCGTTCGCCATCTTGGAGCGCCATTTTGTTATTTTCTCTAACAAAAATTCCCTTTAATTCAATAAATTGTCAGAAAATTCATAATCTCCGACTCCGAAAACCCCCACATACAAATTTTGAATAGAATCGGACCATAATCAGAAAACTTGTCCGCCATTGGAGCCGCCATCTTGAGTTTTTGAATTCCGACAAAAAATTCAGAATCTCCGTCTCCGAAAACCCCCACATACCAATTTTGAATCGAATCGTATCATAATCACAAAACTCGTCCGCCATCTTGGAGCGGCCATTTTGTTTTTTTTTCAAAAATTTTATAATGCATTGCCTCCGAATTATGAGCACCTGCCAAATTTCAGCTCAATCGGATGTCGGGAAGTGCTCCAAAAATGGATTAAAAATTTTGACATACGAACAAAGCAAGTTAAATAAAAGCTTGTCAAAAAATGTATTCTGATGTGCCCTACTTTTTCACCATGATTATTTGGAAATCTTTTTCTGAATCGCCAACAATTCAACTACACACTTGAACGATCTTGTACAAGCTTTATATCACCAATAGCATACAGGGTGATTTACGTAGGCTGTGCATTAGAGTTTTATCAACTTGCAGTTGGATTAGAAATTCGAAATTTGATACGTTGTCATAATCGATCATGTCTGTAGTACCTAAGATATTTTCAGTCCTTCACCGTGTACACGGTGTGCCAAAAGTCGGTACCAACTCTCTTATTTTGAATGGAAACCCACTATTTTCTTCCGAATGGTGTGGTGTCATTTGAAAGGAATGAGTTTTTAACCAATTTTGAATGCAATATTTGAGATAATTTTTTTTTGAAACTACTACGGCGAATTTTTCTCTTGACAATTCAACCCATGTATAAAAAATCGCTTAAGCCACAGTGCAATTGTCAGTTTGCCAGCGGCAGAAGTTAGCTGCAACTTTTACAGCGACAAATGCACTAGTGGTTTTTTCACTTATTCATTTGTTTATCAATTATATCACTAACAATGAGTCGATTTGGTGAGTCTTCGAACGCCGAAATTAGTCAAATTGTTGATACCTGTGTGCCTACTAGTGCAGTTGCGGCGCAATCATCAATCTGGCGACAATTTTCTACGTTTTGCGAGGCAAAAAGATAAAAATTTGAGCCAGATACTTCCATCGAGAAATTAAATGTAATATTGCAAGATTGGGCATTTAATATGCGAAAAGGCAACGGAGAAGACTACAAAGTAGCGGTAGTGAAAAACAATTTGGAACACCACCGCTCAAATGCTACAAAGTTAATATTACAACGAATTCAATATTGTATTCAACCCTTTCACCGACGTTCAGTTTAATTCATCACGAGCTGCAAGTAATGCTAAACGTAAAATCCTGCAAGCACAACCCGAAGGGAGAAAATTTAGTGCATCAGCTCTTAATGAATCTGAAGTATTTGCAATGGCCAGATCATATGACGAAAATGAACCGGAAGGACTTCAAAAGAAATTATATCACATTTTGGCGTTTGAATTAGCTTGGCGTGGAGGAGAAGCAGCTTACTGCAAAACCACTTATTCCGTATCTGAAATTGAAAATAATGGAAAAGAAACTGGACGTATCGAGTATAATCCCCTATTTTCGAAAACGAGACAAGGCGGTGACAATAAATTATGTAACAGCAAATGGATTACGCCTAATATTTAAGAGGAAGATATTTACCCAATACGTTTATTTAAAAAGTTAATGGAAAAACGAGACAGAGTAGTTCTTACACCAAATTCCTTTTGGAAGAAGAAAAATTCTAAAGGTTGGTATAAGAATGTGCCGATTGGAATTAATGAAATTTCCAAATGGACTAAATGCTCTGCACAACATATTGGTATGGATGTCAAACATGTCAGAATAACAAAACACCCAAATAGAGCGGCAGCAGTTAGCGAATTAAATAAAAGCGGAATTGAAGAACAAGCTCTAATAAAAATAACAGGACACAGCAATTCATCATCAATAGAACCATACTTACAAGTTGACAAAGAGTATCATTCGAGGATTATTCAATCAATTCGTTTGGAAAAAAAAATCTTCAACATCCATCACAGAAACAATTTGCTGTGGCACCCGCAGCGACATCACTGTTCCTAGTATGAATTTCAATAACTGCGTTTTTTTAAATTGTACATTCAAATAGAAATGTGTTTATTTTCAATGTTTCATGAATAAAGTTTGCATTGATATGTTTCTAAATTTCTTATTCATCAAATTGTCCTGCCGAATTACACTCGAAGTTTGTATTGATATCAGGTAAATTTGAGTTGTTCAAATTCTAAACTGTTTCCTTCAGCAATTTGACTCGAAAAACTGTCAACCTAAAAACGCTCCACCTTCGATGTCGCGTTTTTAATAGTTGACAATTTTTCTTGTCTAATTGCTAGGCAACAGTTTCTCATTAAACAACCCAAATTTTCCCGATAAAATAAAAACCTCTCGTGCAATTATTAGTGAAAAGAATCGACATTGGTCAAACAATGAAATAGATGAGTTGACAAATCTTGTTGCCCAATTAGATGAAAAAGCCAACCATGAGAAAAAAATAGATTTCCATTCAAAATAAAAAAGTTGATACCAATTTTTGGCACATCCTGTATAGCTCTAGGACTGAATATATTTCAGGTAGAACGAACATGATCGATTATTACAGTACAACAAATTTATGGCTTCTAATCCAACTGCAAGTTGGAAAACCTCGGATGAAATGCCTACGTAGTAAATCACCCTGTTTATAAAAATGAAACTATCAAATGAAAAAGTAGCAAAAAGTACTCACTCGAGGGCGTGCTCAGAGAAGACTTCGCTGATATCCGAATCGCTCCTGGGTAGCACTAGCTTCGGCAGCACATTCGCTTTTTTCCTCCTGGACTTCAGCGTGGCCGACGAAAAATGCAGCATCTCCGGCATCTTATGCGGCGAATGGGGCGACAAAATGGTCAACCTCCTCTCTCCCGGACTCAAATTCAAATACCCCGCAGGCGGAGGAAGACTCAGATGCTGCGGGATCCTCATCTTCCCAGACCACAGCACTCTCTTCCTTTCTGCGCTGATCAGTTCTTCGCTGCCCACGCAAGACAAAAGAGAACCTTCGCCGCTCACCGCATGCCTCTTCAGTTTGATCTCTCGCTCGATGCTTTCGAGAGACTTCGCTTCAGTGGTAGATTCCGAGAATATTCGGCGCATGTCTCGCTCGCTGGATGTTAGGAAGCATCTCGGAGAGGCTCTGAGGCTCTCCATGCTCTTGGTCTGCTCGCTTCTGTGCGAAGCGGAGAGGAACTGCCCCTTGTTCGCCTGCTTGACGTCAGCCTCGTAATCTTCTTGGGAGGAGCTCGAGTGCGGTGACTTGGACATCAGTGAATATCGCGGAGAAACTTTCTGCGACAGCGAAACGGATTCGGACTCTGATTCCATGGAATCCCCACTCGCTTGCTGGGTAATGATATGGCACTGTGGTATAACTTCGGTTTTTTGGTCGGAGGTTATTGTTGAAATTGACGTTCTGGATGAGTGGACGCTTTGGTGTGTTAGCGTTACTGTGGAGGACGCCTTCGACAAAGACGTAGTTTCTTCTTCATCTTCCTCCATTTTGGAATTGTGGATCTGTAGTTTTATTAATTGTCTGATTGTTTGTCGTCACAAATCACAGATCACTTTCATTTTGATGTATTAAGGCCAGCTGATGAGTCTGCATTGGGTTTCCCAAAATATTTATTCATACGATTCAAAATGATGGAATATATTGAGGTTAAGCAACATTTTCGCAACTGTTTATGAATAATTTTATTGGTGAGGTCAAGAAAAGCTTGGATATATCGAAAACATTTTCAGAATAGAAAAATTGTTCAAAAAAACTAATGAACATTTTTATTCATATATAGAATATATCCCAACTAACAATATAAGTATAATCAACGTTATTCCGGCCTTCGAATTGGTCAGCGCCCAAATAGGCGATGGCAATTCCTACATTGTAATTACCTTAAATAAACCAATATGGGAAAGGAAATGGAAGTAATTCAGAAGTCGACAATTGGGCAATCAAGACATTTTACCTATTAAGTCGAATTCATAAATAGGTAAAACTGCCTTCAGACTAGTCGACTGATTTTTTGTCCTTTCTACTCATTTTAGGTTATGAACACTATAACAAAACAAACAATCGAAGATCAGAAAAAGATGAGAGTTCACTGTATATTGTGTATCTTAACCAACATGATTATTCGTAAAAGCTTTGAAGATGGACTTGGCGTATGAAAAAAGAACTGTCAAGAAACGTACAGCATAGAATTATTTTGCGATAGAAACTTTACTAATGTAGAGTTTTACTCATGTAAAACAAGTGAGCCCCTTCAAAATATCAAATTTGTATAGAAAGAAATTATTTAATCGAGTGTACTTCCTTTTTTCATCAAACACTGCCAAAACGAATTTCATAGATCAAGTATGTATAAACATATCATATAAACCAATTTTTTGACTATCTATCATAAAAGTTAAGTCGATTAAAGATAATTATGGATTATTTTTGCAAGGCGAAAACGGTTTAAGCCAAAAAATATGGCGTCTATTCCATATGGGACCTATAAGTCGCATTTTCCAAATTTTTTTAACACATAGGCTTTATTCAAAGTCGAAAGTAACCTTTATTCCTGATTTTAAAGTTCATTTTCTTTATATTGGGATTTCAGACCCTTTCACATAGTGGTCACGTGATGAAATATAAATATGTTATGGGACGTTTTTCCATGCAATATGTCTATACGTTCAGTTGTATGGTTGGATTGGGATCGTGGATAATAAGTTTTATTGTTGTTATTCAATATCCTGAGCAGAAACTACTCAAATTATCATTTTAATTTCTAATACGGAGTAAAAATAAACCTCATTTTCTACTTCTTGTTGATGGTACCTAGCCTGTACCTAGTTACTCAAAGAAAAGGACATATACTACAAAACCTCGTAATGAAGTGTTTATTCTGAAATTGAACATCAAATATCAGAGATGATGAAAATAGTACGCGATAATTGTATTCAGTGCACATTTTGCCATAATAATATCCATGATAATGTTATCTCGGTATAAGGAGGGATTCTCTATCCGACGGGAAATAGTCAATCATAACATTCTGAATAATAGATGGTCCAGCTAATTATTCTTTGTCCCTGAAGAAAACCATGGACACGGTCAAAACGTCGACAAATTAAATGTTTATCACCTAAAAGAATACTATCATTCACAAAAAGAACCAAAACCCCAAGAAACTCCGTAGTTTCTTAGATTATTGGATTCCACAATTATTGATACATTTATATTGTTAAAGACGTTTCGTCCCGGGCCTGGGACTTCTTCAGTTGTATTTATTTCATGTTGGTATATAATTTTGAGTGATATGTAGCGGTCAATTTATATTAAAATGAATTTTCCTTTTTTTGGAATTTTTCCACATAATGGAGGCCTATCGACATGTTTCTTGTTCAAATATATATATATATATATATATATATATATATATATATATATATATATATATATATATATATATATATATACACAATTCATTGTTGCAGAAACATTGAAAATAAAGTAGAATTTCATCAAAATAATAATTTCCCTTATTCAGGAAAAACTTTTTACTACCTAGTCTGCGATAAATAACCTAATTAGTGCTTCTGAACAAGTATATACAGCAAAAAATTAAATTATGAAATAATAATGTGAATTAAACCTCGTTTCGTAGGTTATGTGTCATTTTATATTAATTCGTGAAGGGTTCTATGAAAATTGTTTCAAAGTTCAGTTCTTATTTGCACTGTGGCAACTTTTAGGGTTTCAACAAATACCTGGGATCTCCTGTACCAAACTGCTCAGCGTTTCGGATTCTCTCCCGTTCTTGGAAACGGCAGCTGCTTTCGTCAACTGGGACTTCTCCTCATTCATGAATTTTCAATGAAACAAAGGTAATGTTGACTCTGCATTTGTGGTTTTTTATCTGCTAGTGTTCTCCATATTTTACTGATGTTTTCTTGGCTAATAATTGATTTTATTCCAAATTGTTTGTTTGTTTGTTCCAAATTTAAATTTGTGCTTCTTCCCAAAATTATTTTTTTCACCATCTCCTTGCTTGTTGATTCTCTCCCCTTGATACCAACACATTTTGTTTTTCTTCTCGAATTTTCGATTTTGACATACTATTATGTCGTTTTCATTATTTTTCACTTCTATGACTGTTTTTATTTATAAAACTTTTTTAACTACCTTATAATCTACATACAATACAAGTACAATTATTCTTTTGACGTTTCAGCTTTTCTATATTTTCAAAATCACTAATTTTGCATCAAGATCTCTCCTGGCATCTCATTGGCTGTTGTGTTCAGATCCAAATTCATATACAGGATGTTTGAACTTTTAATATTTTGTTATCTGCTTGTGATCACAAAATATATTAATACATTTTGAATTCTAAAAATTTAAAAATCATGCCAATTGATTGTAATGTTGAAAACATGTTCATTTTGAACATAGGTATCGATTAATATCATACAAGGTTTCAGAAAAATGGCAGAATTTTCAGAAAAACTGTATAATAACATAGCACAGATTACCAAATACGAATATTTTATTATTTATGGGTTTTTTTAATTATTATTATTATTTCAACTCTTTAAACATTTAACCTACTCTGAACATAATATATATATATATATATATATATATATATATATATAAGGGGATATTTTCGTGACTGTTCGATAGTTTATGTAGAAATTAGTGGGAAGCAGTCAATGGTAGACCAATTAATACGATTTCTTCGTTTTTATGTCGAGCTTTCGAAATTTTTTATTTTCTTCTTCAAGACGTGACTAAAAGTTAATACATGATTATATGTGGTATTACATAATTAGAGAATACTTACTAATATGAAATTCAGAAAAAATAATACACAAAAAGAAACATCGGTGTTACAATTTAAAATGACAAGATGACAGTCACATGACAGATACTCAGTTACATACCTGAATGATCAAAATTCCAAATGAAAGAGATACAAAGTGAAATATAAAAATGTAAAAGTATGTATAAATATGAAAAATAAAATTTAAAGGATTAGGGTGATTTTCTTTGTTTTTTTAATAGATATGTATATATTGTACTGAGGTCATCAATATCTGTTCTTCTATTCATTGTTTTCTCATTGTTGTTTATATGAACCATTTCAAGAAAGAGACGCTCATTGAGATTTCGTTCATTATCGAGAATTTTGGCATTATTATAGTCAATCACATGATCTTTTTCTATTACATGTTCAGCAAGGCAACAAGATCTCACATTTCTTCTACAGTCACTTTTATGAGAGGTTATTCTATCTTTGAGCATTCTACTTGTCTAACCAATGTATACTTCATCACAGCTGCTGCAAGGAATTTCATAAATTATATTGGATTTATTTTTGATTGGTATAGGTTTTAATTTTGAATGTATTTGTGATATAGTTTTCAAACTGGTTTTAGCTATTTAAACATTGTCTTCATTTTTGAACAATTAAATGAGTTTCAGTGTCAAATTACCTATATGTGGTAAAGATTTATAAATTGCAATTTGATCCGTTCTTGGTGATTGGTTCGAATTCAAAATAGAAGCAGAGGAGCTAAATAGAATTTTATTAACTAATGATTTCGGATATGAATTTTCTAAAAGAATGTTTTGAAGTTCTTTCAGACACTCATCTCTCAAGGATGGATGAGTGACCTTAACAACTCTATTTTCAAGGTTATTAATTGAATTGGGTTTGATTTTCATGGGATGGTGTGAGTGAAAATTTATGAAACCATTTACTATTTATTGGTTTTCTGTACCTTCTAGTAATGATTTTGTTGTTGATGGTTCTGATTAGTTTCAAATTAAGGAATGGAACTGAATTATCGGTTTCTTTTTCGACAGTGAATTGAATATTGGGAGCAAAACTGTCAAAAATATTGAGAGTTTCATCAATACAGTTTTCTGGTACAGAAAGGATAAGGTCATCTACATATCTCCTAAGGAAAGGAATGTCGAAAGTGATTTTATTTGTGCAATATTCTGGGAGTTCATCTAAAACGTAACTTGATATTATTGGAGAGATGTTAGATCCCATGGGACTACCAAAAATTTGTTTGTAGAATTTTTCATTGAAGACAAGACAAGTAGAGTCAAAAATAAAATCAATTATCTTCATAAACATTCGTTTTTCAATATTGCAGAGATTGTTAATTTTGTTCCATTGTTTATCAATGCCGAGTTTAACTAACTCTGAAGGTAAGTTAGTGAATAGAGATACCACATCTAAACTTATCAGAACATAATTTGGTGGTAATTGAAAATCGTTAATGAATTTACTAAAGGAGAAAGGGTCAGTGACATGATATCTGTTATCGTTATCATATGAGTTGGTCAATATTTCAGTAATGCATTTCGTTATTTCACTGTTTGGTGAGTCTATAGAAGAAACAATTGGTCTCATAGATAAAACTGGTTTATGAATTTTTGGTAGAGTATAAAAACGTGGTGTAATAGAATTGTAGAAAGTTAACTTTTTAGCAGTTATTTCATCAATCATTGCTTTTTTCTTTAGTTCAGAAACAATTTTATTAGCTTTCTGTTGTAAAGTGCAAGACAGATCTGCTCTAAGTGGTTTATAATATTTTGTATCATTTAGAAGTAACTGGCTCTTGTTGATGTATTCGTCTTTGTACATTGCAACAGTTACGTTACCTTTATCACTATTGATAATACAAAGTTCAGGATGTTGTTTCAGATATATCTTGCACTAATTGAACATTACAGTAAACTGATCTATGTGATTACCATTATTATGAGAAAAGTTTGTTATGATATTGGTGAATTGTGCTCGATATAAGTTTTTACTTCTCTCATTGAAATTTTCGATAATATTTTCCAAATCTGCAAGAAGTGAATTCATATATATAAAGATTTTCGAATCAACGAGACATCCCCTGGATATGCCGAATGCAATTTTGCCAAAACGTCATGGAATCGGAACGTTTGAGAACCAATACCATAACACTGGGAGAGAACGCCAAAAATTTATATTAATTGTCAAGGTAACACAATCTTTAATAGCGATTCCAAATTATAATTATTCAACAGAAACTTGGATTAGAAATGGGAAACAGAAAAGGTTCTTGAAACGTCATACTCTATTTTGTCTTGATAATTTCTGATATTATTTAAGGCAAATAATTTTCAAACGGTACGTCAGTGACAATTTTTTTTCTTTAATCCAGAGTACCAGAAACTTAATAACGTATCGGGGCAACTTTAGTAATTTGCCATTCTTGTATCAGATAACTGACATTCAATGGAAGAACAAAAAACAAAAACAAAATCAATATTCTGATAACCTCCAAATCCTATTGAGATGTTATTCAGTTTAAATTATGTCGTTTCGAGATTTGTTAGAGGTTTTTTAGGTTTCCGCTATATTAAAAAAACACAAGGCAATTTTGTAAAGGTCAACTATACTCAATGTAAGGAAAAGTTCATCCACAGTAAATGGCTTCCGACATTTCCATATACTTTTTTCATATTCTATCCCATTTTATCAAGATTTTGCCATAATAAAGCTTACTTTTTCTGAAATGTTTCCTTCTCCATTTCAGTTCTTTGGAGTCTCTTTTGTGTGAAAATCCCCTTTAGATTTCCGCTATTTTTAGCAGTTCGTCAGTTCACCGGAAAGAATATCGTATCGTATTACCCACTGTAACTATTATATTTTCAGTATAACAAAAGGGGCTGAATGGCTGAAATGTTCCAGTAGAGGTGGATTCGATCCTTTGTTGCCCTAACGAATTGTAGGATATCACGGAAAGTAATCAATGTTTCTATTTCGTATGTTGGTTGTGCCAGTGAGAAAATAAGGAAATAATATCTGCTGATATATATTCAATATATACTGAATTATGCAGCATGAGAACCCTACCGAGGTATCACATTTATTTGATGAATTTTTTATAAATGCCCCGCTACATAGTCTAGACAACGGTGTTGAAATCAGTGAAAAATGTAACATTTCTGACGAGCTCAAGATAGATATGAATGAGTACTCATTTTTTCTTGATCCCTTCACCCCCTAGAACTGAAAACAATCTTAGAATCTAAGTTTAAAAATAAACATTCCTCAGGACAGGACGAAATCCCGCTTTTTATAATAAAGGCTTGTTCAGATAATATTATTGAACCTCTCACCTACCTGGTAAATCTGTCCTTTCTGAACGGTGAGTTCCCACAATGTCTGAAAGTTGGAAAAATTATTCCCATTTTCAAAAAGGCATGTTCTACCGACATGAATAACTATCGTCCAATTACTGTAACTTCCAGTCTTTCAAAAATATTTGAGTACGCATTTCTCAACCGTCTCTTAAATTTTTTTTATAAATGCAATATCTTTACCGAAAACCAACATGGCTTCTTATCCGGCCGTTCTACTAATTCAGCTATTATTGCTTTTTTTGAAAATGTCACAGAGTTTATGGAGGCAGGCGAGTGCCCTGCTGGGATTTTCTGTGATCTCAGCAAGGCATTTGACTCGGTCAATCATAATCAGTTAACATCGAAATTGTATAATTATGTAGTACGAGGTGTAACATTAGAATGGATTTCATCTTTTCTAAATCATCGTTCTCAGTACGTATGTGTTCCTTATATCCAACCTGAGAGTGTTGGCTTCGTCAATTCGGAGAGTAAACCCATTAATATTGGTGTCCCCCAAGGATCTATCCTCGGACCTATTTTATTTATACTTCACTCCAATGATCTAGATAAATTCTTGAAAGGTGTTCATGTAACAATGTATGCAGACGACACGTCTTTGATTATCTCGCACACAAATGATTTACGTATACTTGAAGATACAGAAAATGTTCTAGAAATGATGCAAGACTGGTGCGGTACCAATCGCCTGAATATGAACGCCCAGAAAACCCAAATTTTAAGATTTCATAACTATCAAAGAAAGTGTGATCCTCTAAGAATTAAGATGAGTGATGATGTATTCATTGATAATTCGGAGGAATCCAACTTTCTGGGACTCCTTATTGACGAAAACTTAAGTTGGGAGGGTCATTGTACAAACCTAATGAAAAGACTGAACTCTATATGTTTCATGTTCAGGAATCTCAAACATATACTTGAGATCCCCCAACTAGTGGCCCTATACCATGCACAGGTTGTGTAACGAATTAGGTATGGAATATGTTTGTGGGGCAACTCCACCTTGGCAAAAAATGTCGTTTCGACACAGAAAAAAAATATCAGAATAATAGCGGGAGTTCCAAGTACTCATTCTTGCAGGGACCTCTTCAAACATTCGAATACCTTGACCCTCATGTCAGTCTATATTCATGAACTGTCCGTATTTATTTTAAAAAATAGACAAAAGTTTGTTCTAACGGAAGACTTCCACTCCGTGAACACACGCCAAAAGAAAAAATACCATATTCCCTTTACAAAATACAAGGTCTCTAGTAATTCACCCACAATTATGGGTTTGTATGTTTTCAACCATTTACCTGAAAGTTTAAGAGAAGTTAAATATATCAAAAAATTCAGTAGCTCCTTGAGAAACTTCTTGACTGAAAAATGCTTCTATTCGCTGGAAGAATATTTCAATAGTTAGCTAGATCTTATCAAAATGTGTACATTGAGCATAGGTGTTTATGTGTGTGTGTGTGTGTGTGTTGATTACCGCTGACAATACTCTACTTTTATGAACTGTATATTCTATATTCACTATTTATATACATTGTATACTGACTATTCCTATACATTTTATATGTCTTATTGGAAAATAAAATTATTTCATTTTTATCGACAGATATAAGGAGAATTTAATATAATCAAGGGAACAGCAATAACGTTATCGTTCAAACTTTATAGGTGCAAATAAAAACTTTTCAACAAAAACTAAAACCGTCGAAATAAGAAACTCAAAAGCAAAAAACAAAATGAACCGTTTTAGTCTGAATATGTAACCTCCTGAACTAATGTGAGTCATTTTAAGTCGGCGCCAAACAAACAAGCAAAGTTATTACGTGGAGCGTAGAATGATGGCAGCGGGGTGCGCGACGCGACGGCGTGGCGGCGCGTTGCGTCGCGAGGCAGCTACCCGAACGGGCACACACGTGAGAGCATACGTCGTTGCGAGTGGTCGTGCAGAGAACGCATTTTTGTAATTTTATTATTTGAATCGCTAGAGATTCCACGTTGCATTTTCATGTTATTTTGTTTTGATCATTTCTTCAAAGTAATTTAACGATTTTCGTTTGTTCGACTGTTTGTTTGGCGCCGACTCAAAATTAGTTACTTACATTAGTTTAGGAGTAAAGTAATTCAGACTGAAAAGGTTCATTTTATTTTATGCTTTTCAGTTTCTTTATTCGTCGGTTTAATTCTTTGTTGAAAAGTTTTCATTTTTTAATTTTTTGTGGCTAAAATGTACTAATTGCTACCTACCCAATTTGGATTACTTTCATAATACTTACCCATCCACCTCACTTTAAGTATTAACCGTTATATACTGTAACGTAAATAAACTTAACTTGGTTTAACTAATTTATTTAACACTTAATCTACAACTTAATTTATATTACTACGCCACTGTATAGCTCGATGGTATGGGCTCGTTCAGACTGTCTTTGCCATCTGGAGGGCTACCTATTTATCTCCGTCACAGGATTCCCGATCTTTCGAATTCCGGCAGTTGGCGACGGCATGTTCCAATTGTTTCCAATATTGACCGTTGTTTTCCGCGGAAGAGCGACTGGATGGTTCTCGAATATCTCCGGGGATGATCTCATCGCTGTCGATGGCAACGTGTGAGGCGACAGGTCCGGCCTAGGTTCGTTACATTGCCCCCTTCTTAAAGACATTTCGTCCCGAAATTTCATCCTTGGAGTGTGACGATATCTGCATGACTCCCCATATCTGCACCGTGAAGTTCGATGGAAGTAACACTCCACGGTCTCCATGATCGGTCGTGGAAGAGGGTTACAGCAAACCAAAACCCTGACGCCGCTGGATCTGAATATCGCCTCCAGCATACTTCTTATGACTCTCCAGTCCAACCCATCAATACCACAGGATAGTTTTGGAATTGCTAGATCCGCCAGATTCTGGTCCACCATAGTATCTCTTAGTTTGGTGAGACTCTTCCAGACATCTTCATAGGACGGTTTATCTTGGGAGTGCCTCTTGGTAACTAGGTAGTAGATGTTTCTCTGGCCTTTCTTCAACTGTAGCACCCCAACTTCTGGATTCTGCTCCGCAGTGTTTGGAGTTGACCAAATTTCTTGGAGAACACTACGGCGATGCCCTGGACATTCGAAGATCTTCTGCCACACAGTGCGCTAGTGCGTAGTCAGCAGGCACCTCGAAAGGTCTCGTGACTCCTCTGTAGTAACCCCATGTAGAACTTTCTGCCCGTTTGAATACAAGGTCATAAACTTCTCGAGCGTCATATCATCCTCCGGTGGCATGAGGGTGCGAACTTGGTCATGGTTTCCAGCGTAAGGGGCCAACCTGTTGAAATGGACGACCCTTGGTTTCCCTCAGGGGTGGCTTATGGATTCGGTACACGAGGTCGTTTATCCTTTTCACGATTTTATACGGGCCTTCCCACGAGTTCCGCAACTTTGGTGATAGTCCACGACGACGTTTGGGGTTGTACAGCCACACCAGGTCATCAACCTTAAATCCTCCAGCGTCGGCCTTGATGTCATAGGTCTTCTTCATTTTATCGCTGGCCCTCTGGATGTTCAGCCGGACTCGTTCGTGGATGTCGTCCATTCTCTGCCGAAGTTTGCTGACGTAGTCCTCTCCCGCAGTGTCTTGTCCTGGCGGTATCCCAAACTTCAGGTCACAAGGCGTCGCAGTTCTCGGCCCATTATAATACTAGCAGGAGTTTGACCGGTTGACTCGTGTACTGCGGATCGATAGGCCATCAGGAACAAATGAAGATACTGGTCCCAGTCTCTTTGATGGTCAGAGACAACCTTGGACAAGTGGCGGTTGATCGTCCTGTTCATCCGTTCCACCATTCCATCGGACTGCGGATGTAGGGCCGTGGTTCTTGTCTTGCGGATGTTCAGCCGTAGACATATTTCGTTGTAAAGGTTGGATTCGAAATTTCTGCCTTGATCCGAGTGCAGCTCCATTGGAATACCGAATCGACATATCCACTCTTTCACCAAGACGTCGGCGACGGTGATGGCTTCCTGGTTGGGCAGGGCATAGGCTTCCGCCCACTTACTGAAGTAGTCCATTGCCACAAGGATGTATTTATTCCCGTGGTCGGATACGGGAAACGGGCCGGCGATGTCAATGGCGATTCTCTCGAACGGGCTGCCTACGTTGTACTGACGCATCGGGGCCTTGGGTCGTATTCGAGGTCCATTGCTAGCAGCGCATCAGCGCACTTCCTGCACCAGTCCTGGACGTCAGCTTGACAATTGGCCCAGTAAAACCGTTGCCTCACTTTCTGCAGGGTCTTCGTCACTCCCAGATGTCCTCCGGCGACTCCATCATGGATTTCCCAGCACTTCCTCTCTTCTGTTCCTGGGAACAATTATTTGTCGTCTGTCTTCCCCACCAATATCGGCCTCCAGCACACGTTTCAGGATCCCATTGTCCAGAATAAGAGAGTTCCATTGTGCCCAATAGGACTTAACAGCCGGCGAGTAACCTGTGACTTCCTGCCATGATGGTCTTCGATTGCCCTTCTTCCAGCTGACGACTAAGCCAAGGTCGGGGTCTCTCTCTTGGTCTTTCTGGATCTTGCTGTCATTCCAGTTGTCATCCATTGCCGCGGTTCTACAAAGTGTTGCTTCTTTCTCTTCTGCTCGTCGGCAATGTGAGCAATCATCTGGACATGGTCTTCGCGACAAGGCATCTGCATTCTTATGGCTGGTTCCGGCTCGATGTTCGATCTCGAAATCGAATTCTTGGATCTCTCGATCCAACGTGCTACTTGACCCTCAGGATTTTTGAACTGTAAGAGCCATTTGAAGCTGCATGGTCAGTTCTCAGCAGGAATCTTCTTCCATACACGTACTTGTAGAAGTGTTCCACTCCTTTACAACGGCTAACAGCTCTCGCCTGGTGACACAGTAATTGCGCTCTGGTTTGCTAAGCGTCTTGCTGAAATAACCAATGACCTTCTCCTGTCCCTCCTGGATCTGAGATAGGACAGCTCCAAGTCCCACGTTGCTGGCGTCCGTATCCAAAATGAATTTCCCTTTGGGAAGGGGATAGCTCAGTATAGGTGCGTTGATCAAAGCTCCTTTCAGCTTCCTGAATGAGTCTTGACATTCTTCGGACCACTGGAAGTTTGTTTGGCCTTCCGTGAGCTTGGTCAGTGGTTTAGCGAGGTTGGCGAATCCCAGCACATATCGGCGATAGTATGTGCATAAACCAAGGAAACTTCGAAGTTGGTGAATGTCTTTTGGGATGGGCCAATCCTTAACAGCTTTGATCTTCTGGTCGTCCACTGCTACTCCTTCCCCAGAGACAACGTGGCCGAGGTATCGTACTTCTTTTTGGAACAGATGGCATTTCTTAGGGCTCAGTTTCAATCCGGAGTCCCTCAGTCGCAGGAATACTTCCTCCAAGTTTTTCACGTGGTCCTCAAACGATCTGCCGACTACAATTATGTCGTCGAGATACACTAGACACGTGTTCCATGAGAGTCCCTTCAGTACTGTTTCCATCAATCTTTCGAATGTGGCGGGAGCATTACAGAGCCCGAATGGCATAACGGTGAACTGCCACAATCCTGAGCCGATGGTAAAGCAGTCTTTTCTCGATCTTCCTGAGCCAGTTCTACTTGCCAGTATCCACTCTTCAGATCAAGGGTCGAGAAAATCGTGGAACCAGCCAACGTGTCTAGGGTGTCATCTATTCTCGGGAGAGGGTAACTGTCCTTCTTCGTGACATTATTAAGTTGGCGATAGTCTACACAAAAGCGTGTCGATCCATCCTTTTTCTTCACCAGTACGACTGGAGAGGACCAGGGACTGTCAGATGGTTCGATAACTCCTTCTTTTCCCATATCGCTGACTATTTTGTCAGCCTCTTCCTTCTTGGCAAGAGGAAGTCTTCTTGCTGATTGCCGGATCGGTCGGCACCCCAGTATCAATCTTGTGCTGGACCACATTAGTTCGACCCCTTTTCCTTGTCCGGTATCGAAGATGTCTTGGTACTTTTGACTAAATCTCTTAGTTTGGGCTGTTGAGCTGGTTTTATGTCTTTGGAAGAGATGGCAACTAGTTTTCTAGTTCTGTGGGCAAGTTGTTGGGTTGGCTAATCGTACCTCGTACGCCCCGGATCACAGATGAAACTGACGAGCAGTGCCCTAAAATTGTTCCTTTCTTTAAGGTCACTGGAAAGTAATTGACATTCATGACCCTTACCGGTACAAATTTTTCAGCACGTAACAGGGTTTTCCTAGGGCAATCCCTCGTCAATTTTTCATCATGAAGTTTGGGCTCGAACATCATCACGTCTCCACTGCTCGCACTCCCGCCCAGGCGAGCCTCCAGGATGGTTTCAGCCCTCTCAGGTACGCTTACATCTTCAGCCAACAGCACACGGATCAACTCTTCACTTCTCCATGAAGTACCAGCTCTTCTCCGTTGACACGTAGGACGCCGTCTTTGAAATCAATTCAAACCCTCTGGAATTCATGATGTCCATTCCGATTATTGCATCGTCTTCGATGTCGCTACAAGTGCCTGATGTTTCACTTTAGTGCTGCCCAAAATTATTTCAATCGGTAGTTCGCCATATACAGTAGCTGGCTCCCTGTTGCTGTGCGTAGCTTCAAGTTGTCAGTTCAATTCGTTCCGGTGTTCTGGCAAAGGAAGGTCCGAGAATTGTCCTAGTCGCACCTGTATCTAGCAGCATGGTGCAAGGCTCGTTATTGATGAGACCGTCTACGAAAACACCTCTGTTCTGTCGTTGCAGGATAGCGACATATGCGTTGTTAACCAGGGCTTGCTGGACACAGGCCGACGATTGCCCTTCTCGTCGACCTTCTTTGGTTTTCCTGCATCGGAGTCGTGTTTTCGAATGTTGGACATTTGCTACGCACATGTCCAATTTTACCAATTCCAGCATCTTATCTGTCTTTTCTCAGGAACACTTCCTTAATCACTTTCCTTATGGCAGCTTCCAAATTAGCAGGCTCCTGTGAGTCTTCCTCAATCATTCGGACTTTACTCTGGCTTTTGCAAGATTGTTTCGCTGCCTCGAATTCCAAAGCGCGTGCCAGTGCGTCTACGAGATGTGTTGGACGGGCTAGTGTCAACGCTTGTCTGGTTTCTTGGTCACGGAGTCCATCCAGGAATGCTTGAACCGCTAGTCGCTCCATTACATTTTCTGGTGTGGCTGGATATGCGAGACGAACCAAGCGTGCAATGTCAGTTCCGAATTCTTGTAAGGATTCGCCCGATTTTTGGCAGCGATTTTTCAGCTGGGAGTGGTATACGTGTTCCAAATGGGCGTGGCCATATCGTAATTCTAGATGTTTAATCAGCTGATCATAGTCCTCCTGTTCTTGGGCGGTGAGAGTTTGTAGAATATTTGTCGCTTCTCCACGTAATGCAAATGTCAGTGCTACAGCTCTTTCCCCTGCATTCCATCCGTTTGCTTTGGCCGCTGCTTCAAACTGCCGGCGGTGATTTGCCCATGGAGTTTTTCCGTCGAACTGAGGCGGCTTCATGGAAGCTTCCTATTTCTGAAATGACCTTGACATCTTTTATACCCTCTTGAACTTTATCCAAGTTCAAACCCAAGTCCAGCATTGCATTTTCGTTAACCATCTCTGTGGAGGGCGCACTATTAATTCGTTTTTCCAGCTTACTGATCGTTTCCTTCATTTTGTCCATTTCTGCCTCGACCCCATCTTTGATTTTATCTACCTCCGTGTTCATTTGCTCCCTAATTTTATCTATCTCTGTCTCAACGGTTCCCATCCTTTCTTCTAGAAAATTAGCCACGCCACACTATTCTTTTTTAGGCCTTCTGTGTTTCCAGGAACTTCTCTTCCAGGCTTCTTGCATTTTCTTCCAGGCTTCTTGAATTTTCTAGAAGCTTCTCTTCAGATTTCTAGAATTTTCTTGAAGCTTCTCTTCCAGATTTCTAGAATTTTCTTCAAGCTTCTCTTCCAGATTTCTAGCATTTTCTTCCAAGCTTCTTGAATTTTCTAGAAGCTTCTCTTCAGATTTCTAGAATTTTCTTGAAGCTTCTCTTCCAGATTTCTAGCATTTTCTTCCAAGCTTCTTGAATTTTCTAGAAGCTTCTCTTCAAGATTTCTAGACTTTTCTTGAAGCTTCTCTTCCAGATTTATAGAATTTTCTTGAAGCTTCTCTTCCAGATTTCTAGAATTTTCTTGAAGCTTCTCTTCCCGATTTCTAGCATTTTCTTCCAAAGTCCTCGAATTTTGTTGCAGTTCTTCTTTCACGGATTTAGTAGTTTCTTCGAGTTATTCATTACCAAACTCTACATCACCTCCCGGTAACTTCGAATACAAATTTTTTGGTTTCCTCACCTTCTTGTATAAGTCCTTCTGCAAGTCTTTCCTGGAGTACTTGCTTTTTACCGTTGTTTCCAGTTCCCTTTCCTCCAATTCCTGTTTCAATTCCGCTACCTTCAAATCCGCAAGGGCACTTTTCTTGAACACATTTTGTCTTTGACGAGGTATCAGTCTGTTTCACACGAAAAGTTTATCAGTTTGTTAAAAATTCACTTCGCGAATTCTTTTTCACGGGCCACCAGTCTATTGTCTGTTTCACGCGAAGAGTGTATCAGTTTATATTCCCACGCACAATTGTCCACTTCGCGAAAACCGGGCCACTGTCTATTTTCTGTTTCACGCGAACAGCGTATCAGTTTATATTCCCACGCACAATTGTCCACTTCGCGAAAACCGGGCCACTGTCTATTTTGGGCGTACAGAAAGGTCTATCAATTCATTTTTCTGACTATCCACTCCACGATCACTTGTTTATTTTCAAAATCTCACTTCCGACACCAATTGTAACGTAAATAAACTTAACTTGGTTTAACTAATTTATTTAACACTTAATCTACAACTTAATTTATATTACTACGCCACTGTATAGCTCGATGGTATGGGCTCGTTCAGACTGTCTTTGCCATCTGGAGGGCTACCTATTTATCTCCGTCACAGGATTCCCGATCTTTCGAATTCCGGCAGTTGGCGACGGCATGTTCCAATTGTTTCCAATATTGACCGTTGTTTTCCGCGGAAGAGCGACTGGATGGTTCTCGAATATCTCCGGGGATGATCTCATCGCTGTCGATGGCAACGTGTGAGGCGACAGGTCCGGCCTAGGTTCGTTACAATATTATAACTAGCTGGTACTTCGTCCACGTTGGACTTTGTTTTTTGTTGTTGTTTTTTTCACTCACCCCTTTAGGGACGGAGTTTCAAAAATTACTGAAACATATATTTCTTCATTTGTAACACAGACCTCAGATACCAATTTTTATGATCCTAACTTCAAAACTAACGGAACTCTTATACAAACTTTCACCCCCTAGGGGTTGCATTTATAAAAACACTTGAACCTGTTTTTCTTTAATCCTTGCAAAGATCTCAAATACGAATTTTCATGACCCTAGTTTGAGAATTGACGGAATCCCCATTACAAACTTCCACCCCCATTTCACCCCTTTGGGGGTTGAATTCCTAAAAACACTGATATGCATTCTGAAAAGGGAAACATACTCAATAAAATATTGAATAGAAATATTTTTTTGTTAATTGAATAATCCACGATGAAAATTACGTTATTTTTTGTAGTATCCTATAGAAAACAACTATTTTCCCGGGTAGAGCCGCGCTGGACATTCAACTACATCTGATAGATTTTAAGAAAAAATCTGGAAGTGAAAATTTGCATTTTCATTCAGATAGTTATTTGATTTTCTATTCCAGTCTTAAAATAATTCATATATGAATGAGGCGAAGAAGAATGTTTTCCAAAAGAGAGTACTCACCAGAAATCATTTGTAACATTGATGCAAGAGAGGCATCGTACTCACTAGGTCTTTAATGCATTTTGGTCGACGAAAATCTATTTCACGCTTCCACGATCATCAGTAAGAGCGAGAGAAATGGGAAACACATTTTCAAGAAGCAATGTCACTTTATGAGTTCTTAATTAAGACTGGAATAGCAAATCAAATAACTATCTGAATGAAAATGCAAATATTCACTTTCAGATTTTTTCTTTTGAGTAAGGGTACTTCCTCAATATCTATCGCATGAAGTTCAATGTCCGGCGTGGCTTTAGCCGGGAAAGTAGTTGTTTTCTGTAAGATATTACAAAAAATAAAGTCATTTTAATCGTGGATTTTTCAATTACAAAAAAAAAAATCTATTCAATTGAGAATGTTTCCCTTTTCAACATGAATATCTTGAACGATGGAAGATAGTGACTTAAGTTTATTTTTCAGTCGCAGATGATTCCACATCTGATTTTATGAACATCCTGTTCATATTCTCAAACAAATCAAACTGAAATACATATTTCTTCTATTTGCAACAAAGACTTCAAATACCAATTTTTTTGACCCCAATTCGAAAACTAACTTTACAGACTTTCAACCCCCATTTTACACCATTAGGGTTGAATTTCCGAAAACCCTGAAACAAATTCATCTTCATTTGTGAAAAAGAGCCAAAATACTGATTTCCATAACTATAATTTCAAAACCAACTGCATTTTCACTTCCACTCCCCTTTTCCCCCATCTTTTTACCCCTTCAGGGATGGAGTATCGAAAAATATGCTGTCAAAATTTCAAATCTCAGGACCAGCTGTTTGGTCTGGTCGTTGATTGTATATCAGTCAATCAGTGAGTCAGTTAGTCAGGACATGTAATCAAATAAGTTCCATTGACTGTCTTCCGTCTCCATCATCAAATTAACTTCGGGCCTCCATTATGTTGTTGTGTCATCAGAACTACATATATGTGCCGAATTTCGACAGAATCAGTTCACAGGTATACAATCAATAAATCATCCCCCATTTTCCGACCCTTGGGAGTGGAATTTTTCTTTCAAATCCAAATAGGACATACCCTATCCATTAAAAAAAAAGAGTCATAAAAATCCGACTACTCTGTAAGAAGTTATGCGGGGTCATAAATAAATAGTTATTTATGTATCAAGGGCGTAAAATAGGCTTTTATGGACCGAAGTTTGATTAATAGCCCGAGCGATAGCGAGGGCTATTAACACGCCTAGGTCCATAAAAGCAAATTACGCCCGAAATACATACAAAATTTTATGCACGACCGGTATATTTGATGTCATGTAGATAGATATCTAGAACATGATGAAAAAACATCAAATCTGCCGTGAGGATGTATATTCATATCATATCGGAAACAGAATAAATCAAGAAGTGATGGAATGAATGTTGTTACCATGGCAACTCAGTCAATTTTTTGGAATAAATATCATCCATCGTAATATTTCTATCGATATGAGATTGAAATTCACTTTAGCGCCTGTTCAACGATTTTATCGCCCGCCGGGCGATAAAGTAGTCCGCGGGCGCTAAAGTGCTACTTTACGCCCGCAAATCCGGGCGCTAAAGTGCTACTTTACGCCCGGTCATGCATAAACAAAATTAACGCGTCGACTAGAGAACCTCCTCCTTTTTTTTTTCGTCGGTTAAAAGAATATTCATCGTCATTTCGTCAAATTCTTGATACTATACTGGAATTTCATGACATTTCCCATTCTTGGCTATTCTGCATTCTAAATATTGTCCTAATCATAATGAACTTGTTCAATTTGTGAAACATTTGTGTTTTAGTTGCCCGAAGCCGACCAGAGAGATGAGCATCTAACGTCATTGGAAGGTAAGCACCCACGCTATCGAAAATACTCCTTTGATCCTACGAAAAATGCCGGCGCAGCGTCTTCCCATTCTTTCCTCATGGGGATGACAATGTTAGGCACTTCTCTAAAGTTCAGAACAGGCGAGGTGCTATATCTTTTCATCAATAGGATTGGACGCCCTCTATGCCTTGTTCTAAGTGTGAGTCTGTAGGCAGTTCGCATGGCTTCATACACAATGAAAAGGTGCAGAGTTGTGATCGTAGAAGAACTTCTAGAGCTCTGGTAGGCGTCGTCCTCATGGCAACTATTATTCCTAGACAGGCCAGCCGCTGTACTTTAATCTAGTTCATTTCTGGATTTGCCCTAAGTGGTACCGGTCCACCAAATTATAGACCCGTACGTTAATGTCGAGAGAATGATCGCTGTTTATATCCAGTGTAGGTCTTTAGGTGATAGGCCCCACGTATTGCCAGAAGACTCTTCTGTATGCTAAATAGGAGCGGATAGCCTTCTTCTTGCAAGCTTGGAGTCCATTATGACTCCAAGATGTTTGATCGACACTTTGTACGGGAGCTGTCTTCCTGAGGTAATTATTTCTAGAAGACTACCTATTTTGAGTTTCTTGGTGAAAAGTACCAAGTTCGCTTTTTGTGGATTGAATCTCAACCCTCCGCCGGAACACCACTATTCTACTCTGCCAAGAGCTTCCATAATGATTTCTCCTAGAAGGTTCTCGGTTGGTCTTGGGCCAGCATGGCAAATATTCTGCATATGCTTGTGAATACAGTCCCGACTCATTAACCTCCTCGAGAAGCTCGTTGACTACCAAGCATCATAATAGGGGTGACAAAACCCCACCCTGTGTTCCCCCCTGGGTAGATACGGTTCTCCTGTTCGGTTCTGCTGTTCCCAGTCGCTGTTATCTTTGGGGGGAACTTTGCAGAGCCTTGCTACTGAGGGCATTAGATGGCAGTGCCAGCTGTTTCTTTGAGATTGCCGAAGAGCTTTTTTGTACTCTCTCGGTGCAGATGCAGACCTAAAGTTTTTCCAGCGAAGTGGTACCTTCATTCGTTTTCCTTTGTTTAGAAGCTTTTCTATTACCCTGCCGTGGTTCTCAATCTTTGAGATCGACCAGGGCATTATCGCATTATCTGTCCTCCCTTTACGAGGAAATGATCACCTTGTTTAGATACCTTACTGTGGTACCTATCTCGGCTCTATTATCGTACCTGGACGGTAATCCTACGAGTTAGCCTTCCAGTTCCTCTCGAAAGTGATCGAATTTTGGGGCCCGTGTATTTTCATGACAGCACGGTTTAATTCTTCATCACTAATAGCTGACACAGAATCACCATCAAATATATTTGAAATAAAAACTTTTTAACAAAAAATTAAACCGATGAAATACGGAACTGAAAAGTAAAAAATAAAATTAACCTTCTTATTCTCAATAATTAAGCTCCTTAACTAATGTGAGTGACTAATTTCGAGTCGCGCCAAACAAACAAGCAAATGAATTAGGTAAGGCGTGAAATGATGGCATCGAGTTGGGCGGTGACATTCTGATAATTTTTTTGAAGTAATTCAATGATCTTCGTTGATTGTTCGTTTGGCGCCGACTCAGAATTAGTTACTAACATTAGTTTAGGAGCTTAGTTATTGAGACTAAGGAGGTTTATTTTATTTTTTAATTTTCAGTTCCGTATTTGGTCGGTTTAATTTTTTGTTAAAAAGTTTTTATTTTTAAATTTTTTGTGGCTGAACTCTACTAATCACTACTTACTTGTTTTTTCATTACTTCCAAAATACTTACTTACACACTTTACTTCAACTATTACCAGTTAAATAATATGATTATCTATTTTTACTATTGGTTGTAATATAAATTATTTTTGTTGTTCTGGTTAGTTAATTTCATTACTTTGAATATCATTCCATCCTCCCATAGAATATAATTATTGTGACGGATGTGGAATAATGACAGTGGCGATCTGTCATTGTCAACTACATATATGTGTGCCAATGTTCACAAGTGAAAAATCAATAATCCCCTATTTTTCTATCCGTGAGGGTGAATGATTTCATTCGAAATCCAAAAATAAGGTATACCCTATCTATTGTAAAAAGAATCATCCAAATCGAAGAACCCAGTACAAAGTAATGCCTGATAGAATCGGTTAACGGACCAGAATTCAGAGGGTGAGTGATCAATATCCTTTATTTTGCTACCCTTAGGGGTAGATTTCATCTTTCAAATTCAAATGGGGCGAACTTCGGAGTACACCCTATCTACTGAAAACAGAATTATCAGAATCGGACGTCTCAGTAAAAAGTTATGCGTGATCATACATAAAAAAAATAAATATACGCGTCGACTAGAGAACCTTCTTCTTTTTGGTTTCGTCGGTTAAATATGCAGTCACTAGTGAACTGAATATTATCAAGATATGAAAATACATCTGTTGTCATACTTCAGTAGAGAGGGAATATGCCATTTACTTTGGTATGCTGTGAACGACCTGAGAGATAACACTCGAATATTATAGATAATATTCAAGTTCACAGAGTAGAGTTGGAATACTGATTTTCTCGAAAGTGAGAGTAGCAGAGTTGTTTTGCAAGAATACTCATTTATGAATCCTGCTGGTAATCCATCAAGAGTTCGCTATTATCAATATACTCCTCAATTTGATCATAGACTGTCAGTTCTAGTATTTGCATTGATTATCGAGAGGATTGATCTCAGATCTTTCAATGTGAGTAATTCAATTCTCTTATTTAACTAGTTGAGACGAAAGGCTAATCAAGCAATCGTATGATCTTGCTTTGATATATGATATACTCAATGAATTAACTCCTCAGCTTCATCTTTGTTAGTACTAATTGTAAAAAAAGACTGTTTATTTTGAAAAATTGTTTTATCTGGTATGGGATCATATGAAGGTTCAAGCAGAGTTTCTGAAGTTTTCTAAGTGTATTCCACATCACGAGAACAACCATCAATTTTCGAATTGTTTGAAAAACATGAACAGGATGTTAATAAACTCAAATAAGCAGCCACTTTCTTCATCGTTCGAAATAACCTCTTGAGAATATTCATGTTGGAGATGAAAATCTCATCGATTTAATATTTGAACTGATATCTTCTGAAAACTGAGAAATCTATGAGAAAATGAAGCAATCTTATATATTATGAAGAACAACTACTTTTCTGGCTGAAGCATATGCTGCACCTTGATCTACATCTGATAGATATTGAAGAAAGAGCCTACCTAAAAAAAAGTCTGAGATAGAAAGTTTGCATTATTATTCAGATTGTTGTTTGATATTTCGATTCAGTCTATTGGATATCACAAAAAAAATGGATTGCTTTCTATCATAGATCTTTCAATTTCCAAAAAAATATTCTTTACCCATGTTCAATTGGAAATGTTTCCCTGTTCAACATGAATACCTCCTAAAAGGTTATCTTGAACAATGAAAGAAAGTGTTTAACTAATGTTTTAACCTGATTTTTTATGGGAGAATACTCATTCTTAACAATTTTATTGAAAGTAATAACCTTTTACAATCTGAAAACAAAATCACATGAATCTGGGAATCTATACGAGTAGAAGGCCAAAGTAATTACTTTGCTTCAGTAATACTGCGTACACCAAATTATATTGAGAGGACTCCTTTGACATCAGTCAGAAACACCACGTCCAGAAAATATTGCGAGAAATAGAGCGAGAACTAGGAAATTTAATTGATATTCACAATTCATTAAATTTGGTTTTCCTATTGTGGAAGGTTATTATTCCCAAAAGAAGTGTCAAGGATAGTGACTGAAGTTTGTCTTTCAGTTTATCTTACCCCATGACAGGTTATAATTATCAAAAACAGATTTCAAAGTGACAATCGTAAAAATATTCAAGTGACAGTCCGAAAAAAAAAATTCATCATTGTAACGAAACATATATAGATTGCATTCTTGAAAATCTCACTTGAGTATTCAAATAAATGTCCACGAAACTTATAACGGAAATGAAAAACATATTACGAGGGTTTGAGTTCCATGGATCCACAGAACAAACAACCGTTATTCAAAATTTTATAGTTTACGGCCTGCGATAGATGATGATATTCAGGGGGATATCCAGTGAGCAATATTAGATTATGGGAAGGAAATATGTATTTATTCTGTTCGGAAAATATATGATTTTTGCGAATGATCTACTATATCGACAAATATATGACATTAGAATTATATTGAACTAGGTGAGGTAGTTGAGGATAATTGGTATTGCGAAGGTTTCACTGGTTTTCCTGCAATTTTCAAGCCGATTAGTGCCATTGAGTATAAAAATCATAATAATAATGAAGACACTCTCCGTGATTAGACGAAAAATTAGCCTTCCTAGGATACTTTTTGATTCACAAGTAATACCTCCATTAATATGCCAGCTCACAGGGATTGTTAACTACTTTCTTTCCTTCCTCAGTGACCACATCTGAAGAGTAGGCAGATTGAGACCTCAGTCTGAAAAACACTTTCTTGCTCTACCATAACTTACGATTTTCCAATTTGAGAAAAAAGTCAATTGTATCTCGAAGTGATGTGGATTGAAATAATCCAAGAAAACTCTTGAGTTGAAAATAATTGTAAAAATGTGAAACGTTAAATGCCTTTCATGTTGGTTATGACGAGGATCACATTTTCATACTCAATGCAGACAAGGTACTTAGCCTATGTTCTTAATATTTCATAAACAGTGTCAGTCAGAAAAATGCGATTTCTGTTATTCGACTTCGGAAAAGGCTATTTTACATTCGACCTGAAGACCGATTTGAATGCAACCTTTGCATAGTGATCCTGCAGATCCAGAGAAAGATCATAGCCATTTCATGTCATTTATATGCAAGGTGAGTCAGAAGTATGTGAATTCGAGAATATTATTGAGTCGATTCGATTGGTGATTCCTAAAGACACAGAAAATATTGCCATATACATAATAGCTGGTACCCGCGACTTCGTTCGCGTAGAATTTGTATTTTTTCCCATGTTTTCCATTGTTTGTTCCATCAAGCTCATGCCTGTGGCTTTGCTTCCTGATATCCCGTTTTTATGTTTCCCGTTATCCCGTTTTGCGATATCCCGTTGTCCCATTTGGTGCACTTGACAGCAAAAATAATTCTTCGTGACGACTATCACAAATTCAGTAATCCCTTTTCATCCATTTAGGAACTGAATTCTCAATTGAGGTTAAACACCATTCATTCATTTGTAACAGAGAGCCAAAACACCAATTTTCATGACCCTAACTTAAAAACTTACGGAACCGTTATCCCCATGTCGACCTTCTTTTTAACACTGAAAGATGTATTTTTTATTTGTAACAGAGACCCCAAAAACAAAATTTAATCACCCTAACTTGAAATCTAACGGAACCCTCATATACAAACTTCCACCTCTCATTTCACCCCTTTGAGGGTTGGATTTCTAATAACACTGAAACACATTGGATAAGCATCCGCTACTGTTACAGAGTTAAATTTTCTGGAATCCAACACAACCCTGACATCGCCAGGATGTTTCTCTACCAACCAAACAGGGTTGCACCATGGAGGCTGCGAAAGTTGCATTATGCCCCTCTCCAGCATTTCATTCACTTCCTCATTGAGATGTTTCTGCATTGCAGGAGATAAAGGATACTGCCACTGTCAAACCTGTATCAATATTGTGTTCAAGTAAATGTATTTTGCCTATCCTATCAGCTGGTGCAATTTCTGAAATAGAATGCTGCAGTAAGGTCCTCACTAGACTGGATTGTGTTAACCGCACATGTGTCATCCTGCTGCCGCAACCCAAAGGATACATACAAATTTTTACTTAGACATGAAATTTGTTAAGAAAGTCTACACCCAGTATCAGTGTGTGCTTGAGAGATGGAATAATCAACACTTTCAGCTTGTCAGTTTGTCCTAGGAGAGAAATTGGCATATCCAGATATCTTAGGCACTCCTGCGGTACACCATCCGCTGTAGTTACTTGTAGAGCGTCATCATTTTTTATGTTGAGATTTCACTTTTTCAACAGAAGAAGTCCATTCGAACCCAATATAGAAGAACAACTTCCAGAATCAACCAAACATAAAATTTCATCATAAAAAATTTGAACTCTCAGATAGGGATGATTGTCATTTGACTTTCTTTCAAGCATTTCATTCACTTCCTCATTGAGATGTTTCTGCATTGCAGGAGATAAAGGATACTGCCACTGTCAAACCTGTATCAATATTGTGTTCAAGTAAATGTGTTTTGCCTATCCTATCAGCTGGTGCAATTTCTGAAATAGAATCAACAACTGACTCCAGCCTGCTCTGCTGTACTGCAGTAAGGTCCTCACTAGACTGGATTGTGTTAGTCGCACATGTGTCATTCTGCTGCCGCAACCCAAAAGATACATACAAATTTTTACTTAGACATGAAATTTGTTAAGAAAGTCTACACCCAGTATCAGTGTGTGCTTGAGAGATGGAATAATCAACACTTTCAGCTTGTCAGTTTGTCCTAGGAGAGAAATTGGCATATCCAGATATCTTAGGCACTCCTGCGGTACACCATCCGCTGTAGTTACTTGTAGAGCGTCATCATTTTTTATGTTGAGATTTCACTTTTTCAACAGAAGAAGTCCATTCGAACCCAATATAGAAGAACAACTTCCAGAATCAACCAAACATAAAATTTCATCATAAAAAATTTGAACTCTCAGATAGGGATGATTGTCATTTGACTTTCTTTCAAGCATTTCATTCACTTCCTCATTGAGATGTTTCTGCATTGCAGGAGATAAAGGATACTGCCACTGTCAAACCTGTATCAATATTGTGTTCAAGTAAATGTGTTTTGCCTATCCTATCAGCTGGTGCAATTTCTGAAATAGAATCAACAACTGACTCCAGCCTGCTCTGCTGTACTGCAGTAAGGTCCTCACTAGACTGGATTGTGTTAGTCGCACATGTGTCATTCTGCTGCCGCAACCCAAAAGATACATACAAATTTTTACTTAGACATGAAATTTGTTAAGAAAGTCTACACCCAGTATCAGTGTGTGCTTGAGAGATGGAATAATCAACACTTTCAGCTTGTCAGTTTGTCCTAGGAGAGAAATTGGCATATCCAGATATCCTAGGCACTCCTGAGGTACACCATCCGCTGTAGTTACTTGTAGAGCGTCATCATTTTTTATGTTGAGATTTCACTTTTTCAACAGGAGAAGTCCATTCGAACCCAATATAGAAGAACAACTTCCAGAATCAACCAAACATAAAATTTCATCATAAAAATTTGAACTCTCAGATAGGGATGATTGTCATTTGACTTTCTTTCAAGCATTTCATTCACTTCCTCATTGAGATGTTTCTGCATTGCAGGAGATAAAGGATACTGCCACTGTCAAACCTGTATCAATATTGTGTTCAAGTAAATGTGTTTTGCCTATCCTATCAGCTGGTGCAATTTCTGAAATAGAATCAACAACTGACTCCAGCCTGCTGTGCTGCAGTAAGGTCATCACTAGACTGGATTGTGTTAACCGCACATGTGTCATCCTGCTGCCGCAACCAAAAGGATACATAAAAATTTTTACTTGGACATGAAATTTGTTAAGAAAGTCTACACCCAGTATCAGTGTGTGCTTGAGAGATGGAATAATCAACACTTTCAGCTTGTCAGTTTGTCCTAGGTGAGAAATTGGCATATACAGATATCCTAGGCACTCCTGCGGTACACCATCCGCTGTAGTTACTTGTAGAGCGTCATCATTTTTTATGTTAAGATTTCACTTTTTCAACAGAAGAAGTCCATTCGAATCCAATATAGAAGAACAACTTCCAGAATCAACCAAACATGAAATTCCATCATAAAAAATTTGAACTCTTAGATAGGGATGATTGTCATTTGACTTTCTTTCAAAAATGGGATTAAGAGAAGGTACGTTCCTTTATTTGCAACAAAGACTTCATCTGCCAATTTTTATGAGCTTAACTCAAAAACCCCCATTCAATTTTACCCTCCATTCCACCCCTTTGGGGGCTGAGTTTTCGAAAACACTGAACACTATTTTTTATTGTAACAAAGACCATTTTTATGACCCAAATTCTTAAAATCTAACAGTACTCATATACAAACTTTCAACCCCCCATTTTAACCGCTTTGGACAAAAACTCTGAAATACATGTTTCTTTAATTGAACAGAAATGCTCAAATAAAGATTTCCATAACTCTGACTTCAAAATTAACGTTACTTTCACTTTCACCCCCTATCTAACCCCCATTTTCACTCCTTTAGGGATGAAATATAAAAAATATATATTATCTAAAATCTTTCGAAGACTGTACAGTTATTGCATTTATTATATCGTCTAGTAGGACGGCATTCGTTTGGATTTTATTCCCATTCAGACTTATCTTCACTATTATCTCATATGAGTTACTTGGCTTATATTTTATAACAACCGTGAGCTATCATACTTTCATAGCGTCAAACTGTTTCGTTCCATGCATGATGGTACGAACATAGTTAACAATGTGTGGAATCGGTATAGGTTACCACTAGTCCCAGCGCACCGGTCGACTTAACGAAGGAGTAATTTATGTACATTCGATCGATTCGGTAGGTGTTAGGTGTTAGCGGTAATTCGCAAATGCAAAGTTGCCTACGGAGCTCGAGTAATTTTGCTGCGAGTATGCGAAACAAATTTTATTTCCAGAGTCACCTTTTGCGATTTTGTTGAAGGGCGAGTAATAAGCGTCTCTCTGCAGGGGTTTGAGAAAATATTGGATGTAAATGTGTATATTTTTGCTGTCGCGATGTAATACGGATATGTGTGCTTGTGAGGCTGTATTAATATGAATATTTTCTATATAGGAACGCTCTTGTAGCGCCATCTACAATGGCGACCTAACAAACTGCGGAAAGAAACCAGAAACGATGTCACACATTCTGCACATCTGCGGATCTCTGGATCGCAGGAGACAGCCAATTTTTGGGAAACTAATTGGCAAACTAAAACTATACAGGGTGATTCAAAAGTACTTTGACAAACTTCAGGAGGCGATTCCTCACAATATTCTAATATGAATTGTCCAATTAAATATATGTCCGGAAAGGCTTGGTTTCCAAGATACAGGGTGTTAAAGTTTTATTTTTATTTTCGTTTTTTTTAATAACTTTCAAAACACTGACTTTAATCAAACGAAAATTGGTATTGAGAGGTTTTTTGAGGTGTCGAATTCGAACGTGATTATTGCTCTTACTCGTAGGGGGCGCCACCTACACGTATTTCTCTTTTTTGAAGATTCATAACTTTTTTAAGCGTACTTCTAGCACATTTTTCAGTAAAAATATCAATTTCTCTATCATATCTACGTTACAAGTCGCTAAAAGCAACCCTTTTCTAGATATTTGGATTTGAAAATTTCAAGTCGATTTTTTGGTAATCGATGCGTGTTGAAGTTTTTACCATTATTTTATATTTTTCACAAGAATGCTTTGGAAATGAATTTGACGTTAAAGTAAGTAGTTTTGGTAATTACATATCATGTGACAGTTAAACGTTCTGTTGTTTTGTTAAAGTTTCTGTAAGTTTTGAAACACCAATTTTGAAAAAATGGATTATTTTAACAATAATGCTCATGTAGCCGATATGCATTTCGTTTATGGCCATGGTGCGCGCGAAGCAAGACGTATTTATCAGGAGCAAGTTCCTAATCGAGTACTGCCTTCCGCTCCAACATTTTACCAGTCTTCACCGTCGTTTGGCAGAAACAGGTAGCTTTAAGAGGGCAGCTGATATTATTGGAAGACCACGAGCAGTTCGAACCCCAGAATTGGAAGAAGCTGTCATGAACGCTCTCGAGGAGAATCCAGAAACAAGTACAAGAATAATTGCTGAAGCTCTCAATTCTACTCAGTCCACAGTTTGGAGAATTATCTACGATCAACAATTTCATCCATACCACAATCAAAGGGTAGAAGCTCTTTTGCCACGAGACTGTCCCCAACGCATTACTATGTGTTGATTGTTTTTTTGAGAAAATTGGTGGAAAATCCTCAATTTTCAAGATATGTACCCTTCACGGACGAGGCAAAATTCTCCCGAAATGCTATCACAATCTTTCATAACAACCATGTTTGGGCTCTGGAAAATCTACACGCAGTTAGTGAAATACATTATCAGTATCAATTTTCTGTAAATGTATGGGCGGCAATAATTGATAATTACTTGATAGGTCCTTTCTTTCTTCCGTTCCGACTAAATGGCGCAACTTACAGGAACTTTTTAGAAAATGAATTGCCGGGACTACTTCAGAATGTACCATTAGAAATTCTATCCGCATGTGGTTTATACATGATGGGGCTCCGGCCCATTTTAGCGTTGTAGCCAGGGAATTCCTTAACACTGTCTATCCAAATCGATGGGTCGGTAGGGGTGTAGAAGAGAACCTAACCAGGCGTGGGCACCAAGGATCTCCAGATCTAAACCCGCAGATTTTTATTTTTGGGGACATTTGAAGTCACTAGTTTATAAAAGTCCAGTAGCGAACGAGGAAGTTCTAACAAGCCGAATAGTAGACGCCTGTGAAACAATAAGAAACACACCAATAATTTTTGAGGGCGAGATTCGATGACTAGAAGACTGAATTTCTGTATCTTCGCTGATGGTGGATACTTTGAACAATTCATTTGAATACAATTTAGTTTCCTTTATTTTATTTCATTCTAGATATTCAAAAATTTTTGAAATACAATGTAGATCTTTCTTGCAAATTTTTTAAAACAAATACAGATTTTGCACCCTTGATACAAAAATAACTATTTTAAACGAAAAATAAATAGAATAGGTGGCATCCCCTACGAAAAATCAAAACTACTTACTTGAACATCAAATTAATTTCCTAAGCATTCTTGTGAAAAATACAAAATAATAGTAATAACTTCAACACGAATCGATTATCAAATAATCGACTTGAAATTTTCAAGTCCAAATATCTAGAAAACGGTTGCTTATAGTAACAAGGGTAGCTTTTTTACGTAGATATGATAAAGGAATTGATTTTTTTCAATGGAAAATGTGCTAGAAGCACGCTAAAAAAAGTTATGAATCTTCAAAAAAGAAAAAGACGTGAAGGTGGCGCTCCCTACGAGTTAGAGCACCTCAAAAAACCTATCAATACCAAGTTTGAATTAAACCTAAAAATCACACCTTATTAGGCCCTTCACGAATCTGGATATAACCTAATACTTTACGTTCTTTCGTTTAATTGAGGTCAGTATTTCGAAAATTATTTAAAAAAAAAACTAAAATAAAACTTCAACACCCTGTATCTTGGAAAAGGAGCGTTACCGGACATATATTTATGTAGACAACTCATATTTGAATATTGAGACGAATCACCTCCTGGAGTTTGTCAAAGTACTTTTGAATCACCCTGTATAGCACACATCCAGTAAAGGACCTGGAAAAACACGTACGAGGCTGCAAATAACTGGAATGGGTACTGACCTAAATAAGCATTTCTGTTCGGAAAAATTATCTTTTCTTGATTTTTCAGATCTTCATTCTTTTGATAATTCAGAGTGTGTGACGTTCTTCGGAATACACAACCTCGTATATAATGCAGGTGAGGAGAAATATAAACGAAAAACAGTTTTTTTTCTATTTTGAACGTGAGACGTGCAATTTGAAGAGAGTATGATTAAATGCGGAATGTGGTAGAATTTACCTATTCAGAATTTGAATTCACGAATCTATATGAAAAAATAAATTATTTTGCTGGAAATAAGAGAAATTATTCCAATCTTTGAGTTCACATAAGGTGTTCGTTACTCATCCCATGGAATTTTCAAACGAATATATCAAAATGCTCTTGAATAATAGACGAAATCTCTTCAATTCCTTCTTAATCGATGTTAAAAATAACAAATTCATATAAAATAATGAGCATTTATGTCTAAAACAAATCGAAGTACGGCAAATCCCTAGTCAGAGTAATGCCAAGTCAAATCAGACCAAGGCCAACCAAGCCTACCACCATCAAGTCCAGCGAATAGGCCAAACTATACAAACCTAGTCCAGCTATGCCAAGCCAAGTCAACCCAAACCTTTTCTGTTACCGCCAAGCCAGTTGGGGCCAGTTGCTATACCAAACAGTAATACATCTAATTCATGACGAGGAAAACCTAGCCAATGCCAGATAAATATAGATGAATGAAGATGCAGTGGAGGGTAGAAGAATCCAGGAGGAGATGGTGCAAGCGGACGTCTTCCACATATTTTCATTCGTATATTTGTATTGTATGGTAATTTGTATGGTATTGTAATTTGTATATTTGTTATTTTATTGAAGAAAAGTAATTTTCGTGGTACGTGTGAACCTGAATCGAATCATCAGTTGTCCTAAAATATTATCGTTCGGGGCGCGCGATTCTGGCCGGGGGGGTAATGTCAAAAATGTATCGAACACCTCGTAGAGTAAATCAATCATTATAATTTTCAAGTGAATCACAATGTTATTATTCTGCGAAACACGAATTACTGTCAAACATAAACAAGAGTTTACATAACAAAAAATTAAACCGACGAAAAAATCAATTGAAAAGCAAGAAATAAAATAAACATTCTTAGTCCTAATGATAATTGAGCTCCCAAACTAATGTAAGTAACTAATTTTGATTCGCCGCCAAACAAACAATTATCGAAGATCATTATATTACTTTGAGGAAGTAATTAAAACGCTATGCATCTCGCTGCCATCATTTTACGCTCCACCTTATTCAATTGCTAGTTAGGCACATTAGTTTAGGAGCTCAATTATCATTTAGACTAAGAAGGTTCATTTTATTTTTTGCTATTCAGTTGATTTTTTCGTTGGTTTAATTTTTTGTTAAAAAGTTTTCATTTTTCAATTTTTTGTAGCTGAAATCTACTAATTAATACCTTCTTAATTTTCGATTACTTACTCACCTAGCCTAGATAATATGATTATCTACTTTAAATATTTATTGATATATAATATAAATTATTCTTGAAAGTTATGGTTAGTTGATTTCATCACTTTGTATATAATTCCATCCTTTCATAGAATGTTATCATTGTGACGGATGTAGGGGGACCTGTCAATGTCAAGTACATATGTATACCCTATCTTATAAAAAAAAAAGAATCATCCAAATCGGAAAACCAACCTCAAAGTTATGCGCCTGATAGAATCGGTAAACGGACCAAAATTCAGAAGGTGAACGATTAATATCCTCCATTTTGCTACCCTTAGGGATGGATTTTTTTGTTCAAATTCAAATGAGAACAACTCCAAAGTACACCCTATCCAATGGAAAGAGGATCATCGGAATCGAACTGCTCTGTGAAAAGTTATGCGTGATCATACATAAAAAAAATATATACGCGTTGACTAGAGAACCTCCTCCTTTTTGGTTTCGTCGGTTAAAAAAATTAAACCGACGAAATACGGAACTAAAAAGTAAAAAATAAAATAAACCTTCTTAGTCTCAATAACTGAGCTTCTGAACTAATGTAAGTAACTAATTTTGAGTCGACGCCAAACAAACGAATTAGGTAAGGCGTAAAATGATGGCATCGAGTTGCGCGATGACATTCTGATAAATTTTTTGAAGTAATTTAATGATCTTCGTTGATTGTTCGTTTGGCGCCGACCCAAAATTAGTTACCATTAGTTTAGGAGCTTAGTTATTGAGACTGAGAAGGTTTATTTTTTAATTTTCAGTTCCGTATTTCGCCGGTTTAATTTTTTGATAAAAAGGTTTTATTTTTGAATTTTTTGTATCTGAAATCTTCTAATTACTACCTACTTATTTTTTTATTACTTCCAAAATACTTACTTACCCACCTCACTTAACTATCACCAGTTGAATAATATGATTATCTACTTTTACTATTTGTTTTAATATGAATTGTTTTTGTTGTTCTGGTTAGTTTATCCCATTACTTTGTATATTATTCCATCCTCTCATAGAATATAATGATTTTGACGGATGTAGGAGAACAAAAATAATGACAATAGGTATGTGTCACTGTCAACTACATATGTGTGCCAATGTTCACATGTGAAAAATCAATTATCCCTATTTTTCTACCCGTGAGGGTGGATAATTCCATTCAAAATCCATATATGATCAACTATGAGGTATATTCTATCTAACAAACGAAGAATCATCCAAATCGTAGAACCCAGTACAAAGTTATGCCTGATAGAATCGGTTGACGGACCAGAATTCAGAGGGTAAGTTATCAATATCCTCCATTTTGCTACCTTTAGGGGTGGATTCCATCTTTTAAATTCAAATGGGACCAACTTCGAAGTACATTCTATCCAATGAAAAAATCATTATCAGAATCGGACGTCTCAGTAAAAAGTTATGCGTGGTCATACATTAAAAAAAATTACGCGTCGACTAGAGAACCTCCTCCTTTTTGGTTTCGTTGGTTAAAAATTAAATATACGCGTCGAATAGAGAACCTCCTCCTTTTGGGTTTCGTCGGTTGAAAAGTGACGACTGATGGTTTGATCGGGAAGTCGACGTTGGTTTTTTGCCGTGCCCAAAGCTAGATAGGGGAATTTGGAAAGTTGGGGAGTTGAGGAGCACAGTTGAATAGTATGGTTTCTGGAATAAGTCTACATTTATTTCTGTTAGTGAGAAATCTGTTCCATACCTTTTAAATTCCATAATCACTAGAAGGAATTCATTATTTTATATTTTATTTCTATTTCATTCCATTCTTGTCCATTTCAATAAATATTTTTCTCTATTTTTGTACAAAGTGTTTTCAATCAGTAAAGGATCAGAATATACCTTGTAAGTCGTGAAAGAACCCCAATTCACGACAATATTATTGATCGTCGATTCCAAGTTCAGGTGTGGGATTCTCACGGGGTACCTCTTCTTTTTGTTACCTATTCGCAAATAATATAATTCTTAATAAATATAAACAATGTTTTCCGCCGTTGACGCCCAGGGTCCTTTTCCCGAAATAACATAGGCTGGGAGAATCCTACCACATGACATTTTCCCCATGAGTAGGGTGAATAATCATTGTGCCCGCGTTTCAAAACTAAATGGAAGTGGAAACAATTAGAGAGTACATTTGCAGGCCCTGACAAGCCATTAAAATTTTATACACGACAGCTCAACCACTACCGTAGGATGATAAAAGGACAACATACTTTATGCGAATTCAGCACGTGAACACCTCCGTCTGATTCTCGAGTCAAGTCAAGATGAATACGGCAGATTATCACAGATTGTATCCATGACTACGCGCCGCATACTGAAGGTCCAGGAGCGGGTTTGGTCAGTCGGAAGCTTGAGAATTTCGTCAATGCAATGTACCCTATAATAAAAATTACAAAAAAAATCAAGACAAGCTTTTATACAAATCAACTAAAAAAAAAAGAGAACGTAATTTCTTTAATTGTTTGACCTAGGTTATTCTGTAAGTGGCAGATTCAAAATCTTGCCGCGCAAGAATACCTATTTTATATTCGTGGCAAGCCTCTGAATCTGCTACTCATAGAGTAACCTACGTCAAACAATTAAATAAATTAATTTTTTCTCTTCAATGCATTTCTGCCGACCCCAAAACCCCCCCCACACCAATTTTGAACGGGGTATAATCACAAAACTCGTCGCCATCTTGGAGTTCCTTAATTGGTTTAAAAATTATCTCCGACCCACATACCAAGCTTATTGAAATCGGGCTAAAACCACAAAACTCCATATTAGAATAGCCATGTTGAATTTATGAATTTGGACAAAAAACTCGCGATCTCTGTTCCCAAAAATCCCCACATAACAATGAGTAGAATCGAAACATAATCACAAATTTCGTCCTTCCTATTGGAGCCGCCATTTTATTTTTTCTCTACCTGCCAAATTTCACGTTAATCGAACAAGTAGAGGTGGATCAAAATTTGAACTAAACATACATACATACAAATGTGAAGTTCAATAAAAGCTCGTTATAATCTGGGAGTAAGTATGAACTGAAAGCCCCAACCCTGAATGGAACTCAGCTAACTTTTTCCAATGAGGTCAAATACCTGGGCGTCATAATCGACCAGAGATCAACATGGAACAATCCAATTAAAAATATTCCAAGGCTACAGCGGCATCCTGGACGTGTTGCAGAGTTTTTGGCAAGACATGGGGTTTGAAACCGGAAATGATATACTGGTTATATCAAACGATTATGAAACCCATGATCACTTATGCCTCATTAGTATGGTGACCAAAAACCTAACAGCACTCGGCACATATCAAGCTGCAGAAAGTGCAGCGGTTAGCCTGTCTGGGAATCACAGGGGCAATATTCACGTACTAGAAATGCTGAATCTTCCCCACTGCACTTGTGTGTGATGAAAGAAGCGGCAAAAAGTGCCTTCAGACTGCATCAGGCATCAAACTTGAAGGCTGGAAATCTGATTGGACATCTGAAGATTCAACCCTATAATCCAGGTACAAGCCATCAGAAATTATGCCAGCTTGGCACGACTTTGCAGTGGATTATGAAGTGGTTATGAACAAGAACCATATATATATATATATATATATATATATATATATATTCAACTAACGGCCTTAACTAGAAAGGAATGCATCAGTATGGTATATTGATGGTAAAAAAATGGACGAAAGTGCTGAAGTGGGAGTAACGGGTCCTAATTTTAGGCTTTCAAAATCCCTAGGCAAAGCCCCAACAATTTTTCAAGCAGAAACCCATGCTATAGAAATTTGCGCCCAAGTGTGCCTTGGAAGAGGCTTCAGGGGGGCAAAGATCTTTAACCTATCAGACAGCCAAGCAGCACTAAAAGCTCTAAAGTCACACACTCATGAGTCTAGACTGACTTGGGACTACAAACTCTTCCTAAGGCAACTGGCTACGAACAATCAGGTTACTCTGATGTGGGTGCCAAGTCACAAGGAAATCAAAGAAGCGAATAGCTTTGCCAAGGAAGGCGCAAATACTCATTTTTTTGGCCCGAAACCCTTTTGTGGTCTTTCCAAAGCCCACATCAACGAAGAGTTTCGGCGCTGGGGAGCTGTCCAAATTAAAACCCACTGGAATAAGGTTCCAGGGCAAAGACAAGCGAAAAGGCTTCTGAGTCCATGGCCAAAGACAGCTGAACAGCTTCTCGGGTTGAACAAGAAAGAAATGAAACTGGTAACGGGACTACTCACTGGACAGTAAACTGTGCCGTTACTGCGAGAACTTCGCTGAAACTGCAGAACACCTGCTTTGCGACTACCAAGCGCTGTTTTGCAAAAGGCTTAAGTTTCTCGAAACTGATACGCTTCGCAAGGAGTTTCGGAATCCCGGGTCTTGAATAGATGAAGGGTAATGTACATAAAAACTTTTTAACAAAAAATTAAACCGACGAAATACGGAACTGAAAAGTAAAAAATTAAATAAACCTTCTTATTCTCAATAACTAAGCTCCTAAACTAATGTAAGTAACTAATTTTGATCGGTCGTCTCAGTAAAAAGTTAGGCGTGATCATACATAAAAAAAATACGCGTCGACTAGAGAACCTCCTCCTTTTTGGTTTCGTCGGTTAAAAAGACCTCACAGGTCGAGGTACGGAGAGGCTGAAGAGCCTTATCGACCCCCTACAATCTACAATAATCTGGGAATTGTTATTCTCCATAAAAAAATTACAGGAAAATTTGATTTTAAATTATTTGAGTTCGTGAAATCAATGCAAAATTATTTCCAAAGTGGTCAAGATAGATTCATATTATCTAAGTATGATTATTGATTTTATTATTTCAAAGTTACTTTGAGGAAGTTATAACCAAACCTTAACATTTTTCCAACATGAATTTGAATATCCGAGCCAAAGTGTCAAGCTCCCATTAAGCAAAATAAATTGTTTCCCACATACCTATATCTGGAGACACTGACAGTTTCATAAGAAATACGCCTTATCTCATAGGAACACTAGAAGGATCACAAATACAAGATGGAGACCTTTTTACAGTTGTTCCGATAAATGAAACATGAAAGTTGTGAAGATCTATACTGGAGAACAATGCTATCCAGATCAATTTGTGGAAAATATTTCAATTAATTTGTTTGGAAAATGAACAGGATATTCATAAGATCTGCGACTGATTCAGTCACTATCTTCTATCGTTCAAGATAACCTCTTGTGAAGTATTCATGTTGAAAAAACAGTCATTCTCAATTGAAAATTGAATAGAAATATTTTTCTGTTAATTCAATTTTCAATTGAGAATGTTTCTATTTTCAATTAAATTACAAACAACAATACACAAAACAACCGAGTGATAAATTCAATACAGACACAATCAGTTCGAGAATTCATAGTGATAACACGTACAAGAGTTCATGGTAACACGTACTTTCAAGATCTGCAATAGTTCGCTATTAATAAGAAAATGGAAGACATAAACTCATTAACTCTAGAACAAAAAATCGACATCATATTAAAAACCGTTGTGCAAATGAGTGACGAGCTAAAAACTGTGAAAGCCGTTGTAAATAAACTCAAGCAAGAAAACGAACAACTGATAATCGAAGTGAATACACTTCACAAACAAATAAATGTTCTTGAATCCTACTCCAGACAAAATCATATAGTATTCTTCGGAATAAACGAAGAAGAAAATGAAGATCAAGTGAAGCTGGAAAGTACTGTTATAGACATCATCAAAACAAAAATGCTGATACCAATAGAAAAAGGAGATATCGAAGTGACTCGGAGAATAGGGCGTGACAACAAAGGTAAAAGACCTGTACTTCTGAAACTTCTAAGGTACAAGGTAAGAGAAAACATACTCAGAAATGGCAAGACGCAGTACCTTATTTCTCTAGATCCATGTACTTACACGGAGGTGTAATAATTTTTTCACATGATAATGTTATTCTCGAAAAAATAGACAATTTGAAAACCGCGTGTGTAGAAAAAGACATTGAATTCACAGCTGCGATGGATAAAATTAATAAAATGATCATACTTTGTATATATAGAGCGCCAACTGGTAAGTTGAATGTTTTTTTTGACATACTATATGACCTAATCACCGAACTGAACAATCAGTATCTCAATCATAAAATTATAATCAGCGGAGATTTCAATAAAGATCTTAAATCGATAACGATAACAAGAAAGAATTTATCTCCCTACTAGGAATATTCAACCTCCAATAACTATAACCACTCCCACTAGAGACGATCATAGATAACATAATAACCAATGTCGATGAAGATGAAATTGTTAACATTCAAAATGACTACTATGGACTGGCAGATCATAACGGTCAGATTATATCGCTAAAAAATAACGCCCTATCAACAGTTCAAGAAGCAAGTATACATAAAAGAATATTCAATCCTACAAACGAAAACAAATTCAGAGAGTTATTGAATGCCTCGGACTGGGAAATCCTTTTTGATCTTACAGAAACCAACACAGCTTTCGAACAATTTTATGAAACTCTCCTCTGTTGCTTCGATTCAGCTTTCCCCGTCAGAAAAATCAAATGTAGACCCAAACCGAACAATCGCGAATGGCTAACTAACGGAATCAGAACATCTTGTGAAAATAAGCGTTGCCTCCTTTACCTGAAGAGATTTACAAATGATATAACTTTTTTGAAATATGTTAAAAAGTACTGTCACCTGCTCAAAAACTTGATTAACCAGGCTAAACAATAACAGATTATTGAATCGTCAATGAGTCTGAATGTAAAATAAAAACCACTTGGGAAATAATCAATGCAAATATAAATAAAAAAAATTATTCAATATACCAGATAACATAAAACTGAAAGTAAACAAGGAAATTATAGATGACCCAGAAGACGTCGCAAATTCATTTCTTGATACTTTCCTTAATGTTGTAAACACAATGGATATAAAATCAAACAACACCAAATCCCACGACGATTACCTAAAAAATGTGAAAATTTTCCATACAAATTCTTTTTTCTTTAAACCAATAATTGAATCCGACATAGAAATAACCTTAAAACAACTAAAGAATAAAAAGTCTACCGGCCATGACAACATACCAATCACAATTATAAAAAAAAATGCTGACATCCTCAAGAGACCATTAACATACCCCGTTAACTTATCTATAAAGTCTGGTGTGTTCCCAAACATTTTTAAAAAAACGGTAATCAAGCCATTGTTTAAAAAAGGTGATAAAGAACAACCAACAAATTACCGTTCCATATCAATGCTGCCATCTCCTTCAAAAATTCTCGAAAGTGTTGTAAAAGAACAAACAATCAGCTTCCTAGATAAACACGACATTCTCACGAATTCCGAATATGGGTTCAGAAAAAATATGAACACTTCGGATGCTACATCTCATGAACAAACTTAACATCAAAATTGAAAATAAACAAATTCCGCTAGTTACGTTTTGCGATCTATCTAAAGCGTTTGATTGTGTTGAACACACTATTTTACTACAGAAATTGGAATTCTATGGCATACGAGGGATTGCGAACAATTGGTTCGAATCATATCTATCAGATCGCGAAATACTTATCCGAATAACACATAATTGTAATTCACAAATAAAACAATATCACTCTAATAACGGAAAACTTCAATATGTGTCCGATATTATTCTTGATATACATCAATGACTTAGTTGCTAATTTTCCGTCTGTGGAATTCTGCCTATTTGCTGACGACACGAGTGTAATAGACTCAAGCGATAACATTGAAGATTTGTCGGTGTCGTCATCCCAACAACTTACAGAAATAATGCACTGGTTCTCCTCGAATAAGTTATGTGTTAATACAGATAAAACACATAGTATAACCTTCCATCCAAATGATGACATAAACCAAATCAATATCGAAACACCTTATGGGGAAATGCAAGGGACAACAAATGTAAAATTTCTTGGAATTCACATTGACGGAAAGTTAGATTGGAAAGAACATATTCATAACCTAAACAAAAAACTTTGCAGTGCTACATTCGCAATATCTACAATAAGAAAAAACATTAGTAAAGAAACAGCAATTACAGTATATTACGCTTATTTCTACAGCTTAGTCCAATTTGGTATAGAATTTTGGGGACACTCAGTAGATCTCAACAGCACATTCGTAATACAAAAAAGAGCTCTCAGAGCCATTTGCGGGATTGAACGAACTGAATCCTGTAGGAGTCATTTTGAAAGACTGAAAATACTCACAATTACAAATTTGTATCTATATCGTCTTTCAAAAAAAAAAACATGAACTTGAACAATTCACGGATATCCACAACTATGACACTCGCAACAGAAACAAGTATATTCCACCACAATTCAATTATACAGTGAACAGAAAAGGTCCCTTATATATGGCAATAAAAACATTCAATTACCTACCGTCCTCAATAACAGGAATTATTCCTCTAAATATTTTTAAAAATAAGGTCAAACAATTTCTTCAAACCCATGTTTATTACGATATCAGAGAATTCTTCAATGACCACATATAAATCGTTTTTATAATGATAAACATTTTTTTTTCTTTCTTTTAATAATGAAATTCACTAGTCATTATTTCATCAAAACTATTTATATATGCAACGTTTTAATATTGGGAATATGCCCACAAATTTTTTATATATTCTGTTGTTTTCTATTTTCTCTAGTTTCTGTTTTACTTACTTGTCTTTACGTTACCAAAATATGTTCTTTTGTATATTTATTCATTGTGAGATATTGTCTTAATTACCTTAGAATACGATAACAGCGATTACTAATTGTACATATTGTGTAATTGCTTATATGTATGTAGAAAAACAAGTCAAAATAAACTACACTTCTCAATAGCTCACATGAGCTTTAGAATACATGAAAATCATTCCATATAAAATAGTATATTTTTGTGTATTTAAACATGTATGTATTCGAGAAATAAATTCTATTCTATTCTAATAAACATCCCAATAATAACATAATACCGTAGATCACCTGATTATCTGAACGGATTGAACGGATTGGCAACAGGTATGACATCAGAACAACTCTCAGCATAAAAACTTTTAAACAAAAAATTAAACCGACGGAAAAAATTACTGAAAAGCAAAAAATAAAATGAATCTCTTCAGACTTAATAAGTAAGCTCCAAAACTAATGTAAATAACTAATTTTGATTCGGCACCAAATAAACAAACAAGCATGGTTTGGTTAAGAGGAACCGTGTGGTATGGGGTGCCCCACCCTGTATACGTTGTTGACAGATGACAGATGCCAAGGAATCTGATGAATTCGAAAGAAGTACTAATTCTGAGAAATTTTGAAATGAAGTAAACGAGAGGTTCAGATTATTTTGGATTGGAGAAACTCGAGCCAAGAAATGAAACAAAGAGAATCAAATCAAGAAGAGCAGCAAAGAGAAAATGAGAAGAAAAAAAAGCGGAAAACGAAAAAAAAAATGAAAATACGTGAAAACTATGCAATGTTTTAAAACACAATTATAAAATGCCTGTTAGTTTGGTGGGAAGTAGAAACAATTGGCATCTAGTAGTGTCAAGTCTTGACATTGTATCGAATATGATGCATAAAATTTTGTTTTTGTTTTTCATATATTTTTTTTTTTAATTACTATTTTTTATTTTATTTTCAATACAACATTAGAAAGATAAACATTTTTTGACTATTTTTATTGTCGTTGATATGTCACTAATACCAAAGGTTCATCAGTAGGAGTTGGTAAGAGGAATGGATATTTCAACACAACGGAGGTGGTATCCAAATAGCATATATTGGGAGAAAATAACTTTGAAGAAATTGGATATTCAAGGAACATCAGTGAAAAATTCATGGCGTCTGGAGATAACATTTTCCATATTTTCATGATCAGAATTGGTTATGGGGGTATTGGGGTGATTTCAACAAAAAATTGATGATATTCTGAGAATAGAAAAATTCCTAATTTGACTTTTACGAATGGTTGTAGTGTGCCATGATCATTAATTCATTTCTATTATGGGGTTAGAAAGTATATGGTTATTTATAAAAATTTGGAGGAATAAAGGGGTGCTACTACTGATACACATAGCATATTCATTAGGTACCTTATTCTTAGCCCCATTTTATACATGCTATTTTTGTCAGTGATGGAAACATGACAGTAAAAAATTCCTAATCAACAACCACAAACATTTTCAGAAATCGATTTTGACCTGGCCCGCCAATTTCGGAATTTTAATCAGATAATCGCACCATAAAAACTAACTCAGATTTCGAAAATATTCATAGAGAATCCGCATTAGGGCGAATCGGATCATAAATGATGAACCTAGTCGTCATCATAGAGCCATCATGTTGAATTTTCATATTAAGTATGAATGAAATGTTCAATTATATTGTTACAGAAACCATATGCTTATGCCCAAATCAAAGTTTTTTTTATTAAGTGAAAGAAGGTGAAAATCGAGTTGCAAGATTCCGTTACCTATAGGAAAAGCTCAACTCCTATGAAATTCGAAAATATCTATCAACCCGGTCCTGCGAGCTACTGCAGTTGGATGTGGAGTGCAGACAAATTAGTTAGAAATTGTGGGAAATGAAACGTTTACGTAGGTGAAAATTGTCGGCCGCAAATTTCTGATGAATGTGCCTGTTCTAGTTCAGTCGGAATTCTCTGTGGATCTATTATGGATGTAATTTGTTTTCTGTTCATCATGAAAAAATGTAAAAGTGCTGTCCGAGCGTATGTGGACTTATATTGTTGGAAAGTTCATTTAAAAAAATTGCTAGAAAGCAAGATAAATGGGGAGTTCTAGTAACGATGGATTTTTTGGTGGTTCATGATGGCCAGAACTCAAAAATTCCATTATTTATGCTATAAAAAAATATCTGTAAATAAGTTTTATTATAGGTGGTACTAGCCATCAAAAAAATATCAATCGATCCACCCTCTGAATTTTTTATATTTTTGGCAATCATATTTTTCATACTTCCGAAGCTCCAATATGAATGAATTAGGCGACTCCCATTCTGTCAATTCCGGAGAATGTAGTTTCTTGATATATCATTTTATTTTCATGCAGCACTGATTGGTTCAAACTAAATCCCCGAAAATGTAGTATTCTTATTATTTTGGGTAACGGTCACTTGCGCGCCACGGTTTGTTTCGATACCCTTCTGATCAATTTTATGACTCCAGCGACCAGGTCGGCAATAGACCACTTGCGCGCAAATTAGAGAATACAATTTCTTTGCGGATTAATGTTTATGAGCCCACCCTCAATCTGTTTCTTAGAATCTGTCCACTCTTTGTGCGGTTAGTTTTGCTGTAACATCAGATGTCCTCGACTTGTCGGTAAAGGCGAAACTTAAGAAAAATATATGGAACTTTCCATGCTAATCGTGCGTGGGAAGAAGTTGCTTGTGGTCGGAAATTGTACATATCGGAAAGGTAAAGAAACAGAATTGGGCGTTTCATAAAAGTGTACGAGAAAAAGCTACCATTTCCGTTGATGAGTCGTAGTTCAAACAGAGAACCAATCAAATCAGTTTTATAGTGATAAAACGTCTTCTCGCTGTTTTATACTGATAAAATCAGTGTATTCGACATTGTTCTGCGATAAAACGCATACTGTCAAAGTTATATGCCTACACAATTATTTGGTATGAAGTAATTCAAAGATGTAGGTCGTCTGGGTTTCACTTCATACTTGAATGAGATGATAATATAATTCAATGCTACCCTATTTCCTCGTTGGTTAATCAAAGAATCTTCAAATGCCAGCAGCATAAACTTTCTATTATGAAAATATATCGATCCACTTATGGTTACAGCTATTTTACGAATTCATGGAGGTTGAACACATTACACTCAACGAAGAGAACATTTCACATATTCGTATCATCAACTATCACTGAAAGCACGTAGCGAAATCTCAAAACTCATTTCCAAAGATTGTTCAATGCTCACTCCACAATTCTAATTGAATTTATGAAATTTTAAAAGAAAGCGACTCGGACTTACGTGAGATGGAGAAAAATACATTATTGTTTCCTGAATGCTACACAAACAACAAACTGCAATGTTGCATTTATCAGAGTTTGAAAAAAAATACTCATAAGTTACGTGGGATGGAGAAAGATGCATGTTTTCTTAAATGCCAGGCAAACGAACGAATCTTAGGGACAGATGGAACTAATTCCGTCTCGTTCTCGTTACTCTACATTTAACATTTATTTTCAATCATTCACGTTGAAAATTCGAATATAACGAGAATTCTGGTAGTTTGATTTAGTTTTAAATGTGATTCGGGAAATATTATCATCAAATGAGCTTCGCTTTCGGTTGTTTGATCAGATAATAAGACCGCAAATCGCACTCAGCAAAATTTCCAGACAAAATGCTTTCTCCAAAATTTAAAAAAAATTGAGCGATAAAACCGCTAGCACTTATGCTACTACCCTCGATGAACTTATAGTTCACCATCCGCGATAGAATAAATGAATATTCATCAACGTAGATCGCCTTTTTTTTTCGGGCGATTTTTACGAATTCAGAGTATAATCGAATTTAGAGAATCAAGTACATAAGCTCCATGACATATAGGCCAACCAATATAGGTTTTTTTCCCCACTTAAATAAAGACCCAAATATCCTGTACTGCCTTTCAAAATATAGTTCGTAGATGATGTAGCGAAGTTACTATTTTCCCGCTATATTTATCAGCCAAAAGCTCCCAGTAAGGAATTAAACTCCGCTTGACAGTAATAATCGGTCTAGAAATGCCATTCGTGTTCGTGATAAATCCGTGGATTACATATATCCTAATAAACAGACGAACGCCTTCCGGAAATCACGCGAATAACGCCAGGCGTAGCTAAAATAGCACGCACGAGTATAACCTGCGCCGGCTATCGACTCTCGAGAAAACACTTTTATCAAACAAGCTGGGCTATGTTCAAACGCCAACGAGAGAATTCAGTCATCCGATAGAAGCCCCAGACAGCAGTCCAGTCGAGCCAAAAGCACACGCTACCGAGCTGACGTCACGTCACGAGGATTCCCACTTAGGAGAATTCCACAAGGAGTGAGCGGAACACATTGAGTCATCCGATAGAAGCCACCAAGTACAGTTGAGTCGAGACAGAGACGCACGCACCGAGCTGACGTCACAGCACGAAGGATTTTACAAGCTGGGTAATTATTCTGTGAAAGTATAATTTGTATCGCAAACGGCGCGCGCATATAAGTCGGTCGAGAGGTATTCGGAAAAGAGGGGTAAGCCGGCTGTAGGTCCGTTTCGACATATTTCAAAGTTTGAGTAGCTTGCCGAGCCCAGCAGAAGCAGTCACGCGTCCGACTAGTATCCAGAGTGTGAGCTACAGCCCGAAGCAGTCCACGACCGTCCCGAGCTTTGCCGAAGGAGTAAGATCGGAGTTTGGGTAAATATTGTATATCGGAAATATTTTGTAAGTACCCAAGGTGTGATTTGCGCATGATCAAACCATAGCCGTAAGAGGCACATATGCATTTCAATGCTGCGCTGGTAATTTCTGCATACGGGTCCGTACGATACCCCTCCCGCAAGAGCTTTTGGTTGCTAAGTTTACCCCGCTTACTTGAAAACACCCTCCCCGCTTTCTCTGTATATAGTGCTTGCCATGTGTTTATTTGCTGTGATAACTTGAGGCCGCCGTCAGCCGCCCTTTCTGTATTTCTTCGTTATTAATATACCTGTTTATCCTGTTTTTGGTATTATTTCATTAACTATGTTGAGTAGAATTTTAAACATCTAGTGCGCAGTCGCCATCCAGGTCCGAAACCCAGTTAAAGGCAATCAAAGCCTGCCTGGCCCTGTTACAGTGTCACGACTATATTGACCCCTGGAGTGTTTTTTTCTTCACTGAGACTGCCCGGAGCAAAAGTGGCCTTTTCCACTATAAACCAAAAGGTGGCGCCCGAGGAAAACCGAGAATAGTGAAAAGCGCCAAAGTTTGATAATAGGGGGAGAAACCCCTTTACAATGAAAACTAGAAATATTGTCAAAAATGACCACTTTTTTTGTTTTTTACAAATAAAAGTATTGAAGGAATCATTTCACACTCTATGCAACTTTTGTAGAAAATTCAAAAACCTACAAAATGATTTTTTTTGTGCGACCGGATCGGTGCATTTTCCACTGAAAAAATCCGGAAAAATACAAAATTTGAGGGCTTATCTTGCAAAATGCGCCGATTTGAGGGAAATCGTCGTATTCAAATTCTGTAAACGGCAGTTGGAAGTAGAGATCAATACCTACATTTTGTTTATCTTTCATTTCCACCTGAGAGGTGGGGAATGTGTTGAAAATGTCACTGAAAGTTGCTCCAAACGCTTGAAGGTGTGCTTGAGGCAGAGTCGAGTAGCGGTAGTGGGGGAACGAGCCAGCGGAGGAGAGTGTATCACCCGCAGCGGGTTGCTTGCTTAGACGTTGGCGCATATTATATTAGTGCATATAAGTTATAAGCGTGTTTTTTCATACGTTTTCAGTTATTCAATGATTCAGTTTTTTTCATTAACTATTACATCACATTAGTTAATAGTGTGGCTATTATTGAAAGGCAAGTATACGTATTCGTGATAAGTACTTTTATTGGTTGAAGTAATTAGCTTTTCAACAACTCTTCGGTTTTTTTCGTTTTATACATATTGGTTCAATTTGTTCATTTATAAATAAACTCAAAATATATTTTTCAATACATAAATGTAATATGTTCACATACAACATATTAATTTACAATTATTTTTACAAAAAAAAAATCATAAATGAGAGTGTTGATATGGAATTTTAAACCACATTCGAAGAAGATTAAAGCTCCCATTTTCATTCATTACATTTTGCATCAACTCGATGAATTTAATGCAATAGAAATACACAAAATTCAAATACGCAGTTCAGAGGATATTAATGCATATTTTTGTTTTCATCAACACTTCTATCATTTTTGTATCATCTTGAACTTCCATCAGTTGAATATGATACACTAAAGAAATTAAAAAATATGAGATAACTTTAATAATAGTGAATGGTGCCTATAAAGACTATTACTCTTCAATTCACCCACTACCGCTACTAGACTCTGGCTCGAGCGCACTTTCAAGTGTTTGAAGCAACTTTCAGTGACATTTTCAACACATTTCCCAACTCTCAGGTGGAAATCCAAAATATACAAACTATAGATATTGAATTTTAATTCGACGATTTCCCTTAAATCGACGCAATTTGCAAGATGAGCCCTTGAATTGTATATAACGCGATTGTGCAAAAACTACACATCGGACAGAAACCATCTTGCGCACAGTTGAACTACATGTTATTATCTATCTTTTTCCGCAAGATTGTTTGTCCAGCTTTAGGTTTATGAAAATTATGAATTTTTGAAAAAATGGTATCTTTTTGGAGCTTTTCCCGGATTTTCTCAGTGGAAAATGCACTGATCCGGTCAAACAAAGAACCATTCTGTAGGTTTCTGAATTCTATTTTTATTTCCATTGAGTGTGGAATGATTCCTTCAATACTTTCTGAGATAATTACAAAAAACAAAAAAAGTGTCAATTTTTGCAAATAGTTTCTTGTTAAAAAAATCCATAAAGCGATTTTGCTGTGGCCGACACAAGGGTTTTTATCTACGAATTATCTTTTAAAAGGTTATTTGCGTCTTTATTTAAGTATGGATAGCCTCTATTCTTTCTCTATTGGTTAGCCTAATAGGAGAGTGAACTAACGAAAAACCAGGAAGTTTTCCTTTAGTTCTATCAAAGTCAAAATTTCATATCAATTAAATAGATTACGGAAAAAGACTATTCAGATGAACCCACCATAGTTCGTTTATTCTTTCGTCACATAAACCACAATAAAAACGCTTATTCCCTGAAGAATGTGGTCGTAATCCAATCAATTATTTCTGCAACTAATTAGAGGTTTCCATCACGTTATCGGAATTACCACTTGGTTATTAGTAGAATTAACGCGCTTGTTCACGACGCTGAGTAACATGCAATGCTTTTAAATCGAATAATCACGCGCGTAAGAGCTAATAAATATGTTCTACTACGATTTCTGCGTTCGATCTCAGTGTTTCGCAGGAGATTACAATATAATATCAGAGCCTGTAATATGAAATAGGAGACAACTCGATCAGATATCATTTCATTAAACCACAGCAAAGCGAGGGCTGAACTCAAGCCATTTTCTTTGAGTCTTTCATTAACTTTGCTTCTGCCCAGCCCATCGTTTCATCCACGCGGAGGGATCGTATAATTAATAATTCAGATTTCATTATTTTATGAATTTTCATCAGCTTACTGGTGATCCCTGAATGAAATCTGTTAGAACTGAAACTCAATTTATTGAACGACTTGGTTATATATAGTGTGGCCCATTCAGATTGGAAACATCCATGTGAAATTTGAAGTTATCAACCGATTCCAACCACTTTTTTCAATATTAAGAAGCAAGAAGTCTAGTGAGTTGCGAAATTTCAAGTGTTTATTCCAATTTTCAGGGCATAATTTTTTGTAGTCGCAAATGGAGAATTTTCATTTGAAAACTATCTACGCCACTGGATTCAGAATGCCTTCAAATAGCTGTAGCAAAATGTTTATAAAAGTAAATTCGATACTAAAAAATAAATTATGACTTAAAATTCTAAAATGCACTAAGCCAACATTCACAATAGAACAAACAACCTGTATAAACCCATTCCCATGGAAATGATATTTTTCCCAAATAGTTGTAATATTAGACCTATGAGTGGATGGAAACATCGTCAAATAGCATAAACATTTGAAAAAAGTATAGGAATTACATACAACTTTGCATGCAATTGAGCGCACAGCAAAACATGGCATTTTGTTCAAATGAAAATTAGAATATCTTACATATATTTTTCGACCGACGGATGAAAAAATAGGAGGTTTTCTAGTTGTCGAGTATATTTTTGTATACAGTGCTTCTCAAAAGTCCCCTCCCCCCCACTTAATTTTGGAACGATTATACATAAACAAGTGAAATTTGGAAACTGAATATTGAAGGTTGTAAACTTCCCTACTAGTGATGATAGATGACGAAATCGTCAAAGATGACGTCACAAGGCCATTGTGACCAATAATTTTAAATGGAACCCTACGGCAAGCGACACCTCTTTTAAAAAGTATCGAAAAAACCTATTCAATGATACCAATGTTGTTTGTGTTCATGGCAGTTTTGGCAACTCGCTTTTTAAAAACGCAAAGCTGTGATGAATTAAATCAGTTAATACTAAAATTCCAAATTCAAGCTCCGCCTCTGGATAGTTGTCAAATAAGCTGACGTTTTTGTTAGTCTCCCTAATTCGACGTTTTTGTAATTGTCCAAGTTTTTGTACATTTGATAATTTGTGTATTGTTGATCGAACATTCAACTGTTTTAGCAGCTTTTGGTACTTTCAATATTTTTGTACATTTTGATAATTTGTTAAACTGTTGTGAGCCGAACGTTTAAGTGCTTCAAGAAGCGAAATGGTACGTGCTTCAGGTGATAAAGTAGCAGCAATCCCAATTCTTGGTGAAACTGGACAAAATATTCATGCAGCAGAACGCATTTTTGATGACAGGTTTTCCGATCGCCCCGTTTCGAGGATTTATTTGAGGGAGCTTCTTCGTAAGTTTGAAACAACGGGTAGTATTAATGATGCGAAACGATCTGGCAGACCACAAGTTTCTGATGAGAAAAAAATTGATGTACTGACAGAAGTAATAGTTAATCCTACTTCTTCAACAACTCAGTCGAAGTACAGTACACAGGGTGTTGAAAAAAAAGACAAATTTCATCCATACAAATTAAAAGTCGTTCATCAACTCTCAGACGACGACCCAGACCGAAGACCAGAATTTTGTGAAAATATGGAAACTAAAATCAACCAACAGCCAGACTATGTCAAAACAATTTGTTTTAGTGACGAAAGTACTTTCTATCTGAATGGAAATGTAAATACACAGAATGTGAGGTATTAGAGTGACGCAAATCCTCACCTGTTTCGTGAAACACATACCCAATTTCCCCAGAAGCTGAATGTTTGGGCAGGTATCCTGAGACACCACATCGTTGGGCCTCTTCTTTCAAATACTAATTTAACTGGTGAGGTTTATCTGGAGCTGTTGCAAAACGATATAGAACCGTTAATCCTTGAAATTTTGGAAGATAATCCAGATAAATTCGGCAATTTGGAAATAACATCCCAACAGGATGGTGCTCCTCCACACTATTACGGTGCAGTGAGACGGTATTTGGATGAGGAGTATCGTGGTAGATGGATTGGGCACGAGGTTCAACGGAATGGCCAGCTCGATCATAGGACCTCACACCTTTGGATTTTTTTCTGTGGGGGTACCTTGAATCGAAGGTTTACGCCACTGAACCTGACAATATTGACGTTTTAAAACAACGTATTGTAGCAGAATGTGAGTCTGTTTCCGCAGACACATTTGCAAAAGTACGAGAAAAGTTTAAAAATAGGATATTCCACTGTCAGGAAGTAAATGGAGGTCACTTCGAGCAATTTCTTTAAGTAGATACTGATTCTCAAATCTGTAATTGATATCATACTGAATTGAATTTAAATTTTAATGTTTACTAATGAGCCATCAAAACTGCAATAAACACAAACAAAATTAATATCATTGAATAGGTTTTTTCGATATCTTTTGAAAGAGGTGTCGCTCGCCATAGGGTTCCATTTGAAATTATTGGTCACAATGGCCTTGTGACGTCATCTTTGACGATTTCGTCATCTATCATCACTAGTAGGGAAGTTTACAACCTTTAATATTCAGTTTCCAAATTTCACTTGTTTATGTATAATCGTTCCAAAAATAAGAGGGGGGAGCGGACTTTTGAGAAGCACTGTATGTATGGCCACGCATAACTTTTTAGAGAGTAGTCCGATTTGCATGATTATTTTTTTAATGAATCGAAGTTGGTCCCATTTAGATTTGAAAAAAAATCCACTCCTAATAGTAGGAGAACGGGGGATGATTATTGGTTCACCCACCGAATTTTCAGATGATTCTTTGTTTATTGTATAGGGTATGCTTTGAAGTTGGTCCCATTTGAATTTGAAGAAAACACCCCTAATGGTAGAGAAGAAGGGGATGATTTATTGAGTTTACACCTGTGAACCGATTCTGTTGAAACTTGGCACGAATATGTAGTTCTGATGACACTACAACATAATGGAGGCCCGGAGTTAATCTGATGATGGAGACGGAAGACAGTCGAGGGATCTCCTCAATGATTCACAGCAGTTACCTCGTTTTTGAGGTAATATGTACATAAATAATTACATGTCCTGACTAACTGAATCACTGATTGACTGATACACGATCAACGTCCAGACCAAACCGCTGGACCTAAGAGCTAAAACTTTGACAGCATATTTTTTTGATATTCCATCCCTAAAGAGTAAAAAGGTGGGTGAGAAAGGGGGTGAAAGTAAAGTTGGTTTTGAAATTAGAGTAATGGAAATTAGTATTCGGGCTTTTCTTCACAAATGAATGGAGATGTGATTCAAGGTTCTCGAAAATTCAATCCTAAATGGTAAAATGGGGGTTAAAAGTCTGTACAGTTAGTTTTGAAGTTAGGATCATGAAAATAGGTATTTGGGGGTCTTTTTCGGGATCTTCGTCACAAATAAAAATTCAACCCCTAAAGGGGTGAAATGGGGGTTAAATTGGGATTGGAAGTTTGTATAGGTATTCCGTTAGTTTTCAAGTTGGGATCATAAAAATTGGTATTCGAAGTCTTTGATACAAATAGAAGAAATATTTCAGTGTGCAACCCCTGAAGGGGTGAAAGTTCATATGGGCGTTCCGTTAGTTTTCAAGTTAGGGTCATATTTTGTCATAACCCATCCCTATACTCATGTAATATCTACCTATGAGTTCCACACACGCGCAAATATTGCACCAACAGGGCAACGTCCTGAGTAATTCTGACTTTTCTGAACCCACTTAAATTAAGCGCTACGCAAGAATTTACTGATTGAAATAATTGCGCGATTGGCGGTCCTTTCAAAACAAAACACTATGAATCACAAAGAGATTAAGATTGATTCTCCATGAAAAAAACACACACATATGACAATCAATGGCCTATAACCTCACGGCATATAATAAAAGATTTCGTTTTACTTTAAATACTCGAGCAAGAAAAACATTATTAAAATTGAAGTTTCACTCGCGTTCAAGACATGTTGCCTCCATTCCGTTTCCAGTTGAATTCCAAGTTAAGTCACAGTTTATAGCTAAAGAAGCAGTTAGCTCACTTGGCGTCGGCACTTTGATGTTTATGTTCCCGTTTGTACACTGCGCAACTCTGATTTTTATCCCTCGCGCATACCGCGTGTTACTGTGTTACTAATACTGACATTTTTCGTATACGATAATCGCGTACAGTCTTCTGCGCATCCTTTATTCTTTCCCTGGAGTGGATGTTACCTTGGAACATGCATTTGGGCCTAGTGAGCTAACTGCTCCTTTAGCTATAAACTGTGGTTAAGTCATGTAGTGTTTCAAGTTTCATTCGGGATGAATTCCAGTTAAGAATTCAGTTGAATAGTCAGTTAGTGCTTCAAAACAAGTATGGTGTTTTTAAGCAGTGCTCCGAAAACACCTATTATTCAACCTCGGTGATCAGTATCTCGAAGTGGGGAAAAGTCTCGCGAATATAAGTCGATAAGGAATATAGTGAGAAACATTCGCAAACACTTTGACAAATGTATCGAACTAGATGGTGGATTAGTTGACGCAATAAGCATGCAAATCAAAATATTATAATAATTATTTTTGACAGTTTCAGTTGTGGAATTATTCAGGTTTATCAGCTGATTGCGTTCATTAATAAAGTAATCATTTGAAAAATACATAATTTTCATGGCTACCATTTACTCATGTCCTATTGTGACTGTTAGATTAGTGCGTTATAGTATTTCAGCTTGTTATAACTTTGTTATTGATGAATACATTTCCATGAAATTTTGGTTACAGCTATTCGAGGGCATTATGAATTCATAGAGAAATCGCTAATGAATACTCTCCATTCTCGACTAACAAAAATTATCATAGTTTGCCCTGAAAATTGAAAGAATTATCTGGAATTTTGCCCTTCAATAGACCTTTTGCTTCTCAATATTTAAAAAAAAAATGGTTGTAATCGGTTTTTAATTCCGAATTTTACAGTGGTGTTTCCAATCTGTATGGGTCACACTGTATTATTTTTTAGGTTAAGTTGATCTACAGACTCATGCCATTGGATCACCCGAATCACTACTCAATCAATGTTCAGTTTTCGATGAAGCATTTGATTCCGAGAGAAATGTGAGCACTGCCGCACTAATCATTATTGGAAGGAATTGGCACTTTGGACACCATCCTAGAACTATTTACTGAAAAGTAGAGTGCTTAAAGTTATTTCTCGAACAGAAGTCTACACGCTGAAATGAAATCTGTTTTACACGTTTACATACACTTCACAAATCAAAATATCTGAAAATGCAATGGTAATGATGCCAATATTTCAGGTAGATTTCATAGTAACACTACACGACTTGTTTGACTTTCTTTCGCGATGGGATCAGAAGCCTTTTTGCTTGTCTTTGTCTTGAAACCTAATTTCAGTTCATTTCATAAAATTATAGGGCCGCCTAGCTCCCTGGCTCTCACTTTCAACTCCTGTGTCTCAGCAGCGATCTGACAAGATGATCGCGCCATTATCAAATATCGCCGCTGATGTTCATTGCATTGATTGATTAATCTTTAGAATCTAGGTATACATGTTGAAAAGGGAAACATTTTCAATTGAATATTGATAGTAACTTAAGTTTATCTTTCAGTCGCAGATGATTCCACATCTTATTTTATGAACATCCTGTTTATATTTTCAACAAATCAATCTAGGTATACATATTGCACCGGTACCAAACTCTCATTTTGCTAGACTTCCAATTGAGCACAGTTTCGTCAATTTATCGGTTATGAATCGATTAATGAGTTCAGGTTTTGTAGAAAATCTGTCATCATCCTAACATACTGCAATAATTTTTATAATATTAATTGAATTATCAGTAAAATGGAACAGTTCCTTGATAGTATGACCTGTTGTGTTTTATCATGAGAGAATCAAAAATTATTCCGATATGGAAAGTTTGAACTATTTATGCGTTTCGGAAAGAGAGAATGAATCATTCTTGACTTTTATTCCTATCTGAATTGAAAATGAAATGGTGATTTATCTCCTTTGTTCCTTGTGCAATGTGTATTCCTTATCTGACACCATACATTAAATAAGTAGCAATGATTACATAAATTTTACTGCAGCAGAAGTAGTTCATGCAGTGGAAAGTTTTCCCTTAGAATTATTACCAGAAGAATTTTGAGCAAGTTATTCTTAATTTCAGGAAACATTTTGATGGCATATGAACAAGATTAAATGAAAAAAATTAAATCAAATGAAACTCTGATGGGCTCGATATTCCATATTGCGAATTATCCTTAGAATTCAGCATAATGTGGATATTACTAAATATTTTGAATTGAAGACACCGTTGAAGCGTAAGTCTTATGGCTATATACAAAAAAAAAGAAAACTCTGACCACTAAACAGATTAATCAATTTCTTCATGCTGAAATGTATGAATCAATTGGTGTTCTGTATCCACCAAATTCTCATAAAAACATCTGATCACCCTTTTGAAAAATTAAAATGTAAAACTAAATTATGAACTTGACGAGATGCCCACCTGAGGTTATCCGTTTGCTTCTTTCCTACTGTATCTTCAATCCCATCAAACCAATTTGGAGGAAGGTAACACATCGGAATGTCAAACGATTTGAGTTGGTGTAGTGTTTTGTGCAGAAACATGTGCATAGCTCAAAGTGTTCAGCCAAGAACACTGGGATTAACTGAATTACATCGATGAATGAACTTGAATTATTACTATTTATTTTTTAAATCCAAAATCCAATCCAAAAGAAATTTCAAATATTTTCATTATCCATATCGTTAATAATATCTAACTTATCCTAATCTATACAACTCATGTCTACTATATACAATGTATTCTGATGATAATAATAAATGTATTTATTTTCTCATTCCAAGTAAATTATAAAAAATATTAAAATGAAGATAGAGAGGAAATCTCACAGGAAAGTTCACCAATTGGTGCTCTACCAATTAATCCCTGTCGTAGTAAATTTTTATATTATTTTTGACAATTTAGCTTAAGCCTACCCAATCTAAGCCTAAACCTCAACTTTTTGAGACACTTTCATTTCCTTATTCAAAAATCAACTGCAAAAAAGAGAGAAAGGAAAAAGAAAGAAGAAGTTATAGATGTATAGATGGCAATTGATCAGTAAATATGTTTCGAGTTCTTTTTGAATTTGAACATATTATAATTGTCTTTTTCTACACCCGTACTATAATAAAACACTTATATGCCCATAATCCGTTTCATAATGGGATCCATTATGATACAGATTTTTAATAACCATATAGATTTTTAATCAATAGAAACCCATACTTTTTCAATCAAGCATGCTGTGCATTTGACGTTCGTCCTAGATTCCTATCTAATTGTTTTATTTGTCAAAATCAGTAGGTATTAAATTTTCGTAGAATCTAAACTTCAATAATTATATGAAAATAAGAGTGGAATTTTTAAGAAAATTGAAAATGAATCGTGAACAAGACTAAAAACATCATTTACACTGATGAGACGTATTTGCACAGTTCTCATACATATTTCAAGTCGTTTTCGGTACCGTCTCGGTCTATTTGTCTATTATTATATCTATGTATTGAATTTTTTAATTTTAACAAAAAAATCATAATTTTCGACCACAAAAACCCCCACGGTCCATAATGGCAAAACTCGTCCGCCATCTTGAGTATATGGATTTTAAAAACGTGATCCCCCATAATCACAAAACGCCATATTAGAGCCGCCATCATGAATATATGAATTTATCTATATATATATATATATATATATATATATAGATTAATATACATATATAGGTTCATAATCTCCGACCGAAATATAAACCACAATAGTTATTTGTCCGACATTTTTTGTTCTTTAATTTTGATTTAGAAAAATAACTAATGAAAAAACTTTTATTCAAGCCGTATACTAAAACGTATAAAATAAATTTAAGTCATGGCTGACAATGATTTAATTATTTTTTGTTGAATTATTTGGTTTCAAAAAGCTTGTCGCGCGAAGTGTTCATAAAAGTAGGTACCAATTAATTTGTTTGATAGTGATTGGTTGGTAAGTAAGAACTTGTCAAAGTTTTTGATTTTTACAAAGTATTCATGAAAGTAGACAACTTGTCGAAGTATTAATTTTATTACAACACACATACCAATTTTGAATGAAATATGACCATAATCAGAAAACTCGTCCTCCATCTTGGTGCCGCCAACTCGAATTTAAAAATTTTGACAAAAAATTCATAATCTCCGACCCCAAAAACCCCCACATACCAAATGAATCGAATTGGACCATAATCACAATGTTTGTCCTCCATCTTGAATTTGAGAATTTTGACAAAAATATCATAATCTTCGACTCCGAAAACCCCCACATACCAATTTTGAATCGAATTGGACCATAATCACAAAACTCGTCCGCCATCTTGGAGCCGCCATCTTGATTTACGAATTTTGACAAAAAATTCATTATCTCCGAACCCGACAACCCCCCCATAACAATTTTGAATCGAATCGAACCATAATAACAAAACTCGTCCGCCAAAAACTACGTCTCGTGTTTCGCCTATACCAAATAATTTGGTACGCCTATGGAATTTCTATTAATAGCTACAGTTAGACAATGGTTCGGGCATCTTCGAGAAAAATTGGTTGTTAGGTAGGGGAAGGCCAAAGTGGTCGTTTCAATACTGGATGAGCTCTATATTTCAGGATAGGGTGTGACGTTTCAATTACGAACGGGCACGTGTTAAATATTAAAAGGATGTCTGAGGCCAATGATGCCCCAGAAATACTATTGCTGATAATCGTTTTCCTACACGCTGTTGCAAAAATAGGTCTGAAATTTCCTGAAGAGCGAGGAAATATTTAACATACAATTATTGAGTGATTACGAATATACACGCGAACCAGTCATCAAGGATTTTTTTGTTTCGATAGTTGTCTAGCTCGGGTTGTTCCCTTATTTCCATTTCCAATTTGGATGACAGTTTGATGTCTTAGAATAGTATCATTATATTCCACTTGTTTCAAATCTATCGAATCGATAAGGTATTATTTCGACAACGCCATGGCTCTATATTCCAGTAATATTATTTACTTATACAACGATCGCTTCGGTATTATTTATAATATAAATGATAATCAGATACTTATTCCATTGAGACCATAACTCTATGGTTGGTATATACAGGGTGTTAGTGAATAAGTGCGACAAACTTCAGGGGGTGATTCTGCATGAAAGAATTATGGCAGTTTGCTATATAAGTTTCGTCCGCAAATGCTTCGTTTTCCGAGATACGGGGTGTTTACATTTTTCTTAAAATCTAACTTTTTATTTATTGCTCTGAAAGCGGTCGAGATATGCAAATGGAATTTGGTGAATTTTAAGGAGTAGTTATAGCGCATTTTTTGACATGCAATTGAGAATTTTATGTTCATCATTGGCGCGCATTCGGGTGATGATCTCAATTTTTTGAAGAAAAAAATGGTACGCCACTGAATTCCTTGTTCAATTTGTGACAAAAAATCTATCCTGCCTTTTTTGAATATGTGGCGCCGTTTTTATGCAGAAAAATCAAACATCTTAACGCATATTTTTCATTTCTTTAATACATTATCAAGAACTATCTGATACAATAACGTTAAATGGGCGCAAAGCTACAACAAATGTTCAGAATGACCTTCCTCAGACGTGATACAAGATTCAACTCTTCGCCTCATTGATTGTCGTATTCGCGCAAATATTCCCGGTGTATTTCTTATTGTCTCACATCCGGCTATAATTCGATTCCTCAGGTCTCCAACATTTTCGACGAGAGTGGAATAAACTAATGACTCAAGAAAACCCCAAATGCAAAAATCTAGAGGATTTAAATCCGGAGATCGAGCAGGCCAATGTTCCGTACCTCCCCTACCTATCCAACGATTTGGATATACTGTATCTAAGTGACGTACAATAATGCTAAAATGGACTGGTGCACCATCATGCATGAACCTGAAGTGTTGTCTCCGCTGTAGAGAAATTTCTTCAAGAAGGACAGGTAACTCTTCCTGTAGGAAATTAAGGTGAGAGTCGCCTGTTAGTCGTTGTGGGAGAAAATATGGACCGATTAAATGATCATCAAGTACCCCAAGCCATACATTTACTGAAAACTGATGCTGAAAATTGGCTTCAAAGATTCCATTAAATGTACTATTTTCACGCAAACGTTGGTGAAGCCGAGCAAATATTGTGTGATGGGGTAACCTACTTCCTGGATACAACTCAGCATACAATCGTCGAGCTTGCCGACCATTTCCATTTCTTCGACAAAATGCTTGTCTGACAATTCCGCATTTGTATAATTTTCCATTCTTTTCGATAAAAAAAAAATTAATTACTTATTATAATTAATGTTATACCAAACTTAAAGCTCAGAAATGAAGAAACGCTAATTTGACATTTCGTTGAAATATTCGTATTTAACAGAATGTTGACAGTAGCCTACTAGTATCGCTACTAGATAATGTATTAAAGTAATGACAAATACGCGTTCAGATATTTCATTTTTTTTCATAAAAACGTTAAAAAAAACTTTAACACCCCGTATCTCGGAAAACGGAACATTTGCGGAAAAAAGTTACATAGCAAACTGTCATTATTTTTTCATGCAGAATAACCCTCTGAAGTTTGTCGCACTTATCACTAACACCCTGTATACTTTTTTGACAAGAAAAATATATTTATAAATGTATATACAAGGAATCGTTAATAAACTATTATCTTTATAATATGGTTTGAACGAGTCTGTTCGCGTTATGCCAAATATAAGTACGACTACTCGTTTTTGTGAAATCAATAGTCTTCGAGCTAGTGTTGTATATTTCCAAACGATATCACAAATGATTCGATAGTACACAAGTGCATAGAACACATTCAGTTGTTGTTCTTTATTGAAAATATTTTTTGTTTAGAGGATAGCATAGTAGGTTGCATTGACTTTTTTGCTGACATTTTCAATATCAGTTCTAAAATACATGTCCAAATCTAAATAAGTTCTGAGGAAATGAACAGAAGAAAGTGGAAGCAACGTACTTGTTCCTATATTCACATTACCTGGAGCGTCTTATTCTTTTTGGCCGTTCAAGTGGACTGAAACAGTCATTCAGTATCATAACATTTTTGAATAACCATTTGGCAAATTTATCCGCTAAATAATTCAACCTTTCTTGGAGCTCAAGTGGATTATTACTGCAAGTGATATACAAGTGCTGCAAGTGATATACACTGTTGAAAATTTCTATAGTAATTTCACAAAAAAACGGAACTTGTAACGTATAACAATATAGTAATAATTAAATTCAGTTTTGTAAATTTTCTTCAAATTATTCCAACTCCATTTAGTAAAATCACAAAATATTCGTTGAAATTGACTGAACATTTATCGGGAATTTATTCAGTAAACTTTTTTAATTTTTAAATTTATACAAATTTAATTCAACTGAATTTTAAAAAAATACAACATATTTGTTGCATTTTTCTAATTTTAATTTGTTAGTATTACAATTTGTAATAATTTAGTAAAAAAAAAAAATTGATAATGTTTTGTAATTTCAGTATATTGTATCGTAAATTTACTATACAATTTAGTTCTCATTTAAAATTGATAAATAAAGCGGACAAATGATCAGATGACTACAGATTCGAGTACCATGAATAATTACTGATATCAAATAGAAAATTTATTATTATTGAATTACTAACCAACAATTCCTGTTCTTTCAACTGCAACAAATGGCTTTTGGTTATGACCAATAACTTATTCCAGTTACTTTAGCAATAGTCTCACAACTATCATTAACTCCTCCCTATTTAAATAGGTGATTTCTTATTAACACAAGTTTAAACAATGAGAATTATGAAAATTTGATTATTTAAAAGTTGCTCGCTTTTTATGAACTGTAAAATAACCAAACCCTTCACTAATTCAAGTAACACTGAACAGTAATTTTAAGTAATGAAATCACAGCGATGTATAGTTTTAAAAACTTTCGACTGGTAACCGACCAACAGTTTGGTCAAAATTACAAAACGCATAAGAAAAGTACATTTTTCTAGTGAAATACATTATGTAATTTTCAAGTCAAAGTTGTGGAAATACTAAAAATATTTGTAAATTTTCAGTGACTCCATTTCCAATATAGTTTTGTATCTTCACGAAAAATTTGTAGTAAATCAAATCACAAAATGATGTTCGGTAAAATTACAAAACGCGTAATGAAAATAAAGAATTTCAGTTCAATTACAATAAATCATGTAATTTTCAAGTAAGAGTTATAAAAATACTGAAAATATTTGTGAATTTTCAATGACTCCAGACTAATTTCAGTTTCAATATATTTTGGTAACTTTACAAAAATTTGTAGTAAATCAAGTCACGAACAATGTTGGTGAATTTTAAAAACTTTCGATTGGAAACTGACCAACAGTTTGGTAAAATTACAATACGTGTAGGGTTACTACATGAAGATTGTAAAATTACGACTCATCTCAGTAGGTTTCCTCACATGTCTTGGTATATTACGCGAATTGTATTATATTTTGAATTGGCAATACACTAATTTGTAATTCTACTCATATGTTGTAATGTGAAACAATTGTAATTTTACAAACAAATTTAACAATGTATAATCTAAGTATAATACTAGGCAATCAGTAGTAGTTGTAGTTTGTTGTTGTTGTAGTTTGGAAGATCATGAAATTGTGGAACACCAAGATTCACATCATACGTTTTTGTTTCGAAGCCATTCATTATAATGAAATTTTTTCTATTTTCCAGGTAGGACATTAACCATGATAGTATTTTTTTCTCTAATACTAATAGAATATAGCTTTTTATCGAGAAATTTGAGTTCCAAACAATCGAAAGCATTTCGTAATAACAAAAAATTAAACCGACGAAAAAATCAGCTGAAAAGCAAAAAATAAAATAAACCTTCTTAGTCTTGATGATAATTGAGCTCCTAAACTAATGTGAGTAACTAATTTTGATTCGGCGCCAAACAAACAATTATTATCGAAGATCATTATATTACTTTGAAGAAGTAATCAAAACGCCGCTATTCATTTGTTTGGCGCCGACTCAAAATTAGTTACTCAAATCAGTTTAGGAGCTCAATTATCATTGAGACTAAGAAGGTTTATTTTATTTTTTGCTTTTCAGTTGATTTTTTCGTCGGTTTAATTTTTTGTTAAAAAGTTTTAATTTTTTAATTTTTTGTGGCCAAAATCTACTAATTACTACCTACTTAATTTTTTATTACTTCCAAAATACTTACTTACCTAGCTTACTTCAACTATTAACTGTTAAATATTATGATCATCTACTTCAACTATTTACTGTTATATAATATAAATTATTTTGAAAGTTCTGGTTGTTGATTCCATCAATTTGTATATGATTCTCTCCTTTCATGGGATGTCATTATTGTGACGGATGTAGGAGGATCTATCAATGTCAACTACATATGTGTGCCAATGTTCACAAGTGAAAAATCAATCATCCCCTATTTTTCTACTCATAGGGGTGGATTATTTCATTCCAAATTGGAATATGATCAACTAACTTTGAGGTATACCCTATCTAATAAAGAAATAATCATCCAAATCGGAAACCCCACTACAAAGTTATGCCTGATAGAATCGGTTAACGGACCAAAATTCAGAGGGTGTACTATCAATATCCTCCATATTGCTACCCTTAGGGATGGATCTTTTTGTTCAGATTCAAATGGGACCAACGAAGTACACCCTATCCAATGAAAAATGAATCATCGGAATCGGACTCTTCTGTGAAAAGTTATGCGTGGTCATACATAAAAAAAAATATACGCGTCGAATAGAGAACCTCCTCCTTTTTGGTTTCGTCGGTTGAAAAGGGATCACTGCTGAAAATATATAAAGAAAGTTCCTATATCTGAGGGGTTGTCAAAATTGTATATACGATTACTACAGTTCAAGGTTCATATCTATCTTAACCACATTAGTCTCTGCCCTCTTTGTCCATGACCCATGAGTCGAGTAATATTTCTCGACTGAAGTCGCGTGAGACCCACAGATAACTCACATCCGCTTTGAATATTTGTTACACGTGAATATTCCCAAACACATATTCCACATGGAATAGTTTCAGTCTGACATTTTAATAATTTAGTATGGAGTTGGTTCGCAGGAGATCGATAAACTTTATCGGAATTCGGAACTATTCGAGAAGGGGATACAATCTTATAATAAGTTCTCTTTTATAATCATAGTATGAGAATGATCCTTTGTGATTTCTTGTAGGTTCGATGATTATTGGTCGATCTATAGTGTATTTTGCACCGTTTCATAATTCAATTATAATGTGGACCATACTTTCAAAGGAGGTGTTGTCGAAGGCTCCTTCGATGTCTAGAAAAGTGCATAGTGCAATTTCTTTATTTGCTAGAGACTCTTCAAGTCTTGGAACAAGCTGATGAAGTACTGTCTCGCATGATTTTCCTGTTAGATAGGCATGTTGGTTTTGATGTAAAGGCCGTTCTACAAGAGGGGTTTCCCTTATGTCTCTATCTATCAGTTTTTCTAAGCCTTTCGATAGGCTTATTGGTCTGTATGCCTTTGCCTGGTCGTATGAGTCCCGTCCAGGTTTTGGAATAAAGACCACGTTCACAGTTTTCCAGGTTTGAGGTAGCCATCCCAATGCTAGGGTCAGCCTGTACAGTCTGCACAGTTCTGGTGCTATATATTCAACTCCGCTCTGAAGTAGTATGAGAAATACTCCATCTGGACCCGGAGACTTGTAAGGCTTGAAGGAGTTTATTGCCCACACTACTTTTGAATGAGTTACCGTTCGTTTAGCCACTTCCCAGTCTGCCCATCTTGCCCTAAAATGAAGGTTTGCAGGGATTTCATATCTGGGGTTTTGATTTGTGGTGACAGTGGATCCTGGAAAGTGTGTATGGAGCAAGAGTTCTATAGCTTCCTTCCCAGTGTTGGAGTGATTGCCGTTGGGTTTTTTGAGAGTCACCAACGGATTCCCCAACGGAAAGGATGCGGTCGAGTATTGCTCTTTCTGAGGTTTGTTCTATCACAGAACTTCATCCATGACTTTCTTTGTTCCCCTCTGATTTTTTTGTTGTATTCTGTGAGAGTTTTGGAATAATCCTCCCAGTCACCAGTTTTTTTCGCACGATTAAATTTGATCTTATTTTGGCCCTTAATTGTAGGGGGCGCCGTCTACTGGTCTTTGTCTCTTTTGGGGAGTCACAACTTTGTCGTGCATGTGTTTATCACATTTCGATTCCTTTATCATTTTTAAGTGAAAAAGGTATGCTTTTCAAAAGTCGCAACAAGCAGCCGTATTCGAAATATTTTGATTTAAATTAATCAATGCATCCAATCTTCTTCTCATTGATTCGTGAACTCTTTGAAAATGAAAGTATCAAGTAGGCTAGTTAGTTTATTCCAATGTTTTTTTTTTGTACTGTCATGTCAAAAATAATATCTTGAGTTAAATAGCTTTATTCATTTTATTATTGTAATTATTTGTTGAAAAATGGTAAACTTTACCAATGCAGAGTATGCTGACATATATTTTACATACGAACTTGCTAACGGAAATGCATTTGAGGCTAGATGTTTGTATCAGGAGCGTTAACCGAACCGCACAACTCCTACTTTCTCTACGTTTTCAGGAATTCACGCTCGGTTAAGGGAAACATCGGACGGAAAGAACCCCAGAAACCGAGGAAGCAGTTCTTCATCTGGTAGGTGGACACCCAGAAACAAGCTCCAGAAAAATAGCGCTGATGTTAAACATTTCTCATGTTCTGGTATGGAAAATTTTAATTGATAATTCGTTATATCCCTACCATATTCAAAGAGTTCAGGCACTACTGCCACTTGACTTTCCGTTACGTATCAACTCCTGTCGTTGGTTTCTCCAATGCCTTATTGAAAATCCATTATTCGAAAATCAAATCCTGTTTACCAACGAAGCAAATTTCTCACGCAACGCTATACGCAATTTTAATAACAATCATTTGTGGTCAGAGAAAAACCCCCATGCGTTACAGCAATCACATTTCCAAGAACAGTTCTCTGTTAACGTGTGGGCAGGAGATTATTTCATAAGTCCATTCTTCATTCTGGGAAGATTAAACGGAGAGAGATATCGTCATTTTCTTGAAGAAGATTTGCCTATTTTACTGGAAGATGTGCCACTTAGACTACGAAATGAAATGTGAAATGCACCGGTATATTTTGGCATCCAAGCGCCAGAATTTTTATATCAAACTTTCGGCAACCGTTGGATAGGTCGGGGAGGGCCTAAATCATGGCCCCCTAGGTTACCAGAACTCAAAAGTTTGTATTTTTTCCTGTGGGGACATCTGAAATCCTTGATTTACTAGACACCCATCCAAAATGAGGAAGAATTGAGTAATCGAATATTTAACTCTTGTAGAACGATTCAAGATACTCCAGGAATTTTCCAAAGAGTGCGCGAATGAGAAGAAGATTGGATGCGTGCATACAGACAGGAGGTGAACATTTCGAACATTTGTTGTGATTTTGAATCAGATTTATATCTAGTGTTCCGTTATTTATTGTTGTTTAAAAATTAGCGTTGGAAATGTTTCTACGTTGAATAAAAATAAGTTTTCAGAATTGTTTCACTTTTCGACAGACACATACGACTTTTGAAAAGCATATTTTTTTCACGTAAAAGTAATAGATTAATCGATTTTTCTTCTAGAAAATGTGATACATCAAGACAAAGTTGTGACTCCCCAAAAGAGACAAAGAACTGTAGGCGTCGTACCCTACAATTAAGAGCCACACTAAGATCAAATTTGAATTTCTCATATAAAAAAATCCCCAAATACCAATTTTCGTCCAAATATCGACATCATTTTAAAAATTATTTACGAAAAACCAAAATAAAAATAAAAAAATGAAGGCCTTGCGGACCCATGCTTATATGAACTTTCTACTTTATAAATAACTGAGATATCGTCCTGTAAAATATCGGACACTTATTACATAACACCCTGTATAGGAGAAATAATTTTAATAATATTGATGATCTTCATGAATTATTCAATGTAGTTGATACCAATTGTAACGTCCGACCCAGAAGAACACGTAACAATATATGAGTTCCATCGTGAAGTACTGATGGAAAAAATACGTCTTTAGCACCATTGCCATAGCTCCTTGAAGTTCAACCTCACCTTCACGCGACTTGACTAACGAGGCTCTGACAAACAGACCCAAATCCAAGCTGTGAGCGCCGTGGCGACGGATGTATGACACCGGGGTCTTAAAACAAACGCTGCCGCAACGGCGCCTCCGAGAAACAGTGCAAAATCTCGGAGTAATCAGCCTTAGCCCTGTGCAAGGGTCACCGCAGGGCTAGACCAACCTCTTCCCCTTCACTCACTCGGGGGTACAAATAACCACGAAACGAATCACCGAAAGGGAATGAGGACAACTTTTGGCCTTCTCGGTTTCTTTCAGAACACTGAAGAGGTTATGATTCCGAGCGTTCTCCGAGATCGAAAGAGGACTCTTCAGGGTGCTGAACAAACGACAGGGACCGCCCAGACGAACCTCCAGCACCACAAGGTAGCCAGCCACGGCACTACATGCAGTCGCTAGGAGGGAACTCGAAGCGGAACTTAATCGGGAACCATGGATACGACATGGTGGAAAAAAAATCGAACCAGGTAAGATACAATGGACCAGAGGGCTCAAGTGTCGTCGGAGGCCACAGCCTGACGGGCCTACAGGGTGGAGGTTTCAGTGAGTAAACCTGTGACAGGGAGTCCCATACTACCGTGTTGTCCGTGATGGATTTCCTCCACCTCCCCCAAAAAAAAAAAACATACGTAATAATTGGGTTTTGAGGTAGCGGGAATAGGACACAATGAGTAGTCTGAATATCAAATTGCCGACGTTTCGACGTTTATTTGGCGTCTTTATCAAGGCTGATAATACATGAAATGTTTAATATATCATGTTAATAAAAACATGATTGTTAAAAGTTAACACACAAGGGAACAAAAATATGGTAAGAAACAACAAACAACTATCACCAAATGGTCACAAAATATAAAATAAAATATAACAAGATACGAGAAGTGACAATTAATCGAAATAATAGTAAATAAAAGCAAATGAAGATCTACCTTTTCAATAGGTCAGACGAAATTGTTTTCCAATAGATCGATTATTTCACTGAAAATCCACATGGTTTATCAAATGACGGATTTGTTGGTGTGAATAAAATTTCTGGAACACTATGGTCGAAAATAGAATTCGTATGGATAGTACGGAGATGAGCACCAAATAGATTTCTTTATTTATAAAAACTTACAACTATTTAAAAACCCAAAGAAAAAAAACACACAAAGCAACAACAGATGATAAGTACATATTGTCGCGTAGTACGGTATTTTCGAACGAGAAGACCTGGAATTGGACGGGCCCTTTAGTCTGGTTTATTGCGGAAAAATTGTTTATATTTATTTAAAAGATGGTCGTAGCAAACGCTCAATCTATCTGTATCCGTTCTCATGTTAACGGTATCGTTCTGGAATATTTGGACCATTTCGCTGATGTTTCTCTTATAGTCTCTGTCCACGATTTTGACTTCTTCAAAACTGAATTCATGTCTCTCAGTGAAATGATGTAGTGCTAGTGCAGTTTCATTGAATTGGTCTTCATTTTTTTCCCTGCAGTCATATTTGTGTTGTTGGATTCTAGTCCTTAGATGTTGTTTGGTCATTCCAATGTAACATTTTTCGCAGTTGTGGCAGTTTATTTTATATACTAATTTGGAGCAATCGGAAGTTGCTGTTTTGTCTTTCAGTCTTGTAAATATGGTTTTGATTTGATTTATAGGATATAATGCTATTTTGATATCATAAGGGTTATAGGTTTATAGGTTTTCAAACAATTCATAATTTTTTCGGATAATCCTCTTATGTATGGGAGCTTATAGAAAGGAATACCGTTATTGTTGGCTTTATAAGCTTGATATATTGAATCTGCATTATATTCGTTTATAATTCTGTTGACTGAAGAAATTGGATAATTATTGTCTTTAAGTAATTTTCTAACTTTGGTATTATCATCTTTCTGATAGTCTGTACTGCTCAGGTGATGGGATCTGTAAAGTAGATTTTTAACTGTGCTGATCTTGTGTTGTGAAGGGTGATTTGGAAAATAATTCAGAAGTCTACCCGAGGTTGTGGTTTTGCATACCAATTTGTTGTTAGATTTCCACCTGGTTGTCGCATTAATAATGTATCAAGAAAATGAATCGTTGCTTCGACTTCCATTTCTGAGGTGAATTGGAGATTAGGGTGATAATTATTGAATACTTGTAGAACTTTAGTAAATTTATTGTTTGGAATTGCCATGATCTTGTCATCCACATAGATTTTCAGGAAGGGGACCCTAAAGGGGAGGGAATCAAGACAACTATGGATTGAGTCATTCATCACTAAATTAGCCAGAACTGGACTGGCGGGATTGCCCATTGCAGTACCATCAAGTTGTTGATATTAAAAAAATAAAAATTGCCTAACTCAAATAGATATTCGATAATTTTGACAAACAACTGGAAATCTACTGTAGTATAAGCAGATATAAAAGACCATTGAGTGTTTATATTCTTCAATATTAGTTTTTTTGGGATATTGGTGAACAAGGAAGTCACATCTGAAGAAACGAGTATATAACCTTCTGGAAGTATTACTGTTTTTGAATATTTGACAAATTCGAATGAGTTCTTGATATTGTACTCGAAGGTAGTCGTTAGTTGTACCAGGATATTATGAACGAAAACAGCCCGCTTATAGGATGGTGCGTCTATACAGCTCACTACGGGTCTGAGACTAAGGGTCTGTTTATGTGTCTCCCGCTGGATGTTAATTTTTTATAGTTTCGTGTTAGTTGAATAACTGGGACATACGTCTCTACAGTACCCGAATGATTCAGAAACGAGCCATACGATCCCATTTTAGTATGCTTGCAGCGTTTTCCGCAGTTTCTATGAACTTTCCGGAGGAAATTGGGCTTGTCGAAAAAATAAAAACTCTTTACTCCTGGCATGAAATATTGAATAGTTTCTAGGTTTGATGAATGAATAACAGATTTTAAAGGTGCAGAAAATTTAATTACGATCGTGAGAAAACATTCACCAAACTTTGTATGAATTCGTTCCCCAGTTTCACAGAATACCAAGATTTACAAGTCGTTAGTTATGTAAACAGGGAGCAATACTAGTTCTAGAATGTGCGCCTGAAATTATTCCATCCCACGAGTGTTCGTATTAAAGTGGATGTAACTTATCTGTGAGTGTCACGCAATTTTAGTCACGAAATGTTACCCAATTTATGGATCATGGAAACACTATCGATGTTGGCTGGATTCAAATCCGGGAAATTCTGGTTTTCGCTAATTTAGTAATCGAGATAATTCTGTCAAAAGATTTATTCTTCCATGAATTCGTTCGTGTCTGGAAGCATCAAAGGAATCAACCACTGTTATAATGAATAATGAAATCGCTTCTAAATCCACAAATAGGGGATGGAATGATTCCGAATTTTATATGATGGTATTTTAGGAGGATTTTCTCCAAGATGAAAATGATATCACTCTTGAAACTTTTATTGGCTCTCGATCTAACATAACACCTTTATTGCGTCATGAATCACTTCAGCACGCCTGAGGAACTCATACAAAAACCGCAAAGATTTAGACATGTATTGAATAAAAATAAATTTGGAGAAAATATCGAACAAGAAAATTGGTTAGATATTCACAATGGAAATGACGTTCACGTATAAAACTTGAGAAGAAGAATCGAAAACCTTTCAACAACAGGAGTAAAAATCAAAATTGAAAAGGGAAATTCTCAATTGATGTAGTTCAATGTCCAGCGTGGCTTTAGCAGGGGAAGTAGTTGTTTTCTGTTAGACATTCACAAAAAATAACTTTATTTTTATCGTGGATTTTTCAATTCACAGAAAAATCTTTCTTTTCAATATTCAATTGAGAATGTTTCCCTATTCAACATGAATACCCCACAAGAGGTTATCTTGACGATGGAAGATGGCGACTAAAGTTTTTCTTTCAGTCGCAGATGATTCCACATCTGATTTTATGAACATCCTGTTCATATTTTCAACAAATTGAAAATAAAAACATATGAAGAGATAAGGAAATGCTGGATACCTGCTGTAATAATGAAATCCACCCATGAAAAAAATTGGCTATACAAAATGATGAAAATTAACTCCACTGAACACAACAACCACCATTTTTGAAATCATAGAAACAAATTGATTTATCTAATAAAGAAAATGACTACTCCAATAATAAAATAGAGAATAATGAAAACGCAAGTAAACATTTGTGGAAATAATTAAAAAAAAACTGAAAAACAAAATATAGACATAATGTGGGAATGAAAAGTTGGGATGGGATAACGACAAATTATCCCAGGAAAGTTCCAAAACTTTTTGAAATAATTCACTGAAATTAGACAAAAAGTTGCCAAAAATTCGAAGTTTGGTATTGTGAAACCAAAATGAAATCGTAAAAGTAAAGTATTATTTTTTAAAAAAAAACCCGGAAGGTGATTAGCTCTGAAATTCTTAAAGACATCAATGGAGAAATTGCATCTCCATTAGCTTATATATAAAAATGATTAAATTTCCAGACAGCTAAATTGCGTATAAAGACTTTTTTCAAAAATGATGATAAAGTTGAATATATAAATTACCAACCTATTTCATTAGTATCGATTATTGGTAAAGTTTTCGAGAAAATATTACAAAATTGATTCCATTCCTCCAAAAGTAGACAGGGACTAACAAAAAATATGGTTTTCGAGAAAACAATTTAACATCTGATGCAATTGCCAGATTGATAAAAATGATGAATAATACAATTGTCACATGTTGAATTAATGTCAGTAATTGAAAACATTGGAACAGGAGGAATTGTTCCAAAGTTATCTATGCAACCGAAAATAATGCCTGAATATCAATGGAACTAGGAACTGTTATCAAACTATAGAATATGGCGTACCTCAAGGTACTGTTTTGGGGCCGGTTCTTTTCGACTCATATATGAATGATCTTTTTGAACAAGAAGAACTTTGCGGAGAAGTGCCAAATTTCGCAGACGATACTGCAATTTTTTACAAACACTAGACTGGAAATACTTAAAAACAATACCACCATATAATGAATTTAATATACAATGTGACGGCAATCATTTGAAAATAGAGTCTGTATGAGTATATGTATATATATATATATATATATATATATATATATATATATATATCTATATATATAGAGAGAAATTTGTTACGAATCCAAGAGAGCCCACCATCTGCCAACAGCTGTTTCATGGTTTCCATTATCATCAGGACAGCTTGTGGTCTCTTTCAAATTCGTATCAAATTTCTCGTAGTGTTAATACCTACCGGCAAGTACGAAAATGTGAAAAGCATCAAATTATAGGTAGTGACACCTTTAATCTGTACGGTGAAGCTTAGACCTAATGTCATGGAATTTAAGGTGTCACTACCTATAATTTGATGCTTTATATATATATATATATATATATATATATATATATATTATATTATATATATATTATATATTGTATATATATATATATTATATATATATATATATATATGTATATATATATTTACAGGGCCGCTGATATGTATGGAAACGGTCGATTATCTGCTAAAGTAAGATATCTAGCATAAAATGTTAAGACACAAGTTTTTGGGTTTTATAAAATCTATTACAATAAAGAAAAAGTAAGTATATCGGATCAGTCAAAAAGTCATGACGAAACAAAGTTTCTTCTACTTCAATGGAATACCCTGTATATTATTCCATATTTCAATTCTTCTCAAAATTCTAAATGAAATTTATATAGCACATCATATCCCAAACTTAACGGTTTCGAGATATCGAATTTTGAAAATTACTTTCCAATACTTTCAAATTATGAAAGTTACACAAAGTGGAGTATTATGGAAACGATTATATTTTGATTATTATTTTTTTAGAGAAAATAAAAAAGCATAATTGTTCACGGTTGATGAAAAATGCATGAAACGAATGAATATTCTGGATATTTTGAATTTGATAAAAACAATAGTTATGTCAGAAAAAAAAAGATAAAACAAGTTTTAATGAACAACAGAAAAAAGTCAAGTGGGGTCATATCGGGAGAGCTAGCTGGCCATTCAATTGCCCCCTGCGTTCAATCCATTTATCAGGAAAAGTTTCATCTAGATATGTCCGTACCACATGTCCAAAATGTTGAAACCATATTTGTTCTGTCGGCAAATTGGGATTGTTATTGTTCAGGAATAATCGTCCAAGCTCTGAAATAATATGCTCTTGCAAATGTAATATTTATAGTTCAAATTTCCGTTTATAAAATAGGGTCCTATGACGTGTCCACCAATAATGCTACACCAAACATTTACTTTTTGTAGTCGTTGAGTGTGAACTTCCTATATCCAATGTGGATTTAGGTCTGACCAATACTCACAGTTGTGTCGGTTTACGTGCCCGTTTAAACAAAATGTAGATTCGTCAGAAAACAATATGTGGTTGACATAATTGACATTTTTGTTTAATTTATCCATAATAACTTCACAGAACTCTATTCTATGATTCACTCAATTCCTGTAACAAATAAATTTTATATGGATGGAATTTTTACATTTTGCAAATTTTTTGAATGGAATATCGACACGTGTTAAGATTCAAAGCCCTCTGTTGTGTCGAATTCATTGGATTTTCCACCACATCTAACATGACACTCAAATAATTTTCCTCATTTGTAACGCTTACTGGTCTTCCACTTTTTGGTCGATCTTTGACTCCTCCAGTTGCATGAAAACGCTGCAATGTTTTTGAAATGGTTGATTTAGAAACAGGTTCCCGATCGGGATGCAATTCATTAAAAATATTCACTACTTGGTCACAACTCCGTCTTCTATTACCATATCCTATGATCATTAAAATCTCAATACGCTCGGTATTCATACTAAATGTATTTTTTTTATATGTGTTGTCAAGATCATCACTGTTAGACAAAAGAACGATGCGACGTTGTTATGGAGCTAGAAACTTTCAAAGGTAACTCGATTGACTATTAACTTAATGGACAAAAATATTTTTGTATAATTATAAGAAAGGTATTTTCAAAATTCGATATCTCGAAAAGGGTTCAATTCAGGATATGATGTGCTGCATTGATTTTATTTAGAATATTGGGAAAAATTTAAATATGGAATGATATACAGGGTGTTCCATTAAAGAAAAAGCAACTTTGTTTCATCATGACTTTTTGACTGATCCTGTATACTTTATTTCTTATTGTAATAGATTTTCAAAAACCCTAAAACTTTTGTTTCTTAACATTTTTTGCTTGCTATTTCACTTTGGGAGATAATCGACCGTTTCCGTACATATTAGCGACCCTGTATATGTGTATGTATAGGTGTGAACACATATTGAACATAATTGTAATAGTTTTGTATTTATAAAATCGATGCAATAAATACAGATATTGTATCACGAAGGGATTCGTTTTCTTGGGGTTGTTTGTGTTTATTCACCACTTGATGTGTTCACATTACTTTTGTACATAGTAATTTGATTTCTTCCGAATGTTATTAAACCAACTGATATATCACACACAACTATTGAAGCTTATGTGATTCTTTTCACGTTTATTTGAAAAATGTATATTTGAAAATATAAACAGGATGTTCATAAAATCAGATGTGGAATCATCTGCGACTGAAAGTTAAACTTAAAATAATATGTGGAATCATCTGCGACTGAAAGATAAACTTCAGTCGTTCAAGATAACCTCTTGTGGGGTATTCATGTTGAAAAGGGAAACATTCTCATATTCTGTTTTTCATGTCTTGTTCTATTGTATAAATTTAAGAAATAAAATTATTATTATCATTATTTATAATTGAATCCAAATTTGTTTGTCTATTTTCTAAAGAGATTTAATAATTTGAATCCATTAATTCTCAAGCGGTAGCAAGTCTCAGACCCCAAGAAGCCATTGCATGAAATGAAGAGATTCGATAAAGCGGCGCTGGAATAAATCAATCACTAACTGCAGAGATTACGTCGGTTGATGAAATATGGTTATCGATTAACTGACAAATTAATGTTCGAAACCAAGCGCTATCGATTTGAAGGAAATTCCAGGGAAATTCATTTACAAACACTCATCAATTTTTAATTTCCGAAACCGCTATCGTGAAAGTTCCCTGCCGTCGAATGCTTGGCAGGGATTGCATTAACGACAAAGGCGCATTTTATGAAGCTGAATGAACCCGTAGAATTATCTGATGAAACAAAAGGATTTAATTTTCGGAAAAGTGCATGGAAGAAAGAACGAGATATAATATTCATTAATAAAATTCAGGAAATTGACGAGCAATATGAAAAAAAAAACATAACTATAGAAACTAAAAAAATTTTTACAGAGACGGATACTATACAGGGTGTAACATAAGTACCTCAAAATATTCAAGTGACGTATTCCTGAGACAATTAAAAGAAAAAAGTCCATATAAACTTGTGTCCGGAAATGCTTCGTTTCGTAGATACAGGGTATTAAAATTGATTTTTTTGTTCGCTTTTTGAAAATAACTTTTGCAAAAAATTTGTTATTCGCACGAACTTTGGTACCTGGGGTTTTTTTGACGTGGGAAATCATAATTTCGTACTAATTTTCATGTAACATCTAGAGGGCGCTGCGTACGCTGTCATTATTTATTTCAAATTGCCCTAACATTTTTGACAGTAACCTTTTGGTACTTTTCATGAAAAAACCTTATTCCCACACCTTTTTCAAGTAAGAAAGGTACACTTCCTCAACAACGCTGGAGGTGATCGTTTTCGAGATATTTACAATTTTCTCTATATCGATGCATGTTACTTAGCTCGTAGGGCGCTAAGTGAAGTTGCTGAGAACATTACAAAAACTAAGTATGTGGTAGGTCTCGTCAAAATAAACAACTTTTTTCCTATGAAATGTTTATCAAAAAATTATTTGTTTTCAAGATACAGATTGTTGAAATTTTTCAAAACATTGTTGGTTTTTGTCATAAGTTTTTTGCAACTGCAGTTATTTTTATCAAACTTTAAACACGGACTTCTTTCAAACTGAGCATTATCAAACTGCTTAATCAATCCAAATTGAAAACATTTGTCAGGTTCAATTATTCAATAAGAAAGTGCCACATTTCGGAGTTTGTAAAAAAACAATTCGGAGAAGTACTATGTTATTTATTAGGCAATTAAACATATGAAAATTGAACGAAACAACTATTACAACAACTGTTCAAAGTGACGAACCCCAACAGTAATACAAGCTTCTGCTGTCATCATCAAAGAATTCCGCACCCGTTGAGAAATGCCGGGAGTGTTTCTTATCGTTTCGCAGCAAGCTATGATGCGATCCCTTAACATTTCCTCGTTTTCAATGCTAGCATAAACTAGTGATTTTAGGTGTCCTCAGAAGAAAAAATCGACGAAATTGAGGTCCGGTGACCTCGGGGGCCGTTTCCCCAAAATAAAAATCGACGGGATTGAGGTCCGGTGACCTCGGGGGCCAATGCTGAGTGCCTCCTCTTCCTATCCATCGTTGGGGATATGCTACGTCTAAGAAATTTTTTGCTATCAGACTAAAATGAGCGGGGGCTCTATCGTGCATAAGCCAAGAGTGATTTCGGAGACCAATGGGAACATCTTCCATGAGCTGGAGAAGCTCGTGTTCCAAAAACATTTGGCAAGCATCTCCATTCAAACGTAAGGGGAGAAAATAGGGCCCAATTAAATAATCCCCAATTATGCCTACCCATACATTAAAAGATAATCTGTCTTGGAAATGAGTTTGCGTTATCGCATGTGGGTTATCATCCGCCCAGATGTGGTTGTTATGGAAGTTCATGATACCATTCCTTGAAAAATCAGCCTCATCTGTGAAGAGGATTTTCGATAAAATTTGGGGATGTTGTTCGACTTTTCTTTGAAGCCGTTGAGCAAATTCGATACGTGGTTGAAAATCACGTAGCGTATGTGCCTGGACACGCTGAATATAATAAGGATATAATTGCTGTTCCTTTGAAATTCTGTAAACGGTCATGTGACTCACATTTAAAGTTTGACTAATTTTTCTTGTACTCTGAATGTTCACCAATTTCTTCGAGAACCGCCTCCTCCAATTCCACAGTTCTAGTAGTCCGTGGCCGTCCCACTGCAGAATTTCCTTCAAAGCTTCCAGATTCGGAAAATCGCCGGAAAAAATTCGCAAATGTCGCTGCACAAGGAGTGACGCGTTGGGGATACCTTTCCTGATAGATGCGTCTGGCCTCGGTTGAATTTCCGTCAGCCAAGCCGTATGCAAAAACCATATCAGCCATTTCAGCATTCGTAAAGTCGGGCATGGTACCAAAAAATCCCTTTATGAACTCCGAACTGTGAATTTGTCAATAAATAGTTAAAAATGTGACAGCGAACTTCTATTTTTATAAACGAACGTTCATAGCCTACTCGATTTATCTAACTTAATTTGCAAGCGGAGAGTGACACAAATTATTGAAATCAAATTTGGCTATACTGATTAAGCAGTTTTATAATGCTCGGTTTAGAAAAAGTCTGTCCGGGTATACTGCGTATAAAGTTTGATGAAAATAACTGAAATTGCAAATAACTTATGACAAAAACCAACCATGTTTTGAAAAATTTCAACAATCTGTATCTAGAAAACAAATCATTTTTCGATAAACATTTTATAGAAAAAAAGGAGTTTATTTTGACGAGATCTACCACATACTTAGTTTCTGTAATGTTCTCAGCAACTTCACCTAGCGCCCTAGGAGCTAAGTAACATGCATCGATATAGAAAATTGTAAATATCTCGAAAACGATCACCTCCAGCGTTGTTGAGGAAGTGTACCTTTTTTACTTGGAAAAGGTGTGGGAATGAGGTTTTATCATGAAAAGTATCCAAAATTAACTGTCAAAAATGTTAGGGCAATTTGAAATAAATAATGCTAGCGTACGCAGCGCCCTCTAGATGTTACATGAAAATTAATACGAAATTATGATTTCCCACGTCAAAAAAATTCCGGGTACCAAATTTCGTGCAAATATCTTATTTTTTAAAAAAGTTATTTTTAAAAAGCGAACAAAAAAATTCAATTTCAACACCACCCTGTATCTCCGAAAATTGTCTCAGGAATACGTCACTCGAATATTTTTACGTACTTATGTTACACCCTGTATATCAGAGCTGAAAAGGTGCACTTTCTTTGATTTTCGATTTTTCATCAGGTAATAGAAATCATCATATTGTTACGAAAAAAATCGTGTGCGGTCGGGGGACCCCTGTCACGAACGAAGTTCCTTACGCTTTTCTTCTTTTTCGATACTCTTTTTGACGCTGAGCATATGATTCCACTATTGTCTCTCTGTAATGTATATAAATAGTAAATACTCGAATCACATGTACATTAAACGTATGTTAAAAGTAAATAATTGTGTCAAGTTATACAATTTTATTAACTTACTTTTCTAAGTAAGTATTACACATACTTGCCGCACTTTCCATTTGTCGAGTCTTCCTTGCAAAATTGCAATAATGAGACAATATAACTCACGTATGATTTGAAACAAATACACAATATATTTTTTTTACTTTGTTTCGAAATCTTAGATGCCCAATAGAAATATTCAATTACTCAACGCTCATGTGCTACAAATACACGAATAATTTCAAAGACCAAACGGAGCTACCGTAGAACGAGGGACTACAAAGCCAGAGGTCCGGGGTTCAATCCTCAATACGACAATATTTTTTTTATATTTATTTATATTTTATGTTTGCTGTGGGTACTAATATTTTAAAAATATTTCATTCGGTTACTCGATTGGCCAGGTTTTCTTCAACTTCGAATGTAATTTGATATGGAGATTTAGATTGTTTATATATGTATATTTTCTTCACGTGAGTGAAAAGCGTTATGCTCCCTCTATGGCTCCAAACGATCCAATAAATCAATTATTATCGAGGTAGCAGAATATGTTGCCATCAGTCTCATGTATCCACCATTTTGTGTTTCGTTTTCTCAATATTTTTCGTTGTGAAAATTGACGTTTTTTTTTCTATCACATTCAGTTGTCATTATACCATGCGAATACCTATATATCCTTTCTCCAAACTTCTCCGCCACAGTAAAAGGTATTTTAATCCTGACAATACTATTCGTTAGATTATATCAAATTGACGTGCCACATATTCAATGTAAACTATTAATCCAACTTCGGCAAATAGAAAACATGAGAAATTATGCCCAAGAAAGGATAGAATCATCTAAATCCACGTTATATAGAAAGATAAAAAACAAAAATATTTTCCACGTATTACCACTTAACAATAATATCCGACTTGTATTCTCATAAATATCCTACCGCTCATGTAGCATTCTGAATTTTCCGCAGTTCGGATGATTTCGTACTCCTTCGGGATCGTATGAGCAAGAGCTAGACGCTTGTCACACAGACTCGTATATAAAAGAAAGAGACAGAGGGAGAGAGAGAGAAAGTCACATGGGGAGGGCATAACGCTTTTTTCTTACGTGAAGATTTCTACCAGTCGCAAGTAACGAAAAATAACTTTGTTATAAAAAGTAGACGCGAGACCACGTGAACCTTGCTGCTTATCAAGACGGAATTTCAGGAATGTGATGTCGGCTTTCCCATCAATTAATCTAGACACTTCTACGAACCGCTCGAAGATCCAAGAAGCTTTGCCACTATGTTGGTTATGCTATTGCCGATATTTTCACAATTGGTTGATTCAAAAGATTTATAAATTCTGATAATCAAGTGTATATTTGTTTCACTATTTCAATATATCAATTGCCTTACATTTACATCATGTACCTTACCCAATATAAGCATCGATTCAGAAAACACTCCGAGTTATTTAAAAAGGTTTTTTACTTTGAGTTGATAATTTCTAACGCGAACACGCCCTCATTGGCATTTTATTATTTATTCAGTTTCGTTGAAAACTTATTTGCGGCTGCTTTGATACTTCTAAGAAAACAACTGCATTTAGTTCTGACTACCTACTTGAGTATGAAATCACATTTAAATTTGTGAAATTGGCACTTTCATACTTTCTAGACATGATTCCGATGAACTGATACTCAACTGCTAAATTCGCGTTGTCACTACATATTGCTTGACTGGATAGTAGCTTACTTCTGCTTTAAATGTAATACATGTATCAAATGAATACTGCCGCATTTATAATTTCAAGAGAGACTTGTTACTGGAAATCTATTGCACCTCTAATTTTACATGTTATTCAAATGATCCCAATCGCGGTTCTGATCTCTTGAGCTTCCGTGGTCAAGCTTTTATTTCTTCGTCCGCATTCCTTGAGTATTCTCACCTTGTTTCGCGCGTTTAAATAATTGTTTTTTTATCGTTGCGAGTGGAGTTATATCACTATTGATTAGTTACCTATCACATTTATTTCCTCATTTTATGAATTAACGGTGGCTTGGATGACATCTAAACTGGAATGTCCAGATTTATAATTCACTTAAATGTGTTTGTTTTTCGTATATTCAAATGATTTACGAAAATCATTTCTATTTACACGGCATTCCAATGGGTCATTAATTTCAGCTCATGACACTCTGTTTTGTTGATGATACGTGTAAAAAGGGGTGTCTGGGTATTCACCTCTAGCGACATTTCCAAATCAATGCTTTTACAATTCTTAAATATTTCATTTTAAATCGACCTGGTTTACACAGGGCGTTACTCCTCAAGTGATATTGAACTGTACATCCTGTGTGCTGGTTGAACTGTTTTCTTTTGATTTGAATCAGATTACATAGAAATATTGGAAAGCATTTAGGGAGATTTCAATCTTTTTCCAACTTTTGATTTGATGTTTATAAGAAAATAAAACTGCTGTTTTCGTTTCCGAAGAGAATTTTTCATTTTTCCTAACACATGATCCGTTAACTCAATTGATGGCAATTTCAGAATCAATAAATAAATTCAGAAATCTACCTTTTCGATTGGCTGCGCCATCGGTTTCACTATATATTCTGGATTCTATGTGTGAATTTCATTTCAATCTGCTTCTATCCCATTTGTGAGCCATTAATATTAATACATGTATAAATAATATATAAAAGCAGTCCATCATATAAGGAGTTGAACCTTTCAGTAACCTGAAACGTAGGTCCAATGACCCGAAGAGACTGCTCCTGAAAGTGGTTATAAACTTCTTAACATAATTAAAAGATCGTTGAATGATCGGCAGTGCTGTTTGAAGTTTGGCCGTTATGGCACCACTCAACCACCGAAGTTTTGCCATTGTATGTAATGAGCTTGCTCAACTCATAAAGATAACAGAGATAACTTCCTGTGATTGCGCAAATGGATTGACAAAGCTGCTCTATTATTAAATGAAATGTCTTCGAAAGCTCTCTGCCATTTTGAAACTATTCGACCGGTTTATATTAGCTCGCTTTCGTGTCTGTCCGGTACAAATCTTGCAATCGATTTTAACCTAACTTCTAGATAAGCTAGAGACTTGAATTTTGGAAATAGCTCGGAACTGGATGACAATATCAACTCTTCTTGTCTGCCTGTTTGTTTTTTTTTTACGGACCACGAAAAGTGAGGTTAGGATCTCTTCATACCGGAGACGAGCAGACGTTGTTTTTCGATCTAGAGTGTAGTCTGCAATAGTGAACCCTATTGCGATTATCGACCTTAAAGCATCGGGCGAGGGATAAAGTGTGGTTAGAAAATCAAAAAATTTGTGAAAGTGACGATTATTTCCTCTTGAAACAGTGAGAAGACACAAAAACCACGGCTAATTGAGCAAACCAATACATTGAATCAACAGTGAGTTCAATGCAGTCATATTCAAATTCGAACTGCACAATAAAAATAGTAAATTCGTTCAGTTTTTTCTCAATACTTCTAATGTTTAAGTTAATAGATTGCCCCGAACTGTTAACACAATTGAACTTTCATGTTCCACGTACCAACAGCAGGTACAAAATGTGCTTCTACCTAACAAAACCCAAAACAAATATTCTCGTTAAATCTCCTGTGCACTCAATGTGCAAAAAAACAAATGGAGTCTGCACGAACATTGATATTTACAACGAATCAATAAGTTCCTTTAAAAACAAAGTATAACAAATATTGTATAGCAAACAATCACTTCCATATCCCCCATAAACAATTTTGAGCTCATTCTATCGTTCCCACTCAGTTATTTCTGAATGAAATTTGCTTCATTTTTTCAACTGTCTTGTAATTGGGTTCTTTCTGTTTAGACAATAAATGTTTTTTTTAATGTTATTGTATACTAGTTTGAAATCATTGGATTGGTGATTGATTTGTTTAAAATACTGAATCTAAGTATCTGTTTTTGTCATCAAAGTATCGTATATGAGGATCCATTATTAATTAATTAGAGAGTTTGATGAGGACGAAGTGGGTAGAGAGTTAACTTTCATGTTCTGAAAAAAGGGGAAATGAAAATGTAGATTTAAAAACTTTTTAACAAAAAATAAAACCGATAAAATACGGATCTGAAGAGTAAAAAATGAAATAAACCTCCTTACTCTCAATAACTGAGCTCCTAAACGAATGTAAGTTACTAATTTTGAGTCGGCACCAAACAAACAAGCAAATAAATTAGGTAAGGCGTGAAATGATGGCATCGAGTTGGGCGGTGACATTCTGATAATTTTTTTAAAGTAATTTAATGATCTTCGTTGATTGTACGTTTGGCGCCGAATCAAAATTAGTTACTCACATTAGTTTAGGAGCTTAGTTATTGAGACTAAGAAGGTTTATTTTATTTTTTACTTTTCAGTTCCGTATTTCGTCGGTTTGATTTTTTGTTAAAAAGTTTTTATTTTTCAATTTTTTGTGGCTGGAATCTACTATTCTACTTGTTTTTTGATTACTTCCAAAATACTTACTTGCCCACCTTACTTCAACTATTACCAGTTAAATAATATGATTGTCTACTTTTACTATTTGTTGTAATATAAATATTTTTTGTTGTTCTGGTTGGTTTATTCCATTACTTTGTATATCATTCCATCCTCTCATAGAATATAATGATTGTGACGGATGTAGGAAAACAAAAATAATGACACTAGCGATCTGTCATTGTCAACTACATATGTGTGCCAATGTTCACAAGTGAAAATTCAATTATCCCCTATTTTTCTATTCGTAAGGGTGGATAATTCTATTCGAAATCCAAATATGATCAACTGTGAGGTAAACTCTATCTGATAAAAAAAAAATCCAAATCGAAGATCCCAGTACAAAGTTATGCCTGATAGAATCGGTTAACGGACCAGAATTCAGAGGGTGAGTGATCAATATCCTTCATTTTGCTACCCTTAGGGGTGGAGTTCATCTTTTAAATTCGAATGGGACCAATTACGGGGTACACCCTATCCACTAAAGGAAGAATTATCGGAATCGAACGTCTCAGTAAAAAGTTATGCGTGATCATAAAAAAAATATACGCGTCGACTAGAGAACCTCCTCCTTTTTGGTTTCGTCGGTTAAAAATATAGAAAAGTGTCAGGGTAGAATTCACATCTGCGAGGCATTAGTTGAATAGATAAAGTAAAATCACATAACAATGAAAGTGGATAACGTTTTAAACTCTTATTGTAGTTATAATATTTCTACTCTCAATGGTTTTTGTTGATCAAGCGTGTTCTCGGTTTCTCCTGTATTGGTTTGTGGTTTGGTTGTACGATTTTTTTGTTATCGAAGCCTTTAGGTTATTTAGGCCTTTTTGTAAATCAGAGAAGACTTTCTCTATCGATTCAACTACTGGGATAGAAGGTGCACTGTTAGGTTTGGTTTTCTAAAACTATATCTGAGCATGTTGCTACATTTTGGAATGGTAAGGAAATTCTTCAATATCTACAGATAATTTATGAAAATGTCAAAGAAAGCTATTCAATTTATATTCCAAACAAACAGAAAGAGCATCATGTGACAGAGGTGTGCTTCACAACTATTTTGATACCTGAAGCTGAATAAATCAGTCCAAATTCACCGAAACTTCTTTCTGGAGGGTTAAAAAATTTAGAATATGATGAACAAAATACCAGAGGTTACCTAATCACTATTTTACTTCTCTTCGGGATATAATGTAGGAAGGTTAATTTCAGTGGGCAAGTTTCTCAATTTCTTCTCATAGTATTCAAAGAATTTCCTCTGAAAGAGATCGTGTTCATTTTCCGGATCACCGCGAAAGATATATTACATCAAATGACGGTATCCAATGAAATCGGGGATTTTATGAGCTCGACAAGTATATTGGAAACATTTCGTAACTTCTATTACCGAATATTTATAGCTCCAAGTCAAGCGTTCGTTAATCCCACGAACTTTCGAACGTTTACCCGAAATGCAGCAACTCCATTTTTCAGTTTCTCGACCGTGGAATAAATCAAAGATGAAATTTATTCTTTCATATTTTTATGCAAATTTCTTAGGTGTGAAAGCAGTTTGTTCCTGCATTTTATCACAGGAAGCGATATATAATATTCAAGAGGTTTTTCTTGCGAATAAATGAGTTGAAAATTCAGCATGGAATTTTTGCTCGTAATATTTTATCTTTGGTTGGAAAATGTATTAATTAATGATATTTAGGGCATTTGAAAATGATGATTATTTCCAATGAGAAGTTTGTATTATGAAATGACAACTGAAAATGCAAAAGAGCTCATTTCTATTGAAATAAAATAAATGGCGTGAGAAATGATATTTGCTGAAAAAATTCAATTGAACTAAAGAAGGAATAATTTACTGTATGATTTACACTGAATTGGGTTGGAAAAACTACGACAGGAGTTTCTCCATAATCATAATCTATCTTGGATTGTCAGTTGTTTTTTAGTTATTTTTGTTTTGCTTTTTATTGTCGAAAAAAAAAACAAACCGAATGAGTCTCAAAATCTCATTCGGACTGTATTCATGCTCGAGTACTCCTCAGCTCTGTAGTGAAAGAAAAACAGATGTTCCGATTTCGAAAACAGAAGCTCGCTTCCAGATCGTTTTATAACTGGGGTGACAGTTTATTCCACCTAAACAAATCAGGAAGAAAACTCATTTCCTGCTGTCTATCGGGCATTATACGGTTCAGAACTTCCCAAACGGAAAAATAATAAAAACTTCCCACGGGGAAAGTGTCACTGCTCTTGAGTTATATCTTCCATGGAAAACGGCATATGGACACACGTCATTTGGATAAGCTGCACGGAGATTCGGTTCACCGAAGATTTCTCCGGTGAAATATATCCATGGTTTACTTTGTCCCAAGTCGGGAAAAGCTTCTCCGAGTCGACAAACAAAATATTAAGTAGCTTATAACTACAGCATCTGTGTATTTCGAACTTTGAGACATTATTCAAACAGGGAGTTTGGTTGATTTCCATTTCAAAAGACTACACAAACTGATGATAAGAGGATGAGGATGATCAGGGTTGGACTGGTTTATTTCCAACTCAGATTTGGAAAAAAGGATTTTTTTCAGTGAAAAATAGTAATTACATTGACCTATGAAATAGAATCTAGTTTGCTAGCCCCAATAAGCAAACACTGGGTCTAATGCGATTTCCATTACCATGTTGTTGATTCCATTGAAATAAATTCGAAGCAAGGTTCATACAGTGCTTTCGTACTGAATAAATTCATTTTTAGCCAAACTATCTATTTCTGAGGAATCTCCTGAAACAGGTCGATTTTTAATCTCAATTTGCCACATGAATAAGGGAAAATTAAATATACAGGGTGATCCACGTTTGACTAAAGACGTCCGCGACCATTTTTTTCATATAGAACACCCTATAAATTATTCAATTTTTGGAATCTCCATGGAAAGCTGATTTCAAAAATATGTCACACATAGGGTTTGTATATACCGTTAAATTCGGTGCTCTCGTAATGTAGTGGATAAATTCGTAAAAAATTCAAGGAATAATTTTTGGAGAGAACACTCGAAGCCGTCGAATTTTATTTTCATTCGGGCATTCTTTCAAATTTAATTAATACATACAGAATGATTCATATAGGAGAAATGACGTCATCGTTATTTTGTTAATGGCAACTCCATTTTTCATTACGGAATGTGAAAAGGTGATTATGAGTATGGGTGAAATGAAAATAAAATAAGAAAAACTATTATGAAATATGAAAATACCTAATTTGATGGCAATGATAGCTTTAACAACGATCACATTGAATGTTCAAATTGTGCACTGTTTGCTATCTGACAGTAGCCAAGACAATCAATAAATTATTTTTGTACATTGTCAATAACGTCAATACATTGTATCTCATGACGAATTCTTGCTTTCAAATCTTCTAAATTCTCAGGCCTATCAACATACACTTTACTCTTTGAGTATCCCCACAAGAAGTAATCAAGGGTTTCAAATCTGAAGATCTAGCTGTACACTCAATCGGTCCTTTTATCCCTATCCAACAATTCGGAAACACCACATCTAAATAGTCGCGGACAGCTGCTGCATAATGGGGAGATGCACCATCTCGTTGGAAGAAAAAATCAGTTCTCCGAAGAGCAGGTTCCTCTAGATCTGGAGCCAAAGTTATTAGTGCAGGAATAAAGTCGAATCCTTAAATTTTTTACGAATTTATCCACTACTTCATGAGAGCATTGAATTCAACGGAGGCACCGTATGTGTGATATATTTTTCAAAATCAGCTTTCTATGGAGATTCCAAAAATTGAATAATATATAGGGTGTTCCATTGGAAAAAATTGTCGAGGACGTCATTAGTCAAACGTGGATCACCCTGTATATTTCTCTCCTGTTTCGGGAGATTCCTCAGAAATGGATAGTTTGGCTGAAAATGAATTCACTCAGTACTTCACGATCTGATTTTTTATTTCAAATTCTCATCTTTCTTATACTATAAGGTCAACTGCTTTAACAATGAGAGCCTTCCAGATTTTCAAAGGTACAAAAATACCTTTCGGTGAGGTATTATCGAAGGAAGTGAATATGGATGAAGCATGTACAGGAAGACTATTTCAAAGAAGAAACTCGAAATTTGAAAAATAAGAAGCTTGCAGAGAAATTCTCTGATTTATATAAATTGTCATATATGTTGGACAGTAAAAGAATTCTGAGGATAATTGGAAGAATCGGGAGATATAGTGATACAAAATACCCAATCATCCTTGAGAGGAAACATGATGTTGTGTATTTAACTCAATACACTAAATGAAAGATTGTGGGTTCTTTGAAGAATTATAATTAATATCGTAACGTCGATACACTTGGACTTTACAAGCAAGAACGATCACTGATTTCTGTGTTCGGAAATGTTACCCCCACCACACAAGTACTTCTTTATTTATATATCACTCCAGATACTGAATAAACCAGTGGCGTACATAACATTTCCTCCCTTACATAAATAAATCAAACTAAACACTAAACTAACTCACAAATTTAGACGTTGAGGTGGTTTCCGAATACGATTACCACGTCTCAGAGTCGGTTCAACATCTTTTGAACAGTTTGGACTAACAATATCCTGATTGAGATCAGTGAAACTTGAACTCGGACTAGGATTTGATAATCTTGTATTGGAGTCATTGATATTTTGTTCAATGTTGGGGCAAATTTCATTCGGTGTTATACTTGGTGAACTGGGAACACCTAATGATTGAAACCCTGATGGATTTGGGTCTGTTCTCACTGGTTCTGTTATATCTCTGTGGACTGGATATTTTCTCAAGCTATTGACATGCTTGTACAAAATTTTATTATCCATTTCTACAAGATATGTTACTGCACTAACATTTTTAAGAATGTAACCTTCTTTCCATTTATCGTCAATATATGGACCCAATTTTCCCACCAGAACTTTTTCTCCAACATTGAAAATTACCGGTTTGACGAAATCAAAAGTTTTATTGAAAAGTACTTTACCCCCTTTTTGGGTTTCAATTAGTCGAGGCGCGTTTTTGGCTTGATTTTAAAAATCATATCATTAGGACTACATCCTGTACTGGTACAAGGAGTATTTCTATAACTAAACAAAAAGTTAACCATCTGTTGCTCCATTGTGAGAGTGGAGTTTTGTAATAAAAACTTGTCTAGAACTGATTTTACATTCTGTACATGACGTTCAGCCAAACCATTAGATTGTGGATGATAAGGAGGTGATTTTAACACATTGACACCGTTAGCCCGACAAAAATTCGTAAATTCGTTCGAATTAAATGGCGGTCCATTATCACTAACAATAGTATCTGGTAATCCCATTATAGAAAAAGTTAATTTTAATTTTTCAATTGTATGCTTGATATTCGTACCCTTCGACATTGAATGAATATCAATCCACCTCGATTTACTATCCACAATCAACAAGAATTGACAACCATTTTTATGAAAAAAATCAATGTGAACTCTTTGAAATACATTATCAGTGTTTGGCCAGGATATCAAAAACTTTTCGTGATTTTTCTGACCTAGTTGACATATATCACAGTTATTTACAAGAGTTCCAATATTCTCTTGCATTTTGGCCACCAGAATGAAGATCTAGCTAACATTTTACTTCTAACAATCCCAGATGATCTTCATGAAGTAAATCTAAAACGTTTTGGCGCAAGGATTGCGGTATAACAACTTTAATACCCACCATCAGGCACCCTTCTTCAACGGATAACTCATTTCGCTTCAAATAGTAAGACCTCAAGTTACAATCTACTTTGGAAGGCCAACCGGTTTTTACATAATCCATTATCTTTACTAAAATCGGATCTTTGCGTGAAACTTCCGCAATGTCCTCATATGATAACGGCAATTCTGTAACCAAATTGAATGAATTCAAAGAACTATCAACATCTGTTGAATCCTGTAAAGGTAATCTAGACAACATGTCCGATTCAAATAGTTGCGAACCCTTACGATATTCTATCTTATAATCGTAGGCTGATAATATTACATTCCACCGAATTATTCTCGAAGCCGACATAACAGAAATGGGCCTATCAGGATTGAATAATACCTTCAAAGGTTCATGATCAGATACCAATATAAATTGTCTACCGTACAAATACTTATGAAATCGTTTAAGGCTGAATATGATTGCTAAAGCTTCTCTTTCAAGTTGAGAATAATTTTTTTCAGCGGTTGATAACGTGCCTGACACGAATAACACTGGTTTTTCAACACCATCGATCCTGTGACTCAAAACACCCCCTACACCATAGGAACTTGCATCACATGACACTACTATTGTTTTATTTGGGTCATAGTGCACGAGAACCTGATTCGTCGCAATTAAATTTTTACTAGGCTTAAAAACTCTGCGACAGACAAGATCAAATTTGAAATCCTCGTTTTTCTCCAATAATTTATAAACAGGTTTCAACTGCGTTGACAACATTGGTATAAATTTTCCGTAATAATTTAATAAACCAAGATACGCTCGTAACTGAGTTAAAGTTTGAGGTTCTGGAGCCTCTTTTATTGCACGTATTTTATCCTCAGTTGGATGAATCCACTCTTTATCTATCATATGCCCCAAGTATTCAACTTGCTTTTCAAAAATTTGCATTTTTCCCCATTAACCTTTACATTATAGTAACACAATCTTTTCAAGACAATTTCTAGAGTACTTCGTGCTTCCGTTAAATTATTATTTGCTATCAAAATATCATCGAGATAACATTTAACATTAGGTATTCCGCTCAAAATTTGATCCATAATTGATTGAAAAATAGATGGCGCTGATGCTATTCCATATGTCAGTCTCGTGTATTGGTACAAACCAACATGAGTATTGATGGTTAGAAATTTCTGAAAATCTGGATGAACTTTTAACTGTTGATAAGCACCTGCCAAATCTAAAACCGTGAAGATTTTACCCCCTGCCAAACTTGCAAAAATATCTTTTGTAGTTGGTAACGGATACTGATCAATATTGAGTGCTTTATTCACAGTGATACGGAAATCTGAACAAATTCTAACATCACCATTTTTTTTCGATACAACTACGATGGGTGAGGCCCATTCGCTATGCCTCACAGGTTTCAGAATACCTACCTGAACCATTTGTTTGATTTTTTTTTCAACCAATGGTTTCAGGGCATAGGGCATAGAATAAGCTTTTTTGACTACCGGAAAGACATTTTCTTTTATGTTGAATTTGACATGAAAATCTTTGATAGAACTACATAAGTTCGAATCAAATACACTTTTATACTTGATTTTCAACTCATCTACAATATTGATTGTGTCTCCTTTCGAGATCGTATTGACATTTGACTATTCAAACCGAAACCAGTTTGCCAATCAGGAAAAAGAACATTCAACCAATTTCTACCCAATAATGGTACAAAATCCTTATTTGATTCGATTACTGTCAGAATTAAATGATGGTTTTGATCACCATGATTTACGTCAACTTGACACTCACCCAAAGCATTGATACCCTGACCTGAAACTACATTGAGTTTATACATTACAGGTTCCAAAGGTAAATTCAAAATACTCTTATATTTATTGAAGGACATTACCGATTTGCATGCGCCTGTGTCTACTTCGAAAGCTACCCTTTTACCATTCAAACCCAACCAGATATGATGTGGTGCAGCTAAACTGACATGCATATTATTCAAATTGAACAAATCGCTGTTTACTTCTTCAAACGAGATTTCGTTTTGACCTTCTTCTTCAACTGCGGCTACTGTCGTGGCTCTTTTGGATGGACATAATTGCTTAACATGCCCCAACTTGAAACAAAAATAACATTTCCATCTGACTGCTGGACACTTATCTTTGGGATGACTTCTACCACATTTATCGCAACTACCAGCACTGGATTCTTTTTTCTCCTGCCTTTCCTCCGGACTGATTTTAACAACTTCTTTTGGCCTTATTTGCTGCCTGAACTTTTGTTTCTGCTTTTGAACGTAGTTGACACTCCAACTAGTATCGCAGTCTGATAACGTTTTAACTTGCCTCTCCGCCAACTCTGAAGCTTGAGCTGACTGACATGTCTCTGTGAAAGTTAATTTGACTTGAGACAAGAGTTTTTTTTGTATATTTTCTGACTGCATCCCACAAACGAACCGGTCTCTCAGAGCATCATCTAGAAACGATCCAAACTTACATGTGTTAGCCAATTTGCGTAATTCGACTATATATTCTGCAAGACTTTGGTCTAACTTTTGGTGACATTTATTGGAGATGAATCTCTCGTAGATTTCCGTGACAGGTGGGCAATAATGCTTCAAAAGACACTCTTTCACTTCGGTATATTTCAGCTCACTAGGCTTTTTCGGAGCTGCCAAATTTTTCAGCGTTTGGTATACTTGTGTACTCGCCAGAGTAATGAACAGAGATACTTTCATTTCCTCTGGAACAATATTGACCTTGAATAAATGCTCCACCCGTTCCAAATAGGTTTCAAATTCTTCGGCTCCACCGTTGAAAGGTTCAATATTACCTATCAGGGCCATCGTTTCATTCAAAAATTGTCCGATTTCTGTCACTGTCCAATTGACAACTTTTCGTTGTCTACTCCGAAACTGATATGTATAATTCTGTCGAATTCGTCGCCAAAATGTTGTGTATTTAACTCAATACACTAAATGAAAGATTGTGGGTTCTTTGAAGAATTATAATTAATATCGTAACGTCGATACACTTGGACTTTACAAGCAAGAACGATCACTGATTTCTGTGTTCGGAAATGTTACCCCCACCACACAAGTACTTCTTTATTTATATATCACTCCAGATACTGAATAAACCAGTGGCGTACATGACAGATGTAACACGTCTTCTAATAGTTTTCTATCATAATGAAGGCAGACATCAGGAACAGGGATATGTTTTGAACGAGAAACCCTGTGCTTTGATAGGAAGTGCGTAGAATTCATACAGCAAGTGCAAAAACCTCAGAACCAAACCAATATTCACGTAAAGTCTTCATTTCCAGAAAACAAGGTAAGTGCATCTGTTAGACCATTCACTTTCACAGAACTATTCTGGTCTAAAGGAAGGTACCATCGTGCGACGTTATGTAAAACGCTACGGAGTATTATTCACCTCTGTTCAAGTCGTTTGTGAAGAGATAACGAATTCTTCAACAACCGATTCCACCATAACGGCAATAAGAAGGATAATGGAAAAAGGTTTTCCCAAAAAAAGATATTTGCTCACAATGAAAATCTGAAAGGAGCTGAGAAATAAATAAAGAAAGCACTCTTGGACATAATGGGAAATAAACTCTCAACTCTCAGGAAAATTTGATGGGCGGAAATACCACATTCAACAACAATAGAAAGGCCCGAGAGAATAGCTTTAGTAGTCACTTCGGAAGAGACATATTTCGAAGAAGAGGTTCTATCCACCCCTCTCTCCGAACCGGAATTAGTGTGAATGGGTGGCTTATGTTCCGATAGATCCTGCAGATGGTGAATCTTCAACAGCAAATTGTTTCATTTTGAGAACATCAAATTATTTTCTTGTTCCTTGTCACTCATCATAAAAAGATCTGGTATGATAGCGCAGTATCTTTCAGACTGCTTCTGGTAGCGCTGGATCAGGTAGTAACTGCTCACAAGAAGGACAGAGTCGCACGAGAAGAAAAAAACTTGGCTCTCAGGGATATTGTGGTGATGATAAATGCAGATTCGCCTAGGAACTGTCTAACAGATGTTAAAAACGCCTCCAATATGGCCATAGCTAACTAGCTATCGGATGGAAAAGCAGAAATCATGAACAGGTTAGGATCCAAGGGGTCCCTCAGGGCTCGATAATAGGACCCATCCTGTGGAACGTGCTCTTTGATGTCGACCTCCGATTAACCATCCCTCATGGCTGTCGCACTGCCTCCTACGCGGATGACCTGGTACTAATGGTCAGAGCGGATACTGAAGAGGCATTGATATAAAGAGCCAATCAAGCCCTCAGACTTATCGAGAGATGGATGAACGACTTGGGCTTAAGAATCGCGCCGGCCAAAACTGAAGCCATTATTTTAAGAGGATCCGGAAATCGAACCAACATTAACTTCGATCTAGCTGGGACTCGCATTATCCCGTCAAAGTACGTCAAATACCTTGGATTCTGGTTAGACGACGAACTCATTTTCAATGAACACATACGGAGATAATGTGAGAAGGCGGATAGGCAAACAACGACCCTAACTGAGATCTTGCCGAATCTGAGGGGACCAACATCACAGAAGAAAAGGCTCTTGTATGGGATGGTGCAATCCATCATCCTCTACGCCGCACCGGTATCGGAATCGAGTGACGGGAGTAGAGGAGTACCAGAAGATGCTGATAGCCTTCCAAAGGACACTATCGGCATACAGGGCAGTGTCTGTAAACGGCTTCTGCGTGATTACAGGGTTCCTCCGCTTGACCTACTGGTGAAGGAGAGAAACAGGCTCGAAAAACTGAATGTGTGTGCTCGAAGTCACTGAGGAGCCAAAACGCCAGGTAAGAACAAGAACCATTGAAGAATGGCAATACGATGGCAGAACAACACAACGTCTACCCCAGTGGACCAAGAAATTCGTGCCAAACTTCGAGACATGGATAAACTGCGATCACAAGCAGTCAGATCATTCCTTTAACCAGGTTCTAACTGGCCATGGATTTTTAAGATCTTTCAACCCTAGGATTGGTTAAAGCAGAGACAACCAATGTATCTACTGCGACAACCCGGACAATCCCGAACATACGATTTTTTCATGCGAAAGACGGCAAAGAGAGAGACACCCTTTCGAAACTGTCACTGCCATAGTGCTCACGCCAGGTAATATAACTGCACACATGGCCAGCTCGACACATAATTGGACAAACGTAGCTACCCATCTTAGGGTAATTGTGAAACAAAAGGAAGGCGAGGAGAAAGACTACTAAAGACGCGAAAGACACGTCGCAAATGGTGTATGACCACATAATGAAAAGAGACAAGACACCGCCTCCACCTTAGAACAGTTCCAGGTACAGTATAGTGCACGGGGGGCTTCAGTCGAAGTAGCCCCCGATACTACCAGACTAGATAGACTTCCAAGCCAGAGTCTTTGGTGCCATACTGCTCTCCCCCTCAAAAAAAAGGAACTGTTGATTGAGAGTAGTTGAACCTGTCATTGCTGAAAAAGATGATCAAGCCGGAGCGCAGATGTTAAAGCGAAGCTAGGAACCTTTGTGAAATTATGCTCCTAGGAGAAGAAATGAATGTGAATTAAATATTTTGCAAATGCTGTAGAGCTCGTTAACTATCAATGGAATAAGGGACATCCTTGTATTTTCAAAAAGTTTATAGACTTTACACTGACACAAATGAAATAAGAAATTGCAAGAGATAATATGCATTTCAGTCGATTCTCTCGTTTCTGCCAAGTTAAGCACCCCTTGCATTCCATTGTTCGAAGATTCCTGCCAAAATCATCGTTACGTCTTTACACATCTATATCTCGTTTGTTTCAGTGCATCGGCGCGACGGCTGAAGTAATATGCCAAAATGATATATGATTATTTGAAAGTTTCAAAACATTAGCGAACATGGAATATCACGAAAAATTACGTTATTAAAAAAAACGCGTGATAGACTTTTCGTTAATTTTTTGTGTTGTTTTGGCTTCAAATCCCGCGACGCCAAAAAAATATTCCACTTTCGGGATGAAAATTATTACCTTTTTCTCTGCATTCTCTCACTCAACAAGGTGATTTTGGCAGAGGTGACGTCTCGTCTGTTCCATCTAGCGATACTCGTAAAACTTGCTAGCGTAACGAAATTTCCGTATATTGCCCCTAAATTAGAAGCTCGTCGCATAGATTTTTTAATGTGCTTCCGAGAAAACAACTCGTAGCTTGAATAACTATCAGCGAATATGTTTTTCTACGCAGATTTCTCATTATTATTGTATTTTTTATAAGAAAAACATATATGTTTATATTTCGAGACTCCCCAAATTCAATACAATGATAATTATTGATTGAGCAGAACTGAGAATACTGGCAGAAGATGGAGAGAGTCTGATATATTTCAATTTCTCAACAGGAACAACCCCAAATTCACCCTTTCTTTGTTGAAGAATGCCGAGGATAGTGTTATTGTCTCTAACACAAGGAACTAATTTGAAAGAATGATGGCGCAATCAACTATTTACTATTTCAACATCAGCACAGCCACAAAAAATCTGAACCGCCAATGGGATTAGAAAAATATGTGCATTACGAAAAATATGTACTGCCCTTTTTAACCGACGAAACCAAAAAGGAGGTGGTTCTCTATTCGAATCGTATATTTTATGTTTTTCCATCATATTTTTTTATGTATGATCACGCATAACTCTTCACAGAGGCGTCCGATTCCGATAATTCTTTTTTCAGTGGATAGGGTGTACTTTGACTTTGGTCCCATTTGAATTTAAAAGATGAAATCCACCCCTAAGGGTAGCGAAATGAAGGATATCATTTCACTCACTCACCCTCTGAATTCTGGTCCGATTCTATCAGGCATAACTTTGTACTGGGTTCTTCGATTTGGATGATTCTTTTTTTAATAGATGAGGTATACCTTATATTTGGATTTTGGAAGGAATTAGACACCTTTACGAGTAGAAAAATAGGGGATAATTGATTTTTCACTAGTGAACATTAGCACACACATACGTAGTTGACAATGACAGATCGCTACTGACATTATTCTTGTTCCGTCAAAATCAGTATATGTTATGAGAGGATGGAATGATATACAAAGTAATGGAATGAACTAACCAGAACAACGAAAATAATTTATATTACAACAAATAGTAAAAGTAGATAATCATATTATTCAACTGGTAATAGTTGAAGTAAGGTGGGTAAGTATTTTGGAAGTAATCAAAAAACAAGTAGGTAGTGATTGGTAGATTTTAGCCACAAAAAATTGAAAAATAAAAACTTTTTAACAAAAAATTAAACCGACAAAATACGGAACTGAAAATTAAAAAATAAAAACTTTTTAACAAAAAATTAAACCGACGAAAAAATCATTTGAAAAGCAAAAAATAAAATAAATCTTCTTAGTCTAAATGATAATTGAGCTCCTTAACTAATGTAAGTAACTGATTTGAGTCGGCGCCGAACAACTAATTGAATTAGGTGAAGCTAAACCGACGAAAAAATCATTACATTATTTAGGACTTATCTTTAGACTAAAAGTTTATTTTTTGCTTTCATTTATTTCGTCGGTTCAATTTTTTGTTGAAAAGTTTTTTTGTAGTACACTTCATCACCTTCAATGTTTCATAAACATTGTCGTCATAAAATCACAAGTCAAAATTGTCAGCAATTATATGTCTCACATGTATTTGCTTGAAATGTATCAATTTGAACAATGGATGTCCTAATCGTCCAATCAATATTTATTTCAATCCAGTAGACCAAATGAATACGTGTTATTTCAGCTCATTGCGTTCTCTACATATTTACGTTCATGAATTCAATGTAAGCCTTTCGGCCTCAAAAAATATTTGTTTTATAACCCCGTATCGGTAAAACCACAGACGCCAGCTCCGTATTTACGCAAATAATTCGACCTTTGATAATTACATGCAGAAATTTCAAAAAAATCAAACATTCCAATGTATAATGTGGTGAGAGCGTTCGAATTGACTGAGACTGAGAGGTGGCATCCAAGTGTTGTAGGAAATCAACTAAATGGAAGCCATAAATATAGCCTTTACTAGAAGGACCGCAGGACCGAACTAGCTACAACATGAAAACCTTGGAGAAATTTCAAAAACTTGTGTACCTCTGCATTAGAGGAGCAATGGATCTATCCCAACAGCAGCGCTATAAGTCATACTGGACCCGACGCCTCTCCATGTCGTTGTAGAGGAGAGCTCATCTCAAGCTGGTGAAGTTTGGAATGAAAGGAAAAATGCAAAGGACTCACATTCAAATAGGCTGGAGCATAGAATCCATCGACAAACGGAGAGAAAAAAACACTATATATATATATATATATATATATATATATATATATATATAATATATAATATACTATACAGGCAAGTGCAAGGCCGGCGCGAGACTTGACAATCTCGTCTTGGGGATTGTTGAGTCTAGGGTCGTGGGAACAGTCGACTCAAGTAGAATCGAGACTTGTCTAGCGTAAGCTCGTACTGGATCGGCCGTATCCATGAGATTTCGGTAAATTCTATAGACATCAAAGGTGCGAGACTCGACTAGCTGACTCGTATGTAGGGCTTATTGAGCGACCCCTTTCGTTTTGATCGTGAAATTAAATCGGGTTTCGTTCAATTATGTATCAACAGCCTACTTGATGAGCGATATACCCAAATTTCCTCATAATGGAAAAATGGTTAGTGTATTAGGATTGTATTTGAAACCATCAATGGAGTCATCGTGGAAATGAGAATCTAGGAAATGTTTTTTTGAAAGATGTTGTCGGCTACGACAGGAGACCAAATACTTCGGAGAGGAACTTTGGTGGTGCAAGAGCATTGAGTGTTGTTTTCATTACTGAGTATTGACGTGGAGTGGAATTTAGAAGCAATAATTGAATTATTAGATTATTTTGAGAAAGAGGATGTTACTTCCATCGTCGCTGGAACCAAATAGGAATATTCATAAAAAATCTCTCATCGTCGCTATCCACTGCAAACTGAATAACTACTGCACTGGATAATACATCCCTCCATAGGCTTATGACGAGTCGATCGAATTATACAGGAGGTGGAAACGATCAGGCTCGAGATTGCACAAACCCAACTCTTGTGCACCAAACACAAACCCTCAAGCAAGTCTCGCGCCGTGGGGCGCCGGCTTAAGACTCGCGTGGAAACCAGAACAGGCGTCTTTGGACCTTGCATCAAAAACTTAGAACCCATTGATAATACAAGAACAGGAATATTGCGATTCTGGAGAGCCGAGTACTCATCAAGGTTCGAGTTCCAATATCAACTTGAAGATGGTATGGAAATACATTCATGAAATAAATAAATCGGGTCATTCTCCTCTGGGTGTCAGGGTACGACGGGGCAGCGGGTGTACTTGCACAAAAAAGAAAATCAATGCTAGAGCCATTCTGGAACCTGGAGAACTCGTATTTTCAGGAAAAGTGCACCAAAGAGAAAGAAGCATCGAGATCGAGAAGTGGAGAAACTCCCCGGCATGCAGTATGCTAAGGAGCTCCTCTGCAACTTCAACCAAGAAAAATCTAGAGCCTCAGCAAAAGAAGTCTCAAGTCAATACCACGGTTTCCAATGGGTTCCTGTGAATTCAGAGAACACTTGGGGAGAAAAAGCAGATGCAGAAACACTCCTCCATCCTGGTGGAGTGTGATTCTGTACATAAAAGATTGAGGAACCTGGATAATAACAGCTGACAATGGGAAAATTGCCAAAATTGGATTAAAGTAGGAGGGGCACAACAGAAATAATCTGGTCCTAATGCATCTGTTACCACCCACTCCTACTATTACCATACATTTCATTATGAAAAAACTAATCAAGCCATATGATACAAATTAAATAAAAATTATTCTTGTATATCACTAGATCACAAGGCTAGTTCGACAGCAATTCCTCAGTTCGTCTTCTTAATTAATGAACACCTTTGCGATTGCCATTGTCGAAAGTGGAGATGATTGACAATATAGAACGGTCATCAGGAAGGAATACCGTTTCATTTTTCCCTCAATAGACTGAAACACACTTCAGCACACAATCAAAGCGATTAGCAACAAGTGCAGTAGAAATGAATGGCGGAAAAATCAACATGAACTGCAGGTTGTGAAGCTCGAATTGATAGAATTTTAAATTACTTAATAGCGGCCTGAAACTGTGTTCAGGAAAGGTAATAAATAGTTGAACGAATGCAGGGCCAGCCATACGTTTTCAAAATCGATCAATTAATTTATGGGTGGATTACGGAAACCTATAACCACACATTAACGATGAATAATGCCACATAATACAAGTGAATCGATTTTATGGTGACATAATGAACAGAGCTCTCATTGAATGAACACCAGCAGAACGAATCAGAATGAATGATAATTGTTCTGAATCGCCAGATTGTTAGTGTTATTGCTATATATTGGTAATCCACTGTGGATTGTTTTGCACGGATTACTATCCAGAAAATACTTGAATACATTTGATTCCAAGTACTAACTTCAGTTCCATGCTAAATATAACCTGAGTATTTTTTGTCAGATTTCCTTCCATCCAGATGAAAAATGTGGTCTTCACTCCGTCTACTAGATGTATTAGGCAGGTTTTGCAGTCGTATTTTGAGAAAACTCAAAAACCTCACATTTCGTAAGTAGTAGTAGTAATTGTACTTAATATTTATATTATCATATATGTACTGTTATTTGGAGTTGCTGAAGAAGAAAAAAAATATAGTTTCGAATGCTTCAACAGAAAAAATAGTTTTCTTAAAATACGACTGCAAAACCTGCCCCATTCATCATCCAGTCGAAGAAAAACTTCTACATAAATCATATGGGTTTCTATCAAGATATCTCTCAGCAGTATGGACATTCTACTATGAGACAACTCAAGAGTATGGCAAACAACAACACCAAGCAACAGTACATAACAGACGCAATTTCCTATTAAAATGCAAAAAGAATAACATTATACCACCACATATCTCCAATGGGATACGTAACATTGATAATCCCACCAGTACACCAACAGAAAGAACTTTATACAAATCCCTACAATTTAATTATCGATTGAGAATGAACATTCAGAATCTTGAAATAAAGATTATGACACTATCAAAAACTTTGAAAAAGCCTTCAACAACCTAAAATTAAAACTCACTAACATACTACCTCAACCCATGAGAACGGAATTTTATAGAAGACTTTCTATTAACTATAATCGTATTTTTTTCAAAATAAAAACAACAATATAAGTAAATATTATAACCTAGCTCTTGAACAAACTAAAAAAAATTAAACTCAACCAGAATGGATTGAAAATTTATCAAATAAGGAAATTCCACAGGATGTTAGTAATTTTCTGCTTTGGGACCAAAATTCAGTATCGCACCAAATAATAAAGAGATCAGAATTCCACAATTATTATCTGACATAGACTATATAGTCAGTCACTTAGATGTAACTGACAAAAATCTATTTTTAACACAATATAATCACACATTTTATACATCAAGGACCTCATAAAACAAACAAAATCACAACTATGTATAATAAAACAGAAAAAAATCCTTGAAAATAATCCGGAATTAAAAATAATACCCTCAGACACGATTAATATTACTACTATTATCAGTACTGAACAATATGAAACTCTAGCAAAAGACATTCTGAAAGACACTAAATATCACAAACGATTAACAAGAGATTCCTCCTCCACCATACAACAGAAATCCAATACGTTTATTCTGGAAAATAAAAAAATGTTAACAAAAGAAGAAGGCAAAAAGTATAGAATATACAACGGAGTCATAAGTGAATTGTATGGACTACCAAAAATCCATAAACCATCTCTACAACTTCGTCCCATAATTTCCACTATTGATAGCCCTAACAAAGGAGTTGCACAACTAATCACTGATATTTCAACATCATCATATGATAATAACAATAACTAGGTACAAGATTCATTGCAATTTTATGAATTCATTGATGAATTTCAACTACCTGAAGACTATATAATAATCAGTTTAGACGTGAAAGCATTATTTAATAATATCTCTTCGAACTTATCCAAAAATAGAATACACAACCATTGGCATACTATCTCATCACATTGCAAAATAGATGAAAACACTTTTTGCAAATTGATAGACTTTCTCTTTCATACCACAGTCTTCACATATTCCGGAACATATTATAAACAAATACTTGGTATGCCAATGGGTAGCCCTCTATCTCCCATTCTGGCACAATATGTAATGGATGATCAACTAGATAACTACATGAAAAAATTACCTTTCCAAATACCTTTTCTTCAAAAGTATGTCGATGACATAATATTGAGCATACCACAAGATAAAAAAGATATAATACTTGAAGTACCTACAACAAATTTATCTTTTACCATAGGAGAAGAAGACTCTCACTATAATTGCCCCCTTTCCCGATACGAAATTAACCAGAAGACCTGTTAATACTGTAATTACGACCTGGTATACAAAACCAGACTCTTCAGGCAGATTCCGTTATGATGAATAATTTCATCAAAAACAACAAAACATTAATATTGTACTAAAAATGAAAAATATAATTATCAAGACAACCCATATAACTTTACAACATAAAAATATAAAAAAACTATCACAACTATTTATCAATATAGGCTACCCTTCCAAATTAATAAACCATTTATTATTCAGCAGACCTTGAACAACAATAGATAATATTAACACCACAATGTAATACCTATTAATCAATCCACCTTGTATTACTCACTTCCTTATCTAGCTAATGTATCATATGAGATTGAAAAAATATTTCACGAACCAACCAATATCAAAATAGTCTTCAAAAACTATAAAACAACCAATGATCTTTTTTCCAAATTGAAAGATAAAGACAAACCATTACATTTGTCAAATGTAGTATACTGCATTCCTTGTGGAAGATGTGGCAAAAAATATATAGGACAAACTAGCAGACGTCTCAAAGACAGGATAACTTCACACAAAAGTGATGTAAGAAATAACAAACAATCGTGTACTTTAGCAAAACATATTTGGGAAAAAGGACATAATTTCTCATTTGATGATGTTTCAATATTAAACAGAGAATCGAATGAACACAATGAGGAAATGACTAGGATCTTTCAAGAACCTCAATCTGTAAATTCGAAAAGAGACATAGAAGGACTCAGCATTATATTCACATATCTTTTACACATTGATAAAATAAATTATCATACTTCACCTAATGATCCTAACACCCTGTAAAGTGATTATCAATTCAACAGAAAAATGTTTCAGCCCACCCTTGAAACATCAAGATGACAATAATTTCACTTAGTCATTCTAGTTTTCAGTTGAAATTGTCCATGATCAAGAATATTTTTATGTTATGTTGCATTAAGCTTTTCAAAAACCTCACATTTCGTAAGTAGTAGTAGTAATTGTACTTAATATTTATATTATCATATATGTACTGTTATTCAGAGTTCCTGAAGAAGAAACAAATATAGTTTCGAAAGCTTGAACAGAAAAAAGAGTTTTCTCAAAATACGACTGCAAAACCAGCCTAATACATTTACTAGTCATCATCTAGCCGAAGAAAAAAAAAACTACATATATATATATATATATATATATATATATATATATATATACATATATGGAGCAGCTTTCTCAGGATATTGTATTCTGGATAGAATATATCTAATATTTTAGTACATTAAACGCAACGTTTCATCTTTGGCCGGGGACTTTTCCAGGCTTATTTTTTTACATATTTTGAAAGGTGGGTTATATCCTTAGATTGCCTTATTATTTTATTATTCAATGTGAGTATTTCTGAAGAGTTAATATAACCAATTGATTCATACCTTGGCAGTATAGGTATGTACCAATTGTTAATATAAACTTTTCAAAAATACTCACATCAAACATTAATAGTGATAGAAAATTCCAATGACATTACTCACTTTACATAATACGTAAAAAGAAAAGAGATAAAACAAAGCCCGAAGAAGTCTTCACGAGGAACAAAACGTTGCGATTAATTTACTGAAATATGAGATTCATTCTATCCAGATTCTAATATCCTAAGAATGCTCCTCCTAATATGCATTTACAGTGCTTTCGTAAAGTACTGAATGAATTCATTTTTAGCCAAACTATCCATTTTCGAAGAATCTCCTGAAACAGGTCGATTTTCAATCTCAGTTTGCCATATTTATGAGGTTGAATTGAGTATACAGGGTGAACCACATTTGACTAATGATGTCCGCGGCAATTTTTTTCGAGAGGAACACCTTATATATAATTTAATTCTTGGAATCTCCATGGAAAGCTGATTTCAAAAATATATCACACATAGGGTTTGTATATAGGGTACATAAGGTTTGTATCACACATAGGGTTTGTATCTGTTGAATTCAGTGCTCTCGTAAAGAAGTGGATAAATTCGTAAAAAAATAAAGGGATAATTTTTGGAAAGAACGCTCGAAGCCGTCGGATTTTATTTTTATTTGGGCATTCTTTCAAATTGAATTAATATATACAGAATGATTCGTGTAGGAGAAATGACGTCATCGGTATTTTTTCAATGGCAACTCCATTTTTCATTACGGAATGTGAAAAGGTGATTATGAGTATGGGTGAAATGACGATAAAATAAGAAAAACTATTTTGAAATATGAAAATACTAAATTTAATGGCAATGATAGTTTCAAACAACGATCGAATTATATGTTCAAATTGTTTACCGTTTGCTATCTGATTATTTCCATTACTTGACAATAGCCATGGCGAGCAGAAAGTAATTCTTTCAAAGAATAACATATCTCATTGTTTGTCGATACATTATTGAGTAGTGAGTTTGTCATTTCATGGAAAATTATTGAATTAAATGAACGAGAAAGAATTGAAATTTTTTGCATGATAGGATTTGGAGACAGAATGCGCACCCAAAGAGAAGTAGTTGAATTGCTCAAAGCAACTCATCCTGATCGGCAACCTATGACCAAAGCATGGTGAGCAAAGTTGAGTAAAGATACCGTGAATTTGGGCATGTCCGTGATCTTCCTAAATCTGGTCGGCCCTCACCACCAGAAGACGATCAGCTTAATGTTGTGTTGGCGGTGCATGAAAATCATCACACAACACCCAACCAATTGGCTTCTGATTTCAATATGGTAGCGTCTACAGTCCACAAAATTCTGAGAAAAGCAAATCCCTATAAGGTACGCCTCATCCATGAGCTGAATGGAGACGACTTTGATCGGCAAAATTAATTCTGCGAACAACTGCTTTGCAATAATGATAATAATTTTGTAAATTTTTTTTTTTTGCTGACGAGGCTACGTTTGTTTTGAACGGCCACATCAATAGGCAAAATTGCCGATATCGGGCTATCAAAAATTCCAGATGGATGATGGAGTATCACACTCATATTCCACAGAAAGTGAATATATGGTGTGGCATAGTCGACGGAAGAGTTATGGATCCCTATTTCTTTGACGTGAACCTGACTGGTGCAATATATTCGAAATGTCTTCGATTCGAACTTATTCCTGCACTAATAGCTTTGTATCCAGATCTAGAGGAACCTGGTCTTCCGAGAACTGATTTATTCTTCCAACAAGACGGTGCATCTCCCTATAAGCAGCTGAGTGGCCAGCTAGATCTCCAGATTTGACCCCCCTTGATTACTTCTTGTGGGGGTACTCAGAGAGTGAAGTGTATGTTAATAGGCTGGAGAATTAAGAATATTTAAAAGCAAGAATTCGTCACGAGATACAATGTATACCTCCTGACGTTATTGACAATGTTCAAAAAGAATTTATTCATCGTCTTGGCTACTGTCAGATAGCAACCGGTGCACATCTTGAACATTTGATTTGATCGTTGCTATCAAATTTAGTATTTTCATATTTCAAAATAGTTTTTCCTATTTTATTTTCATTTCACCCATACTCATAATCACCTGTTGACATCATTTCTCCTACACGAATCATAAAATTCGACGGCTTTGAGCGTTCTTTCCGAAAATTATTCCTCTAATTTTTTACGTGCACGAGCACTGAATTTAACGGACGCACTGTATACAAACCCTTTGTGTGATATATTTTTGAAATCAGCTTTCCATGGAGATTCCAAAAATTGAATAATGTATAGGGTGTTCTATTTGATATCTTTTTTGCGGACGTCTTTAGTCAAACGTGTATCACCCTGTTTATTCAGTTTTCCCTTATAAATGTGGCAAATTGAGATTAAAAATCGACCTGTTTCAGGATATTCCTCAGAAATGGATAGCCTGACTTAAATGAACTCATTAGTACTTTACGAAAGCACTGTATCAGGATTCAAGAACCACCTTCTCCAGATATATGTATAGATATATTAATTTTTGAACTTATGGTAGTTTTGAATTTTGGGGATCATGATCGCTGAGGATACGTCAAAGATTTTCGAAAGTTTTGTTGTGGTGACGTCCTCAATAAATTTTCGTCGACAAAAATGTATTGAAGACCTAGTGAATGCGATGCTTCTCTTGCGTCAATGTTACGAATAATTTCTGGTGAGTACTCTCTTTTGGAAAACATTCTTCTTTGCCTCATTCATCTTTATGAGTTCTCAATTAGGACTGGAATAGAAAATCAAATAAATATCTGAATGAAAATGCAAACTTTCAAGTTCAGATTTTTTCTTTTCAGTTAGGGTCTTTTCAGAATATCTAGCAGATGTAGTTCAATGTCCAGCGTGGCTTTAGCCGGGAAAGTAGTTGTTTTCTGTTAGACATTCACAAAAAATAACTTCATTTTTATCGTGGATTTTTCAATTCACAGAAAAATATTTCTATTCAATATTCAATTGCGAATGTTTCCCTTTTCAACATGAATACCCTACAGGAGGTTATCTTGACGATGGAAGATAGTGACTGGAGTTTATCTTTCAGTGGCAGATAATTCCACATCTGATTTTATGAACATCCTGTTCATAAAAAAAAAATAAAGTAGTTCTTTTGAAATCCACCTAAAAGGACCCTAAGAGTCAACTGAATGCTCTGCACATGCCGGATCATCCGTGTACTTATATTGAAGAATCCTTGGAAAACCTTATTCTGACCCACTTTCCGGAGTCTGGAAGGCTATAACGGGTGATCACATTCTGGAAGATCAAGATCAGCAAACCACATACTAGGCTTGTTTAGGCCGGTTGATATTGGCGATCTCTACTTCCGCATCATCCGAATCACCAGACGAAGAACTAGTTATTCCAAACTTACTGAAGGGACAAGTTTTTTGGGCATTCATTGCTGGAGTTTGAAGGACTACTAGCGTATTATTCATACTAAGTTCACACTGATGACTCTGTGGTATTTTTTATGTGTTTGCATCAGCTACTGAAATCGCAAACCTATTTTTTTATCAGTCAAAAATAGATCAAATTTTTTACATCCAGCTGGGTGAGCCGTTGCAGAATGTGCCGCTAGTTCTCTGACTTTCCAATGAAGGGGAAGCAAGAGTGAGTGTATACAAAAACCTGGCGAGGACATCGAGGGAAGGAAGCTGTCGAAAATTCTATCGATGACATCCAACATAATGATCCCCCCATATAATTTAGATGAACTTCACGAGCTTCTCATTCCAGGAAGGAATTAATGAAATACAAAAAAAAACTTATAAAGGTCAACTTAAGTTGGTATACAGACGGCTCCAAAACGGAAAACAGACTTGAAGCCGAAGTACGTGAAGTACAGCCAGGAGATAACCGTAACGTGAACCTGGGGCAGTACACCACAATATTCCAGGCAGAGGGTCATTTAATCGAACTCTGCCTACAAGGAATACTGAGCAGAAACAGTTAAAATCAATCAATAAAAATCATGTCGGATAGCCAAACAGCACTGAAAGTCTCAGTATCAAGACGGATAAAATCCAGATCAGTATGAACAGCGTCAAGGCCCTCCAAAGTCTAGCCAGATACAACAGAAACACTGCTTTGGGACCTCGCATAGAAGGGTCACAAATAAGATGAGGAAAAACTATGAAGAAACTCATATGACCCGAGATCTTCTACTTATGAATTAGTGAGACAAGTCTACTCAAAGGCTTTTCGAAATCTTTCGAAGATAAGAAGAGCAGTTTTTTCAGAACTGGATAGAAAAACCCTGAGGATTATAGCAGAACTACTGACAGGCCACAATAAGTTGTGAAAGCATCTTCATAAAATCGGATTGTCTAGAGCGCGAATGGTCGCTACTGCCAGGACGAAGGAGAAACAGCAGAGCACATATTGTGCAGATGCAACGGTATGGACCAGACAAAATTCCACCGTCTGAACCACGGACAATTGGTACCCAAAGACTTGGAGAACGTTGTCATCGAAATCATCAGAAGCAAGTTACCAGAAGGTGAACTCCAATTCAAAAATAATAGAACTGAGAAGGTCGCAGTGGAAGGGGCGGGTGTCGCCCCATTCGAAAAGAAAACTAGCCTAACCTAACCAATTTTTTTTCATTCATAGGGCGATTCGCATTACTTAGGGCCACCTATATCCGGAAAGGTAATGAAAATAGTAGTACTTTCTATCAATATCAAAGCGATCAAGGGACTTAATTCTCAAGTTTAATTCCTGGATGATATATTTTGTGTTTTCATTTTTCTAAGAATAAACACCTTCATTATAATATCGAGATGAAGATGAAGATATTAATCTGATCTAGATCGTTAGAAAAATCCTGCTTCCGTTAGAAATCCACAGAATATTCGGTAGAAAACATCATACTATTCAGTACAAAATCACAAAAATTCTGTAGAAATTCTCAGAATACTTATGTGGTGAAAAATTTCAGAATATTCCCTAGAAATTACTGTGAAGTATTGGGTATCCTATATTGATACTCAGCTGAATACAATTGTATAATTGGGGTGAAAATTGACAGATCGTGAACTAGATCATATCATACCATAAAATACATCAGGTGATAATAATAATAATAAATTTATTGCACAAAAAGGAAAAACCATTATAACATAGAAATATCATAAGCTAGCCTAAATAATGTACAATAGAGTGGGGAAATCTGTAAGAAATCAAATTCTTGTATAGGTTGAGAAGATGCGAGTGTATATTTCTTCAGACAAATCGAATAATTGAAATGAAAAAGAAAAATATAACTAGCATTTGAGAGAGTAATTTTCACATATTAACACATGCATGGACAATGCAAAATATCTCAGAAAAGTATATCTCAGAAGGGACTTTGCTGTTGCCAAAGTACTATATCATAAAGGGGCTTTTGACTTGTAGATAAATATCAACCCTCGAGGTCGATTTGATATAGCCTTTCAACCTATTTTTGAATTGTTTGATATTATTTATTCTGAGATATATTGCAGAAGACGGCCGTAGAGTTTCGGGCCCAAAAATTTAAAATTCTCCTGCCCAATAGACTTCAAAGCTGGAGGAGGCAAGTATTGTGTTTCTGTCTTGTATTATAGTGGTGTTCATTAGTTATCAGAGTGGATTTAGTTTTATGCTGTTCAATATTCAAGTTCAAAAAAAATAGCTGTCTCTGGTCTGAGATTCCAGTTTCAGAGTATAGAAGGTCTGAAGAGTATCGGATTGTTTTACAGAATAAAATTTTAATAATTTTCTTCTGAACTATCACTAGATTATTAATAATAGTTTTTCCGACTGGCCCCCCAAGCTACTATTCCATAAGCTATGTGCGATTCCACTAGGGCGTGATATACTGTTTCAAATTTTGTTTAAAATATATCTGAGGTTTTTCAGTTTGTAAATAAAAAAATGTAGTTTTTTGATCACATACGCGACATTCTTATTCCACTTGAGGTGACTGTCAATAATCACACCTAGGTACTTAAATTCAAAAGTAGACTCTATTGAAAAATCATCAGACATTTTTAGAGTAGCGAAGAACGGCAAGGTGGATTTGTTATTGGATAGTGGAAGAAACAATGTTTTGCTAGGGTTTATGGTCAGCAATCGACTCTGAAACCATGATTCAATTTTATACAGATCTCGTTCTACTAGTTCTTTCAAAGTTTTCCATTCTTGAGCTGAGTGAAAGATTGCTGTATCATCTGCATACGTGATTATTTCTCCTTTGGTATTGACCTCAAATAAATTATTCAAATAAATGTTAAATAGGATTGGTCCTAGTACGGTTCCTTTAGGTACTCCATACGCTACTGTTTCGAATTTGCTATAGATATTCTTTAATTTGACTTTTTGGAGTCTATTTGAAAGATAGCTTCTGGACAACTCCAGAGCTTTACCCCTGATACCTGAATTCTCGAGCGACTCGATGAGTAAGTTATGGCTTACCGTATCGAATGCCTTCGACAAGTCAAGAAAGACGCAGAGAGCAAGAAATTAAGTCAATTGCTTTTTTAGAATTTTTTCGAATATCTTTGAAAAGTTTGTTATTACTGAAATTGGCCTGTAGTTGATAAATTCTTCTCTGTCACCATTTTTATATATGGGGAATACTATTGTTTCTTCAAATGCTGCGGAAAAAAATCATTGTTGAATACATTTATTGATTACTGCAGCTAGTGGTGCTGCAATTATGTCAGAATTTTGTTTAACAGTTTCAGACGTTATGAGATCAATTCCTGGTGCCTTCGTAGGTTTTAGTTGAGTAATTATTGTTTTTATTTTATTTTGGGTAACTGCTCGTAAAAAAAGAGAATTTAATAGCGGGTTGCGTTGCAGGGCAATATATTCAGAATCGGTATTAATTTCTTCTGCAAGATTTTTCCCCACTGTGACGTAATGTTCATTCATAAGGTTTGCAATTTCTTTCACATTGTCGATATATCTTCCCTCCACTTTTATTGTATTTAGATTAATTTTAGGTTTCATTGATTTCGAACATATTTCGTTTATAGAGTTCCACAACTTTTTCGAATCCTACCTGCCTGAGTTACTTTATTTTTGTAGTAATTAATCTTTGTCTTTTGTATCATGGAAGATACTCTATTTCTGGTGGATTCATTCATGAATTTGTATTCGAAACAATATTATTTTGACTGTAGTACGTTTGTTCAAATACTTCGTAGCTCTGGTTATAGTGACTTCACTCAGAATAAAGAGAAGCATCATAGAAAATTTGCATCATCACGATATTACGGATTTGCAAGGTCCTTGAGTTCAACTTTCTATTTTGATATGAACGAGCGAGCATAAAGCTTCCATTTGAACTTGGCAATGCCTACGTCGCGTTCAAATATTCGGTTTTGCAACTCATAATAATTATGTTGACCCGTATTAGATTAACAAGCATGAAATCCACTGCAATGCCATTATGATTAAAATAACTCGCAGTAACTCAATGACATTCTGACTTGTTCACTTGGGTCCTTTCATCCAACTTCACAAACTTTGGGGTGAGTTCTGAGTTTACCCCGATTCATTTTCAAGCTACCTGAGCGGCAGAGCTTATTGGCGAGAGCCCCAATCAATAGTGAATCAATATACAGTGTTGCGTAAAAAGTGAAACCTTTCTATTATTACAGAATTTTTGATAAAAATGCAAGCACAAAATTCACAAAAAATCCTACAATATAGTTGCATTACTCCCATTTCAGCATGATATCTTTCATCGATAATTACTAAAGTTCATTTTTCAGTCGCAAATGATTCCGCATCTGATTTCATGAATACCTTGTTCATGATTTCAAAAAAATAAATCTATCATACTCCATGACAGGTACAAAGTCAATAAACACTGATTTTCAAAGTATCACTGCAAAATAAATGTTTTTAATATTTTTTCAGCAAAGTGAAAGTGCTTCCAGAATATGTGTTTTTTTATTCTTTCGGTCTTCCTGATGATCGTGGGACCACAAAATAAATTTTTGACGTCAAAAATATATTGAAGACCTAGTGACTCATTCATCTACATGAGCTCTCAATTGAGAATGAAATAGAAAAATCAAATAACTATCTGATTAAAAAAGCAAATTTTTCACTTTTAGATTTTCTCTTTTGAGTTGAGATCCTTTCCCAATATCTATCAGATGTAATAATATTCGTTTAATAGCATTGCTAAATATACAAACAATCAATCCTGGGTATATATACTACTTCATGGGAATAGAAAATAAAAAATAAAAATAAAATCATACAATTATGGGTATAAATAATACAATCAGGGGGTATAAAATACTTTCCTACAACTTAAAACTGAAAACTAAGAGACTAAAGTAGTAGTAGCAGAGAAAAACCATTGCTGGTTTATATATAAATTATAATGGGAGAAACAAATATGCAGCCTATACACATGTTTTGAGGAAAGTTATTACATTTTGTTTGAATAAATTCATTGTTATCGAAGATTTGATTGTTTCTGGGAGATTATTATATATGCCCAGTCCTGCGTCAAAAATACTTTTTATTTGTGCTCACTAAGTGTTTTGGAATTATGTGTATATGGTTCTTTTGTCCAGTGTTGTAATTATGTATGCTATGCCTAAATTGTAAGTTTGCAGATAAGTATTCTGGGAGCTCATTGTTTGGTGGTTTATATATGAATATTAATGTTTTGAGAATCACATATTTTTTACACATAGCCAGTTTAGTTGTTCTTGCATATAGGATATTATCACGTATCTATTACATCCTTGTAGTAAACGCATACCCCTATTTTGTAGAATTTGTAATTTATTCATATCACCCTCTTGGCACATGAACAGAATTGAAGAACAATATTCGCAATGTGGCTTGATGATACAATTATATATGAGATGTTTCGTGGGTTGACTTAAATTTTTACTGATTCCATACATAAATCCAATTTACTTGGGATGTTTTTCACTAAAGTTAGGTTTATCATCTATGATTATGCCCAAATACTTTATGTTGCTAACTGGTTCTGAATCATAATTATTATATTGAACATTATTCATGATTCGTTGCTTCAGATGTTTTTTACTTCTCAATATCATTTGTTTTGATTTCTGCGGGTTGGTTACCAATTTATAATTAGTGCACCAATTTTGAATCGTGATAAAAGTGTTGTTTATCTCGAATTAATGTGTTAATGTTTTCAACTGAAATATAAACAACTGTATCATCTGCAAATAGGTGTATGTTGCATTTACCCTCCTCCTGATATAGTAGTTCATTCACAAAACAGATAAAAAGCATGGGATCCAATACACTACCCTGTGGGACTCCACTATTGTTGTTCTTTATATGTGATTTTCCTTTATTGACTTTGGTTTGTTGTTGTCTACGAGTGAGATATGATTCAAACCACCGTAACGTATTCCCACGAATTTTTTTTCATCTAAGAACCCCATTAGTTGGTTATAGGTACATAATTCCAATATTTTTTCTAGGCAAGGTAGCGTATTAATCGGTCTATGTTCTTCAATCTTATTTTATTTGGAATTTTCTGAACTGGTATAACTGTGGAAATTTTAATTTTGATGGAAAGTAACCATTACTTGAGGATGTATTTATACAAGGAAGTAATGGATATCCAATAACATCAAATGTGTTTTTTATTAATTTAAAGTCTTATTTTGCTGTTTGAAAATCAACTCTCTCAGCTCGGATATTGTTACATTTCTAAAATTGTTGAAAAAACTCTTACAGGATCAATTGCTCTATTTTCGAATGAGAACTTTCACACACAACATATTCATCATTGGGCAGAACTTTGATAATATCAGTAATACTCGAGATGAAATAATCATTGAAAATATTTTCGATATTATTTTGTACTTCCATGTCATTCACTGTGATACTTGTAATGTAAGTAATATTCTTTGTGCTGACTAGAGTTGTTTTCCACATCCGTTTTGGGTTATTTTTCACGTTATCAATTTTATTTTCATAATATTGCTCCCTTGAAATCCTTATATTTTTCACTACTTTGTTATGTTTCTCAGTGTACAGTACAGTGTACAGATGTGGCTCCGTATCCAGCGTGACTTCATCCGGGAAAGTATATAGTTGTTTTCTGTTAGATATTAGAAAAAGCAACTTCATGATTTCCGCAGATTTTTTAATTTTTTGAAAAATATTTCTATTCAATTGATAATATAATGTTACCCTTTTCAACATAAATACCCCCCAAGAAGTTTTTTCATTATTTTGAAATACATTATCCTCACCATAAGAATAAAACTCCACTGAGAACGTTTTTTATTCCACGAAAAAACTTATAAAAAAACTCGCAGAACTAAATTTTATTCCTTGTTCCTACAGAAGAAGGGGGACAGGAATGAAAGATTCACTTGTTTGGGAATCAACCCAGTAAAATGATAGTAGTCAGTGTCTTTGCGATTCTGTGTGTTTTTTAACCGACGAAACCAAAAAGGAGGAGGTTCTCTATTCGACACGTATATTTTTTTTCATGTATGACCACGTATAACTTTTCACAGAAGAGTCCGATTCCGATGATTTTTTCATCATTGGATAGGGTGTACTTCGAAGTTGGTCCCATTTGAATTTGAACAAAAAATATATTTCTAAGGGTAGCAAAATGGAGGATATTGATCGTTCACCCTCTGAATTTTGGTCCGTTAACCGATTCTATCAGGCATAACTTTGTAGTGGGTTTTCCAATTCGGATGATTCTTCCTTTATTAGATAGGATATACCTCATAGTTGATCATATGCTAATTTGGAGATCTGGAATCGAATAATCCACCCCTATGGGTAGAAAAATAGCGGATGATTGATTTTTTCACTTGTGAACATTGGCACTCATATGTAGTTGACATTGACAGATCCTCTTAATTCGTCACATAAATAACATTCTATGAAAGGATGGAATTATATACAAAGTGATGGAATCAACTAACCAGAACTTTCAAAAATAATTTATATTATATAACAATAAATAGTTAAAGTAGATAATCATATAATTTAAAGTTAATAGTTGAAGTAAGCTAGGTAAGTAAGTATTTTGGAAGTAATCAAAAATCAAGTAGGTAGTAATTAGTAAATTTCAACCACAAAAAATTGAAAAATAAAAACTTTTCAACAAAAAATTAAACCGACGAAAAAATCAACTGAAAACAAAAAATTAAATAAACCTCAGTCTTAATGATAATTGAGCTCCTAAACTAATATGAGTAACTAATTTTGAGTCGGCGCCAAACAAACTAGCAATTGAATCAGGTAAAGCGTAAAATAATGGCAGGGAGATGCATAGCGGGGTTTTGATTACTTCTTCAGAGTAATATAATGATCTTCGGTAATTGTTTGTTTGGCGCCGAATCAAAATTAGTTACTCACATTAGTGTAGGAGCTCAATCATCATTAAGACTGAGCAGGTTTATTTTATTTTTTGCTTTTCATTTGATTTTTTCGTCGGTTTGATTTTTTGTAAAAAAGTTTCCTGACAAAATTTCCTGATTACTCTTGTTTCGGACGTCCATCGTCTTAATGGATTTAAAAGGTTTTCACAAAGTTTCGAATGCTTGTATCTGCGATAGTCTTCAGGTAAGTATTCACGTTTGTAGATTGTTTGGTTATATTACTTTGATTTAACTCAGATTGGATAGGGGTTTTCCTCAAAAAACTTATTTTGTCTTGAATTCAAGACAATATCAAGACAAAGTTTCGAAATCGAGTAAAAACCTGCATGGAATGGTATTATTTTCATCTATATCCACCTTCACACCTTCACAATGTACATTTTTATTGTACTCGACACGATCGTAGCTCAGTCCGTTTGTTTATAATCATGCTAACTGAACGAAGTTGCTTGCCTTAACCGCGAGTGTTTCCAATTCGGTTTTCAATTACCAAACGCTCCGTCTGACTCGGGATATAATCCCAGTAACCCAATTCCTTTCACAACGGGAGCATTAAGTTAGTTGGAGAGGTGGATTATTTTGTACGACAGAGATCATGATATCGTTCGCTGAAGTAAATGGATAAACTTTAGTACAATGAACCTGCATATGAGAAATACGTACGTGAACTCCATGATTACTACATTAGCCGCATTCATATGACCTATTGCCGACAGGTGATATACGAGTAGTTGTTCATTGGAAAGGTGATTCGATAAATCAGTATTAGTCTGATGGTTTGGCAAATAACGATGACTTATATAAGCAGCCCTGCACATCTGAATGTATGATATATCCATAGTAATCTGATTGAAACGTTGAGATGATTGATATTCTGGTGACACCTACCAATGAAATCCATAACCTGAAATAATTTGATATTGAGAATGGAAAAAAACTCTCGAATTTCATTGTCCACACATAAGGCCCGAAAACTTTTTCTATGAAGAGCAATTGTACACATATCGGAATATGTGTCAACCTCCCGAACATTTTTTAATGTTGGGAAAATCGGAAACATAGTACGGGTGAGAAGTTTATGTTGGAGTATCATTATCAAAGTCATTTCTGATTGAATTATCTAAGAAAATATTATCCAATCAACATGTTTTAGATGAAGAAAAACAATTATTGTGTATTAATATCGACTTGAACGATTTCTTTCGATTAGTGATAACTAGTTGCAAATTCGAGCTTTTCATGCTAGTTTGTGGTAGGCTGTTCAGTACACCACTGATCAACGCATAAAACATACGCGAAATTTTCAACTAAAAAGAAACGTAGCCTTTTTTCATTGTTTCCGGTAGAAACACACGGATATATCGATACTTACATTAGACATTACTGACAGTAACCCAAAACGGTTTGTATTATTGTCAAGTCATCTGTCATCATTTCAGTCAGTGACCATCATTTAAAAATGATTTTTTCAATTGAAGAATATACAGATATGCATTTCGTTTATGGTGAAACAGAAAAAAATGCCAGAGCCCCTGCTGAATTATATCAACATAGATATACAAACAGACATCATCCACATTTCACTACCTCTTGTAACGATATATCTGTTACATTTCTTATTGATATGCTCGGAGATTCATTTATTCATTTCAATCCCTATTGAAAATCTTAGCGAAATCTAACCGTGGGCAATGGAACAAACAGTCATTACGGCTAAGAAGAATAAGAACTGTCGCAAGGGATCTGACAGCACGATGATATTTGAAGGGATGTGCGTGGCATTATCGTCCGTTTTTCGATCTTTCTGGGGCTTCTCAGCCATTGATTAACAGAGTAGAATATGCCATGTTGAAATAATTAATTAATCAGAGCATTTTCCTTTCTCCGCGAAAGTGATTTCGAATGAGTGAATTCTGAGTGATGTAAAGGAGGTACGTACTGGGAATGATGTTTGGACCAAAGATATTTTAAATATGTCACATTCAGATAATTTTAACGAGAACGTCATATAATTCTTCACAAAGGAAATATCTGAAGTTATCTACGCATTTTGTTCAAGTAAACAGTGATTAGATTTATTCAGGTCAATCTGGCAAACAATTACAGTGCCGTTCACTATATATTTTTAAGGAATTCTGTTAGAATTATGGATGCCACCATGTGGTATATCTGATTGAATTAAAAATATCAGTGTTCAATCTTATCTGATTAGATTGCTTGCCCTGACAAGGCTCTATTGAGATTCAATGAGGGTTTCACAGATATATGATATCACGATGTATTTGGTATGATATAGTTGCAGGAAATATATATATATTTTCCATGAGTTTTTACATATCTTTGGTATGGTTCCATATCTGGTGATAATAATCACAGAGCTGTGATTTTAATGTGGGTGAAATTATCATATATATATTGTTGAAATAATACACTCAGTATATATTTCATTGTATCATGGCACCTTTGCATATATATCCTGAACAGTTGACATAGTTGTTGATGTTTATAGTTTTAGTAATTATCAGTGTGACATTTGAGAAACATTTATATTTTCCTATTATTATACCTTTACTGTTCAGTCCAGTATTTCTATTCATCATAACTCATCAGGTTATGGGCCCAGGGTTGCTCAACATATATAGTTTATCGAAAAATTAAAAAACTATTGTTATGGCAAGTCAGTCAGTATATCGTGTCGAAAAATTAGAAGAATTATGTGAAGAATTATGGAACCTGGAAATATGCGATGAAAATGCTACTCATAAGAGACAAGTTGTGGAAAGCTATCGAACCCCCAGCAGGTGAGACAGTTGATACTGAAACTGATCAACAAGCTTTAGCCGCGATAGTTCTTAACATCCATTCGAATATCTACGTTCGCACGAAAACTGCAAACAACGCTAAAGAAGCATGGACCAAATTAGGAAAAGCATTCGAGGGTACTGGACTCCGGCGGCAAATCATACTGGATCGTCAGCTCTATTCAACTAAGCTGAGTGATTTCCACAGAATGGAGGACTACATCAACAAAATGCTAGAAATCCAAACCGAATTGAAAGGTGTTGGCAGAGAAGTCAGCGATGACTATATGGCGTTCAAATTGCTGGCAAATCTAACAGACGATTACGATTCATTAGTCATAGCTATGGAAAATAGTGCTAAAATATTGGTATTAGATTCCGTTATCGAAAATCTTTTACAAGAGGAAGCCAGGCGAAACGAGAATTCTATGAAGAATGACTCAGCTCTAGGAAGCAAATACAGTAACCATGCCAAGAAGTCTTTCCAAGCTACTGAGCAAAATGAAAAACGGCATTCCAATAGGTGTTTCATATGTGGAAAACTAGGACATATAGCAAAAGTGTGCAGAAACAAAAGAAACCATTATAAAGAACAGTCATCTACAAAGCCATCAACATCCAAGCAGGAACCAAGACATGCATACGCAGCTGTTGAGAGTGAAGTGACAGCAGGAAGCGATGAAAACTGGTACTTAGATTCTGGTGCAACCCGCCATATGAGTTCACAAAAACAATTATTCGAAAGTATCAATTCTCCTGATCGAAAAATCAACGTAGAAACTGTTGACGGAAATCAAATTTTATCCGAAGGTATAGGTGATATCTCCTTAGCAGTGAATATTAATGGCAGCTCAGAAAAGATCCTCGTGAAAGACTCCTTATACATTCCTAATTTGAAGATGAACCTATTATCAGTTGGAAAAATGGCTGATAAAGGAAACGAACTATTTTTCAATGACATGAAGTGTACTATAAGAAGCAAAGATACCAAAGAAGTTTTAGGAACAGGCTCTAGAAGTAAAGATGGTTTATACACACTCGACGTCGTTAGAGATAAAGTATGTGTGACAAAAACTTCAAGTGATTATGATTTATGGCACCAACGTCTCGGTCATATCAGTAACAATGGACTTCAAAAACTCCAGAAAGGATTAGTTTTAGGATTACCCCAAAATGTTTCATCCAATGGAGAGATTTGTGAACGGTGCATTACTGGCAAACATAGTAGAGCTTCATTTCCTTACAAAAAAGGAAAGAGAGCAACTGAAATATTGGGACTTGTGCATTCTGATCTGTGCGGGCCCATGGAAGTGGAATCAATTGGTAAACTGCCGTCTACTTTTTACGTTAGAAAAATGAAGTTTTTAGTTGTTTCAAGATGTTCAAAATGATGGTTGAAACTGAAACAGGAAGAAAACTAAAGAAACTAAGAACTGACAATGGACGAGAATATTTAAACAAACCCATGGAAGAATTTCTGCAACAAAATGGTATCTATCATCAACTTTCAGCGCCATATACCCCCGAACAAAATGGTGTAGCTGAAAGGGCTAATCGAACCATAGTCGAACGAGTAAGATGCATTCTTGAAGGAGCCCACCTCGATAAAACATTTTGGGCAGAGGCCGTCAGTACCATAGTTTACCTCAAGAATCGTTCCCCAACGATTGCCTTACTCAACTCCACCCCCGAAGAAGTTTGGAGCGGAGAAAAACCCGATGTGAGCTACCTACGAGTTTTTGGTTGCAAAGCAATTGTGCAAATCCCAGATGTAAAAAGGAGAAAATTAGATTCAAAATCAGAGGAGTGCATTTTTCTTGGATATGAGGAAAATACGAAAGCGTATAGATTGTTTGACCAAAAACGAAAGAAAATTGTTATTTCTAGAAATGTTATTTTCTTAGAAAATCAGATTTCATCGTGTTCATATCCAAAGCAAATAAAAAAATGAAATTATAATAGCTCACCAAAAGGATAAAGAAAATGCAAGTGAAGACAAGGAAGAGGTAGAAATAGATCCAACAGAACAAAGCGAAAGCAGACAAATGGAAGCAGAACAAACACACATTTCAGAAGGAGCTGGAAGCATTGATTGCATTGTTGGAGAAGAAAAAAGAAATCGTAAGCCACCAACCTACCTGCAAGATTACTTTTGTGTAGCCAGTTCATCAGATGAGTCCAATTATTCAGAACCCATGACATTGACAAAAGCTCTAGAAAGTGACAATTTTGAAAAATGGAAACAAGCTATAGTCCAGGAGTTGAGGTCACATGAAGTCAATAATACTTGTGATGTTGTAGAAAATGTACCTGATGGACGAAGAGAGATAAAAAGCAAATGGGTCTTCAAACTGAAGAAGGGAGCTGATGGAAAAATAGAAAAGTTCAAGGCAAGACTTGTAGCCAAAGGTTTTTATCAAGAGGAAGGAATAGATTTCGATGAAACATTTTCACCAGTGATTCGACAATCTACCCTGAAAGCCCTCATTGCATTGGCAGCTGAACTAGATTTAGAAATGGAATTAATTGACGTCGTGACAGCCTACTTGAATTCTGAATTATCGGAAGAAATATACATGGAGTTGCCGAAAACAGATCCTTCGGAGGACTTCAAAATCATTTGCAGATTGAATAAAGCAATATATGGGTTAAAGCAATCAGGTCGAGTATGGAACAAAAAATTACACACCGAACTTATGAAAAATAATTTAACTCAAACGAAGGTAGATCCTTGCCTCTATTATCGAATGGAAAATGGAGAAATTTATATCATCACAATTTATGTAGACGACATTTTGATATTCGGTAATATTAAAAGGAAAATTGAAGAGTTCAAAGAGAACTTGAAGAGGGTATTTGAAATAAAAGACTTAGGACCAGCGCACCAGTGTTTGGGCATACGAATAGAGAGAGATAGAAGAAAAGGAATTATCACTTTGGATCAAGAAAACTACATAAATTCAATTTTGAAGGAGTTTAATATGAACAACTGTCATCCAGTTTCGATACCTATGCAGAAGAACCAGAAATTAACTCGTGAAATGGGACCTAGAAGTGAAGAAGAAGGAAATGAAATGAAAAGCATTCCCTACAGAGAAGCAGTGGGAAAACTGATATATCTTTCACAATGGACAAGGCCTGACATTAGCTATCCAGTGAGTGTGATTAGTGAATTCAACAATGACCCAGGAAAACCCCATTGGACAGCTGTGAAGAGAGTTCTGAGATACCTTCGAGGTACTAAAGGAAAGAAGTTAATCTATGAGAGAAGTAGCCAGAAAGAAATAACAGGATACTGTGATTCAGACTGGGGAGGAGACACAGACGATAGAAAATCCTATGCTGGATATGTCTTCAAACTTGGCAAATCCTTGATCTCATGGAATAGCAAGAAACAACCGACAGTCGCATTATCAACCACAGAAGCTGAATACATGGCACTGAGCCACGCAACAAAGGAAGCGTTGTGGTTGCAGCAGTTATTTCAAGAAATAGGATTGGGAAATATCACATATCAACCTATTGATATTTTCTGCGACAATAAAGGGGCCACTGAACTGTCCAAAAGTAATGTGTTTCACGCAAGAAGCAAACACATAGATATTCGCCACCACTTTGTTCGAGATGCTGTTGAGAATGGAAACATTTGCGTTAAGCCTATTGAAACAGAGAATATGCCAGCAGATATTCTGACGAAGATTACGTCCCAAGCAAAGTTTGAATGGTGCATCCAAGATTTTGGATTGATGTGAAGTTCAGAATGTTTTGCAAAGTAGCCAAGTAGGAGGGGTGTTGAAATAATACACTCAGTATATATTTCATTGTATCATGGCACCTTTGCATATATATCCTGCACAGTTGACATAGTTGTTGATGTTTAAGTTTTAGTAATTATCAGTGTGACATTTGAGAAACATTTATATTTTCCTATTATTATACCTTTCTGTTCATCCAGTATTTCTATTCATCATAACTCATCATATATATATATATATATATATATATGATCATTATATATATATATATATATATATATATATATATATATATATATATATATGTATATATATGTATATATATATTTCATGTATAAATTTGGTACTTTGAATTTGGAATATTCTTTGATTTTATAGAAACTTTTCTGAAGAAGTATTTGACGGCTGGTCAAACAATGATTCTCATATACCTTTCTTGAATATCGCTGGAATTGCAGTCATTTTCGTATATCAAATTGTACAAACTTGATTGTGTCAAATTCTGTTTTTTTTTTATTCTTGATAACGTATAATCTTGGCTGCTCAGGATAAGAATAAATTATCTTTTCTTTATGTTGAAATCATAAAATAATTCTTCAATTTCAGTTTTGAATATTTCTGACAAATCCCAACACAAGCTGATTTGTTAATTTAATTTTAAGCAATAATCTCTTGATGAGATTAACTTTTGTAACAACTATATGTTGAGGAGTATATTGAGAAATTCCAAATTTCAAGAAGTTGAATTTTTTGTATATCAAATTCTGATACAGACAATATTGTTTTTCATGTAATATTGCTGAGAACACACTCTATGCACAGGAAGCTGATGCTTGTATCCTGATCCATCTGTACACCTGATCGGTCGTCCAGCAGCTATAAGTACCCCCTGATTGCGAGTCAAACAACTAGCTACGTGCTACACAAACTACAATCAGAGGTACATCGTCATCAATAAACCGACAGGTTCAGCAAACAAATAACAATATTAGTTTTCTTGCATTGGAAATTAAAAAAATTTTTCATTCAACAATTGTATGTACATACTTGTTACATATTTGTTAACAACTGTATATGCTGTATATTTGAAAATATATTGATATAAGTTGGTATTTGTTTTATTGTTGTAGTTACTTACAGAAGGAAAGTTTTTTGATTTGCAATCATCATTGAATAGGGAATTTGATTTTTTGTCCCAATTTAAATAGAAATTCTGGCGCCCATTCAAATTCACAATTTCTAAAACTCTGCTTGAAACATAAAAAAATGTGAAGCTAGCAAGGCGGTCCAAAGAACTCCACACCGCTGTTCACTGAATAGTCTGGGCATTTTATTACAACAATCAACTTGTTTTTCATTACACTCTATTGCTGTGCATCGACGATTGAAGAAGAACAAATTTTCGAACGATTAGCAGCAGATCCTTCTACCAGCACTCGGGTTATTCCGTATAAGTTACAAGTGTCACAATCAACAGTAAGTCGGGTAGCACGTGAACAACAATTGTATCCATTTCGCCTACAGAAGGTGATGGCCCTAGATGATGGTGATTATGGCCCTCGTAGATTTTTTTGAATGGTTTTAGAGGAAGTATGAAGCAGCAAACGACTCTCCTAGATATGTTCTCTATTATAAGGCATGTTCCACAAGAGATGGATAGTTCAATAGTAGGAACAGCCATTTATGGGATGAACAAAATTCGCATGGATGGTTTCGAAAAGGCTACCAACAAACGTTTTCAGTGAATATTTCGGTATGAATTATTGAAAATTGTTGGACCATATCTTCTTCCTCCCCGTTTGAATGGGCAGAACTACTGAGTGTTTCTTGTTTCACCTGGGCTACTTGAAGACGTATCTCTATTGGTTCGTCAAAGAATGTGGTATCAATATGACGGAGCACCAGCCCATTTCCAACGAACCGTTCGTCAATTTCTTGATCAAACATTCCACGATGGGTGGATAGGTAGAGTGGTCCCATACATTGGCCTGCACGTTCTCCGGATTTAATTTCACCAGACTTTTTTTGTGGGGATACCTTGAATCCCACCTGTATAGAAACACCTGTAGAATCTGTGGAAAATTTAACGACAAGAATTTCAGCAGCATGTACGTTAAAACAGGATACACCAGGATTATTCCAAAGCGTGAGACAGTCGATGATACGGAGATGTCAATTGTGTATTGAACAAAATGGTGGTCCATTTGAACATTTGCTTTGATGCCTTGTTTGTTTCTATGTAGTGTACCCACTAAACCGTTTCTATCATTCAAGTAGATACTAATACACAATAATTGTTTTCCTTCATCAAAAACATGTTGATTTGATAATATTTTTTTAGATAATTCAATGGCTTTGATAATGATGCTCAAAAATAAACTTCAGCAAATTAAGAGTACTTGTCTTCAGTTTTTCGCAAACATTATTTCGGACCTTAACTCTTATCTAAGTGGAGTATTATGATGATTGCGTTTGTTTGTCAGTTGATCTGTCAAAACAATGATATGCAAGAAAGTATTGTAACATATCAGTGGATCCCCGACATCGATTCGAACAAATAATATGATGAATGAAAAAATGGAGTTATCGGTCTCATTCTGACTCACCCGTACTATGTTTCCGATTCTCCCAACATTAAAAAATGTTCAGGAGGTTGACACATATTCCGATACGTTATAAGAAATTAGCACCATGAGATTATTGCACACAGGAAATTATGTATCTAGTAAGGACATATCTACAGTTTTTCTCAATTATCTCAGAAACCTCCACTTTTAGGCACATGAAATGTCATGACTTTTAGGTTAAGTATCGATCATCCGAAACGCTCATTTGTCCATTCACTTGTCCCAAGAAAATATGAAGGAAATATGACCACAAGCCATGGTAACTACGCCACTGGTTTACAAAAATGAAAAATTATAACTTCAAATTAGCACGTTGATAAACCTTGATTGGTGTACCGAGTTTAAAATGTTTTCCTTCAGGAGTTATGCAGAAAACAAGTTAAATCTAGATTTTTTTCGTACTCTCGACAAAAGTACCATTTGAGAAAAAAAATAATTTTGTGCCACCTCATCATCGAAACATCTAGATTTGACTCGAATTAATAAGTGAAAAAGTTGTACGCGGACACACCAAATACATTTAGTCTTACTTATTTTTTTTGCTCTTTCCAAATTTGTAAATAAAATATTAAAATATTGATATACAGGGTGTTGTTTTGACTCGAAACCTACTTATTAATTTTTTTAAGGCTGGACCTTTAATAAGACTTCTTTTATTATGGTAATCGACACCACTGTGGACAAAGAACATGCGAATCAAATATTATTGAAATGTATAGGGTGGTTCATAAGTTATGATTAATTGAAAAAATGGGATGATGGTAACAAAATGTAGTATTTCTATGGAAATCTTGATTTGTTTGAAAATATGAACAGGGTGTTCATGAAATCGGAAATCCGCTGCGACTCAAAGATAAACGTTAGTCACTATCTTCCATCGTTCAAGATAACCTCTTGTGGAGTATTCATGAAATCTACCTGAAACTTAGTTTTAATTACTTGCATTTTCAGAATCTAACGAATATCGTATTCTACAATTGAAAAATGATACACCGCTATACATCATGAGAATAAAATGCAAAATTTATAAGCATTATTTTTTAATTGTTTCAAAACTGAAAAAAAAGTACACCGATACTGATAAAAATCTAACTTATCCGCCATCTTGTGCTTCAAAACTGTCATGAATCTGTACTGATTTTCAATTAACAGTTAATTAGCTATCCATACACGAGAAATTAACAAAAGTCGATTACTGGTTTCGAAAATGTAATTACTTCAAAAAATTATGTATTCGTTTTCCAAATATGTAACATCCTGAAGTTATGCTTGCTTGGTATGAATATGAAAATGAATTATATGTTGGAAGGCAATACCTATCGAATCCGAAAAAGAGTTTGTTTAAAAATTTCGATATTAACGAAAAAACGACTTTTGGTTTTTTTTCGGCCAAGCCAGATCACTGTGTGCGTTTCAGTGTTAACAGATCATCTACTGCATTTGCTAAGATGGTTGCTGATATCCGCTGTATACAATTTTGGGTTCGGTAACTTTAAAAACGATGCAATTTTTCGAAGCATTCCACCTAATTCGTTGATTCCTACGACTTGTCGTGTACATTTTCCCATTTGATAATTAAAAAAAAACTATTTACAGATAGATTAGAAAGACGCACAGAAATATATTTTTTGCAGAGTTTATAAAAGATACCGGTAATTGTGGAACTTCTTGGAAATTTTTTTTCTCTGTCGTGTAATTTTAGTATGTAGGTCTCCTTTATCACTCATTTTTAACCTCCATAATTCACCTCTTCGACATGCACCAATAATTGCGATAACCAGTACAATCTGCAATGATAAATATTAAATATGTAACGCCAAATATGTAAATTTTTCTCTAAAAATTACCTTTGTTAATATGTATATATTGTTCGGAGCTCCTTTTATAAATTGGTTTATTTTTAAGGATGTCAGAGTCCGTGCTTTCTTCGCAAATTATCTGTCTGATTTTCTTTTTAAAATAGCTTGTAATTTCACATACGTCGATATGTCAACACCATGATTATAATTGATAGTCGATGTGAGCACTCGATATATTCATCACACAGTAGAAGCTTTCTTTGATTTGGATAGTTATATGCCACATTTATATTTTCAGAAACACTTTGAAATTTATATTTTTTCTTCCACTCCATAAACTGTTTGTATGTTATTTAATATTTTTCTCTTGAAGTTGAAGGTATAAAATTCAATGACAATGAATTAACTTGAAAACCAATTTCGACATCTGTGAGAAATATCCCTTATAAAAAAATCTTGAAATTAACCCTGACCAGCCATGAGTCGGGGATTTCTTAGTAGATAAGTTTATGGTTGAAACAAAATAAAATTGGATAACATACAAATATGCGCGAGATATGGATTCTCTAGCGTATGGATCAACACTCATGTGAATAGTAAGTAGTAGTAAGTTGTCTTTATTCGTTCTGTCAAATAATATACCTCATAGAGGTGTAGAACATGTCAAATAAATAATCTTAAATATTACATGGGAGTAAAATGACTTAAGTAAGTATTTATATTGTATGTTGTTTCATTCTGCTTGTCATAATAATACATTTAATACATTTAAAAAATTATTATGAGATTCACCCGAGAATTAATTCCAGTTATCCAAAATAAATTGCAGGATGAATACATTAAGATTAAAACACTCACATATTAAAACTAATAAATTTTTTGTATCATATACTTTCCATATTATGTTGAAAATACTCTTCAGTGTTATAAAATACATTTTTACTCAAAAAATGTTATTTGGCAGCTTATTCCATATTTTCACCAAACTATTCTGCACATTTTTTTGGATATACGTATATTCAACTTTATCATTTCGTAAATCACATTTACTTCGCGTATTGTGCTCGTAAAATATATTTATTTATCTTTTTATGTATATATATATATATATATATATATATATATATATATAAAGAGATAACTGTCAATATATTATTTTCTCTAAATAGGGGTTTGCAACTTTCGCGACGGGCAACTTTAAAAAATTTACTCCACACATTTTTTCTGAAGAATAAGTGCTCTCTGTATGTGGGAAGAGTTTCCCCAAAATATTATTCCATAACGGAGTTTGGACTAAACATATGCGTGATACGACATTAGAGCAGCATTCACATTAATATTTTCAGAGTGTACATATAGGGCATATGTATATTTTGATAGATCTCGAGTCAACTGATCTATATGAGATTTCCTATCTAGACGATGATCTATTATCACCCCCAAAAAAGACATTGCTGGATGTGTCAACTACTGCATTGTCGATTACTATGTTTGATGCGTTGTTTTTTTTATCAAAATGCATAATTTGAATTTTATTTACATTTAACAAAAGATTATTGTCTTTAACTTTTGTAAATTTTCATTGACCGTTGCAACAGTCGACAATGAGTTATTTTCATTGATAATCAAGGATGTGTCATCTGCATACAATATAACAGCTTGCTTAACTATTTCCGGAAGTTCATTTGTGTATAAAATGTACAAAAGTGGGCCTAAAATTGAACCCTGTGGTACCCCTCTTTTAAATATAGCCATTTCTGATTTAATGAGGTTTCCGGTTTCATCCTTTTCTACCACAAATTGTTGTCTGTTAGATAGATAGGATGCAAGCAGTATATACGCCACTCCACGAACCCCATATTTTTCCATTATGTCCAGTAATATCTCATATTCCACACTATCGAAGGCTTTCGAAAGATCTAAGCACACTGCTTAAGTGCACTTCCCATCATTTTGAGCATCAAGAATTTTTTCCAGAGCTTTATAAATTGCCAATGCCGTTGTTCGTCCCTTTATAAAGTCGTTTTGACACTCCGTTATGACTTCATTTCTCTCTAAAAGGTTCATCAGTCGTTTATGAATTAGTTTTTCTGGGATTTTGCTCAAATTGGAAGCAGAGATATAGGTCTATAATTTTTTTATTCATCTTTTTTTCCTTTTTTGAATATGGCTTTTATAAGAGCTACTTTTAATTTTTCCGGAAAGATTCCCGTTTCAAAACAGAGATTTAGAATATAAGCCAAAGGCATTGCTATCAAATCTGCTACATTCTTCAGAAGTGAAATAGGAATTTCATCGAAGCCCACTGATTTCAAATTTTTCAAGCTATTTATGCATTCAAGTATTTCTAAAGGAGTAACTTCACCTAGAAATATACTATTAGGACAGTAATTTGGTATTTTACAACTGGTATTGGATTTAGTTCTTACGTTTGGACATGCATTCGAAGAATAATTATTTGCCTGATCCAAGATAGTTTTTCTTCCGCAGTCAAAGTGATTAAAAATATTTTTTTTCATTGAGCTCTATCTGTTCGTAAGAATATGAGTGGCTCAAATGACTTGCCAAGAGTTCTCGAAATGGGAGTATTTGGTCATTTTCTCCCAAAAGTTTATCTTTCTAAGGCTCTTTTTGTAACGTCGAGAGCACTAATGGGCAATGTCAGTTAATTCAGAGGAAATTAGGAATAAAGCTGGATTTATAGTTAGACGGATGTAAACGTAGACGCACTGCAAAAAGATCAACTATAGATTTTATTTACTCTTGTTTATAAATGAAGGTAAACGCATGACGTAACGTAAGTGAAACGGACTGGAACGGAAGAGTTGGCCAACTTTCATCTTTTACACTACGTTTCTTGCGTCCGGCCAATCAAAATAAAGAGTTATGTGTTATGTTTCTTACAAGACGTAGTTATTCATTGAATACTGGAACAGTCATTCACGTATACTTAAAAAATTGATCTGGATCAGCAGTCTTCTATTGTAGGCATTCTCTACTTCTCTATTACGGTTTATGGGTCTTGTTTTGTAACGTCTTAGTCGCATAATTATTGTTCTTCGAGTTTGTCGACACTTTTCCAATGCTACTGCACACAACAACAGTCCCACGGCACCAAGAAGCATACCTACATGTATTTCATAATCCAATGTGACACAGAAAACGAAGCATAGATAAATATTTAGAATATAATACAAATCCAAACCAACACAGGCTGTTTATGATTCGTGTAATGTGTAGGTTATGTTGAATATCACTATCACTTCTACCCATGCGCAAAAATTCCGTTCCGTCGATTTATAAATTCAATAATATTTTACAGTCCGTTTGTTACGTATACAGTGCGTCTACGTTACAGTCCGTCTAACTATAAATCTAGCTCAACTGTTCAAAAACACTAAGGTATCACAAATAATTCCATAGTTCCAAGTAGTACCGCTCAAATTCGTGGGAGCGCCAACTCTCGGGTGGCGGAGATTTAAGGAAACAGCCACACCCACGACTAGGATCGTCATTGGTCGACTGGGTCATGATGAATTTGCTCAGAGTTTTTCAAAATCCCACCTCATTGTTTAGGTAATTATTCAAAGTACGGATTAGTTGTAAATGGGGGTTGAAATTGTTTCATTTGTCGAGATTTTATTCAAGTCAGTAGTTCCTTTTTGGCTCAAGAAAAAGACAAAATTGATTAGTTCCGAATCGAGATAAAGTGTTTACGCTCGAGTGGGTAATACGATCATTCAAATTAGTTGGTTTCGCGAGGGTTGTTTTAGATAATTACTAAATTTCATTCGCTATAGATTGTGGGATTCTTTGTTCTCAGTAGAATTTTCCAACTGTCGAAAGTTGAGCTGAGTTTCGTGTAGTTTAATAACATAAATTATTGTTTACAGAGTGTTATTTCAATTAATTTAGAGTTGTTCACAAAGTTTCACTCAATTTATTTTTCATTTCATCAACATAATAATTTTTCTCAATAAAAGCCAATGATAGAAATTCTTTCGTTTTCTTGAATAATTTGGGATCGTGGGGGAGTTTATTCCGAAAGCTCTTAAGGGAAACTATGGTGATACGTGGAGCCTAGGGATAATAAACGCGACGTCTTCATCCTAGACAACAGCAACAGCCAAGACAATTGAGAGGAGATATTTAATTATATATGTTATTGAAAGGTCTTCGGGATTGGCTGCAAACAATTGATCAAAGTCCTTCGTTACTGGACTTGTTCATGACAAATTTTGATACGGAGCAATGTTAGAAAATGGTCGGAGGGGACATGATAACTGATCACTCATCAATTAACTGCAAAATAAACTTGGAATCTATTGCCCCCCAGTCGAATAAAACTCGAACATATAGATCTTTTTGTGATATTGAGCATGAACATTTTCAAAATGACCTTCAGTCACAGCCATGGCATTTTATCTATGATACGGACGATATCGACGAAAACATTTCTTTTTTGAACTATAATATACACACAGTACTTCACAAATATGCACCCATGAGACTGATGTCACAAAAAAAAACAAGATATTATTCACCTTGGATAACTGATAATATTAAAATTATGCAGAAATATAGAGATAAGGCCCTGCAAAAATTCAGAAGAACTCAGCTACCTAAACATTGGTCATATTACAAAGGAACTTCAGCACTAGTGCCATTAAATCTGAAAAGAAGGCATATCTGAACTTTAAATTGTAAAATTGCAGCTCGAGAGATAAATGGTTAGAACTGAAAAAACAACATATCCATAAAAAAACATGTTGAAATTCCTGCACATCTAAATTCCGTCGAGGAGCTAAATAACTTTTTTAACAAACGTTACAAAGGACCTACCAGTCGACAAAAACCTACTTAATTTTTATAAAAACAATAGAATGAATGATATTAGCGACGAATTCAGATTTCAGATAGTAAATGAAGGAACTATAATATCATTAATGATATTGGTAGCAAAGCATTTGGAAATGATGGACTCAATATTATCATTATCCGATTATGCTGTCCCCTAATCGTTCCCATCATTGTCCACATTATGGATGAGTGTTTGTTGAAGGGATATTTTCCAACAGACTGGAAATTTGCTAAAGTAATTCCACTGCCTGAAGTTAGTTCACCTAAAGAGTATAGTGATCCGAGGCAGATTAGTATCTTACCTGTTCTCTCTAAAGTTTTTGAGCGGGCCATCGAATCTCAGATTAGAGACTTCGTTAGTAATAATAATATTTTACCTATCAAGCAATCCGGTTTCAGAAAGGACTATAGCTGTATCGCGGCACTTACAGATATCGTTGACGATTTATTAAAAACCATTGATGAAGGCAAAATATCGGTGCTGATATTGTTGGACTTTCCGAAAGCCTTCGACATGTTGAATCATGATATTCTAGCAGCAATGTTAAAATATTTCCATTTCAGTGAAACAGTATGTTCTCTCCTCTCATCGTATCTGAATGGCCGTAAAAAAATCGTAAAAATCGGTGCTCAAAAATCTACTTCCCAGAAAATTACAAGTGCAGTGCCTCAGGGTAGTATTATTGGCTCATTATTCTTTATTCTGTATACATCACTCCTCCGTGATTTGCTTAGGTTTTGTTACTATCACCTTTATGCGGATGACACGCAGCTATACTTTTCTTTTCAGTATCCTGATGAATCCAAAGCAATTCAGTGCATTAACAGAGACCTGGAGGAATTATCCAATACTTCGAGACATCACTGTCTGAAAATAAACCCAAAAAAGTCAACAGCTCTTTTATTTTGTAGGGACAACACTTCAGCACTTATTAAGAATAGAGTCTTACTTGAAATTGCAGGTACCTCAATTCCAATCGAAACACATTGGAAAAATGTAGGTCTGATCCTTGACACTAAATTAAGATCCAAAGAACATATATCTTCTGAACTCAGAATCGCATATGCCACATTGAAACTGATTTATTCTCAACGACAATTTCTCTCGTGTGAACTGAAAAAAATGTTTTCTGATTCACTTGTATTATCACACTTCAATCATTGCGATGTAGTTTATGGCCCCTGCCTAGACAGTGATGAATCTAGACGAATTCAGAAACTTCAAAATTCTTATGTCCGACTGGTTCATGAAATAAGAAAATATCACCACATTTCCGGGAAGTTTAGGGAAATGAAATGGTTGAATATGTATAACCGTCGAACTCTAGATTTTGCATGTTTAGCCCATGAAATCTATATGACAAAAACACTCCCCTACTTACATAACAAACTTACTCATAGAACTGATGTTCATAATTTGAATATCCGAAAAAAAAACCTCTTCGTGTGCCGAAGCATGTGAAAATGATTTTCAAGAGATCGTTCTCCTATGGCGTCGCAGTCTGTGTCAACAATTTGCATAGATTAGATCCTTCTTTATTATCATCCTCTATAAAATCATTCAAAGTTAAATACAGAAAATATATTTTATCCTTACAAAAATAATCTTACAAATTTATACACGTTTCTTTCTTCCACCCTTCCTCACCTATTTTCTCTCACTCTCTTATTTCTCTCTCTCTAGTTCTTTCTTGTTCAAGCCATTTATCCATATGTAAAATATTGTAATAACTGTGTAACATTATTGTTTAATATGTGGATAATAAATTGATTATCATTATTATATACGCTGGGATAACAACCCGACCCATCACACAAAGTTGATGAGTCGAGTCAAGCTATTGTAGCGAGTATTCGGTAATCGCTGGTATTCTTCAAAAATTGAACTCACATTGGGCCAACCGACATATGCGTGAGTTATTCGGTGGAGTCACAGGAGTGTGTTATATTTCAAAAATGAATAAAATAGGAATATTTTACAAATATTCTATGTTTGACGCACAAAAATGTCACTTTCTCACACACTCATGTCATAGCTCAATTATTTTTATTATTATTAAACATAACAATAAGGGCAGAGGGATGATCCTATTTTGCCCAATGGTGTATATACAAGTTCTATACAGTGCTTCTCAAAAGTCCCCCCCCTCTTATTTTGGAACGATTATCCATAAACAAGTGAAATTTGGAAACTGAATATTGAAGGTTGTAAACTTCCCTACTAGTGATGGTAGATGACGAAATCGTCAAAGATGACGTTACAAGGCCATTGTGACCAATAATTTTAAATGGAACCCTACGGCAAGCGACACCTCTTTTAAAAGGTATTGAAAACCCCTATTCAATGATACTACTCGCTTTTAAAAAAACGCAAAGCTGTGATGAATTGAATCAGTTAATACTAAAATTCCAAATTCAAGCTCCGCCTCTGGATAGTTGTCAAATAAGCTGACGTTTTTGTTAGACTCCCTAATTCGACGTTTATGTAATTGTCCAAGTTTTTGTACATTTTATAATTTGTGTATTGTTGATCGAACGTTTAACTGTTTAAGCAGCTTTTGGTACTTTTAATATTTTCGTACATTTTCATAATTTGTCAAACTGTTGTGAGCCGAACGTTTGAGTGCTTCAAGAAGCGAAATGGTACGTGCTTTAGGTGATAAAGTAGCACCGATCCTAATTCTTGGTGAAACTGGACAAAATATTCATGCAGCAGAACGCATTTTTAATGAGAGGTTTCCCGATCGCCCCGTTTCGAGGACTTATTTAAGGGAGTTTCTTCGTAAGTTTGAAACAACGGATAGTATTGATGATGCGAATCGATCTGGCAGACCACAAATTTCTGATGAGAAAAAAATTGATATACTGGCAGAAGTAATAGTTAATCCTACTTCTTCAACAACTCACGTTGCATCTACCTGTGAAGTCAGTCGAAGTACAGTACACAGGGTGTTGGAAAAAAACAAATTTCATCCATACAAATAAAAAATGGTTCATCAACTCTCAGACGACGACCCAGACCGAAGACTAGAATTTTGTGATAATATGGAAACTAAAATTAACTAACAGCCAGACTATGTCAAAACAATTTGTTTCAGTGACGAAAGTACTTTCTATCTAAATGGAAATGTAAATACACAGAATGTGAGGTATTGGAGTGACGCAAATCCTCACCTGTTTCGTGAAACACATACCCAATTTCCCCAGAAGGTGAATGTTTGGGCAGGTATCCTGGGAAACCACATCGTTGGGCCTCTTTTTTCAAATACTAATTTAACTGGTGAGGTTTATCTGGAGCTGTTGCAAAACGCAATAGAACCGTTAATCCTTGAAATTTTGGAAGATAATCCAGATGAATTCGGCAATTTGGAAATAACATTCCAACAGAATGGTGCTCCCCCACACTATTATGGTGCAGTAGGACGGTATTTGGATGAGGAGTATCGTGGTAGATGGATTGGACGACGAGGTTCAACGGAATGGCCAGCTCGATCACCGGACCTCACACCTTTGGATTTTTTTCTGTGGAGGTACCTTGAATCGAAGGTTTACGCCACTGAACCTGACAATATTGACATTTTAAAACAACGTATTGTTGCAGAATGTGAGGCTGTTTCCGCAGACATATTTGCAAAAGTACGAGAAGAGTTTAAAAATAGGATATTTCACTGTCAGGAAGTAGATGGAGGTCACTTCGAGCAATTTCTTCAAGTAGATACTGATTCTTAGATCTGTAATTAATATCATACTGAATGGAATTAAAATTTTAATGTTTACTAATGAGTCATTAAAACTGCCATAAACACAAAGAAAACTAGTATCATTGAATAGGTTCGTTCGATACCTTTTAAAAGAGGTGTCGCTTGCCGTATGGTTCCATTTAAACTTATTGGTCACAATGGCCTTGTGACGTCATCTTTGACGATTTCGTCATCTATCATCACTAGTAGGGAAGTTTACAACCTTTAATATTCAGTTTCCAAATTTCACTTGTTTATGTATAATCGTTCCAAAAATAAGAGGGGGGAGGGGACTTTTGAGAAGCACTGTATAACTAAAATGTAGGTTCACAGATACACTTCACAGTATTTGTCGTATCTGTTTCCGAAGGGGTTGATACTAGGATCACTCACAACTTCGTCAGGGAGAGAGTTCCATCCGTAGAATACTCGGTTGGGTAGGCAGTATAGACGTTTATTTTGTGGAAGTTTTCTCGTTTCAGTTTGAGACTGTGGCCGCGAGGACGGGGAGCGACCAGGCGCGAATGGAGCGTTGCGGAAAACGCGATCAGTGTGTCCTGCAGTTTCTCAATGCGTAAATTGTCTGCAATGTTGCCTGGGCAAGAATTGTTGTTATTAGAAAATGCATACTTGAAATTTCGTGTTGCAAGCAAAACGATTCAAAGACAAAGACAACCACCACATCCCATTTTCCTAGAGAGAGGATTGCATGGTGAATTTCATCGCCTGAGTGAAAAACTGCGTAATCATTCTAAATGTCCCACAGCAGCTGGTTTTGTTTGACGTCAATAATTAATAATTCCGTATTATTCAAATCGTTGTCTTTACAGGATATTATATTGTAATTGTGAATTACTACTGCTACTACTACGAAAAACTAAAATTCGAACAAAATACTGCAATTTGCAAGATTAGAAAAGTGTACAGCGATTCCTCTACGTATGATTAGAAGCGGTTGAAGCGGAAATATTAAATATTTTAACTTCTTGAAACGCTCGCGTTCCGTCCACGTTGCTCGGACTGCCCAATCCGCTCGATCGCATCATATATATAGGCCAGTAGAGATACTCATAATTTTCCTAAAATTTAATGATAATTACAAAAGTTTCAAATCTTTAGTAGAGAGAAGAGGACTTTCATATGATATTTGAAGTTGTTGAAAATCAAGATTCAATGAATATTAGCGCGGAAAAATTTGCAAAAGTTCTGCAAACTTCCGAAGTTTTGAAAAATATCAATTCACATCCTTTGATAAATTTGCAAACATTCAAACAAAACGGAAATGTTTGTTTTATCGAGAAAAAATTGTTGTTGGTCCTAATTTTCTGATGAAAATTCCAAAAGTTCTGCAAACTCGAAAAAATAACTAAAATAATGTTCTTGGCAAGAGTTTTAATTTGCAACCTCTTGCGTCAAACGGAAAATATGATTCTTCTTTAAATTGTTTTTATTGAATGAAATAATTATCGGAATTATTACAAAAATTTCAAATAATGGTTGCAAGAAGAGATGTCCTGACGTACAATGTTTTCATTAATTTGCAACCTCGTCTGCAACACGGAAATGAGGGTAAAATCAAAAGAAAAATATTTTCGTATTTGTAGGTACTCTACCAAATATAAAAAGAAAAGTTTTGCGAATCGGGTGGACAACTCATTTTACCCATTGCTGGCAGTATAATAATTTGCAATCTATGTTACAAATGCGGAACATTATAAATTAAAAAAATATTTTTACAACACCTGTGTTATCTGAATAATAAATATTTTGATATACCTAATGAATGACATTCATTGTGTTACCAAGTTAACTATCGACCAAGAAAAAGCTCGTCAACGGTAGGTGAAATCATTCAATGTTGAAAGCTAACGTTTTCGATATGAATTCAAAACATCATATTACAATTAGGAATTTGCATAAAACAATACTCTGAGGACGTTTGATGGAGGATCGAGAATCTCTCGACACATTTTCATAATTTTCTTGATTCGTTAAAAAATGGAGGAAATATTGAGATTTAAAAAACACGAGTACAGTTGTACATTGGTACGATTAACCTACAACTGTGTTACGTCACAGTGTTTTGTTTACAGAGTAATGAATGCATAGCAGTTCAGTAACATGAATTATCATCAGAATAACACGAAGACTGACAATTGTATTTTCATGACATTCAATTATATAACTAACCAAAAACAATGCACATTCATGTAATAGTCCTGGAGCTACAACTGAAATAGAATTGCCCACCAACTTGTTTTTCCCCTCTTTATTTCAAAAAATTTTATAAATCAAGAAAATTATTCATACGTGTCGAGTACATTCCAATTGGATTCAATAGATTTTTTCTTGCGAAACTACAATTGGAAAGATAAATTATAATTTTATTTAATTCATGAAATACATACCTGTACGAGATGTAATATAGATTTTTTTTTCAGCAACGTTTTTGTTTGATGATGAAAATTATGTACTTGCGAGATATACACTCGATAACGTTTTAATATCCTCACTTCCATAGAGTATCGATTATTTATTTTAAAAGATTCTATAAAATAATTTGTGACAAGTGAAAATTTCGAATGAAGAATGATTGTGTCGTTTCTAATGCGATATGAAATTAATATATTCCAATAGTCTTTTTCCAGAAATTAGCAAAATTTTGTACTCTTTCGATTGTTGCATTCGAAAACATTGGATTGAATTTATTTCGCTGATTAGTCGCAAACAGTGATTGCTTCTGAGATTAATAATCAGTTTCAAATTCTGTTATGGTTAACTACGTAACCGTATTGTTCTTCGGATGCTATTTCAATCAACCAGTACAAAATATAACATATATACGCGATGGATAATGAAGTATTTTAGTGGACCACTGTAGACATATGTCAGTCTAATATATATCTAGAACCTATTTGCACAATGTTTACAATTTATGGCCAAATTATTAAAAAAAAGTCAATTATATAAAAAAAAACTGTTGGACAATGACGGTTGCAAATCTCTTGCGGCACATGAAATATTAGTCGTAATTTTAATTGCAATTTGCAGAATTTTTGCATTTATTTCAGCAGTTGTGAAAATGCTAAAAAATTGTATTAGTGGATAAATAGGTTGCGTTTTTCGTATGAGGTTGCAAAGTTACATATCCACTGGGACCGATATTCTCTTTATTTGCAACCAAATAAAAAACTTTGGTAATTATTCCAATACTTGTGTGAATTGAAAATGGGAGCGTCCATAACAAAGTTTGATAAATAAATGAAGGGTTTTCCAGAAATGGTTGCAAATGTACGTGAATATTTTGAAATTTTTTTCCGTTCTTATTTAATTTGCAGAACTTCTGTAAATTTTCAAACAAATTACAATGAAAAACATTAAAAAATGACAAAAAACAAGGTTCGTAACTTTTACAAGGTTGCAAACTTAATGCATATTATAAAACACCATTACTGTAGGTATGCCTAGTTTGCAGAACTTTTGCAATTTTCAGTGCAAAAATAAAGCAGGAAAACATTTTTTACAATTAAACAATGTTCCGTTAATCGCAAACTTCTGCAAAATGTTATAGTATGTTTTCATTAATGTACCATTGAAGTTTGAAAACTTATGGAATTGTTTAATGATTGTCTAAATCTACTGGCCTAATAGGATACATACTATTAATACCGTAGTTTTAAGATTTCCGCATCGTCCGCACGGCCCGCGTCGACCTCGGCTGGTCGCTCAGGTAGGACAAGGCGTAATTGCGGGAGATTGAGGAGTCCGAGGCGATCTTTGTATGGACGGTCCTTCATGTCTTGGATCATTCGGGTTGCAGATATTTGAATTATTGTAAGAAATGATCAAGTTTGCGAACGTATAACTATGCAGAAAAGCGTGTTTTTAACTATGGTTGTAGAAAAAATGTAGTCGTGAGAAATTAGTACATTTCTGCATTTGTTGCACAATTTACCATATACACATTATATAAATAATCAATGAAAAAATAGTAGTAAGGAAATTGCATAGTTTTTGTTTACTATTCAGCCCTTATTCAATGGATGACAATAATTCAGTTGCGGCGATATGCAAATATCACATTCCAACCACATAAAAGTTGTATCAAACAATTTCATGAAACTTCCATCACATCATTTCCCTCATATCTACCCACTCTCGGTTTAGAGAGGAAAATAAATTATCCCGTGAATCAGCTTTCCCACAACATTCGACCCTACGAAACATTTCGTCGGACCACTTTACTGTGACATGAGAGCATCCGACAGCTTGTTAAACTTGTCGCTTCGGCGAATTCAAGGGGCTCTTTGCGTGCGACTTGTGTGTGAAAACAGAGTTTGTGAACAAGTGAGTTCACCTGTATGCGTCCTTTAATCAATGGACGCCCTTCATCCTGGAAACCAAAATAGGAGGTTCGGATGGAAATCTGGCATCGATCGATACCGTTCATTTAAGTGTCAGCAAACTTCGGGCTCATGTACAGGGAGTGTCTAAAATGATCTACAAAATTGAACTACAAAGAGAATTTTCACAAAAAGTGTAAGATATTGGAAGTGAATAACCAAAAAATAAAGTAGCATTTGGCGCGTTCAAATCTCAACGCAAAGTTGACATTTTTCGTGGAATGTCATTAATTGACAGCATGCCGCTCTAGAGCGAAAAAATCGAAAAAATGCTCGCATTTGTACGGTACTGTTGAAAAGTTAGGATAACGGAAGAAATTAACAACATAACCCCTGAGGTCCTACAAAATATTGTACGAAAATTCCAAAATCGACTTGCTTATTGTCAAGAAGTGAATGGTGGTCATTTTGAACATTTGATTTAATTGTAAAATAAATTGAAAAATACTTCCTAAACATGATTTCCTTCATTCTACGTAAAGTATCAAAATTTAACATTTTCAAGTCATAATTGCACCAAATTTGAAAAACTTGATGTTTCTGAAGCGAAAATGAGAATTCCTTTCGTACAAGGTTCCACACGACCCCCCTTCTCGTTTACATTTTTTGAGGGGGGTTAGTTTTTAAGTTAGAGCCATAAAAAATTGTATTTGAGATCTTTGTTAAAAATAAATGAAAATTTTTTACAGTGTTTCTGAACATTCAACCCTTAACGGGGTGAAATGGGGGTTGAATGAGAATTGGAAGTTAGACCTCCCATTAGTTTTCAAGTTAGGTTCATAAACATTGGTATTTGGAAACTTTATTATAACTAAATAAGTATTTCAGTGTTTTTAGAAATGCAACCCCTAAAGGGGTAAAAGGAGGGGAAAGGTGACACTTTGTATGGGGGTTCCGTTAGTTTTCCAGTAAGGGTCATAAAAATTGGTATTCAAGGTTGTAACAAATGAAGAAATACGTGTTTCACTGTTCTCAGAAATGCAACCCCTAATAGGGTAAAAATTTTCATGGAAGATCCGTGAGATTTTAAGTTGGGATTATAAAAATTGGTATTTGAGGTATTTCTTACCTATTTCAGTGTTTCCGGAAATGCAACCCAAGAAGGGTTGAAATAGACGGGGAGAAAACGTTGTATGAGGGTTCCGTTAGTTTTCAAGTTGGAGCCATAAAAATTGGTGTTCGAGAACTTTGTTACAAATGGAGAAATACGTATTTCAGTGTTTTTGGATAGTCAACCCTTGAAGAGGTGGAATGTGGGTCGAATGGGCATCGGAAGTTTGTATAGAGTTGAAACGATCCAACTCTGTAGTTTTATATGAAACCGATTAGTCTTTTGTTACTAATTTCTTAATGATTCTGCCTAAAACTGGTGAAAATGTGATACGGCCATAGTTTGAAGGATCAAAATCTCCTTTATGGATGAGAATCATAATGGACGTTTTTAAAAAATATGGAAACTTCGCATTTTATCGAAATGTTATGAATCCCACAAGAGCATTCATTTTTCACATAGTATAAGACTATCTGCATTCTTTATACTGTTTCATTTGGCCAGAAAGCAGCATTGAACAAGTCAGTTTTGTATACCAATGGTTCCAAGAAGGACGAAAGGGCTGGAGTGGGAGTTATGGGTTATAATTTTAGGCTCTCAAAACCACTAGGCAAAGCCACAACAAATTTTCAAATAGAAATCCATGCTATAGTAATCTGCGCCCAAGAATGCCTTGCAAGAGGCCCAAGAATGCCTTGCAAGAGGCTCCAGGGGTTCAAAAATCTATATTCTATCAGATAGTCAAGCAGAACTTGAAGCTCTAAAGTCACATACCTGTGAGTCCAGATTGACTTGGGACCGCAAAGTCGCCCTAAGACAACTGGCTACCAACTATCCATAGAGCCATATCGAGCCCCCTACAATATATAAACATAAAAAAACTATTCCAAAGAGAGCGATAATTTTGCAACCTCCTGCGTTGTGCAGAACGATTTTGAGATATTTACAATTTTTTGACGTTTTATTGAACAAAACGTTTTCTCAATGATTCCAGAAGTCGATCACGGTATGTATGCAGATTCGCAACCTCATGTGCGATACAAATTGCATAAATCAGTTTTTGTTAATTTTCAATTTCTAAACAAAGCAGGCAATGGGCTCATTGAATGATAAAATATAGGGGCTATTTCAAATTGCAACCGCTCCTGTTATACAGAAATATACTTAGTCATATTTACGAAAATTATTAGGTTATTCCTCTGGCTTCAAGGCCATTGCTACCGACACCACTGTGCGATAGAAACTAATTCGATTTTGGGTTTTCCGCTTCAGTATAATTCCGGGTCTCGCTTCTTCTATTTTCTCATTCATAATTATTTGTAATTCAAAGAAACTTCCTTTCACATGTATACATTCATTAGCTGTCAATTTTGCCAAACTTCTGCAATTTTTTCAAGGGCAGAAAATCAGAGATATTGAATTTTTACAATTATTATATGATCCATTACTAAATGGAACCTACCAAATTTGCGGAAGTTTTCTAATGTTTTCGAGGAGTAAAATTTGCCAATGGTAGATCATTGCAATTTACACAAAGTTACCTACGTATCGCGCATGAGGTTCCAGGTAAGTCCGCAGGATCGTGAGATTTGCAACCAAAATTCAAATCCTTTGTAGTTATTGAGAAAACAATTCGATTGATAAATGGCAGAAAACTGTGAATATCGAAAAAAAAGTGTTCCGTACAAAGCTGACGATTATGATTTGGAACATTTTTTCGATGCATACTTCGAATTTGCAGAACTTCTCTTTTTTTTTAAGCTGAGTTATTCATGAAACGATAACTATTTCATAATAAGACAAAATTTCGTTTGAAAAACTGATCTAATCCAAAAAGTTAAGCACGCGTAACACTTTCTCGTGTTTGCAGAACTTCTGTGATTTTTTTCGCGGAATAGAAGCGAAATTTTATAAAATTCGAATTCTAACAGTGTTCCGTACTTCGGAAGAGATTGCAAAATGAGACTCGATATATTCTGGATATACCTTTCGTTTTACCAGAGTTTAAATTTTTTTGGGTTGTGGTACTGCTATTGAAGTCTTCAGCAATTTGAATCCCTAACGTGTCAATAAATGACCCTTGGACACCCTCCACATCTCCATACGTTGCTATCCTGGTAGTTGAGTGAACCGAGCAGAGGTGAACTCAGCCGCTTCAGATATTTCAATCCTCGCCGTCAAAATAAGTCTTAAGCTGTATAGGTAATCTCAGTCTGAAGGTATTCTTGCTTTTTCCAAGTGTTTGAATTAGGTACAAATGGCTTGTGAATACTTTGTAACTTCACATATATTTCATTTTGAAAATTAGGGAATCAATTAAACCAGGAGAAGGATGTCGATGCGTTGGTAGTGCGAGTGGCGCTTGCTGTTTTTGATGTCCATAAATGGGGTGGGAAAACGGCATTCTCGGATATGTAAGTATTGATCAAATAATCAGCAAAAAAATAACTTCATATATCAATTTCTGGTTGAATAGCACACAGTGTAGAAACATACACATCATCAACATCTGGTAGTTCTATAAACAATAGAAAACAATAACCAATCCACTTTCCAAGCTCGCTTCTTTCTTCATAATCTGCTCAGAGTTTTCGAATTGTACGCCACCAAGCTTGGGTTACATGATATCGGGATCCAATTATTTGTATTTCGGGCCAGCACTTTTCAATCACAAATCCGAAACACTTTTTGCAACTTGCTGTTGTTTGTCTGGTAGCACACAAAACACTCATGGTACATAATGACCTTTGAGGCAGCTATGTATGGTGAAATTGTTTTGCAGTAGTCGAAAGTACCATCCACATAAATTTTCTGGCATAAGCAAAGATGCTCAAAATTTGTTTAACAGCTAAACACTAATATATGAGAATCTTCACTGTTGACTGAAAGAAATTGTTTCTTACGCCTGGTCAAAATTACGTTCTGTTTTTGTTTTGGGAAATACTTGTTGTTGTAATTTTCTTCTTGCGTTATACTTATTCTCCCTTATATTGGACAGATCCCTTGTTGTAATACTAGTTGAATTTTTTTGGCAATGAGAGAACGCAAAATTTCACTTGGTTGACTGCCAATATCATCCACAGCTTTGAATGTTGCGAATGTCACATGCCGAATGGTTTTGAATTAAATTCGATTTTCATATTGATCTCTGGGCTCACTACTAGACACTTGGCAGTGTTGCACCTTCACTTTTTCTAGCCACTTTTCAGTTCTTCTTTGAAAGAAAACTTATAGTTATCTACCAAGAGCATAACTTTCCCTCGTTGACTAACTATTTCTACAAAACTTTGCAGTATACGTAATGAAACTTCAACTGCAGTTTTATAAATAATAATTGTTTGAGGAAATGTGTTTGAAGAAAATAATATTATACGCTACTCCTTCATGATGCAAAACAACCAATAAAAGTGTTCAATACTAATCATTTTAGAATGAAGGTTGCTGATATTTTCAATGGCCCACATAGGGTCAAAATAGCGGGTAGGTGGGCAGAGTTTACCTATGGAGATTAAGGCAGAAAATTTCTATCCGGCAGAGTTTAACTGTGGTGAGATGTTCACTATCGCCTAGTGAACCACCATAAAATCTAGCGCCCGAGGTTCAAGGTTGGGGTTGGAAAATATTCCTAAAGTAGTACCTTAGTGTCATTAGTAACGTACGTAGATACAAAAACACGTTACAATTGTGCAATTTCAGTTGGAGAATGTACTTTCGGAAAAAAACATACTCCACAATTCACGTTCTGAATTAAACGTTTCATTGTTGATTTGGGATTGACAGACCGGATAATTTACGGTTCTGATGAAAACCGTTATTATAAAATATGTATCAGAAATGGTTTTGTTATGGAACTCTGGTATGTCATTTTACGTTTCTCTATCTTTTTTTTAAATTTATAGTGGCGTCGATTGCTACGATCATTAGCCACTATACAGGTTATGGAGTTAGGTTCTCCCTATGTCAGATTTTGTTAAATAAACCACTGATTTAACAAAAGTTGAGCAGTACTGCGGAACATTTTAGATCATTGCTCAATGCCAAGTTGTGGTTATTCTCCATTCCTGTTTGGTTTCTGAATCTATCATACGTTACACATGATTCTATTATGTGTTTCACTGTCAATGAAACCTGGCAAATTTCACAAACCTGTTGTTCTGAATTTGTCATAAGATAGGAATGGGTTAGGTTGGTGTGTCCTATTCTTGATCTTGTTATAAGAACTTGATCCCTTCTCGTGATATTTATGGGAAATTGCCATTTTTTTGGTTTAACGCTTCTCAATTTTTGAGTTTGTTCATTCCATTGCGATTGCCATGCGTTGGTACAATTCTGTTTTATCGAATTCTTCAGATCTGGGGTCTTATTGGAATTCCGTCGGGAGGAGCAAGCATCTTGAGCAGCTTTATCTGCCTGTTCACTGCCCAAGATCCGATGTGGCTGGGACACCATGTCAAATGTATGGATTTATCCATTAAATGAATGTATATGAGAGCGGTTATTAGTTTGACGAGAGGGTCATCCGACAAATTATTTTTCAAACCATCCAGGGAGCTCAGCGAGTCTAGACAGTTCAAGAAGGAGTTGTGAGGAAGTTTACACGCTAGTAGGAGGGCTTTTTAAATGGATGTTCGGATGTATATACACTCGCAGTATTATGAAGCATACATGAATGGTTTTCATTAATGTATGGCAGATCCTACTCCCATTTGATTCTTAGATCCATCGGTGTAGATAACAAGCGCATGTGGGTGTTTCTCTAATACTTCTTTGTGGTGTGCTATTATCACTAGAGGATTTGTCTCCCATTTTCTATATACCAATAGATCTTTGATGACTGTGGCTTCGGGTATCACCCAAGGGGGGACTTCACAGAAAGACTTCGGAAACACCCGTGGGAAATCGACACAACTGCTTTCCTGGGCTTCTCTTATGGTTACAGCGGGCAATTTTATGTTACTCTCTCCGATAGCATTGGAATCAATATCTCCGAATAAAATGAGAAAATTCTTGTGTTTTGCATAGGACCATATACCTGTTGCGTAGTTCAGTATCATTTGCTTTCATCGAATTCCCATTGGCATTACAGTTGTCTCGACCTGTAAACTAGAGCTACAGGACTAAATGCTCCTGATACATACCGCAATCCATTAGTCGATAGCCTATCTAGTTGCCTTAGTAATGATTTGGATGCTGATGCATTTGCCAGGGCACCATAATCTATTTTGGATTGGATGAGTGCTTTGAAGGTGGTTCAAATGACATTTTTGTTGGCTCCCCATTTGATATGCGGACGACACCCAACTTTATTTCTCTTTTCCTGAATCAGATTTGTTAATGGCGAACTCTAAAATAAATTCCGTTTTAGAGGAAATCTTGGACCTGTCTAATAAGTTTTGCTTGAGTATGAATCCATCAAAGTCATTCGTGAAGCTATTCGGTAGGAAGAAAGCGAGAACTCGGAATTTAGATCTTTTAAATATCAATATAAATGATGTAGCGATCCCAAAAACGGAATGCACGAAGAATCTAGGACTCTATATGGACTCATTGCTCAAATATGACCAACACGTCAATATTGTCATAAAAGGCCTTTTTGTAATCTGAAGTTAATCTATGCCAATAGAAATATACTTTATAAAAAAAGTAAAATAATTTTATGCGAGGCACTTGTTCTCATTCCTCTTAATTATGCCGACGTAATTTATGATCATGCCAAGTCGAACTTGCATCGGCTACAACTCGTTCAGAATTCATGTGTTCGACTTACTTGTGGTTTGGGTAGGAGACATCACATTAGCGAACATTTGAACGACATTGGGTGGCTGAATATGGAAAATCGAATAATTCTTGAAGTTTATATCACAAATTAATCATAACTGAGAAACCGGCATATCTTTTCGATAAAATTTCCTTTAGAACAGACGTTCATCATCTGAACATTCGTTCAAATCACGTTAAACTCCTCCTCGCCACTCCACAGCCTCATTTCAGTTATATGATAACCAGGCTCTACATACAATTGGATTCCCGATAAAATAAAACATACCAAACCACCAGAGTTTAAAAAAAAACTGAAACAAAAACTATTTGATGGCTTCATACATTTTTGAATTGTCTTCTCCCTCGATTTGTTCATTTCATTTCCCTCAAGCTTACTTACCATCCACTATAGTTGATAATTTGTTTTTGTATGAGTATATGTTTTTTTTTATTTTTTTCCTTCAAGGTTGAGTGTGAGAGAATGCTTGTTTATACTCCCGTGTACGAGCAAGCGATAACTCTGTCTTTTGGCTGTGGGATTACTGAATTGTAACAACCTAGAGATAACCTCTCTGTAGCCAATAAAATCATTTGTTATTATTATTACATTTCAGTATATCTAATGATATTCTACATTTGAATGTAAGATCGTCAATGTGGCCGTACCAGGTTAACCTTTTATCGAGAATAAGACCTAGACATTTTGTTGTTGATCTTAAAATTATGAGTATATCCTTTATGGTGAGATCGACATCATTTATATGCCTAGTAGACTTGGTGAAATGTACTCCGGATGGTTTCGAGCGTGAGAAACGGTATCCACTCATTTTCCACTATAGTGTCTGTTGGAATCAGCTTTGCCGAATTTGAAGAGATCTGTCTGTTGAAAAAATAACGAGGTCAGCTACATATAGACACATTGATCGCTATAGTAAATAGTGTTACTTTTTCTATCTTTTATGTCTGGAGTTTTACCAGTATTTACCCATTTTCAGATTTCAATCAATTCCGATTCTACTTATAATGATTCTCACAATGTACGATTCTGAAATATTTTTCTGGAATTGTATTATCCTGGAAATGATTATGGATCTCTAGCTCCTGGTGAAAGCAATTGCAATCACATTATGGAACAGAGGCTGTCTATTTATATTGAGGAATGATAATGTGAGTGGGGATTGGGGATGACATTGATATATTATTGTTTTAGCATTTGCGAAAAGAGACTCATCAATTCATGATATGCCTCTGTCATAATATTCTCGGAAACTCGCTTCGAACCGAATGCACAAATATATTCTCTTCTCGTTCAAATCCAGGTTGGATTTTCCACCCATCATGCAATTTATAATATTTTTGAGCTACTTACGGATCGATTCGTCGGACAAATATTCTGTTGTGAGTCACCCTCACAACAGAACATTTCGACATCATTCCACGATAGAAGAATATGAAAAGATTCCAGATTCCTAGATATATTGGATATGAAAATAAACTCTATATTGATTTGTTCGAAAATATGAACAGTATGTTCATAAAATCAGATAATCTCAATATCTATCAGATTAAGTTCAATGTCCAGCTTGGCTTTAGTCGGGAAAGTAGTTGTTTTCTGTTAGATTCACAAAAATAACTTAATTTTTAACCGACGAAACCAAAAAGGAGGAGGTTCTCTAGTCGACGCGTATATATTTTTTTTAATGTATGATCACGCATAACTTTTCACTGAGACGTCTGATTCCTATAATTTTTTCTTCAGTGTTCTTCGAAGTTGGTCCCATTTGAATTTAAAAGATGAAATCCGCCCCTAAGGGTAGCAAAATCAGGGATATTGATCACTCACCCTCTGAATTCTGGTCCGTTAACCGATTCTATCAGGCATAACTTTGTACTGGGTTCTTCGATTTGGATGATTCTTCTTTTATCAGATAGGGTGTACCTCATAGTTGATCATATTTGGATTTCGAATGAAAATATCCACCCTTACGGGTATAAAAATAGGGGATAATTGATTTTTCACTTGTGAACATTGGCACACATATGTAGTTGACAATGACAGATCGCTAGTGTCATTATCACAATCATTATATTCTATGAGAGAATGGGATGATATACAAAGTGATGAAATAAATTAACCAGAACAACAAAAATAATTTATATCACAACAAATAATGAAATAAAATCATAACTGGTAACAGTTGAAGTAAGGTGGGTGGGTAAGTAAGTATTCTGGAAGTAATAAAAAAACAAGCAGTTAGTAATTAGTAGATTTTAGCCACAAAAAATTGAAAAATAAAAACTTTTTAACAAAAAACTAAACCGACGAAATACGGAACTGAAAAGTAAAGAATAAAATAAACCTTTTTGGTCTCAATAACTAAGCTCCTAAACTAATGTAAGTAACTGATTTTGAGTCGGCGCCAAACAAACAATAGACGAAGATCATTAAATTACTTCAAAAAAATTATCAGAATGTCACCGCCCAACTCGATGCCATCATTTACGCCATACCTAATTCATTTGCTTGTTTGTTTGGCGCCGACTCAAAATTAGTTACTTACATTAGTTTGGGAGATTAGTTATTGAGACTAAGAAGGTTTATTTTATTTTTTACTTTTCAGTTCCGTATTTTGTCGGTTCAATTTTTTGTCAAAAAGTTTTTAATTATCGTAGATTTTTCAATTCACAAAAAAATATTTGTATTCAATTGAGAAAGTTTCTTTTTTCAATCTCTATATATTCTTCAATTTCTCTGAAAAAAGGACTTGTTCTCATTGGTATAATTCTTGCTAACAACGTTTCCAAAAAGTTTTTGTCATCTTCAGGTTAAGAACACTAAAATAATAAGAAAAATGGAGTTTGTAACATATTACGTATCTTACCACAATATTTAAATATCCATCATATGTATAAGTATGGGTTGTTACTTACAATAGTTATTCGTGCAACCAATTGGAAAAAGCACTATTTTTCGTAATGAGCGAATTTCTGCGGAACGAGCAAAGCGAGTTCCGCAAAAGAAAGCGAGTTACGAAAAATAGTTCTTCCCAACGTGTTTCACTCAATATTTTTTCTAATTTTGATATAATGTGTTCTTTTTTAATTCCAGTTAGAAATATAAAAAATATATTTTTGAAAAAAATAAATAACACGCTTTTAACGCACTAAAAATTAAAAACTAATTTTAATATTCAACGACGATGAATATTCAAATAAAAAAGACAAATCATTTCTCAATTTAGAGGTGAAAAATAAAAAAAAATCGTCAGGCGTGGGGATTCGAACCCTCGCTTACTTTTGCGATCCAGAGCTCAGACCTCGCGCCTTAGACCGCTCGGATAACTGGACGTTATTAATTGTCAAACGCATTACCATACTTTTATGTAAGTAAGAAAGTTTTTTCATGTACTTTTGTACCTGCTACCTGTAAAAGAGTCCCGTTTTCAAGCTAGCAAGTATGCATACGTTCTTAAATACATATCAGACTACTCATACTCAAAATTTCAGCTTTGCTAAAATGACGTAGGTTTGTCGGTTTTGAGATCTGGGACTATTTCAATTGATTTCGACAAAGCCCCCTCCCCATGCTTTTTGGCATAGTCGTTGAATATTAAAATAATTTTTTTCTTTTTAGTGCATTAAAAACGTGTTCTCATCCTTGGAGAGACTTCCATGGAAAAACAGAAATCAATGTCAGCTGGGGTCAATATCACCAATTGTTCAAATTATGTTATTGGTCCCCTTGAATTCCGTGAGGGGCATACTCAATTTCCCCCGAAGACTAATGTATTGGCTGGTATTTGTGGTGAACACATTATAGGGCTTAGAAGAAAAATGCTGCAATTACTCCCAGTATCAATGCGATTGTTGCGATGGAGTCCCATCACACTAGGAGCTGAGAATTTACTTAAATTCAAGGTATCCGGGTACGTGGATTGGACATCGAGGTGCAACAGAGTAGCCAGCTCGCTCACCGGACCTCACACCGCTTGATAACTATTTTTGGGGCTATGTGGAATCCGTAGTTTATAAGACGGTTTACCTAGGTTATTGTAATATGTAACATAAAAAAGCTACGGTGATATGTGGGGCGAGGCCGACGGACTTTTGGTCCTCACTGTATATCAGACCCCGTCAACAGATGAGTCACATATTGTTTTACTTCCTGATTTGTTGGTCACTCAGCTGATTGTATTTGTAAGTGGAATCTTTGAAAAAATACATTTTACTACCTTTTTTGCCATGTGAAAATAAAACAACTTTGGCAAAGATGATTCGGAAATTGTGTCTTTACTGTATAAACAATGATAGGCGCTATATCCTTGAAGAAGCTGGCAAAGGAAAACTCATAAAAGCACAACCTAGAAAAATCAACGAGTTTTATCAGATGAAAACTAAATAATAATCCTGACAGTATGCCAGAAGTGCGCGAGAAAGCAATGTAAACAAAGTTCTCAAGTGCTTCATTTGCATTTTGATAGAAACTTATTTTATTCATACTGCCGGAGTTGGGAACTTCTTCATTCCGCGGTTACGAAATAAAAGGTAGGCAATGATGTTTCCTTCAGACGAAGTAAGAAGGAAGTAATATAACTCGAGCATTATTATATGGTTTTCTGATAACGAACAATTCATACAAGTGGGGAATGGACATGCCATGCTCGTTCACTCTGTACATTTTCTACGGCTGCAACAATATTATTTGAAACTGAAAATGGCAGCCCAAGGAGCATTTTCAGTGGGCGACAACGCATCCAACAACGTCTTCCGGCTCTACACGCAACAGGGCGCGGACATCACCTGAAGATGGCAAATGTGAATTCGCCGAAATGTTGTGGAATCGGACCTTTCGAGGACCAAGAATGCGGACAGAAACCCAAGAAACTAACTCAATATATATATATATATATATATGGTTCGAAATATAACATGTATTTGAATCAATATAAAAATATCTGTAACATTTATGAGTATTCACAGTCACACTCCTACAATAACGTTCGTTCGATGCGAACGCAGAATTCAAATAATATAATTTGTGAGTGAATACTCATAAATGTTACAGATATTTTTATATTGATTTAAATAACGTGTTATATTTCGAACCATATATTTTTAAAGAATTATTTTAGTGTATACATTTCAATATTGTGTTAAGTTAGATATGTCTCAAACTCCATATTTTTTATTTGCGTGTTTTAACCTGAAGATGGCGAATACCATGTCGAAACGTAGTTAAGAGAAATTATATGAATAGACAGAATCAGACCTTTATTCCGAGAAATTGAAGAAACTATATATATGTGGTCAAGAAACTACAGAATATATATATATATAGATATATATATATATATATATATATATATAGTTGTGAAGGTTAGACGACTGTCTAAGTTAAAGAAGAATCCTTTTTAAATTCGGGTATGCAGTCAACAGGGGTATGGAAAAAAAAAGTGTACTCTTTTTTCTATTCAAGCTTTCGAGTCATTTATTGTCTCTTCATCAGGAACTCTACAATGAATTGAATTGAACATTATAAGATTTGAAAAACCAAAAAGGCATATGTCTACTTACAAAAGTGAGGTTAAAAGTCCCTTTCACTTGCAGCAATTTATAAAATACCATGTCACAACAGACAACACTCTTGGTAAAGTCATATATAGTTAAAACTTTGATCAAAATTGATCAAGATTACTTAAACATAAGTGTATAAACATTTTAAAATTCCAAATGGGCTCTTATGGAGGACATGTTGGATTCAAGAGGCAGTGGTGACCAATCCAAAATGAATGATTATTGAAGTATATGAAGTTGACACATGACAAGTATGAAAAATAGATCCAAGACCTGTTGCCAACATACAATGCGGTGAAAAATAATATCACCAAACAATTACAGGGTACCAACTTATGTTAATTGAAACGATTTAGGTAAGTCTCATGAGGGGACTGCCAGAGAAAATATGAGTTTATTAGAAAAAATGAAAAAATTTTACAAATTGAAAACTTTTTCAATACCCACCATTCCAGGGGACACAATTATGTTAATGTATTGAATTGTGGTCTCCCTCATACGGAGAATTACTGAGTAAATATGAATAGATTATGCTGAGATTGTCAATGTCCGTTCTCGAATTCATTGAATTAGGTTCTTTGAAAATTTGTGTCATTTCGGCCTCATACGAAATTACTGATCTCTTTTACATTAGATTCATGTTCAAGATATTCACATTGTCATAATCTGGGTTATGGTTCAAAGCCATGGGTGATGAGCTAATGAACAAGTTTTTTAAATTTCTAATATCGCTTTTTATGGGGTAGTTACCTCCATAAAGCGATATTAAAATTCAAAAAACTGTTCATACTCATCACTCATGACTGAACCATAACAGATTATGAAATGTAATATCTTGGAACATGAATCTAATGAAAAAAGAACTTTCTCGAATACAAATTTCAAAGAACTAATTCAATAATTCGAAACGGAACATTGAATCTCAGCATATCTATCATATTTACTCAGTCGTTCTCTGTTGAGAGAGACCACAATTCAATACATTAACATAATTGTGTCCCCTGAAATGGTGGTATTGAAAAAGTTTTCAATTTGTCAGAACTAATTTTCAATAAACTCTATTTCTCTGGCATCTCCTATGAACTTACCTAAATCGTTTCAGTAACATAAGTTGACCCGTAATTGTTTGGATATTATTTTCACCGCATTGTTGTTGGCAACAGTTTGGATCTATTTTCCCACTTGTCGATGTGTCGGCTTCTTCAATAATCATTCATTTGCATGGTCACCCTGCTCTGTAATCAATGTCCTCCATAAAGCCATTTGAAAAAATGTTTATACACTTATGTTTAAGTAATCTTGATCAATTTTGATCAAAGTTTAACTATATATGATTACCAAGATGTCTGTTGTGACATGTATTTTATAAATTGCTGCAAGTGAAAGGATTTAACCTCACTTTGTAAGTACACATATGCCTTTTGGTTTTTCAAATCTTATAATGTTCAATTTAATTCATTGTAGAGTTCCTGATGAAGAGACAATAAATGACTCGAAAGCTTGAATAGAAAAAAGAGTACACTTTTTATATATATATATATATATATATATATATATATATATATACATATATCGATTTTTTTATTATTACCATTTTTGTACAAATTCACGGGTTACAAGTTTCGAACATTTTTCTATATCTCCTTTATTTTTGCAGTTACAGCTAAAAATAGAAAATTTGTTTGGATTTTTATTTTTTAATTTTTAGGGTCGTATGGTGAATAATTCTAAAATGGATACTTCATATATTTGACTACCTGAATCTAGAATTTTTGCTGTTTTCTAATTTTTGTTAGATTCTGTTGAAAAAAATCTATTCATTGGATTATACAGAGTGGGCCATTGAAAACGAAACAACGGCTCTGTAGGTCGGCAGAACCGAATTATATAAAAACGCTAGGACACGTCAACTACATTTTCGAGGGGGACATCGTTCGCGATGAAAATCACCCGAAATACATTCCATCCCTCGGAGCTGTGTCCGCCACCCCTACATTTTTAAATGGCAACATATGGCAAGTGATACCTCATTTGGAAGGTATTTTCCTTCCTAATATCAAACAACAAAAATAAACTAATTCTATCGATTCGATTTCGAGATATAGGAACTTGAAGTGGGGAAATAACTTTTTATACACTCAATCAATAAAAATAACATTCAACAATGCAACTGTTTAAAGATAATTATCACTGTCAAGGAATTCAATGATCTGTTTACCAACAAATAACATGCAATTCCGTTTCAAATTTTTATTTCATCCTCATTTACTTGATCGAAAAAAATGTAAGGTTCTTAAGAATCGATAAAAAGATGTTCTCTCGAATTCGACTCTAATGCGAGTACAACAAAAACATCTATGAGATAATTTTTTTCGCCAAATCGCAATTGTGGACGTCTATCAGTGTCAAACTGATCTTTGATTGAACGACATTAGAGTGAATTACTCGACTAAAGCTGCTGAATATCTTTCCGCAATAATGGTGTATACGATCGCGGAAAGAGTTGAAATAATAACAATTTTTTTTAAGAATGATGAATGCGGTAACCGTACAGCTAATTTGTTCAATGAAACGCATCAAGATGAACTTGTTGCTAGAAAATGCGTTCTAGAAATTAGTGCAAATATTTCGGCAAACTGGATCAGTAGCCAACAAGAAACGAGACCCAGAGCGTGAATTTCCGTTGAGAAATGAAGCTGTTGAAGTTGCACTTTAAGGACAAGTTCATGCAGACCCAACATTGAGCACAAGGAAATTGGCTAGTGTTACCAATATCAGTAGAACCAGTATCCGCCGAATCCTGAAACATCATAAATTCTACCCCTACAAAATACATTTGGTACACCAATTGAATGAAGATGATTTTTATAGGCGACAGGAATTTTGTGAAATCATGACTACGAGAATAGATGGTGATGAGAATTTCCTTTTCAACATCTGCTTTTCTGATGAGTCTACATTCTTTTTCAATTCGACTGTGAATCGTCATAATTGTCTTTATTGGTCAGATGCCAATCCACATATTTTCCACGAAGTCCATACTCAAACGCCCCAAAAACTCAATGTCTGGGCCGGTATTTTTGGGGACCGGAGAAACTTATTTGGAATTATTGAATGAATTTGTTTATCCACAATTAGTAGACATCATTGAAAATGACGATCGTTACCATGAAGACTACCTGATATTTCAACAAGACGGGGCACTTCCACATTATGCACAGCCTGTTAGGGCGTTTTTGGATATAATGTTTCCTGGAAGTTGGATTGGAAGAAGAGGCTCTATAGAGTGGCCAGCCAGATCTCCGGATTTAACCCCACTCGACTTTTTCCTGTGGGATCACTTGAAAAACAAAATCTTTGCAACCGAACCAGAATCTCTGGAAGATTTACGAAGGAGAATTATTGAAGAATGCCGTCGAATAACGCCGGAAATGCTACGAAATGTGAGGTCTCGTTTTGAACAGAACTTGTACTATTGTATGGAAATTGGTGGTAGACAGTTGGAACATTTAGTTCATTGCCAATAAATATTAGTGCGACAGTTGCTTTATCAGATATTGTTTTTATTGATTGAGTGAATAAAAAGTGATTTCCCAACTTCAAGTTCCTATATCTCGAAAACGAATCGATAGAATTAATGTACTTTTGTTGTTTGATATTAAGAAGGAAAATATCATTCAAATGAGGTATCACTTGCCATATGTTGCCATTTAAAAATTTAGGGGTGGCGGTCAAAGCTCCGAGGGATGCAATGTATTTCGGGTGAATTTCATCGCGAACGATGTCCCCCTCGAAAATGTAGTTGAAGTCTCCGAGCGTTTTTATATAATTCGGTTCTGCCGACCTACAGAGCCGCTGTCTCGTTTTCAATGGCCCACTCTATATATTTATTCATGCGTTGATACCAATTCACCATTTCAGTTTATTATTTCATCCATGTTCTCAACACTCATAGTTTTTTTCGAGAGTTGTCTCAGATTGCTTCCTTTTCCGTCACTCTGGCTTATACTACACATAAAGTTCTGGTGAAGTTTTCATCCACGTACATAATATTGAATCTAAATCACATGTTGACGTATCCAATTTGCCAACGCCGTACCCCGCTCGAAATTTTGAGTTATAACCATGCAGGTGGATTTCCCGATTGACGATATTTTTCTATTTCAGTCCGTGAACACGACTAACCTAATATATTTCAAGTCGATAAAAAAGTTGTAATTCTGAAATAAAAAGACCACACGTGCCAGAAGAAATATCGCTAGTCTGCCAGATATTCACAAAAATGTTGTAGCTGAAAGAGACGGTTTATTTTTGCGAGAAATTGTTTTATACATGGCACAAGACCAAAAGGGCAAATCGTGGCAGTATTTTAATTCAACTTTCATTATCAGGATCTCGTTATTACTTCTGCACAAAAAATAGCTAGTGAGGTGAAGAAATTAATTGGACACGTGCTCAAAATGACGTTGAAATATTCGGGGAAAATAACATTCGTTCAGTTCCTTTGCTTCAGTGGGTGGAAAGTCTTTGCTGACTAGTTAGGTACAAAACTAGGGATATTTGGGGTGAGCAGAGCAATTAAAAAGTATCTTTAAGGTTAATCCAAGCTTTCGGAAATGTTTATTTCCATCATCAGGGAAACTACAATAAATGAAAAACCAATAGTAATACATATTCGAATACGAAACATTATGCTACTCACAACTCTGTTGAGGTTGGTTTCCATTTCGATGCTTGTATTAGAGCAATACACACAAATAGGGATCGTATTAGTAATTATTGTTGCATTAACGAAGATACATTTTTGGTATTGTTGACTTTTCTTTTTGATAATACATATTTTTCTAATGAAAAAATCCATAAGCAAACCTTTGGTACCCCAATGGGGGCTTCCATTTCACCCTTTTGGCAGCGTACGTCATGGATGATTTGTTTTACAATGTTATTCCAAATATATCTTTCAATCTTAACTTCATAAAGAAATATGTTGATGATATCATATCAGCATTACCGAATGATGGTGTAGATGAGATTCTCAATACCTTCAATAGCTACGATCCTCACATCCAGTTCACAATTGAAACTGAGAACAACGATAATTCTGTACCATTTCTTGATACCAAGCTTATACGAAGAAAAGAAAACAAGCTACTGGTAGATTGGTATAGGAAACCATGCAGCTCAGGCAGCTACCTGAATTACCACTCATATCACATACAATCTATGAAAGTGAACTTGGTGAAACAAATGAAATTGAGAGTACTGAAAATCTCAGATCCAAACTTTCACAAACAAAATTTAAATATTCCCTTCAACATTTCTTTAGAAAATTCATATCCAAAAACGTAACTTAATAACATTATATATGCTTGTTCTTTAATAGAGACTTACCTCAAATGTAGGCAACAACAAGTTTTCATGAATGGTATTAGTTCAGACTATCTCGTACTAGGATCTGGTGTACCTCAAGGGTCGATCCTTGGGCCACTACTATTTCCTATATACGGTTCTCATCTCTTAAATAAAATCCAGGACTGCAAAGTTCATTTATATGTGGATAACGCTTGTGTCGTTATCAATAAAAATCTAGAGGAATTTATCAGTTATGAAACTGAACACTGCCTACTTATAAACACAACAAAATCTAAAATCATGCTGTTTGGCACTAAGCGAAACAGAAAACATTTATTGAATTTAGTAAATATTACTATTGGTAATGAAGAATTAGAGGTTGTAAGTGAAGCAAAAAATTTAGGAGTTATATTAGATTCTGAACTGAGATTTGAAAGGCATATAAATAGGTTGTTACAACGGGCGTATTGTAATATTAAAATGATATACGGCAATCGACACCTTTTTCCTATTCATGTCAAAAAATATCTCTGTGAAACACTTGTGCTATCATTATTCAATTACGCAGATGCTCTATACGGACCTAATCTAACTCACCTATATAAAAATAAGATTCAGAAAGTACAAAACTCATGCCTACGTATGATTTTTGGTATAAGAAGCCGACAACGAGTATCTCATGAATTGAAGGAGATTGGATGGTTACATACGGAGAATAGAAGAAAGGTTCATTTTGGTCACCTTATGCCATAAAATAATTATTGATCAGAAACCTTCCTATCTACACCGCAAAATTACGTATCGTTCAGATGTCCATAATGTAAATATTAGAAAAAAAGATTTACTTACTGTACCTCACTTCATGACTGAGTTTTTCAGACGTTCGTTTACATACCAAATTTACTCTCAATATAATGCCATTCCATCCGAGTTTAAGGTTTATAATATTTCAAAATTCAAAAAAACCCTCAAAAAATATATTTTGGACAATCAAATTTAGCAGTAACGTAAAATATCTACCTGCTCATTTTTTCACTTAAAAAAGTAAATGCGTAAGTTTGTTTTTCGTTTTGTATATCATCTATTATAAATTGTTTCGCCTCATGGATCTTCTCTTATGTCATCAATTATAAATTGTTTAATGCTTATTTATATCTAATTTGTATCTATTATTGTACCTATTACGATACACTCATATTTTCCTTGAATTTTTCTTTTTCTTTTTTTTATTATCTCGTTTTGCAAATAGTAATTAATGTATTTAATTCTATGTTTTAGTAGCTACTAACTATGGATTACACAAGATTTGTTTAGTGGAAGAATATTTTTTGTTGTGCAGTAATGTACAACTGAGAATGAACTCCGCCTTTTATTTTCAAATGTATTTGAGTTAAAGGTAAATTATTTGTTTTTGTGCTTTTATTGAAAATAATAAAGACGTTTATTATTATTATTATTATTATAATACACCATCTCACTTAGAAGTACCAGCCTCAAACAGTAATAACTCGAACATTGTCTCAAACAACAATGAAACTAAGACTCAACTTTTTTTCACTTCATTATCATATTCAGGGTGTTACCAAATGAGTTAGAAAGTTTTCAGGGGGTGATTCCTTGTCGAAATCTAAGGGGGTCCTTCATGTAAACGAAAGCTCTCAGGTCTTCCCTTGAAAAGTTACACCCTTTCAAAAATAAGAAAAAAACATATTTTATTTTTTTAAATTGCTGAAGAGTTGAAGAAATTGCATTTTGTGGGCATTTTCTACCAATAAAAAAGCTATCTATAAATATTTTTTTAATTTTGTTGTGATCTTTCAAAGGGGGAAACATGCAACCCCTATTCCATTTTTACCAGAACTCTTCAACGAAACAAAATGTCCCAATTTCGAAAAGAACGATTCATTGAAAAACTTTTTTAACTCCTGTGTGTTGTCCGTTAAAGCAATAGTTTCCTAATGAAAAAATAAAATACAACATTGTGCATGAACGGATCTTCTGTAAATGGAATCGAAGGAAAAATCAAGTAGGTGGCTGTCACGTTTTGTTCGCACAACTTGCAAACTTTGGCACTTATTTGGTAACACCCTGTTCAAGAGAAATCACTCCTAGACTCTCCAGATTATTTCACAACCCGTAGAAATTTAAAATACAACAATCAGATCAATGTATTCTAAAGTTAAAGATGAAACTCCATTACTTTCAATGTCAAATGTAATTTATAATATTCCTTGTCATGGTTGTAATGAAAAATTCATTGGTCAAACGCAAAGATCATTATGAAACAGAATAATAATCTTAGAAATCGCTTTCATTTCCTAAGAAAATAATTTCATCATTAAAAAACAGATATTAACCATTTGAGTGGAATGTACTCTTATTTTTCGTCTTTAGATATCAATTCAAATCGTGGCAACAATGCAATATCAAATAATAGTACCGCCATCTAGTAATCCAACAGTTGGTACCACTGTAATAATTTCCAAGTGACACCCGTCTGAATAAAATTGCGGGAATTATTCCTGACCTGTCAGTATCACTAATCACGCCACATGGAGTAGGACAGTTCTAGTTATGTAATTTTTAACAATTTTAATGTGTTTTTTATTCACTTTGAACTTCATTTTATATTTATGAAGTTTCCCCGAAGATGGAAATGAACATGTACGAAAGCTTGGATAATTCTTAAAGAGTATACTTTTTCATTGCTGCTTATATATATATATATATATATATATAGAGAGAGAGAGAGAGAGAGAGAGAGATTTGTTACGATTCCAAGAAAGTCACCATCAGCCTACAGCTGTTTCATGGTTTCCCAATCATCAGGACGGCTTGTGGTCTTTCTCAAAATCGTACCAAGTTTTAATACCTAAGTATGAAAATGTGAAATGTACAAAATTATAGAGGTGACACCTATAATCTATGGGGTGAAGCTTAGACCTAATGACGTGGAATTTGATGACATGAAATTTCATGCACATCAATAAGTCACCAACAGATGTCAGTATAGGCCAATCCACGACATCAATAGTCGTACTCCTCGTGCGTTCAGTGTAATGCAAAACAAATAACGAAATGAGAGATATTTGTTACGATTCCAAGAAAGTCAGCATCCGCCTACAGCTGTTTCATGGTTTCCCAATCATCAGGACGGCTTGTGGTCTTTCTCAAAATCGTACCAATTCTCTCAGAGCTTTAATACCTACCGGCAAGTATGAAAATGTGAAATGAACAAAATTATAGAGGTGACACCTATAATCTGTGAGGTGGAGCTTAGACCTAATGACGTGGAATTCTGGGGACTAGCTACTTGATCAGACAGGATTTTCATAAAGCAAAAAGCACTGCTGGGATTGATATTCAATTCGGATTATAGAACTTCCTGTAGAGAGGCATTCCAACAAAACAAAATATTGACAGTTAAAAGTTTGTTGATTTTGGAAACATTAACATATATACATCAAAATAAAGATATCCCACAAATGAGAGCAGAAATGAGAGCAGAAAAATATGATCAGATCACGAAAACATCATCACGCAAAATTTGAGAAATTTCCTAAATTTGTTGGTATTCGCATTTATAACTTACTGCCAGATGATATGAAGACCTTGTCACCTCATACCTTAAAAAAGATGAAACTTTTTTCATCAGAAAAATGTGTTAACACAGTAGTTGAATTCACACTCAGAGTGAGCAATGCGCGATCGTGTTTATTTTGAAAATTTCATTTCAAAATGTTCTTGTCTCGTTAGATATTTTTTATATTCATATTGTTTTTGTAAATGACGATGTGTTTATTTATTCATTTTTATTGCGAAATGTCTTTTAATCACATTTTATCTGGGGTTGGTGTATTTTACATTGTTGTTTTTAATGACGATGTGTTGATTTAATTATTTTTACCGTGAAATATCTCAAATCCATAGGACAACTAGAAGTTTGTCAAAATTCACTTACAAAATTTGACCGTAACGAACGAACTAACCAGTGAAACTGAATAGAAGCTTGTAAAAAAAAATTATTAAAATCTATCTATCTATCAATGAATAGTAATAATTTTAGGATATGCCTCATTGTCATTCCTATCAGAAAAAAATGAAGTCGATAGCTTGGATAGGAAAAAGTTATATACTTTGCACGCACCTCTGGGTCAGCCTGTATATATCAGTTGAAATTATAGACGCCGCATTCTTAAAGAAAAAAAAATTGTGAAAAACGGTGAGTGACAGTAGTTTTGACAGCCTCCACAATTTTCTGTCAGTATTTTCGAGCTAATATTACGGCCAAGATCAGACTCGAATTGACAGGTACCAAACGGGCGATCAAAAGTAATTTCATTAAAATAAATATTTTTCATGAATAATAAGGCCGCCTCTTACTACGCACGCTTTTCTGATTCTGATTGTGGTCGTGAAGATGACTGAATATATGGACAAACCTTGGGCATCAAATTGCGTGGTTGTATTGCACTATCCTACAACCCACGGAATATTTTTGAATGCAATCTATAATGTTACTATGGAGTTGACATATACCTTCTATTTACATTGTCAAAGCTTCACCTAGTTACTATATCGATTCTCGATACAAAAATAAAAAAAGTAATCTCCTAATATAATTTTCTGGACGATGCCATTATGCAGTCAGACTATAACTTATGATAATATTGATCGATCATGTATCAACTCGAGTTTACACCATCACGCCCAAATTCGATTATCGGCTGCTTATTGGGTCATGAAAATAGAGATTCATGGTTATCTGCGGGATTGGGAAGTGGATGGCAGCTTTCGAATTTATAGGGAAATGAGCTATCAACTTTTCAGTCATAAATTACTGGCCTTCAATAATGAAAATAATCTTATATTTCACTAGTGCTCCACCCGCTCCAGATTTTGTAAGGGTCGTCCCCTTATTGTCACTCTGAGGAATTTGATTGGATTTCAGATATTTTCCCCACTCTCGACCTCTTTCAGAAATATTTTCTGAAGTTTGATTAGATCTAATAGTTCTTCCAGATTTTTCATAAGTCGATCAGACTTTTGTAATTAAAATCAAGTGATTATTTCTGATACTTCATTATATTGTATGTGCCTTTGTGAACAGGTTTATTCATAGTCAGTAATTGTTTGCACTATTTCCAATATATTTCAGTCATTTTTCATAATTTTTTCATTACTTCTCAGAATTTGAATACTGCCAGGCATTTCTGATACTGTTCTAATTTCATGATGATTGCCTTTTTACAAGTTTTTATTAACCGACGAAACCAAAAAGGAGGAGGTTCTCTATTCGACGCGTATATTTTTTTTTATGTATGATCACGCACAACTTTTCACAGAGCGGTTCGATTCAGATGATTCTATCTTTCATTGGATGGGGTGTACTTCGAAATTCGTCCCATTTCAAATCGAACAACAAAGTCCATCCCTAAGGGTAGCAAAATGCGGATATTGATCGTTCACCCTCTAAATTTTGGCCCGTTAACCGATTCTATCAGGCATAACTTTGTAGTGGGTTTTCCGATTTGGATCATTCTTTTTTTATTAGAAAGGGTATACCTCATGATTGATTTTTCACATGTGAACTTTGGCACACATACGTCAAAATGATTACATTCTATGAAAGGATGGAATTATATACAAAGTGATGAAATCAACTAACCAGAACTTTCAAAATTAATTTATATTATACAGGGTGTCCCTGGACTCCTTCTTTTCCTCTCGGGAATGTATAGATGGAGTCAAAATATCACCAGTACTTCATATAACTTTTGTTCCTAAAAGCCTCCGTTACCAAGTTACGGGCCCTCAAAGTTACAAAATGAAAAATGTTTTTCTTTGATAACTTTCGAAGTGAATATTCAAAATCATCTACATTTTGGTGATTGACTAAACAAATGAATTCCTTCGATGAGCTTTCATGCAGGAGTCAGTTGTTTTGCTACAAAGTCAGGAACGGACTTCCCCCGATGGTCCACACCCCAAAACTTTGAAATGAATGGGATTTGTCGATATGTTTTAACAAAACAAGGCTACCTACAAAATTCCCCGAATAAAATTACTCGTGTGGAAAATCGATAAGAGCAACGATTTTTGATAAAAATGCATTTTTGTTCGACGACATCCAACCTGAGATGTCTACCATTATTGGAAAATATTGATTTGTAATGAAAATAGAAATGAAAGGTACAATGTTCATAACGAATTTTTATCATGCAAACACGTTTACCTCACAAAACTCATGGTGTAAATAATCAATCGCAAGCCTCAAGAGCAAACAGAAATGCAAAATCCGCTACAAGAACTGCTCGATATGACCCCCGTCTCTCTCAATACAATTTCTAAGTCGGCGCAAACACCCCCTCTGCACTTGAAATAGCATACCAGGGTCGTTTCGTATGGCTTCACAATGTAATGAATTTATATTCAACAAGGCATCTCTGGTGTGAATAGGTGTGACGTAAACGAGGCTTTCTAGATGCTCCCACAGAAATCCAATAGATTTAAATTCGGAGACCGCGGTGGCCATGAATATGTCCCACCTCTACCAATCCATCAATTGGGAAAAATCTGGTTTAGATGGTCCCGCACACTCAAACTAGAATGAGGTGGAGCGCCATCATGCATAAACCACATATATCTTCGGGTTTGCAATGGAACATGTTCCAAACGTCTATTCAAATCATTCTGAATGAACTCCAAATAACGTTCTCCATTCAATCGGTCATGTAGAACGAATGGTCCTATAAGATGGTTTCCTATGATACCAGCCCAAACATCAACATTGAATTTCCGTTGATATTTGGTTTGCAATAATCCCATGGGGATGTTTTTTGGCCCATGTGTGGAGATTATGAGAGTTGATTACTCCATCTCTATCAGTGAATAAAATTCGAGAAATAGAAGTAATATCCTCTCTTTGCTTATCCAGGAACTAATTGGCATATTCCAGTCATGCTGGAAAATCTTCAGGTGTCATGGCAGGTACCTTCTGGATGTGATATGGATGGAGCAGTTGTTCCATAATTATTCTATGAATAGTGGACTTGGATGTATGGAACTGTTCTGATAGGTTTCTGATGCTCATTGGAGGATCATCAGCGACATCTTCCAAAATATTTTCCTCCAATACAATGGTACGCACAGCCCTAGGAGCGCCACCTCATTTTGGCAAAACTGAACCTACAATGATATCGAAATAAAACAACAGGCTCCAATTAATTATCCATTGGACATACCTGTCTCCCTCGAGCTGCGATCGACACGCTTGGACGTTTCTCTTGCCGATAACGTTCGATTGGGAAAATACTCGGCATACAGACGACGGGCTTCTGCAGCATTACCAAATGCTCGTCCATACAATGCATGCATATCTGCATATTCGTTGAATCTAAACTGTTCGGCCATATCAAAACACTTCAAACTGTCCTATTAGAGTATTGACGATACAATGACAACGCACCACTCAACAAAACAAAATCGCATTCCAGTTGTCATTTTTTATCCACACTAATTTTATTTCTTTCTACAAGGTGTTTTTGTCAACATCTGTGGAAGAAATGGAACATAAATTTATTCACCGGATATTTTTCACCTATTCATGTGCAACCGTTTTTGTAGTTTATTCGTCTGCTTTTCATTAGTTATGTCTTCCGATGTGCATTTTTTCAGCCAAATTTATCTTCGGGTTGAAGATTTTCTCCCATGAAATTATACTTATTAGTGAAACTCTTCAACATTTAAGTTGATAAAACAGCACGAAAGGTGCTTATTCCACGCGTACATACAAAATATGGACTGAATTTGATATTTCACAGTGGAGTAGCTTGGTAGTTCAAAAACACCACGAATCTACATAACTTGATATTTCATTTGAAAAAATATATACATTGTGAATGAAACTTTCAACTAGGTACTGTACTTTTTGTTTACGACTTTATTTTAGCATATTTTGTATTATCCCTGTTATAAATGTTGTTGAATTAACGTTAGCATTAGTATTTCTACTATGAACATTTTTCATTTCAAATAATAGTGGACGATCGGGTTTGATGTCGTCGAGTAAAACTGATTTTCATTAAGAATCGTTGCTCCTATCGACTTTCCACACGAGTTCTTTTATTCAGAAAATTGTCTACGTAACCTTATTTTATTGAAAACTATTGAAAAATTATCATTTCAAAGTTTTGAGGTGTGGACCATCGGGGGTAGTCTGTTCCTGACTTTGTAGCAAAACAACTGACTGAAAGCTCATTGAAGGAATTCATTCGTTTAGTCAATCACCAAAATTTAGATGATTTTGAATATTCACTTTGAATGTTATCAAAGAAAAACATTTCTCATTTTGTAACTTTGAGGGCCCGTAATTTGGTAACGAAGGCTTTTAGGAACAAAAGTTATATGAAGTACTGGTGATATATTCCCGAGAGGAAAAGAGGAAGTCCAGGGACACCCTGTATAACAATGAATAGTTGAAATAGAAAATCATATTATTTAATAGTTAATAGTTGAAGTAAGCTAGGTAAGTAAGTATTTTGGAAGTAACAGAAAATTAAGTAGGTAGTAATTAGTAGATTTCAGCAACAAAAAATTGAAAAATAAAAACTTTTTAACAAAAAATTAAACCGACGAAAAAATCAATTGAAAAGCAAAAAATAAAAAACCTCCTTAGTCTAAATGATAATTGAGCTCCTAAACTAATGTGAGTAACTGATTTTGAGTCGGCGCCAAACAAACTAGCAATTGAATTAGGTAAAGCGTAAAATGATGGCAGCGAGATGCACGGCTGCGTTTTGATTACTTCTTTCAAAGTAATATAATGATCTTCGATAATTGTTTGTTTGGCGCCGACTCAAAATCAGTTACTCACATTAGTTTAGGAGCTCAATTATCATTTAGACTAAGAAGGTTTATTTAATTGTTTGCTTTTTTTAACTTGCTTTGTTCGTATGTCATTCTTTCCGGTTCAAAATTTGTAATCCATTTTTGGAGCACTTGCCGGGTGACATCAAAGGGGTATTTCTGATAAAGTTTGTTTTAATGAAAAATATGGAAGTAAAGACTGTTTCTTCCTGTACATCATATGATTGTCACCGTATTGTCAATATTGTAGAGAATAATCTGAAGTATTTTGAAATGACTGAACAGTTGACTTTTAACGAACATGCAGGTATAGACGTGTTTTATAGACGAGCATTCTGTAATGTGGTCCGGCCCGCCGCCTTCATTCGGAGCATTTTTTCCAATTCAAGAGAAACTCCTAAGCATGTCGATCACAGATTGAGAGAGACAGGTATGTCTGATTCATTTGGAAATGTTCAGTCGATTTTTTACGGTATGACGGTACATACTGATGTATTGGAATAATTTGGGAAAGCTATCGCTGATGATCCTTCCATGATCATAAGAATTATATCAGAACAGTCCCATACATCCAAATCCAGTACTCATTCACATTATCATTAGAGAACAACTACTCCACCCATATTACATCTAGAAGGTACATGCCTAGATATCTCAATATTTTTCAGCACGACTGGAATATGCCAATTGGTTCATGGATAAAGAAAGAGGGGATATGATTTCTATCAAACAAGTTTGATTCACTGATGGAGCAAGTTTCAGTAGAGATGGAGTTATCAGCTCCCACATCTCCACATAACGGCTGAAGAAAATTCACATGGTATATTGCAAACTAAACACCAACAAAAATTCGACGTGAATGTTTGTGCTGGTAACCTAGGAAATCATCTTTTAGGACCATTCGTCTTACATGATCAATTGAATGATGGAGAATGTCATTTGGAGTTCATTCAGAACTATTTGAATGGACTTTTGGAACATTTTCCATTTCAAACACGAAGAGATATGTGGTTTATGCATGATGGCGCTCCTACTCATTTCAGTTTGATTATGTGGGACCATCTGAACTGAAAGTTTTTCCTAATAGATGAATTGGTAGAAGGGAGCCATATTCATGGCCAGCACCGTCACCGGATTTGAATCAATTGGTTTTATCTTGTGGGGCCATCTGAAAAGCCTTATTAGCGCTACACCTATTCACACAAGAGATGACTTGTTGAATATAACCCAATGGAAAGAGACAAAGAGAGAGGGGTTACCTTATAAACGGTCCGGTAGTTCTAAATTTTTGATATGTTGTCTAGGATGGTTATCAAGTGTTTAAAATGCAAAATGCACAATTTTTCCCCCTCCGCGCCTGCCGCCATATTGAAAACCCCGAAAAAAATCGGTATTTTTCTCAGATTTTCGCTTATATCTTCGTTTCGGTGCATTATAGTTAGTCAGTGTTGTGAAGAATGGAATTTACTATAATTTACGTTTTAAATTTTGTTTCTGGGACTGATAGTTACGAAAATATGCACTTTAAAAAAAATAAAAAAATCGCATATTCCGGAAATTTGTCAAACTTCTAACTTTAGAACGTTGTAATTCAATTATGGCCTATTCTAGGAAAACAAGTATCAGAATAAAATTTGTAGGGAATTTGATAACCTACAAAATACATGTACTTTTTTTCTAACCGACCCCACGTAGTGGGGGGTAAACATGAAAGTTAAAACAACGGCATATTGCTATTTTTTTCTATTTTGACTCCACATTATATCTTAAAAAATTCACTAATTATTTTCCAGTTTTGGCTTGAATTTGGAGTTTATACCAATCCTACTTGAGTTACTTACATGTTACACCGCAATACTCATGAGGCAGGTACTATGACATTTGAGTACCAACTGGTGAGAGGGGATGTTCAATTTCAAATAACCCACCAACACAGCGGATACACTCAATATTGATTCATTTATTAAAAAAAAATAACAACAAAAGGCAGTAATAATCATACAGAAATCGGTAGTAATTGAACTGAGAACTGAAAATGAAATAAATTTACATGCGCTTGGGTCGTTCCGTAGAAAATGAGTTAATGAAGTCGGGGTCTTCATTTTCGTCAAATAGTGAAGTAACTAGATCGGCGTCGTCTTCGACGTCGACGATGACTTCAATCCTGTTATTATATTCTTGGCCAACACGGAATTTGCAAAGGGCGGAACACTTTAGGCCCGCCTTTCTACAGCCACCCGCCCCCATACAGCCAGTTGTGCAACTGCATGAGATGGCCTTGAGCAGGTTTGGGGGAGCAGCGTGTCTACTCATCATGAGTGGCTCCAGTCTTCCAGCATTTCTACACCAGCCCCACTCGATAGGGTCTTCGAGAATCCCCATCCACTCCATGACCTGGTGGTATGTCCTCAGGAAGTGGAAATGTGCTGCGTCAGTGATCGGAGGTAGTTTAGCCAGTTTGAGCTTGGTGCTACCTGTCTTCAATTTGCTATAGCGAAGGGAGCTCGATGACTGTTTTCCACTGCCACTATACAGGGATACCAAGATTTTATCCACTGCTGCTGAAATTTCTTGGGGACTGGCAGCAGGGTCCTCGAACCTCTCCTGCTGCTCCAGCAATGATGGATCTTCCCTAAAAAGTTGGCAGAATTTATTCTTTCCAAACCCATTTTCTTTGAAGTGGTGTCGCAGCCCAATATTGCGTGCATGAGCGCAGTACAGCCTGTGGTGTTGTACTTGTAGGAGGAGGCGGAGTAGATTGCGTCTGGAAGTTTTCCTCTCGCTGGTTTTTTGAGGTGGACATTCTTCACCGCAGGTGTTGTGCTAGTCAGCAGGACGAGTAGGTCAATGTCTTCCCCGACAATGATGATGGCGTTGTTAGTGACGGAGAGGCATTTAGCTGTGGCAACTATCAACCTGTCAGCATCTTCGGAAGCTTGGTCTGTGGCTATGTTTGACGCTTGCATTTCACTGGAGAGCAGCTTCGCGGATCGATCCTTGTTTTTCCTATTGGCCAGGAACTCATCCTGAGGTGTGTTGTTGACAGTTGTTCTGTCAAACACCACGTCTGATGATGTGTTTGCCTTGTACCTTCTTGCTCGTTCAGCAGTCTTGGTCCCTTGCTGAGAAGGATCTGTAGTGTAGCCATCAAAAATCACCCCATCACATCGATGCCATGGTGACATTGAACGTACTTGACGTAATCCTAGCAAATCCCTCCAAAGGTCGAGCTTCTGTTCCATACAACCTTGTGAAGAACCATGGAACGTTGTTTCAACTTCTTTGTTTACTCCGTAGAGTTGGTTGAACAAAATGTACATATGTATTTTGTAGGTAATTAAATTCCCTACAAAATTTATTTCAATACTTGTTTTCCTAGAATAGGCCATAACTGAATAACAGCGTTCTAAAGTTAGAAGATCGACAAATTTCCGAAAAATGCGATTTTTTATTGCATATCTCCCGTAACTATAAGTTCTGAGAACAAAATTCGAAACGATAATTATAGGGAATTTTATTCTTCACAACATTGGATGGGATTTTTTTTGTAGCTAAAATGCACCGAAGCGAAGATATAAGCGAAAATCTGAAGAAAATTCCGCATTTTTTCGGATTTTTCAATATAGCGGCGAGCGCGGAGGGGAAAGAATTGTGCATTTTGCATTACAAACACTTAATAACCATCCTAGACAACAATAAAAAATTAAGAACTACTGGACCGTTTGTAAGGTAACCCCCCTCTATGCTATTTCAAGTACAAAGGGGGTGTCTTCGCAGACTTCGAAAGAGTATCGAGAGAGAAGGGAGTCACATCTAGCGTTTTTGTAGGGCAATTTTCATTTCTTTCTGCTCCTGAAGATTGAAATTGATATTTACGATACGAGTTTTGTTAGGTAATTAAAATTTGTTATTGAGATATTACCCATTATTTCTATTGCCATTAAAAATTAATCTTCTCAGATAATGGTTAAGGTCTCAGGTTGGATGTCGCCAAAAATCGTGGCTTCGATCGACTTCACACACGAGTACTTCAGAAAGTTGTCCGAGAAACCTAGTTTTGTCGAAGAATATTGAAAAATCCCAGTCATTCTGAAATTTTGGGGTGCGGACCATGGTAACAAACCCATGCATGAAACCTCATCGAAGGAATTCATTTGTTCGTCAATCACCAAAATTTGATTGATTTTCAATATTAACTTGAAAAGTTATCAAAGAAAAACATTTTTCATTTGGTAACTTAGTTTAACGAAGAATTTCAAGAAAACAGTTACATGAACTACTGGTGATATTTTGACCTCATCTATACCTTCCTGAGAAAAAAAGAGGTTTTGGCACCCTGTTAATTCAGTAGCAAGCATTTATTATTCCCCTGCAATCAACCATTGATGAATGCAAGTTCCAACTTGCTTTTTCAGAACTTCCGCTTGTAATATATCAGATGTATTGTGATATTTTAACCTCATCTATACCTTCCTGAGAGAAAAAGAGGAAGTTCTGGGACACCCTGTATAATTCAGTAGCAAGGGTTCACCTAGTATTGAAGGAAGACTCTCGTCTGCTTCGCCCTACTCCTTCTCAGAACATTTTCATCTAATTTTCTAAGCCCTGTATAAGCTTTGCCACTAACTCCCTACATCAGCTTAGGAACAGAATCAATAATGTATATGCAACAGGTAATCGTCGTCGAGCCCCTTGATCTATATTTCAAATTATCTTCCTGATATCATATCGAAACAAGCTCTTCCACTGTGCCCCGATCTGACAATATAATGCGAAAATGTCAGTGGAAATAGATACTTTCAAATGAATACTTTCATCTTGTCCGAGATGATAGAGCACTCTAACCGAAGTTCTACAACGGATTACCATTGTATTCCTCTCAGTTTCTGAATTCGCTATCCGGGATTCCGAAGTGGAATTGCTAACTTTGGGAATAATGTACAAATCCCATGAGGGTGGGCATTTATCATTCCCCTGCACTCAACCATTGATGAATGCAAGTTCCAACTTGCCTTTTCAGAACTTCCGCTTGTGATATATCAGATGTATTGTGTTCTACTTATGAATGCTGAGGCAGTATTTCTCCTGGTTGAAAACTTGTGATGGATTATAATTTTCGAGGAAAAAATGTAATGCGTACTTTGAATTCATCTTAAACTGAAGAACCAAGCATTATTGTGGCAACAAGGGAAATTCCAGTAATTGAAGTTAACAACAATTCTTCATTGTATGGTTTTGGTTGAGTTTCCGAATTTGGCTCTGAATGGAAAGAATAAAAATCACCAGAAAAGCTTTTTAGTTGAGAGGTAACCAGCAGAAGTTGGATTCATTTTACTCGCCATTCACAAATGTGATTATATCTTTGAATATTCTTCTGCTTGTTCAACCACTGCAAAATTTCGAAAAAGTACCACAAGCTATACTCACATAGTATTTTGACTGAATATCATCAGTCCTGAATGCAACACTAAAACTTGGGTGTTGGACTAAAATTACAATAAAAACTGATTTTCCCCTATTTGAGTTGTGTTCAAGGGATGTAACAACTCTTTCAGTAGGTGTACATCCCAGAATCTTCAGTATTCCAGTACCAACATAATTATTACTAGTACCTGTTTCAGTACTTCAGTCTCGGTAAGATGATTTCAGTACTTCAATCTCTATTAAAGATTCTAATTAAGCGATTCAGTACTCTTTCAGTACATTCACATACCATCCTTCACTTCAGTATTTGGCTAAACATTTATCGAGGTAATATCATCAGTTTTATCGCTCAAAAATTTTCGAAAAAGCATTTTACCTGGAAATTTTACTGAGTGTCATTTGCGGTCTTATTACCTGATTGAACCACGAAAGCGAATCTTGAGTAGTTTAATCTTTGATAATAAGGCCACGAATTGCAGGAGTTAAATTTCTTAGAGGCAAAATGCTTGAGGGAAAATGAAAAAAAATTACAATAAAATCCTCTAGCACGAATGATATTTGATGGGAATATTTCCCGAATCACATTTGAAACTGGATAAAATTACCAGAATTCATGTTATATTTTAATTTTCAAAGGGGAAAATAATAACAATTCTTCTCGTTCCAAATTTGAAGGTATAGTGTCCGTTTCTAAATGCTCGCCCGAAAATTCGTTCAAAAACCTCAAATATATATATATATATATATATATATATATATATATATATATATATATATATATATATATATATATATATATATATCTATATGGACCAACTCAGCTTCCGTTTCATACTCGGCCCACAAGCATCCACGTGTTTATACAAAGCAAACAGTTAATAGCCCACTCAGCCTCCGCCACTATCTCAGGCTAGTTAGCCTCCTCTGTATATGTTACATACGTTTTTTGGGAGTTTATGTAACTTGGCCTCCTTTTGAAGCTATTGTGTATTTACTGGGCCTCCTGACACTGTTGCCAATTTTTCAGTCAATATTCAATTCCACAGCATGATAACAAATCACACGGCCTGTTTAAAAGTTTATCCGGTAGTTGAAAGTTTGAATTTTGCTTCATACTCTGAAATGAAATTTATTTCAGTAGTATCGTATAACCTTCGATCATTCTGAAAATATTCAAGGAATAGTGGCTTAGAAGAGTTCCTAAAAATTATACTAGACAATAAGTATTCCATGATGAAAGCAGTAAACTATATTGGGTATATTTTGTGCTTATTAGTCTTCATTAATAGTAAAATTCCCGATCCAAATTCTAACGTTCCACGATCTTCCACTACGGTTGACCACTCTTATTTTATTTTTTATCGAAATTTACCAAAAATCCAGTTGGTATCTATACATCAGTAAAATTCCAGGAGAGTTCTTGAAACTGACAGATCCAAAGCTCTATACTGGTCACTGTTTTCGCCGGTCTTTGGTCACTTTACTGGTAAAAGAAAGTGCAAACTTAAGTACTATCAAAAGACACAGGCGATGGAAATTTTAAATACTAAATTCAATTGGGGATTCGCTGGATAATTAATAAAATATTGCCAAAAGCCTTCTTCTGAAGGCGGCCACTACTGTTCATTCCATCCCTCCTACAAGAATACTTAATGACAAAAAAAACATAGGAAGTGCAGAAGGAATATTTCTAGTTGTTCAGATTGTATAATAAATATTAATGTCAATGAAATTCAAAAAAACATTTGAATGTTATATATGTTGACTCTTAACACAAGCATCTGGAGTAATTAGCTTTCAATTCAACTGTTGACTTGAAATTACATTTCTAAAACTTACTTTGAAATTTATACTTTCAACACTTGCTCGCACTAACATCATAAAACGCGCCCGTCGATAGCAATTAGTTGGTAAATAGGCACCACTAGTGAACAGTTATATTTATGTGTTGCATTTCGAGAAAAAGTGACATAACTTCTCTCGAGTGATTGTAGCGATCCACTGCGAATGGCGCCTCTCGAACAAAAATGTATTTTCACTCTCAATACATACCTAATATTTGAACTTATAGTCAAACTGCAATGCTCATATCATACACTTCCTCATTGAATAGTGCGATCCATTAAAACCTCAGACTATACCATTGAAGGTTGATTCTGAGTATCAATAAATAAATTATTTAGATTTGGAGAGATTTCCATGACTTTAACTTCACAACTAACGGTATTTCCATTTTCACCCCTTTGGGGATGAAGTATCAAAAAACCTTCATAGTGGTTACTCATGTCATCATAGTCTAGTAGAGAAGTGAGTTTCCTACGAAAAATAGTTCCAAGCCTTCTGAATATATGAGCGATGACTCATTCGATTCGGGATGTCATTCTGAAGAAAATGTGCTAGTTTTTTAACACAAAACAAAAAATAAAAACAGCCTTACTTGTTTGGTAGTTACTCAAGAACTCTTGATGATAGATGAAATAAAAAAACAGATTCTTGAAGACGAGACTATTTACAATTAAAAAACATTGTCACGGAAATCTATATCAATTATTTATAATTTTGATTCAACGTTGAAAATAGAGCTACGCCGGGAGTTACGGCAGGAGTACAGCACCTCTTGAGAGAGCAATTCAAATACAATATTTTTATACTATCAAATATAAATTTAAAATTTCATAAAAATCAAAGTATCAGCTGAACACCTGAAAGAATATAATTTCATTATTTTGTTTTCATTGAATTTTGATAATCGGAGGCTATTGTTAATTAAGTAGTTTTGTGGAATCACCGTTTTTATAAAAACAGAATAATTCTTTAGAGAATGACTCCATATTTTTTTTGCTTTCTGGAGCACATTTTACATGTGTACTCAATGATATCATGCAGAAATTGATTAAAAATTGATTATTTTGTTAATTATAAATTTCTAAAAATTACAAAATATGAGATATCGAATAAACATTGTATTTTTTCGATATTCCACATTATTATCAGTTTTATGTCTGACATTTCACAACGTTTATTATATTCTTCTTAAAATTATTTTTTTTTCATTTTCTCATTATTTAAATAATATATTTAGAATTTTTTTTCTTCCAAAATGCGGAATTGGTTATTCTCCACCTAATAGGAAAAAATATAATTTTTTTTATCAATAATTCTTTATTTAGTTAACAATTAGTTATAAACAAACTTTGATTGATTTGATTACAAAAAATAACAAGAACAACCATATACAACAAACAGTGTGTGTTTCTCATATTTTATCTTTAGAAATTTATAATTACCAAACTAAGTAACTTTTAAACAATTTTATAGCGTGATATAATCGAGTACACTGTAAAATGTGCTTCAGGAAGTGAGAAATCATGGAGTCATTCTGTGAACAATTATTCGGTTTTTAATGAAATCGGCGGTTCCAAAAAAACTACTCAAATAACGATAGTCTTACATTATCAAAATTGAATGAAAAAAAAATTCCCAAAATTACATTTTTTCAATGATACATAATACAATTATTTTTGGAATTTTTTAATTTATATTTAATAATATAAAAACTATGTTATGTGAATTGCTCTATCGAGAGGTGCTGTAGTTCAGCGTAACGCCCACGCGAAGCCCTGTTTCAATTAATCGTTGAATTAAAATTATTAATAATTGGGATAAGAGTTGCGAGAGTAACATTATCACAGGAAATTCATCTTTTTTTTAATTTTCCCGATAGTCATAGTTTTTACTTTTTCCAAAAACTAGAACCGTTTTTATTTTATTTCCGTTTTTGTTAAAAAATCGAAAAATACGACTTTTTTAGAATGTCATCCCGAATCGATTGAGTTTGATACACGGATTTTTCCTAAACAACATATGTTATAAAAGGAAAAAAAATATTATCCCATAGCGCATGGTTTGGAAAATATTTTTATTTGTGGAAATATTGGTTGAGGATTCAGTAATATATATTGATATCACTTATCATTTCATTATGAAAAAAAAAACTTCTCGATACCTACTTTCAATTTCGAAAATGTGTTTTTAATGGTACCCCAGTTTATTTGGATCTATTTTCCTTAGTTTCCTTTCAAGAAGAATTGAATATATTATTCATTGAGCATAATGATTTCTATTCAATTCCATTATTTCCTATTCTTTCAAATCCTCAATAACACAGTGAATAATTTTCTTCGGTAATATAAATAAATAATTTTGAGTAGTTTTCAAGATCTGTGAAAGAATGTTCCTCTTCCATTCGATTTTCTGTACCATTTAGAACTCTCACTTATAAGGTTTTCTTCCTAAAATATATTATTGTCTTGTTATATTATTATCAACTAGCATTTTTCCATATGTTTTCATCTAGCTTATGGCTCAGGCTATTCCGTGATTTCGTTTCCCGTTATCCTGTTATCCCGTTATCTCGTTTGGGTGGCATAATTGATTTGACAGCGGAAGTAATGCTTTGTGACAACTATTACAAATTCACCAATCCCTTTCCACCCCTGTAGATATGGCATTTTGAATGAAGTTTAACACGATTTATTTATTCGTGACAGAGAGCCAAAACACCAATTTTCATTATTCTAACTCAAAAACTCATGGAACCCTAATAAACATTTTCAGCCCCCATTTCGCCCCTTTAGTAGTTGAATTTCTAAAAACACTGGAAAACAAATGTCTTCATATGTAAAAAGACCTCAAATATCCATTTTCATGATCCTAACTTAAAATGTTTCACCCCCCATTTGACCCCTTTAGGGTTTGGATTGCTGAAGACAATGAAATACCAATTTTTATGAACCCAAGTCGAAAACTAAGGGTACTCCAGTACAAACTTTCAACCCCATTCAACCCTTTTACCCTTTAGGGGTTGAATTTCAATAATCTAAAATATGTGTTTCATTATTTTAGAAGAAAAGGCCAAAAATAGCAGTTTCCATGACTCGAACTTCAAAACTAACGGTATTGTGATTTTCACCCCTTTAGGGATGGAGTATTGAAAAAAACTTGGTTATATACTCATGTCATCATAGGAATACGCTATCAAAATTTCAGCTCTTTGTGTTGAGTTATTTGGTCTGGGCGTTGAAGTTAGTGAATCAGTCAGTCAGGACATGTAATATGTATAGATTATTTCAATTCATTAGTGTCTATATGTATATGTTCTGTTGACTATTTTTTGTTGGTATATTTCTAAAACAATGGGCTACTGATTTTATAACATAACTTGTGTCACACACCCAAAAAATTCCATCCTTTTTTTGTACATGTGAACAGTAGCATGTTCTGATTAAAATTGAATTCATTTGAGTCGTTTACCTGAAAATTTTTCATGATTTATCTGTAATCTTGAACCTTGAAATACCCCAGATTCCTACATTCAGTTAATTAATAATCCATTCTAAGCAACCTCATTCAGTAACTTTCGTGGTACACAATATAATAACCGAAACTGAATAATACAAATCAAATACAAGACACATTACGAGAATATAGATTTTCTGATATGTGGAAAACAATGCAAGCGTTTTTTCAGGTTCACAAAATACTCAACACGAGAATATATTCAAGTAGGGATTCTATATGAAGATTGTTTTCATTCAATGAAAGAAACTAATTTTTTTTGCTTGAGAAGATAGCGAAAGTTTGGTGTCCTTTTGTTGAATCTTGCATGAGGAATTGTTTGAGTGATTTGTGTATTACATTGTCAAAGTACCTTTTCTGAATTGGTGAAATATCGCAATATTTCAGTGGACTCCCGAATAAATCTTGACGTAATTGCAGTAATATAAATTGCGGAACCGATGAGAAAAAGTATTTACCAGGCTCATTCTCAAATATTTGGGAGGCAATTGCAGCTTCCACAATTTATTTCGTTCGTGCGCGGAAAGAATACATGTTTCTTGATGACAATCTAAAATGAATGATATTTGTGTGCATCCCCTGTGTTGCCAAATTGGGGGAAGCCCAGTGACCTCCGAAAGTATACGTTTCAAACACTATAACATAAACAAAGTATATAAGCAGCGCACTTCAGCGGCGAGGGACTGCACTGAATTTTAAATGGCTATCAAAAATCGGGCAATTTGGACTCCTCCATATTTTTGTGTCAAAGTGTTTGTTACTATGTTACATGTCGTATGCGACATTTTTTAAAGGGTGGTTACCGGGCGTCCGTATATCGGAGGCTCGGTGACATCGGAGTCTCAGTGAACCTCAAAATTAACAAGGCCGGAGGCCCACTTATACCGTATATATATATATATATATATATATATATATATATATATATATATATATATATAAATTTTTTCCCTATCAAATCAAATATATTTGTATCTGAAACTGATTAAAAAAACCGCCTTGAAATAGATCCTAACCCGAGCCTCCCGGGTGAGAGACTGACGCTCTAACCACTAGTCCACGGGAATTGTTAGTAATGTTATGAAAATAACGGTTTTCATTTATTCATTGCAATTTTAACATGGCGAAAAAGGTAAATTTCAATTAAATTATCAAATCACTATAATAGTGAGTTGAAAATCCCTCATTTAATCAATTTCGCATTTCCTGTTTCTCTAAATAGGAATTGAATGCGTTGATATATAATTTTGTCAGGCCCTCTTTATCGCAAAACAATATCGAATAGACAGTGGTTTTATCACTATAAAACAGCAAGAAGACGTTTTATCGCTATAAAACTGATGTGATTGGTTCTCTGTTTGAAATTTCGGCCATTTGATCGGCTCAAAATAATGAGGGAAATAGTCATTATTATATCCAGCCATTTCATTGAAGTCTTTATGTGGAAAATCGTTGCTGCGTATGTTTTTCGGACATATTCCTTAAAATTTGCATACGATTCGAAGGATAATACAATTTCTAGACGATTATTTCAATGATTTTTTTCGAAACAAGGACAAAAAATAACTTCAAAAGAGAGAATATTCCAATAATTGTAAAATTGCTCTTTCCCCAGTGTACCCAAGATAAATACTTTCCGATAATGTATGTGCGTATTGATATTTTACACTGAGTGTTCTATTACACACATGAGTGGAAATATATCCAGATTCACCCTGTCGTCGTGAAATTACCTAATCAAAGTAAATGTCTCTTTCATTACAGACGACTAAAAATGAGTGAAAGACGCGAGAATGGGTTCAATCATCGAGAGGAATTCCGAGAACCTCTGAAATATATTTTGATCTTTTTGATTTGAGTTTCAAATACAATCAGAAAACAAATTCAGAAAACACTATGCATATGCATTCTTGGATAGCGTGAATGTTTTTCTGAGCAATATTCTTGGGGGAAGGAGGTATTTTCGATCTGATATACAAAACAAATATCAGCAAATTATCCCGATCCAGCAAACGAAAACACAAACTTATATAACCATAATGAGAGTTACAGAATTCAAAACTCTATCAAAATTTTCAACAATGAATCTGGCATAAACATGTTATTGCGCAAAACGTAAATACGGTGATTTGCATTTCATGCCTGGGCGTATTCACGACTAATAAACTTTAATTTACCCGAATAAGAAACCCTCTTTCCAACAAACAATGTCACTGAATATGTTCAAACTTACTGTGAACTTCATTATTATACACAAACTTGTTTAATGTTTTACATAATGAACAACCCAAATATTTGTTCAAGTTTTCACACACGAACAGTGAATCAAGCGACTGAGATAATTTTACACATTTCACAGAACATGAGGAATTAAGTATTAACAATTTAATGCTTTCAAATTTTCAACAGTAGGTTCGAGAAAACACATAGTTGTCAGTCAGTCGAGTTGGGGCAGTCTCGAGGAAATTGAAGCGCTAGCTGGCTGAAGATTGTTACAGATATATATGCTTACAAAGTTCAGCATTTTGTATTGAATAGATTAGCTTTGCAAGAACCTACGTGTTTTGTGACTTGAATACTTGGCCCCTTGTCATACTACACTAACTTCTTGCACAATCGCTAACACGTGATAGTCCATCAAAAAATACATTTTTCCTTTGGGTATTTTACGTCCTTGATAAGTCCTTACGATGAGTTCCAATACGAACACACTTGTAAAATCTCCGTTGTACCCAATATGTAAAATAACTAACGGAGTCTGTTTTGGAATTGATATTTTCACAACGAATCAATAGAACAAAGCTAAACAATTATTGTATACAAAACAATGTACCCCACGTTCTCAACTATAACGGCAAAATCATCAACTCTTACCTTATACCTTCCTACCTGCATACTTGTATTGTCAGATATTAGAAATTTAGGAGAATCTTGCCCATGCTTTGTTAGCCCAGGGTTATGCACACTTCGTTGTTTATCATATTTGATACGTTCGAACATTACTGAACCTTAAATGGATCAGGTTCAATGGTTAAATTTGATACATAATGAGTGATGCTGCAATATAGGGAGGCAGTCCATATTCACGGGCAGTTCGATATTCACTAGACAGACCATATTTGCGATAAGGACCAGCCAAAGTTGTAGAATGTAGTGTCTACTTCTGAGCTGCCGTTCTGGCAGCGTTGAATAGAGTAAGTATAGTTATCGTTGTATACAGAGTGTCCCTGGACTTCCTCTCTTCCTTCGGAATGTATAGATGGGGTCAAAATATCACCAGTACTTCATATAGCTTTTGTCCCTCAAAGCCTTCGTTACCAAGTTACGGGCCCTCAAAGTTACAAAATGAAAAATGTTTTATTTGATAACTTTCAAAGTGAATATTCAAAATTTTGGTGATTGACTAAACGAACGAATTTTTCGATGAGCATCCGTGCAGGAGTCGGTTGTTTTGCTACAAAGTCAGGAACGGACTACCCCCGATGGTCCACATCCCAGAACTTTGAAATGACAGATAATTTTTCGAAAGTTTTCAACAAAATAAAGAAGGTTACGTAGACAATTTTCTGATAAAAAGAACTCGTGTAGAAAGTCGATCGAAGCAACGATTCTTGATAAAAATGCAGTTTTACTCGACGACATCCACCATTATTTGATCGTCCACCATTATTAGAAATGAAAAATTTTCCAGTAGAAATACTAATGCTAACGTTAATTCAACAACATTCATACAGGGATAATACAAAATATGCTGAAATAAAGTCGTAAACAAAGTACAGTACCCTAGTTGGAAGTTTCATTCACAATGTAGATATTTTTCAAATGAAATATCAAGTTATGTAGATTCCTGGTGTTTTTGAACTAACTCCACTTTGAAATATCGAATTCAGTCCATATTTTGTATGTACGCGTGGAATAAGCACGTGTTGTGTTATCTGAATCCCATGAAACTCAACTTTTGGATGTTGCAACTTCGTATTCATAGCTTAAATGTTTAGGAGTTTCACTTATAAGTATAATTTCATGGGAGAAAATCTTTAACCCGAAAATAAATTTAGCTGAAAAATAGCACATTGGTAGACATAACTAATGAAGAGCTAACGACTAAACTACAAAAACGGCTGCACATGAATAGGTAAAAATATCCGGTGAATAAATTTATGTTCCATTTCTACCACAGATATTGACAAAAACACCTTGTAGAAAGAAATAAAATTAGTGTGGATAAAAATGACAACTGGAATGCGATTTTGTTTTGTTGAGTGGTGCGTTGTCATTGTATTGTCAATATTCTAATAGAACAAATTGAAGTGTTTTGATATGGCCGAACAGTTTACATTCAACGAATATGCATTGTATGGACGAGTATTTGGTAATGCTGCAGAAGCCCGTCGTCTGTATGCCAAGCATTTTCCCAATCAAACGTTACCGGCAAGAGGAACGTTCGAGCGTGTCGATCGCAGCTTGAGGGAGACAGGTATGTCTAATGGATAATTAATTGGAACCTATTGTTTTATTTCGATATTATTGTAAGTTCAGTTTTGCCAAAACGAGGTGGTAAGGGCGCTCCTAGGGCTGTGCGTACCGTTGTATTGGAGGGAAATATTTTTGAAGCTGTCGCTGATGATCCTTCAATGAGCATCAGAAACCTATCAGAACAGTTCCGTACATCCACTATTCATAGAATAATTAGGGAACAACTGGTCCACCCATATCACATCCAGAAGGTACATGCCATGATACCTGAAGATTTTCCAACACGACTGGAATATGCCAATTGGTTCCTGGATAAGCAAAGAGAGGATATGACTTCTATTACTCAAGTTTTATTCACTGATGAAGCAGGTTTCAGTGATCTCCACATATGGGCCGAAGAAAATCCCCATGGGATATTGCAAACCAAACGTCAACGGAAATTCAACGTGAATGTTTGGGCTGGTATCATAGGAAACCATTTTATAGGAACATTCGTTCTACATGACCGATTGAATGGAGAACGTTATTTGGAGTTCATTCACAACGGTTTGAATGGACTTTTGGAACATGTTCCATTGCAAACCCGAAGAGACATGTGGTTTCTGCATGATGGCGCTCCTCCTCATTTCGGTTTGATTGTGCGGGACCATCTGAACCAGATTTTCCCCAATAGATGGATTGGTAGAGGTGGGCCATATTCATGGCCACCGCGGTCTCCGGATTCAAATCCATTGGATTTCCTTCTGTGGGGGCATCTAAAAAGCCTCGTTTACGCTACACCTCTTCACACCAGAGATGCCTTGTTGAATAGAATTACATTACATTGTGAAGCCATACGAAACGACCCTGGCATGCTATTTCAAGTGCAGAGAGGGTGTTTGCGCCGACTGAGAAAATGTATTGAGAGGGACAGGGGTCATATCGAGCAGTTTTTGTAGCTGATTTTGCATTTCTGTTTGCTCTTGAGGCTTGTGATTGATTATTTACACCATGATTTTTGTAAGGTGAACGTGTTTGCATGATAAAAATTTGTTATGAACATTGTACGTATCATTTCTATTTTCATTACAAATTAATCTTTTCGAATAATGGTAGACATCTCAGGTTGGATGTCGTCGAACAAAAATGCATTTTTATCAAAATCGTTGCTCCGATCGATTTTCACACTTGTACTTTATTCACGAAATTGTCAGGTAACCTCGTTTTGTCAAAACATATTGACAAATCCCAGTCATTTTAAAAGTTTTGAAGTGTGGACCATCGGGGAGTAGTCCGTTCCTGACTTTGTAGCAAAACAACTGACTCCTGCGAAGGCTCACTGAGGAATTCATTTGTTCAGTCAATCACCAAAATTTAGATGATTTTAAATGTTGACTTTGAGAGTTATCAAAGAAAAACATTTTCATTTTTAGACTTTGAGGGCCCGTAACTTGGTAACGAAGGCTTTTGGAACAAAAGTTATATGAAGTACCGGTGATTTTTGACCCCATCTATACATTACCGGACGGAAAAGGAGGTCAGAGACACCCTGTATATTTATTATCTCATTAAATGTTCTATGTTTGTTCTGTTGATGAGTTCATAATCTGGTTATCACAAAAAGTTATTCTGAGCTACCAACCTCTTTCCAAAGGGCCCCTTAGGCAATATAGTTAGACCGTTTATATATTTATATCATTTGCACTTTTCTGAATCGTACCTACTATCTGAAATTGAATTTCGCGGACTGTATTAGAACCAAATACTATTGCGATGCGTTTGCACGAAATAGTTACGTGCAATCGCACGCAAATGTTTTTTTCCGTTCTCATCCCAGTCCCAAATTAATTTGCCCATTACCTAGCAACGGCCGCCAAAAAACGTCACTTCCAAATTGGACATTTCTAAAATGGGACAAGGCAAAGGGTTATTTCACATTCTGTTTGTCACACCAATCCCGAATTCGCTGTAACACTTTGGGAACTGCCGTTTAGAATTTTCAGGTATTGGGAAAGGAAAACGCCGAATTTACAATACGCTGTGGAGGTGCAATATTAAAATATCACTAGGGTAACTCACATATTGGCGTTTTTCCAAGAACTCAAATGGTTTTATATATTCAACCATATCATTTCCATGGCAACTTGGGACTTTTTAATTAAATTGAACTGCTGTCGGTTAATTATCTAGTTTGATAATTTTCACGATTGCACGAAAATGTGTGTATGCCATGCCCCATGAAACTTTTCAGCGACCTCAAGTTATCGTGCCTTGGGCAAGCGACCTCGGCGATAAAGGTATTTCGCGGCCTTGGTACAAATGACTTTGTTTTCCCAAGGCCACGGAATCCTTTTTTTGGCGTACGGAAAGAAAAGTTATTGCAGAGTCCGCTTGCGGCGAGGCAGGAAATCTTGAGGTCGCAAAATTTTTCGGACCATAATACAACTATTCTTCGTGCAATCATTAAATTATCAAACTGGATTTGCAAATGAATATAATTGCTTTGAAGTCAGAAACAGTTCAATTCAATTAACGAAGTCACAGCGTTGCTAGGGAAATATATGTTTGAATATATACTAATTTTGAAGTTCTTGGAAAACATAAATATCGAAATAATAGTGATATTTCGGAATCTTCACTCCTCTGGACGAAAATTTATTTTAACTCGGCTTTTTCCTTTTATACCTGAAAAAATAATATGATTTTTATTAATTTAAAATTAATGTTGTATTCAAAAAAAAAATTATCTTTGTCATTGTCGTATTTTAGAAATTTCAAAGGACCCCCAAATCCTTATGGAAATGGCTCTCCTTTCGCTGAAACTCTGCAAAGATATATTCGGTATTTTGATCAAAAGTCTTAATGGGCAAACCCTCCATTTTCAACCCCAGACCCCCACAGCCCCCCCCCAAATATTTCCGGTGGGTTAATGCATAACAGTTTCAATTCATCTTCAAAGCGTTTCCTTTCCCCTGCCTCCTTTCCCCTCCCCCATTCTACCCTCACCACCCCTCCCTCACCCCACCCCCACCCAACCCTTCATTAACCCCATTACAATTTCAAGGTTAAAGATTCTTTAAATTGTTTCATTTCAATCTTTTGACTTTCATTATATATATGTATCATTGGCACACCCCCCCTCACCCCCCACCAAGCCCCATCCTTTTGAATGCCCCATTACACAATTGCAGGTTAAAGATTTTCAATTGGTTTTTTAAAATCTTTCTTATGTAAAATAATATATGAATATATATAAATATATAAATATATATATATATATATATATATATATATATATATATATATATATATAAAAATATATATATATATATATATATATGTATATATATATATATATATATATAAATATATATACATATATATATTGATTGGATTTATTAATTTCAATCATTTCAAAAAATAATCTTAAGATACATTTTTTCTGAATATAACTCTATTGAAAAGGCCATAAAATGCATTCGAGAAAGCACAAGTTTTTTCATTCAGAAAAAATTTCTAAAAGATTATTTCTTGAAATGATAAAAAATAATAAATCCAATCAAAATATAACAAAAAAACAAATATGAAAATCTTAGAAGTAGTAGTTATTTCAAATCTTTCAATGTCCAAAGCTATACCACCATTCCGACCAATGTTTTCATATTTTTTTCGTTTCTTTTTCTAAAAGTTAATGTTCGTCAATCCCCCTCACATTCTTAAAGTACTCCCTTCATTTCAAGTATTTTTCTCAATAATACAATTTACATATTTTGGGGCCCAAGAAATTTCAAAATTGAAACGAATGCTTGGCAAAGTAAAAGAGTTTTCATATTTCCACTTTTGCTGACTGAAGACCCCCCTTATTCCCCACTGTTTTTATAATATATATATATATATATATATATATTTTTTTATATATATTTTTCTAATGGAAAGGGGCAAGGGTCCTTCCCCTCTCCCAAAAAAAATCCAAAAAAAGTGACCCACAATTTCACCACCAGACTGGATCAAAATCTCCCCCTTGTGAAAAAAAATAAACGTCCTGTGACTATCTTCCCCCCCCTCTGATGATCCCCCGCTCGACAAAAAAAAAAATAATTTAAACTTATATAAAAAAAAAAAAATTTCAACTGGATTTCCCCGTTTTGGGGGAAAAAAATATAAAGATTTTGTTAAAGAAAAAAACAACACTAAAAAAAAAAAAAAACCAACTCCATACTACCCCTGATCTCAAACATAAAACGGGGGAAAGGCCCCTAATTGATGCTATGATTTATATATTATGAAAATTTTGTGTGTGTATGATGTATGTATGTGTGTTTTTATAGGTGTCGTGTATATTTTTGTTTATGTATATTTTTTTTTGTGTTTTTTAAATCTCTTTAAACTATTATATGTCCCGTTTTCTTAACATAAAAAAACCCCCTGTTAATTATATAAAATTTCCACTGTATATGAATGCGTTAACATTGCATGTTTATGTGTATTTATATTATATTATTTATTTATTTTGCTCATTCTTTTTTTATAACACATTTTTTTTTATTTTTCTTTGTCATCACATCATCATTTATATGTCCCTTTTTTTTTAAATAAAACCCTTTTTTTATTTCCCCCATTTTGAATGCGTTTTTCATATTGCATGTTTATTTATTTATATTATTTTTTATTTATTTCGCTACTTTTTTTTTCATAACTTACACTACTTTATTATTATTATCATTGTCATCATTACATTATATTTTACGAAACTACTGCTAGCCTTGGGGCAAAAATTTTTGTGGTCCCCATGTTTATTTACTAAAACCACCTTCATTATATAAACACTTTTTTTTAGTGAAAAAACTCATATTATATTATTATTATTTTATATATATATATATATATTTTCGGGTTGTCAAACGGGGGTTTTCGACCCTTTTTTCAATTTTTTCCCTTTGGGTACCCAACAGTCCTATTGGGGTGTTGCCGAATATTTTTTTCTTTTTTTTCGGAAGAATTTTAACCTTGAAAGTGTCAAATGGGGCGTTAATGGAGGGTTGTGCGGGGGGGGGGGGTAAATGTAGGATTCGGGGGAAAGGGGCCCCGGGGAAAGGGAAACGCTTTAAAGAGGGTGCTGCATAACACCCGGAAAGGGGTGTTTTTGGGGGGGGCTGGGGGGGGGCTGTAGGGGTCTGGGGTTGTGGGGGTTTGGATCAGCATCCAAAAACTTTTTTTTTTGAGATTTCCCGGAATTTTTGGCCGGGGCCTTTTTCCAAAAAGGTTTTGCAGGGTCCTTTGGTAATGACAGGGGGTTTTTGGTGACCGTTGCTATGGGGGCCCACGAAATAATTTTTCGGACTGAGTTGAGAACGAAAATTTTCGCGTGCGATTGCACAAAAAAAAGTTTTCCCCTGATCTACCAACCTTTCAAGGGCCCCCCTTGGCTTTTTTTATAAAAATTTATCTTGGGCTCTGGACTATCTCCCAAACAACCTGACCAAAACTTGTAACGCAAAAAATAGAATGCTGGTAAAAATAGTGTCTCCTTTTAAATCTCCTTCACCACGTAGAGAACAATTGTTTTTTTTTATTTTTAAATTTTTTAAAAAATTTAAATCCATTGTGTTTCTTTACCTTTATTTTTAAATGTAAAAATTTGGTTTGTTTTACTGCTGAAAAAACGCCATTTCCCAAAAAAAAATCTATTTTTTTTTTTGGTATTTTTTTCCCCAAAAAATGGCGCCAATTTTTCTTTATACCTTTTTTTTTAAACTTTTTGGGGAAAATCTATTTTTGCTGACAAAATGATACCCACGACCTCCTGTTAATCTGGGGCAGCCCATAACACCGCTATAAAAAACATAGTAGTTTCTAAAACCTTTTTTTCTTCTAAAAAAGGAAAAAAATTGTTTTATTCTTTTAAAAAATTTGTAATCGATATTAAAAAAAAATATAAATAAATTTTTATTACTTATTACTTATTCTGTACGGTACTTCTCTTCGAATCCTATACTCACAATTGGGATCTATCCTGTTTAGAATATTGTGTTTTTTTTAAACGTCAGAAAAAAAAATACACCCCAAAATTCGCTGTTTTTGGGGTTCCCCAAATTTTTTTTTAATTTTTTAACCCTGTAGTTTGTTTTTAAAGACATCCACCCCCATTTTTTTCAATCAAAGTTGTCCCCCTGTATTGGTATAGTATTTTTGGTTTTAAGTCCCATTGCATAACGTTTCGTCAAGAACATTTACATCGAAGAAAAAAAAATTAAAAAAGTTATTCCCCAACTCAACTGGGAGTTTCTTTCAGCGATCGAAAAATTTTAACAAAATTTGGCAAAAATTTATTTTTATCTTTTTTCCATAATCCCCTAGAGCACGGATTGTTTCCAAAAACTTATGGGGGGGAACTTTGGGAAAAATTAAAAAACAGGAATTCGGTAAGAAAATTTCGAACCAGTACCAGTTTTTTTTTTTTTTGTCTTTTCTATCTAGTGACTTTTTGGTTGTTTCAAAAAGGGTTTTATTTTTATACCTTTTTTTTATTCGATGCAAAAATTAAAAAAAAATTTCGATTGGCCCCAAGCAAATTCCTCTTCAAAATCTTGAAAAAAATTATATTGGGGGATAAATTTAAAAAAATTTGTTCCCGTTCCCCCCCTTTTCCCAAAACCGGGTTGGATGAAGACTGTTATTTTTAAGATCATAATGGAAAGCACCAAGATTTGAAGCAGCGTGATGTTCGTCTGGTCGAGAGTTTCTCAAGGTTCCCCCTCTCGCTTGCCCTTTCGACAGTTTCAAAATCGGTCGGGGTTTTTTGATGACGTCAAAAACATTCAACCCCCCCGGGTGATAATTTTTTAAAAAAAATTTTTAAGTAGTCACCCCAATTACCGGGGTAAAGGAAGGGGAACCCCCCATCTCCTTTTTTTTTTAAGGTAATTAGAAAATTTGGGAAAATTCCATATACATAATAAACGACTTTTTTACAAATCAATTTTTTTTACCGGTTTCGGAAAAGATAAACTTTTATTTTCAAAGGGAAATGATTTATCACATTTCGAAAACTGCAAAATTTTTTGAAAAAATGATACCAAAAAGTGACATTTAAACGTCAATATTTTTTTTAATTAAAATTAGCATTTTGGGGGCCATGGTGGTTCCGATTTATTCCAATTACAATCTAATGCTAGAAAAATCTAAAAACCGTCAAAAAAAAACTAAATTGCGTTTTTTTTTTGGGAAAAAAGTTCATCTAAAAATTTTGGGGGGAAAATCAATTTTCAAATGGAACCATATTGGTAGTGGTACCATTCATTATACTATTAATAAGGGAAATTCATACCCTAAAGAATTGCGATAAATCAATCAAAATTGCTAAAAAAAAAAAAATAATACAATTCTTTGTTTTAATTTAATGCTAAGAAACTGTGGCTTTGAAATACAAAAAGAACACAAAAAATTTTAACAATTGTTAAATGCTGTCCATTAACGTCAATGCACTTTTAATCGCATACCGAAACCGTTGAAAGGGAATCAGTTACTAAGGAGGCTTTGAAAATGAAATT